>BLIW01000006.1:51183854-51851367 GCA_016586305.1 Ophiorrhiza pumila | reverse complement strand
TGCAATAGGAAAAAATGGGCAACATAATTTTTAAAAAATCTACCAATTTCTGTGAGTATTGCACACGCATTTTGGCTTAAATAATAAATTAAAAATGTCAAATGATTTTTTTTCGTGGCAGATCACATTCGTATCATTTCTATTTTAATTACTACGTTAACCAAGCAATAGTTTAAAAAAGGGGCAACCAATTTTTTTCGAAATCTAAAAAATTTCGTGAGCTATAATAATTGCATGGTTAAACGTGTGTAAGTGAAATAGATGAGACGAATGTAAAATCCGTCACAAAATAAATCTTATTTGACAATTTTAAAATTTATTATTTTTTACCAAAATCGTACGCTATAGCTCACAAAAATTGGTGGATTTTCATAAAATTTATGTTGCCCCCTTTTTTACACTAAGTGCTTGGTTAAACTTGTGTAATTGAAATAGAAATAAGATGAATGTAAAATCCAGCACGAAAAAAATCGTATTTAAACAGTTTTAAAATTTGTTAATTGGGCCAAAATGTGTGTGCTATAGCTCATGACAATTGGTAGATTTTAGAAAATTTTATGTTGCCAATTTTTTTACACTAATTGCTTGGTTAAACTTGTGTAATTGAAATAGAAATAAGATGAATGTAAAACCCATCACGAAAAAAATCTTATTTTAACAGTTTAAAATTTGTTAATTTGGGCCAAAAATGCGTGTGCTATAACTCATGAAAATTGGTAGATTTTAGAAAATTTTGATGTTGCCATTTTTTTACAATAATTGCTTGGTTAAACTTGTGTAAATGAAACAGAAATGAGACGAATGTAAAAATCCGTCATAAAACAAATCTTATTTGTCAAGTTTTAAAATTTATTATTTTTTGCCAAAATGCGTGTGTTATAGCTCACAAAAATTGGATTTTCACAAAAATTTATGTTGCCCCTTTTTTTACACTAATTGCTTGGTTAAACTTGTGTAATTGAAATAGAAATAACGAATGTAAAATCCAACACGACAAAAATTTTATCTGACAAGTTTTAAAATTTTTATTTTTGGCCAAAATGTGTGTGCTATAGCTCACTGAAATTAGTACATTTTCAAAAACTTTATGTTGCCCATATTTTTACACTAATTGCTTGGTTAACCTTGTGTAATTGAAATGGAAATGAGATGAATGTAAAATCCATCACAAAAAAAATATCATTGGACAAGTTTTAAAATTTTTATTTTCGGCCAAAATGCGTGTGCTATAGCTCACGAAAATTCGCACATTTTAGAAAATTTTATGTTGCCAATTTTTTACACTAATTGCTTAGTTAAATTGTGTAATTGAAATAGAAAGGAGATGAATGTAAAATCCGTCAAGAAAAAAAAATCTTATTGATAATTTTTAAAATTAGTTATTTTTCGCCAAAATGCGTGTTAGCTCACTGAAATTGGTAGATTTTGAAAAAATTTATTGCCCATTTTTTGCACTAATTGCTTGGTAAACATGTGTAATTGAAATGAAATGAGATGAATGTAAAATCCATCACGAAAAAAAGCTTATTTGACAAGTTTTAAATTTTTTATTTTGAGCCAAAATGCGTGTGCTATAGCTCACAGAAATTGGTAGATTTTAGAAAAGTTTTTGTAACCAATTTTTTTACAATAATTTCTTGGTTAAACTTGTGTAATTGAAATAGAAATAAGAGGAATGTAAAATCCGTCACAAAAAAAAATCTTATTGGACAAGTTTTAAAATTTATTATTTTTGACCAAAATGCGTGTGTTATAGCTCACAAAATTGGTGGATTTTCAAAATTTATGTTGCCCCCTTTTTTTATACTAATTGCTTGTTTAAACTTGTGTAATTGAAATAGAAATAAGATGAATGTAAAATCCAACACGAAAAAAATCTTATTTGACAAGTTTTAAAATTTGTTATTTTTGGCCAAAATGTGTGTGCTATAGCTCACTGAAATTAGCACATTTTCAAAAACGTTGTGTTGCCCATTTTTTTACACTAAGTGCTTGGTTAAACTTGTGTAATTGAAATAGAAAGGAGATGAATGTAAAATCCGTTAAGAAAAAAATCTTATTTGACAACTTTTAAAATTTGTTATTTTTGGCCAAAATGTGTGTTAGCTCATTGAAATTGGTAGATTTTAAAAAATTTATGTTGCCCATTTTTTACACTAATTGCTTGGTTAAACTTGTGTAATTGAAATAGAAATGAGATGAAGCTAAAATCCATCACGAAAAAAAGCATATTTGAAAAGTTTCAAAATTTTTTATTTTGGGCCAAAATGCGTTTGCTTATAGCTCATGAAATTGGTAGATTTTAGAAAATTTAATGTTGCCAATTTTATTACACTAATTTCTTGGTTAAACTCTTGTAATTGAAATAGAAATGAGACGAATGTAAAATTCGTCATTAAAAAAATCTTATTTGACAAGTTTTAAAATTTATTATTTTTGGCTAAAATGTGTGTGTTATAGCTCACTGAAATTTGTAGATTTTCGAAAAAAATTATGTTGCCCCTTTTTAAACTAATTGCTTGGTTAAACTTAAGTAATTAAAATAGAAATGATACGAATGTACGATCTGCCATGAAAAAAAATCACATTTGACAATTTTTAAAATTTATTATTTTAAGCCAAAATGCATGTTCAATAGCTCACTGAAATTGGTAGATTTTTTAAAAATTATGTTGCCCATTTTTTTACATTAATTGCATGGTTAAACGTGTGTAAGTGAAATAGAAATGAGACGAATGTAAAATCCGTCACAAAATAAATCTTATTTGACAAGTTTTAAAATTTATTATTTTTTACCAAATACGTGTAGCTCACAAAAATTGGTGGATTTTCATAAAATTTATGTTGCCCCTTTTTTACACTAATTGCTTGGTTAAACTTGTGTAATTGAAATAGAAATAAGATGAATGTAAAATCCAGTACGAAAAAAATCGTATTTAAACAGTTTTAAAATTTGTTAATTTGGGCCAAAATGTGTGTGCTATAGCTCATGAAAATTGGTAGATTTTAGAAAATTTTATGTTGCCAATTTTTTTACACTAATTGCTTGGTTAAACTTGTGTAATTGAAATAGAAATAAGATGAATGTAAAATCCATCACGAAAAAAATCTTATTTTAACAGTTTTTAAAATTTGTTAATTTGGGCCAAAATGCGTGTGCTATAACTCATGAAAATTGGTAGATTTTAGAAAATTTTGATGTTGCCAATTTTTTACAATAATTGCTTGGTTAAACTTGTGTAAATGAAACAGAAATGAGACGAATGTAAAATCCGTCATAAAACAAATCTTATTTGTCAAGTTTTAAAATTTATTATTTTTTGCCAAAATGTGTGTGTTATAGCTCACAAAAATTGGTGGATTTTCACAAAATTTATGTTGCCCCTTTTTTTACACTAATTGCTTGGTTAAACTTGTGTAATTGAAATAGAAATAAGACGAATGTAAAATCCAACACAACAAAAATTTTATCTGACAAGTTTTAAAATTTGTTATTTTTGGCCAAAATGTGTGTGCTATAGCTCACTGAAATTAGTACATTTTCAAAAACTTTATGTTGCCCATATTTTTACACTAATTGCTTGGTAAACCTTGTGTAATTGAAATGGAAATGAGATGAATGTAAAATCCATCACAAAAAAAAATATCATTGGACAAGTTTTAAAATTTCTTATTTTCGGCCAAAATGCGTGTGCTATAGCTCACGGAAATTCGCAGATTTTAGAAAATTTTATGTTGCCAATTTTTTTACACTAATTGCTTAGTTAAATTGTGTAATTGAAATAGAAAGGAGATGAATGTAAAATCCGTCAAGAAAAAAAATCTTATTTGATAACTTTTAAAATTAGTTATTTTTTGCCAAAATGCGTGTTAGCTCACTGAAATTGGTAGATTTTTAAAAAATTTATGTTGCCCATTTTTTGCACTAATTGCTTGGTTAAACATGTGTAATTGAAATTGAAATGAGATGAATGTAAAATCCATCACGAAAAAAAGCTTATTTGACAAATTTTAAATTTTTTTATTTTGGGCCAAAATGCGTGTGCTATAGCTCACAGAAATTGGTAGATTTTAGAAAATTTTTTGTAACCAATTTTTTTACAATAATTTCTTGGTTAAACTTGTGTAATTGAAATAGAAATAAGACGAATGTAAAATCCGTCACAAAAAAAATCTTATTGGACAAGTTTTAAAATTTATTATTTTTGGCCAAAATGCGTGTGTTATAGCTCACAAAAATTGGTGGATTTTCACAAAATTTATGTTGCCCCTTTTTTTATACTAATTGCTTGTTTAAACTTGTGTAATTGAAATAGAAATAAGATGAATGTAAAATCCAACACGAAAAAAATCTTATTTGACAAGTTTTATAATTTGTTATTTTTGGCCAAAATGTGTGTGCTATAGCTCACTGAAATTAGCACATTTTCAAAAACTTTGTGTTGCCCATTTTTTTACACTAAGTGCTTGGTTAAACTTGTGTAATTGAAATAGAAAGGAGATGAATGTAAAATCCGTCAAGAAAAAAATCTTATTTGACAACTTTTAAAATTTTTTATTTTTGGCCAAAATGTGTGTTAGCTCATTGAAATTGGTAGATTTTCAAAAAATTTATGTTGCCCATTTTTTACACTAATTGCTTGGTTAAACTTGTGTAATTGAAATAGAAATGAGATGAATGTAAAATCCATCATGAAAAAAAGCTTATTTGAAAAGTTTCAAAATTTTTTATTTTGGGCCAAAATGCGTTTGCTTATAGCTCATGAAAATTGGTAGATTTTAGAAAATTTAATGTTGCCAATTTTATTACACTAATTTCTTGGTTAAACTCTTGTAATTTTATTTTTTTTTTTAATTGGCTAACCTCCTTTTTGAGGTGGGGCGCCACTCCCAATATATTAGATATCGTTTTGAGTGATAGGCGTACCCTAAAATCACTCTTACAAAATATGAGAGCCTTAAGGACAAAATCCCATTTACATGCCTAAAGCCTAATGGGAAGTTGTGCTTAAGGACGACAAAATATGAGAAGTGGAGTACTACTCCATTTACAGATGTAATGCTAATGAGTAAACGTGGAGTACTACTCCATTTACACTTGTAAGTACAATTGAAACCATGGCATACTACTCCATTTAAACATCCAAGTTCTATTACAATTGACAACGGTATACCTTTATGTAATACAACAATTTCAGCATGTAGCAAGATTAAAACTTTGGTATCCATACATGTGTAAACAAAAATCACAACTTTACCAAGTAAGGGGATTGTAATTGAAATAGAAATGAGACGAATGTAAAATTCGTCATTAAAAAAATCTTATTTGACAAGTTTTAAAATTTATTATTTTTGGTTAAAATATGTGTGTTATAGCTCACTGAAATTTGTAGATTTTCGAAAAAAATTATGTTGCCCCTTTTTTAAACTAATTGCTTGGTTAAACTTAAGTAATTAAAATAGAAATGATACGAATGTACGATCTGCCACGAAAAAAAAATCTCATTTGACAATTTTTAAAATTTATTATTTTAAGCCAAAATGCGTGTGCAATAGCTCACAGAAATTGTTAGATTTTTTAAAAATTATGTTGCCCATTTTTTTACATTAATTGCATGGTTAAACTTGTGTAAGTGAAATAGAAATGAGACGAATGTAAAATCCGTCACAAAATAAATCTTATTTGACAAGTTTTAAAATTTATTATTTTTGACCAAAATACATGTGCTATAGCTCACAAAAATTGGTGGATTTTCATAAAATTTATGTTGCCCCTTTTTTTACACTAATTGCTTGTTTAAACTTGTGTAATTGAAATAGAAATAAGATGAATGTAAAATCCATCACGAAAAAAATCGTATTTAAACAGTTTTAAAATTTGTTAATTTGGGCCAAAATGCGTGTGCTATAGCTCATGAAAATTGGTAGATTTTAGAAAATTTTATGTTGCCAATTTTTTTACACTAATTGCTTGGTTAAACTTGTGTAACTGAAATAGAAATGAGACGAATGTAAAAACCGTCACAAAACAAATCTTATTTGACAAGTTTTAAAATTTATTATTTTTGGGCAAAATGCGTGTGATCTAGCTCACAAAAGTTGGAGGATTTTTACAAAATTTAAGTTGCCCCTTTTTTACACTAATTTCTTGGTTAAACTTGTGTAATTGTACTAGAAATAAGATGAATGTAAAATCCAACACGAAAAAAATCTTATTTGACAAGTTTTAAAATTTGTTATATTTGGCCAAAATGCATGTGCTATAGCTTACTGAAATTAGTACTTTTTCAAAAAATTTATGTTGCCCCTTTTTTTAAACTAATTGCTTGGTTAAACATGTGTAATTGAAATAGAAATGAGACGAATGTAAGATCCGCCAAAAAAAAATCTTATTTGACACGTTTTAAAATTTATTATTTTAAGCCAAAATGCATATGCTATAGCTCACAAAAATTGGTAGATTTTCAAATAATTTATGTTGCCCATTTTTTTACACTAACCCATTTTTTTACACTAATTGCTTGGTTAAAGTGATGTAATTGAAATAGAAATTAGTTGAATGTAAAATCCGTCACGAAAAAAAAAATTTGACAAGTTTTAAAATTTGTTATTTTTAGCCTAAATGCGTGTGCAATAGCTCACGAAAATTGGTAGATTTTCAAAAAATTTATGTTACCCTTTTCTTAAACAAATTGCTTGGTTAAACTTGTGTAATTGAAATAGAAATGAGTCAAATGTAAAATCCGTCATGAAAAAAATCTTATTTGACAAGTTTTAAAATTTAATATTTATTGCCAAAATTCGTGTGATATAGCACACGGATATTGGTATATTTTCCAAAAATTTTTGTTGACCCTTTTTTTACACTAATTGCTTGGTTAAACTTGTGTAATTGAAATATAATGGAGATGATTGTAAAATCCGTCAAGAAAAAAAATCTTATTTGACAACTTTTAAAATTTGTTATTTTTGGCCAAAATGCGTAACGCTCACTGAAATTGGTAGATTTCCAAAAAATTTATGTTGCCCATTTTTTACACTAATTGTTTGGTTAAACTTGTGTAATTGAAATAGAAATGAGATGAGTGTAAAATCCTTCACGAAAAAAAGCTTATTTCACAAGTTTTAAATTTTTTTGTTTTGGGCCAAAATGCGTGTGCTATAGCTCACGGAAATTGGTAGATTTTAGAAAATTTTATATTGCCAATTTTTTTACACTAATTACTTGGTTAAACTTGTGTAATTGAAATAGAAATGTGACGAATATAAAATCCGTCACAAAACAAATCTTATTTGACAAGTTTTAAAATTTGTTATTTTTTGCCAAAATGCGTGTGCTATAGCTCACGGAAATTGGTAGATTTTAAAAAAAAAAATTTTACCAATTTTTTTACAATAATTTCTTGGTTAAACTTGTGTAATTGAAATAGAAATAAGACGAATGTAAAATCCGTCACAAAAAAAAATTTATTGGACAAGTTTTAAAATTTATTATTTTTGGCCAAAATGCGTGTGTTATAGCTCACATACGTGTGTATAGCTCACAATAATTGGTAGATTTTCGCAAAATTTATGTTGCCCCTTTTTTTATACTAATTGCTTAGTTAAACTTGTGTAATTGAAATAGAAATAGAAATAAGATGAATGTAAAATCCAACACGAAAAAAATCTTATTTGACAAGTTTTAAAATTTGTTATTTTTGGCCAAAATGTGTGTGCTATAGCTCACTGAAATTAGTACATTTTCAAAAACTTTGCGTTGCCCATTTTTTTACAGTATGTGCTTTGTTAACTTATGTAATTGAAATAGAAAGGAGATGAATGTAAAATCCGTCAAGAAAAAAATCTTATTTGACAACTTTTAAAATTTGTTATTTTTGGCCAAAATGTGTGTTAGCTCACTGAAATTGGTAGATTTTCAAAAAATTTATGTTGCCCATTTTTTACACTAATTGCTTGGTTAAACTTGTGTAATTGAAATAGAAATGAGATGAATGTAAAATCCATCACGAAAAAAAGCTTATTTGAAAAGTTTCAAAATTTTTTATTTTGGGCCAAAATGCGTGTGCTTATAGCTCACGAAAATTGGTAGATTTTAGAAAATTTAATGTTGCCAATTTTATTACACTAATTTCTTGGTTAAACTTGTGTAATTGAAATAGAAATGAGACGAATGTAAAATCCGTCATTAAAAAAATCTTATTTGACAAGTTTTAAAATTTATTATTTTTGGCTAAAATTCGTGTGTTATAGCTCACAGAAATTGGTAGATTTTTCAAAAATTATATTGCCCATTTTTTTATATTAATTGCTTGGTTAAACTTGTGTAATTGAAATAGAAATGAGTTGAATGTAAAATCCGTCACAAAAAAAACAAATTTGACAAGTTTAAAATTGGTTATTTTGGGAAAAAATGCGTGTGCTATAGCTCACGGAAATTCGTAGATTTAGAAAATTTTATGTTGCCAATTTTTTTACACTAATTGCTTGGTTAAACTTGTGTAATTGAAATACAAGTGAGATGAATGTAAAATTCGTCACGAAAAAAATCTTATTTGACACGTTTTAAAATTTATTATATTTGGCCAAAATACGTGTAACTCACGAAAATTGGTACATTTTCAAAAAATTAATGTTGCCCATTTTCTTACACTAATTGCTTGATTAAACTTGTGCAATTAAAATATAAAGGAGGTGAATGTAAAATCCGTCACGAAAAATTTTTTTTACAAGTTTTAAATTTTTTTATTTTTGGCCAAAATCCGTGTGCAATAGTCTATTATGAAAGAACTTCAGAAAAGGAAGAGTTCCTCAAAAATGACCACTACAATTGAGAAACCTTATATGTTCCCAGGCTTTTACAAATGAACTTTCAATTCAAACAAAAAATAAAAAAAACTGCTATTACACAAAATTAACAGGAAAGAATTACCATGGGGTGCAGCCAAAGTTGCATCCAACGGATTTGAGGTGGACCGTAAAGCCAACCCCTCCCTTCCTAATTGCACACCTGAGTCAAGCGACTCAAGAACTGTATAACTGGACACTCCGTTACAAACCAGATCTACAACTCAATAAACAACCAATTCCACAAAAGGAACCCCCAAGCTAGCATCAATGTTCAAAATAGCACCACAAACGAGAGACATCCTAAAAATAATCATTAACATCAAGCTCAGATGAGAATTTCCTTAAGAGTTTCCTTCATAAATCAACAGAACACCAGAAAATTTATTCGCCCTGGATCTGAAGTCCCAATTGTGGTTGCTTAGCCACGTAAATTTGTTTCATTTTCGTAGAAGGAATTCCCTTCTCAGAACCGAAGGACTGGTTCCTTCCATGGAAACCCGCTCTCCTGTGAGACCATTCACTCCCTGCATTGTTTCTCTGAGATGTCCCACTACCTACTCTTTGATAATTGTAACTAGCAGAATGAGTCTGCTGCGCAGATAGATTCTTCTGCTGGGAGGACCGAGCTTTGGAACTACTAGTGCCGTGACCTTCATTGTTGTTGCTACCACGTGTTGGGAGATTTACTGAGTTGCTCGCATCTGCAGTAGCACTTACAGAGGAGGAGCTCTGACTGACGTTTTGAGTAGATGCTCCGGCAGTGATGGATCTTGATATGTCTACTAAACCTATTTCATCAGAAAACCTGGCAGCATTTACCTCAGTTGCGACAGTAAAACTTGGGTCACTTGCAGATGGAGTTGAAGTTTGAGACTCAGAGAACCTATTGACATTCAGTGACTGATCTACTGGACTTATGTGACCCAACTGTGAAGGCAGTATACCTTCAGTTTGCTGCAATGGCCGTGAGAGAGGAACTGACTGAATTGGCGGAGCAGGAACATGAGACCAGCGGGCTTGGACTGACATATCAGGTGCTGACTGAATAAGGTTCAGCAGGACAGTTAATATTATACCATGTTGGAATTGATGGTCACAAATTTTTTTTGATAAATTAAATAATACAGAGTCACGATTCCCTTGATGGTCTTTCTAGTTTTCACGTGTCACATATACATTATGTACACATCAAGACTCAACGTATTTATGTTCGTATTCGCAAATTTAAAGCAAAGTATAGATTTCCATAGGACAATTCAGGTTCCTGCTTCAGTGTCTTTTTCAGGTCACTTTTCCTATATTCGTTTATTTTTCCCTTCTTTTCTAAAGAGAGAGGCGGGAGGGGGTTGGGGGGTGGGCATGAAAGAAAAGAAAAGAGAACACTATAAACAGCAACCGTTAATCCTTTACCTGGAATGGTGATATATCAAACATAGCCAAGGGTGAGGCCATGGGCATAAGGGGTGACCCAGAGGCAAGATGCTGGATAGGTGGGCCCATGTTTGAAGGATTTCGCTGTGCAGCCGCAATATTAGCATTATTCACGGTACCCTCAGCCATACCAACAGCAGAAGATGGAGAATTGTGCTTCCAGTCAGAATGTTTTCCGGAAGGAATATAAGTGGGACCCATAAAACTTAATCCTACTTGCCCAAACTGTCCAACTGGAGCAAAATGATTATACAACAACATGTGCGGAGGCCCTTGAACTCCAGGGATACTTCCAGGTGGGCTAATGAAAGGACCAGTATATCCAGCCGGTGGTCCATAGAATGAATCCATGGTGGAATGGCACTGTTGCCATGTACCAAGAGGTCCTGAACTGGATATAGCACTACTCTTCTGGGCCTGTGACTGGGTACCAACAGATTCTTCATTTGGACCAAAAGAAAAGATGGGACCACCCAACAGAGGATTCATTTCATAGAAGGGAAAATGGGAAGGAGGGCCTCCAGGAAAATGAGAAAGCATTTGGTTTGCAGAATTCTGTGGGCTTGGTAAAGGTGGCCACAAGGAGATTGGAGGAGTTTCAACAGAGAGATCTGCAGGAAGAGATACACTAAGAGATTCTTCTGCCCTTGATTGAGTCACCAACTGTTCACAAGCCATACCTGCAGTGTACACAAAAAGAACCGAGTCACATAACAAACAATTCCAAATTACCCACCAAAAATTGGCAAGTGAAGGCCATTCCTTAATGTAGAGGGGTAAAAAGAGAATGACAAACCTGTGGTAAATAAATCAATATTGGTACCACCAAAGCTTTTGGAATCTGAAATAGCAACAGAGACTAGCCCGTTCCCAACAACCTCATCACTAGCAATAGCTGCAACAGCAACAGCAGAAGCAGCAGCTTCAGCTTCAGCTTCAGCCTCAGCCTCTGAATCTTGTAGATGAACACAAGAGTCATCAGTCTGTTTATCCTTCTTAAAGAAAAGAGTGCAGTCATCCTCAGCTACTGATAGATTATGGGAAATTTGGATTTCTGATCTACTGGAGCCAGGAACCCGGCTACTAGGAGGAATGATAGGTGGTGAAGTAACAGCACCTGGTTAAGGAAAGATGGAACCATGAGGACCGACACAGTAATTTTTGAAAAAAACACCAGGAGTATACAAGTGCATGTAACTACCAAACTGAATCTTCTCTCCAGCGAGCAGTGAGTTAATTGGACTTGTAGAAGAGGAAAAGGATCTCTCCTTCAGTAACAAGGTAGATGATGGTAAGAGTGGCTCAGTAACAGAGCTGCTATGACCCCCAACAGAAGCAATTGACGAATCAAATCGGGGAGCCTTCATAGCTTCCTCAAGTTGAGTCTGAGTCAAGGCCATAACCTACAAAAAGGAAATTAGTAAAAATTCTAAAGGTTAAGAGAGAGAGACTCAACAGAAGAAAGTTATGGTAGCAACAAAATTAAAAAGTAAATCAATGTGACAGTATATGGCCCTGGAGCATAAAAAAATTTAACCCCATTTTGTTGTTTTGAATTAGCAAGTTGAAGTAATTCATCTAAAGCATGAAAGGTTCAAAGAAGATGGCAGATGGTTATTAGATCATGAAAATCCTGATATTGTGAAACCAGACCACCAATTATGTCAATGCAAACGCAACTGTTGCACACCTGTTGATCAAATTGTGCAATGCCACAAGATGCATCATCCATGGCCTTATTCTTGCTCTCAAACGTAAGAGCAGCCCCAAGATCTCTTCCACCACCAGATACAATAGAACCACAGCTTGTTGGAATAGGCCTGTAATATATAAATCACAAACCACAACAAAGTTTCAGAAACAAATCATCTTGCTACAAGATATTTTCAGATAGAAGATGCATACTTGATGTTTTGGGATCTTTTATGAGCCTGAATTTCAGATTTTACAGCAGGAGTACCAATTGGAGCCAGTGGTCGAGACACCATGGGGGCTGATGCTTCCGTGTAAGCCAAAACTCGCCCCTCGGAGGAAGTAAAGTCCGAGCTAATATTGGGGGATGATTGTCCACCCAGTGAGCTGGAAACCTTTTTAGAGTCAACTGATGCCCCAGTTATCTGCCTAGTAACACCAGGTTTGCGCTGTGTCTGCAATTAGAAAGTAGTGTATTATATAATAATATACCAAAAGGACACCTAAAAAGAAGAATTCATCACAATGAAATTAAAAAAGGACATTTCATTGAGCAATACAAATTTTTCTTACCCGAGATTTTGCCTTGATCTCTTTCTCCCTCTGTTCCCTTCGATCATGCAGCATTTGCCTTTTAGACCTCACTTCAATGAAGTCATCTTCATCACTACGTGCTTCTATGCCAGGTTGATTGAAAACGCGCACAACCCCACTTTGCAGGGGAGCATCAACATTCTCTTCAGAAATGCTTTTTTTCACATTTCCCTCTCTAGAATGGGATATATTCTGAACTCTCATAGACACATTTTCAATTTCTTTCCCCACCAAGTTCCCAGATTCAACATCCTGGGAAATAAAATTACGCAAAATGCAACCCATTGAATCAGCTTTTTGCTTCGCTGAGTTATTAGACATATTCCCTCTTTTAGAACCACTTCTTGCAAAATTTGCATTAGATCTTCCATTGTAATGGGGTCTATCATCCACATTTATACTATTAGAAGAAAGTAAACCAGTTGGTGGCCTTCTTTCAACATTCTCCCGAACTCGGAATTCAGTTCGGTGAACAGTCCTTTGTGATCTCCTCTGAAAAGTATTTATTTCTGAAGATGAATTCTCAGAAACTGGGAAAGCTGATCTAATGCTAGAATTCCTAACAGCATAGGTGAACCTTTTTCCCTTGATCAATGATACAGCACCTTGAGCCTTCATGCC
This sequence comes from Ophiorrhiza pumila, assembly GCA_016586305.1. Lineage (NCBI taxonomy): Eukaryota > Viridiplantae > Streptophyta > Magnoliopsida > Gentianales > Rubiaceae > Ophiorrhiza > Ophiorrhiza pumila. The sequence continues at coordinate 51,838,179 of BLIW01000006.1, read as the reverse complement.
ACCAATGTTTCTCTCATTGGAAGTGTATTCACTTGAAGTTGGCACGGGATGCAACTGATTTCCAGATATTCTCCCCCTTGATAGTAAGCGGCTTCTTGCACGTGTATCGCTCTGTGGCCTACTCTCAGCTTGGACAACTAACTCTGATTTTATCTTGTCGTCACTACAACTGGAAACCTTTGCAGTAACAATCTGTGAGGAGTATGATCAGCACTTTGTCTCACAAAAACTGAACTCATTGTCAGTGGAGGATTCCCGTGAATATCATTTGGTGCCCCTAAAACAAAGCCAAGCTGCTTATTCATTGCAACAAAAGGTGAATCATCCTTCACAAAATTCTGAGATGAAGTATCTTGAGCTCGTTGAATAGGCAATGAACCTCCAGCATTCTGACTAAGACCATAAGAAGTCTGCACATTTGGTTGAAGAAAAGATGTCGACGAAGGAGCAATAGGGAGAACTCCCTGGGAGATAGGAGATGTGTATCTGACCTGACCAAACTGGAATATAGGTGGCTGAGATGGATGAACATGGGCAAGGGACGTACCAATAGGAGGATGAAGGTGGAGAGGCATCTGTATTGATCCAATCTGTATGGCAGGAACTGGAGATGGTATGAGAGAAGGGCCAGAAAATAAGCCAAACTGAAGTTTAACAGGTGTATCAACTTGATTTGGTGCAGAAGATGCAGTTGATGTGGTGAGACCAGAAGAAGATAGCATGGTAACTGAAGGTGATAAAGCTTGCTGAGCAGAAAGAGCAGCGCCATCTGATGTTATTGAGGTGTATGGATCACTAAGAGGTTTAACAACAGAGTGTTGCATTTTCTTTTCAGATTCCTGGACCGCAGTAGCCACTGGTGGAAAACTACCAATCTGATCAATTTCATCACCTTGTTCACCATCACCTTGTTCACCATCACCCAAACCCTTTTCCCTCACAAAATGCATGGAAGAATCAGATATCCCAAAACTTCTTTCTTCATTTCCAAAATTTCTATCAAAATCATCATTTGGTAACTCAACCTCAATACCTTCATCGAAGCCTAAAACCAAGTTGTCCATCATGTGAGACAAATCTTTATCTTCCAGATGTAAACCTCCAAATTCTTGGTTCAAGTCCAGATTCTCATCATCTCCTTCGCGCGCTTCATCCTCTTCCTCATAACCATCTTCATCCTCGTCATATTCTTCTTGCTGCTGCAAATCAACACTGTTCTCAAGAGTCCATTCCTCATCCTCGGTAGCAGAAATAGAACTAGAAGCAGCCACTGTAGGATGCTGCCCTGAATTGTCATTCAAGATAACAGCTTCATTCCCAGACAGTGAAATAAGTTCTCCTGCTGTAGTAGATATCATTGGAGAATCTCCAGAATCATCTAACTCATCATGGGAGAGATGAGGGGGAGAGCTGGGAGGGCTTGAAACAGATACCGACGACTGTGAATCACACCTAGGAGTCATATCCTTGTTCAACTTCTGATCTTCAACAGTGGCATTTTCTTTCGGAATAGCAATGAGTTCAGATTGCTCAAGTCTATCTTGATGACCAGTGTAATACCCTGTCTGCCTGGTTGATTCACTTCTTTCTGCAGGGCTACAATGGTCATCCTCCACCAGGAACCTAGATGGCCCTGGATGCTCATTTGTGCCCCGGAAAGAATTCCTTTGCAAAGAGGCAATTGAAGGAGGAGGAAGGACACGAGGCTGTCTCGTGGAATACCTTGACTTTCCATAAGAGTATAGCTCATCTATCTCAGAATTTGGATATGGCCGCTCTGGATAAGAGGAATGAGTATTCCCTCGAAAGTGATTTTGAGCCCACCCAACATCGCCATACCTTTCTGTAATATTATCTTGAAATTCTGTATCCATCTCCCTACTTCTGCTGAAGGAGTCTGCATCGCCAGAAAAGTTCCATCTCTGCTCTCTCAGATGGCCAAACTCATCTAAGTAAGGTTCTTGCATTCGTCTTATACTAGTCCTCGAAGATAAATTACTCCTTGAAGACATATATCCAGCACCATCATGAAACTCTTTCCTAGAAACCCCTCTCATATTAGCAAATGAATCTCTCCTCGGACTGAAGTGACTAGTCTCGTGTTCCTGCATCTGTGAGGATGCAGTACTCCCATTTTCAAGCATGTCCCTTCTCCATGAATTAAAAGGTTTTGCCCTGTCGAGAAAACCAGAAGAACCCTCTCCAGTAGTATAGGACCTAGAATTCATCTCATATGGCCTGTTATGAATAGTAGATTCAAAAGATGCAGAGGCTGTTATCCTTTCCACCATTTTCTCACTATCTTCCCATGTTTCTAGATCTGTAGAAGTAGAGACATCTTTGTCTTTCAGTATTGCTGGCAATTTCTCAGCCATGTTGGCAGTAAGGACAGAAGAATCAGACTTCACAGGCTCAGCCTGCCTCTTGGCCATCCTTTCCTCCAATTCAATGAGCTTCTGTTTAGCTGCCTGCTTCCTCTCCTCCTCCATTAGAATTCTCCTTTTCTCTTCTTCTCGGGCAACCTTCTGCTCTTCTTCTCTTCGAAGAGCCTCCAATCGCTCTTGTTCAGCCCTCCATGCAGCTTCCCGGGTTTCCTCTTCCAGCCTCCGCCACCGTTCTACCTCTTCCCTAATGAGTCGTTGTCTCTCCTCTTCTTCTCTTTGGGCTTGTTCCAATGCTCTTTCTTGTTCTTCAATAATCCGGCGTCTCTCAAGTTCTTGCAACTTCTGAACCCTTTCAAGTTCAGCCTCAAATGATTCCCGTACTGGATCATGCAAATCATTCTGTTTAACTGCATCCTTTTTCCTTTTAATTAATCCAACAAGACTCCCGGAAAAGGGATCCCTATCATCAAAAGCTGAAGTACCCAAGAAAGGATCCTCAAAATACTGTCTTTCAGTTTTTGCTGAGCCTCGTTTCTCCCTACCGGATGCAAGAAGAGGATCAGATGCAGGAGGCATTTTTCCACCCGAAGTAAACAGAGATTTGGACATACTGCTGTACTGGAAACTGTCACTCCTGTATCTGTAGGATTGTTCAGTGCCATATCGTTCCCGTAAATTCTGTTCAGCCCCTCGGCTGTAATATGATTCCTTCATATTATTCCACTGAGGTCGGCCTTCCATAAAATGTCCTGTATTCCTCCTTCCGAAAGTAGTCCCCTGGCTTGCTGAGACAGTACCATCTTGAACAGTGTCTCCAACATGAGGTCGGATGTATTTGTTGTCGCTGTTGAAACCAGTTCTTGCCCCAATACTGGTTCTATCATGTGTAGCTTCTTGGGCATCCAGTCCATCTTTAGGAAGAGGTGAACTCCGCCACATGTTCCCTTCCCTGCCTTCTCTACTAGGCGTTCTTATCTCCCTGCGATTAGAGACAGCGTTGGAAAAATTCCTTCCAATTTCATCGTCTCGTAGACCCCATCTTTCATACTGATTATGCACAGGTTTATGTGGGAGGGCACTGGTCCTTGGCCTGTCAAAGTCACTTTCCCAATAACTTTCAGTTTTTGAAACTCCAACATCTCTGCTGCGTTCAACAATTCCATGTCCTGTATCACGCTCATCGTCAGCCCAATCAGACCTTGGATTCAACCGGACTAATGGCAGTGGGCCAGAAAAGTACTCTTGCTTCCGAAGTTGGTCATCCACGCGAGAACTGCCCAACCCACGGCTAGCCCCAGCATTTTCTATGGTACCATTTCCACATGTATTATGAGAACCCTGGCCATGGGGACTGGTATCAACACGTGAATTTGATAGGACACCATCCTGTTGTTTGGAAGTTGACTCAGATGTAGCAGGTTTCTGTTTCTGATTGACATTTTCTTTCTGTTTCTGTCCAGGCACAGATGGTACAGGTAATGCAGCTTGTAAAGAAGGAAAATCCTCACCCCTCAAAAGCACAGCTTTCTTCACTGGCTTAGGCAAAGGTCTAGTAGAAACTGCGCCTGAAATAGCAACCCCAATCCCACTAGATCGAGCTGAAGGTGGCATATAAGCACTGCTGATTCTACTCTCACCATCAATTTCGCGGCCGGTCTGCTCTACATGAGCAACACCATCACCAACATCTTTCTCTTGCAAAGCAACGGCCACAGGCTTGGTCCATCCCATGCCGGATGACGTGGGCCTTGGCCCACTACCAGTGCCCTCACCAATAGCTGGTCCACCACCTGATCCTGACAAATCAAACCTCTCATGTTCCTTCCTCAATGAGGGCAATTTAAGGGGGGTGGAACAGATAATTTCGGCCCAGCAGCCTTCTGTGAACTCCTGGACCGCGACAGAACCACCATTCCCCCACTTCCTCCACCGCTACTCCCTGGCCGTCCCCTACCCGCAACATGGGCCTGCCCATAAGAACCACTATAAGGTTGATGATTATGATGAGAAGACTGTCCATAATACTTGTTAAGATTCACTGATACAAACTTTGCCCCGACCCCTCCACCAGGGTTGGCCATTTCACCCCCCCGACCCAACTCGACCCGAATCCCACACTTGCCCTCGCAGATCCCAAACCTCTGCAACGCATCAAAAAAGCCCGTAGTTCACAGTTTCTTCCCAAATTAGGAGCATTAAAAGCTCTCTTTCCAGATAGTAGATCACACTGTCAGTAATTAAAATAGAAAATCAATAAACCCTAAAATTTATATTAAAAAAAATGAAAAAAAAAACAATATTGAAATTAACTTTCAGAAATAGGACAGATCACCAAAAATTTTATTGAACTAATTGTTCATTAATCGTAAACTACATAAATTAAAATAGAATTGAATTAGAATTAAAATATTATAGAAAGTTAATTCTATGAATTGGAACTCTAAAACGTTTGAATTCCTTTGTTTGACAAAACAATAAAATTAATATATAATTGAATTATAACTCTAAATTCTTTGTTTTGAAGTTTAAAAAATATATGAAATTAGATTTCATTTGTAACTAGAATTGGCAAAATAATTTATTTCATATATTTTTTATAATAATATTTACTTTCAATATTATTTTCTACAATAAATTTAAACAAAAAATTTTATTTTTTATTTTTATGTATCTCCAAAAATCCAACTTCATTGATTGAGTGGTGATATTTATTTTTCAAGTTAAAAATTATTATAAATATGTTTCATTCTTATGATTTTTATATATGCTCTTTATGACAAATTTAGTCCTGAAATCAAAAAAATTGAAGCAACTTAATTATGTAACACATTCTAAAATATATAATTTTACCTACCATTAATCTTAAACATGAATATTCACTAATGCATGAACTAATATTTGTTAAGTAACTAATGTTTTATTTTTGTGTAAGAGGGAAAAGAACAAGTTCTGAATATGTTTGGCCAATGAAACCTCTCTCTAACAATCTTTTTCTATATGTAAGGTATTTGGAAAGTTCCCCAACCAAACTTTTAATAAGTACATAATGATCAAATACAATAAGATTGTCAAACATGATATATTTATAAAACACTGAAAATCAGCCACTAAGTAAGCTTTTCATATCCACACAAGCACACATGTAAACTCCATTTGATTCAAGCCTTTCAATTCAAAACCATCATGCTCCAGAACAAATTTGACTCTTGTTGTTTTGTTTGCTTAATAAACTAGAACTTTAGGCATAGGCATAGGCAAAGGCAAAGATATCCCACCAAGATGATAAATTAGAATAAAAATTTGCCTAATGAAGAAACAATCACAAAAAGGGTTCAAATCTAAGAACGTAATTGTTCTTTGCAAGGAATCATTTCCTATAAAAATTGAAATTACAAACAAACTTATTCGGTCTTAGCAAAGATATCTTCCAAGAGCTTCTGCTAGACACTATTACCAAAGAAAATAATGAAATCTTTTTAGTAAATGTTGCCAGCTGCCTACAGGACGACACCATCATCCATTTCACAGATGATTTTCTCCACCTTAGTCAACATATAAGCAAATATCCGAGAATCAACTAAGATGTTGGTTATTTAGTGGCAAACTTAAGATCACAAATCAAACTTTCATAATGATATGTTAACTGCATCAACATTTGCTAATTACTTTTAACAACAAAAAACATCATCCAATGAACAAAAGGGTTGCAAGAAAACTCCAAAACCACAAACACAACATTAAACCAAGATATTTGCTATGCAGAACAACATTGCAGATTAAGATTGGGAAGAATGAATGGAAGATAGACAGGGAGAGAGAGTTTGGAAGTGAAAGGTTGGCATTCTTTCTTTAGACTTTTGAGAGAGAGCGACATGATAATTTTTAAAACTTGCCCAAACACACGCATAATATGACCGCAATAGCCAGACAGGATAACTAGTGTTCTTGCCCATAGAATTGAGTAGAATAATATGACACATAAATCTTACCCAAACACATGCATAGACATAAAAATTTCCTAGACTCCCAGTTCAGGGCTACCTCTAGCCAGATCAAGCTTTATTTCTAAGGATCATTTACTAGACATTCAGCAAAAATTGTAATTCATGTGCATGCTGCATCATAATACTAAATGCTATAAATATATGAACACAAATTGTTTATAGCAGGACCACTATTACTCCATATAATCCCTAGTAGCACAATGAACACTTTGAGTCTATAGGCAAGAAAAGCAGGAAGAATAATTAATGTTCGAGAGTCTAAAACTACAGACCTGAATAAAAACACTCAATATACAGCTGCAAAATTTATGCATGGCTATGATTTGGATAGAAAAATAAAAGATACTTCTAGTTTCTGGAAGGATCCTTAATGACATGATCAGATGCTTCTTTTAGTTTCATACAGAATTACATGATGAGAAAAGCATTCAAACAGATCCTTAATCCTTTCTTTCTTTGTCAACATGATATGTAGAGTAAAAATCATTCAAAACTTTTAACTAAGACTTCTCTCTGAACAGAAACTTGTGCTGTCAAAAAGCATTGCACACATTTAAAAGGTGAACACATAAAATCGCCAAAAGGTATGTAAAGGTCCTAACAGTCATCTAATATTACATATGAGAGGATATCAACTGGGCCAGCTGCAAGAATGAGGTATATAATCTTAAGAGTGTATAGTGGATGGAACTCCAGTGAAGCTTTCCACATATGAAGACAAGAATATATTCCTCTGGTTTGAAATAGGGAAAGAATGAAATCCACTCTAAAGGTTTTCCCAGGAAACAAATTGAAATGACCATAACACAGGTTACAAATTCTTTTGATATATTACTCATGAAATTATGAAATCATAATGATCACGTCCACCTATTTTGAGGAAGATTCCTGCAGCAAGTCATGGAAACTAAAGATCCCACTTGCATTTTATAAAATACATGACTTAAAAAAGCTGCATAATAATCACCAATTTTCAACAGAATGTTATTAGGGTCACTGCCATCGCCATATTTGGTCAATGACCAACAAGTTAAGGCAGCATTCCATATTCAAAATTAAGGCAAAATTTTGAAATATATTAAAGATGAAATGTCTATGCAGAGACTGATCCTTAAGGACGGAATTGTACAAGACTACAAGTGTGTTTTCTAGAGTAACGGGATGATTTCTCAATTAAGGACGCAATGTTTTCACACACATTAAACAAGGCAAATTCACTTTTACAAACTTCATAGTCCTAAAATTGCTCTGATTTCCATAAAAAAAACTCAAAGAGCATCTAAATTTATTCAAAGTGAGGAATTCTTAAGGAACATAGATTACATTTTTGTGCCACTCCTGAAGATATACTCACCATGAACATTGAAATTTGAATACTGCCTATTTATATATAATAAGGAATTAATCAGAACAACAGAGTTTGTACCTGAGACTATTGAGAAAGTTCAGAACAGTCATTTACAAAGAAAAACGAAAGCACTGGAACAACTGAAGGATTAACACAGACCTTTAACAAAACCAAGGATAAGAAGGCTGATAAAAAAAAAGAAACAGATAAAATTCCACAAAGAAGCCAAAAACCCCGTAGCGGCTCCATAGTCTTCTCACTTCTACTCGATTCTCAGCCTAAAATATAGCAAGCTCCAAACAGATAATACAAGCCCATCTCGGTATCTAACCTCTAAAACGAAAGAACCCAATGAGGCAGATTACAAACTTGGCCTTTACTCGATTTTATACTTCTTGAATACTATTCAAAAGAATAAGTGACTCAAAAAAAATCATCAAGACCTAATTGCACCAATTAAACCTTAATCCCATGAAACCGCAACAAATTGGTTCATATACGAAAGTGAGGAGTGACCGGAAAGATTAACCACCAACCTTCTTTGGCCTGCAGATGGAGGACTGGGGTTGAGGGAGAAGAGGGGAAAGGCACTTAGAAAATGTATATAAAGGATCTGAAATTTAACGATAAAGGATCCGCCCCTCGATCCGTAACAGAAATGAGTTTGGAATTTTTTGATCAGACAAAAAGGAATTGAAACCTAACCCATTTTGAATTAGTATGGAACTGAACAAGTGAATTGGACAGAGTCTTACTATAAGAGAAACGCAGAGCAAGCAAGAATTGTTTCCTGCAAATCAATACTTCCAGAACACCATCCACCCAAGCAAGAATAACAAATATTTACACAAACCATTAAATTTCCACACAATTTTTCACAAAACTTCAAGAAAACCCATTAGAATTCATAGATGGCCGTCAGATCATAGGGCCAATACAAGCAAGAAATCAAAGTTCGTCTTTTTTTTTTTCTCAAGAAAATTCCAAAATTCAATTTTACCCACCTCCTAAAAGCTTCCTGATTTTCTCCCACTTTCCGTTTCCCTTCTCTTCTTGCTCTGCTTCTTCCCGCTGCCCTCTCCTCCTCTTTTCCTTTTGCCGTTTCGCTGTCTTCAAGGCTTTACAAAATCCCTAGGCTTCACATCTTGAGTTTAGGACACGGTTTTTTTTTTCCAACATTTTGTTTGTCTTATTGTGTCCTAATTAAAACTACGACGTTCACTGTTGTATTATTATGTGCTAATTAAAACTACGTAAGTTCACTAATCTCTTGGTTAGGGTCTAATAATTTTTTAAGTAATTTTAATAATATTTATGCATTTAGTCCCTACTTTTAATGAAACTACGTAGTTTTAAACGTTAGACAGAATATGACTGGATAAATATTGGACAGAGGATACTTTAAAATTATTAGACCCTAACCAAGAGATTATTGAACCCTACGAAGTAGTTTTAATTAGGACAAAATAATACAGACAAAATCTTGGACAGAAGATCCCATGTCTTGAGTCCAGATCCTCTGTCCAATATTTATCCAGTCCTATTCTGTCTAACGTTTAAAACTAAGTAGTTTCATTAAAAGTAGGGATTAAATGCATAAATATCATTAAAATTACTTTAAAATTATTAGACCTTAACCAAGAGATTAGTGAACCCTACGACGTAGTTTTAATTAGGACAAAATAATACAGACAAAATCTTGGACAGAATATCCCGTGTCTTGAGTCCAGATCCTCTGTCTAATATTTATCCAGTCCTATTCTGTCTAACGTTTAAAACTACGTAGTTTCATTAAAAGTAGGGACTAAATGCATAAATATCATTAAAATTACTTTAAAATTATTAGACCCTAACCAAGAGAGATTAGTGAACCCTACGAGGTAGTTTTAATTAGGACAGAATAATACGGACAAAATCTTTGACAGAAGATCCCGTGTCTCACATCTGAGTCCAGATCCTCTGTCCAATATTTATCCAGTCCTATTCTATCTAACGTTTAAAACTACGTAGTTTCATTAAAAGTAGGGACTAAATGCATAAATATCATTAAAATTACTTTAAAATTATTAGACCCTAACCAAGAGATTAGTGAATCCTACGACGTAGTTTTAATTAGGACACAATAAGACAGACAAAATCTTGGATAGAAGATCCCGTGTCTCACATCTGAGTTCAGGTCCTCTGTCCAATATTTATCCAGTCCTATTCTGTCTAATGTTTAAAACTACGTAGTTTCATTAAAAGTAGGAACTAAATGCCTAAATATCATTAAAATTACTTTAAAATTATTAGACCCTAACCAAGAGATTAGTGAACCCTACGACGTAGTTTTAATTAGGACAGAATAAGATAGACAAAATCTTGGGCAGAAGATCCCGTGTCTCACATCTGAGTCCAGATCCTCTGTTTATTTTCTTGTTTTTCACTAAACTTTATTTTTCTAATTTGTAATTTTGTCCTTCAATTTTGAAACATACCAAAAGGAACCTAAATTCAATTAAATTATGCATTTAAATCCCGTACAATCTTATGAAATTTGTAATTAACAATTAACTATAGAGATCATATTGTCCAACTTTAATATTACCATGACTTGCATGAGATGGATATTCGGTTCAAGATTATCACGTGGCCAGAATTAAAATTCTTAGGCTATGTTTGGCCAGAAGGAAGAGGAGGGAGAGGAAATGAAAGGAAATGAGTAGAAAGAAAAAGAAGGTAGAATAGAGAAAAATAGTTTCCTTCCAACTTATTTGGATAAATTGGAAATGAAAGGAAATGATATACTAATATATATATATATATATATATATATATATTAGGAAAAAAGAAAGAAGATCGTAGAATCAATACAATAAAATATATATAGACACAACAATCAAATAAAATATATTTATTTTAGATAAATTTATTATTTTTGTGTGAAAAATCTAAAGTTATTATTTATGGACAGTTTTGATGATGTTTTATAATATGATACTGTATATTTATATCTTTATATAGGATGATGATTGAAACATAAATAAAATAATTTTTCTATTATGGGTAAATTATTATGGTTTGGATATTTTTGTAGCATAAATTTGATAGTTCAAAGATTATTAAAATTAAAAAAATATGGAGATTAGTAAAATTTTATAAATTAAATCAAATTTTAATAGAGTATAACTCTATTATTATTTTTATGGGTGACTAGAATTAGTAATAAATTGAAACCCTAGTTTACTATGAAATAATAATTTGATAATTTTGCAACGAATTAGAAGTTAATAGAGTTTTAGATATTACATAAAATTCTAACAAAAATAAATATAGTAATATCAATTAGTATTGAAAGTTTTTATCCAACTATCATAACATTTGTTTATCTTATAAGTTTTGAACAATAGTGTATGTTATAATTTTTAAATCAAAATTTACGTTAGAAGGATAATTTTTTAATGATAAATTATTAATTATAAAAGAATTATCATTTCATTCCTTTTCCACCCACTTTTGGATGGTAAGAGATATGGACTAAACTAGTATATCTAATCCTTCTCAATCCATCCCTTTCCTTTCCCTCACTAAAATAATATCCAAACACACAAATTCTAATCCGTCCTTTTCCTTTCCTTTCCTTTCCCTCCATTCTCCTTAATCCAAAATTATCCTATCTTATCATGTCCAAAATTATAGTTTCTTATCATGTTCAAAATTAAAATTAGGTCGTAGAGATCTTCTATTCATAAGGTGTAATAATTCTAAAGTGATTTTAGTAATATTTATGATTTTAGTCCCTAGTTTTAGTTCAACTACGTAGTTTTGAACATTAGACATAATAAGATAGGAATAATCTTGAACAGAGGATTTGATCTCTCGGTTTTGGTTAGGGCCTAATAATTGTAAAGTGAATTTAATGATATTTATACTTTTACTCCCTAGTTTTAGTGATACTATACATTGAACATAATAGGGTCTAATAATTGTACAGTGATTTTAGTGATATTTATTATTTTAGTCCCTAATTTAAGTTAAATTATGTCGTTTTGAACATTGAATAGAATATGACAAAATAATTTTGGACAGAGGATCTGATCGAGACTTACATATATCTATATTAAATATTAATGATATTATTAACACCTAAATTTTTTTAAGGTTTCATACTAAATCCCTTAAACTCACACATATTTTTTAAACGAGATCCTCTATCCAACATTATCATGTTCATCTATATGTTCGTAAGATGGGATACTCTGTTCAAATTTATCGTGTCTTATCATGTCTTGGATTAAAACTATTTAGCATTCACTCATATCTTAGCTACAGTGTAATAATTGTAAAGTGATTTTAGTGATATTTATGCTTATAGTCCCTAGTTTTAGTGAAACTATATCGTTTCAAACATTACACATAATAAAATAGGATAATACTGGATAGAGGATCTAGTCTCTATGTTAGATAGAGTCTAATAATAGTAAATTTTATTTTAGTGATATTGATACTTTTAATCCATAGTTTTAGTAAAATAACATCGTTTTACACATTAAACAGGATGATAAGGATAATTTTGGACAGAGAATCTGATCAACATATTTTTATTTAAACTTAATTTTATAATTTTGAGTATTTTACTTTTTTTTACTAGAGCTATAAATTTTATAATATAAAACAATATTATAAGTAGTTCATTAACTTTGAGACATGTTCATTCGGTTTGAACTACCATATTGAGATCAGATTCTCTGTTCAAGATTATCATGTCCTATGATATGTAATGTTCAAAACGACGTAATTTAACTAAAATTAATGACTAAAACCATAAATATCACTAAAATCACTTTACAATTATTATAACCTAATCAAGAAATGAGTGAATTTTAGGACGAGTTTTAATATTGGATATGATAAGATAGGATAATTTTGAACAAATGATCCATCTCCTACCATATTATGCTATGTTTTTTAAATGGGAAAATCACTATATACCTTATATTTGACACTTTTGTTTATTTTACTACAAATGTGTATTTCTTCAACTTATAATTAGCCACATTTTTTTTCAACTTATAATTAGCCACATATTAAGCATGTTTCAAACAACAAATATAGCATGTAATGTCCATCATTTTACTATGTATGAGAAAGAGATACATCACACTTATCCATTATATTCTAATGACAATAATTTACAATATCAATAATCATGCCTTGTTCATTTAATTGCAAAAAGGCGTGAATAAATATGCAGACTTTACTTCCTTAAGTTAAGAGTTAATTTAAACAAAATAAAGAAAGAGAATAGTTACAATAGTAACTCATAGATGAATCCAGATTAGAATGAATAAATTCAAATTTATGATATCTTTCAAATTGAATTTTCATATTTGAGCACAAAGTGATAAGCACCGATTATTTTAATTTTTGAAAATTTTATTGATGTAATTCTTGTTGCCTATAAATAGGCCCCTTGTTAATCAATAAAAAGGTTATTAGTTTTGATGTTAAATACTTAGATTCAATTAGCAGAGTTGATGTTGTTTGAGAGAGAGTTGAGAAACTTTCTTCCATTTTTTTTGTGAAAACAAGTCGAATCTATTTCAATTCAAGTGATTCTTGTTTTGGTGATAATTTAGGTTTTTAAAATTAGTTCTTAAGGGTTTTTGTTCCATCTGATATTAATCCTTCTAGTTGACATGTTGAATTAGAGTGGTTAATCCTTATTTTTACTTTGTGTTTAAACTGTTTTTAGTCAATTTTGATTTCAAATAAACATCATAACTTGCAAAATTCGTTCTTTATAGTTCCCTGCCTTATATGATACCAGCATGCCATTTACCTCTGATTTTCTTAAATTACAATTATAATCGAATTATTGTTCGATGAATGTTTACATTATGCTTAGATTTTTTATTTTGACTTTAACTGGGCGATTTTGATTGTCGATTTTGACTATGAAAGGGTTAATGTGATTGTGAGTAGATTAAGGCCTGTTATTATTGTTTTATTGATTGTGATATGTCCTCTCATAGTTTACGAATTTTAATAGGATATGTAGCAGCCCTTTACCGTTCATTAGAACCATTATTTTGAATAATCTCATTGAGCACTGGAAGAACCATTACATTATTACATTTTCATTCGTATTTTGTATGTGTTGCCAAGGAACTGCATAGAAATGGCTTAGGTTATGACCTCAATGCTAATGCAAAGCTGGTTGCTGAAGATTTGGGGTGACAATTTGTGTAAAACATACCCTATTAAAAATTCGGGATAATCAACAGAAATATCCCTCACATATACCCGTTTAAGCATTTTTGCCCATCACATTTGAAAAGTAAAAAATATGCCCCTTACACTTGATATTTGTAAAGTTTTGATCCTTTGCGTAACTTCTGTTAGATTTTTCTGTTAATTTATTTTTTTAAAGGGCAAAAAAGAAATTTCAAATATTTTTTTTAGAGTTTTCATCTCTTCTTTCCATCTTCATCTCCACTTTGTCTACAACTACCTTTGCCGCCTCCACCATTGAGCCTCACCAAAAACCCAAGTAAACATTGTTGGTGAAACCCACCAAAACCAATAAAGAATTTCATTCTTGTCACCAAACTCAAAACCCATATTTGTTCACTTGCTTTATGTATAAATAAATTATTGAAGTTTTATAACCTTCTTAATTTATGATAATCCGAGTTTTAGAATAAAGAAAGAAAAGGAAAAGAAAGAATGAACTAATGGTTGCACAAACAGAACATGAGGAGTTGAAAGAAAAGAGTGTCTTGATGTTCTCTCTAAAATTGGTGAAAGAATTGGCATCTCAAAATTTTAAGTGATGATTATTCCTCTTTGTCAAAAAAATTTAGGAAACAAATAAACACCAAAAAAATCTAATAATTAAGAAACGTTTTTGGTTTTTGTGGAAATCCCAAAATAAAAAGTTAAAGAATCACATCAAAAGTCAATGAATGCTTGAAACCCACTTGTTAAACCACTCCTCTAACTCTAATACACCATTTCTCCAAATTCTAGGATGAATATGGGGTTCAACTTTGCCAATGCATAATTCTTCCACATCGATATAGGATGAAAGAATCAAGGCCAATTGTTTCTGCAAATTAGCAACTTTAGAAAAACTATGAAATCAATTGCAGCACAACCAAAATATAGCACCACAAGAAAATAAATAAAGTTTTCATTTAACTATTTTTTTCCTTTCATTAGACTGGGGATCCAAAATCAATGGAGTAGGTAATAAAATTAAGGTTGAATATTTTTGTTGAAAAAAGTTGAAAATCGTACCGTTGATCAAGAAACCCCATCAAATACAAAAAAAAAAGATCACTAAATTGGAGAAGATGGAGATGTGGAAGGTTAAAAGGTGGAAGCGACAATATAAGAGGGGATAAAAGGTGGAAACAGTGAAGGTAGTGATGATAAAATTGAAGAAGAAAGTAACGGTGAAGATGAAGATGATGGAGGAAGGTGGTGATCATCGATTTAAGATTTAGGGCAATTATAGAGGATTAGGCGTATGTCATCTTGTCGTTCCTTTTTTACCCTTAAAAAATAACTCACATGGTGGTCACATGACATTATTTAACAGAAGTGCTAACAAAAGTTACGCAAATGATCAAAACTTTACAAATATCAAGTGTGAGGGGCATATTTTTTACTTTTCAAATGTGATGGGCAAAAATGGTTAAACAGGTATATGTGAGGGATATTTATATTGATTATCCCTAAAAATTCGTAAACATTTGAATGACTAGAAGTACTTATATATCTGTTTAATATTACTAGTCTATCAAAACATAAACAAGAATACGTCCATTTTCATTGTAAAGAGATGATTTGTGGCATTTTAAATATATGCACCACTAAGATTTGCAGCCTTGCAGGGTTGCAATATGAAGTGATGTAAAACAAGCATTTTGCAGCCGTCGTGAAGACAAATTTTGCTCATCTAATCCTTCTCTTTATAGCCTGCAGGTAACAAAATGTCCACCGCATAGGAGAAAACTCTCCCACTTGCTTACTTGTATTGATCATTTGAGGAGCTCCCACTCGGTTATAGAGTTTTGGCAATTGACATGTGTGATGCTTACTTGTATTGATCACTTGAGGAGCTCCCGCTGGTTTATAGAGTTTTGGGACAGATCTGGGCATTGGGAGTTGACAAGTATGAAATAATCTGGAGGGGTTCGAACAAACTTGACTTGTAGATGGAAGGTCATTCAGAACCCGCTTCTTTCTTGTCCTTTTAACAGATGATGATGATGCACTCTAAAGGAGAAGCAATATTCATGTTCATACAAGTGTGAGGAGGAAATTGGTAAGAACAGTGTAAAAGGCATGAGCATTTTCTTTTAAGAACACCCAAGATATGGAAACAAAAACAAACCGCCACCAACAACAACAGCAGCTAAACTTTTATCCCATTATGTGGAGTCGGCATTAGGCTAAACCAAACAGAATCAGAAACATTTCTTTTAAACACGCACACCCCTAACCTGTCATTCTATGAATATTCATTCATAATACACAAATAAACCCAACCTGCCAATAGTTAAGGATTCTATATGTGCAATGGATCATGGGAGAATCTAACCTGAGCTTTTCCTGACAAGCTTGACTTTGATTGCAGTACACGTTTAATAGATCTATCAAGTTCTTCTGTCAGACAAGAGAAAAGAGTAAACCATTTAGATGGATCATGGAGTTCTTTTAGCTAATTAAGGTTGTTCTTCATCTCTTTCCTTTAAATATTCTTTTCCAGTTCATTTTCGAATCAATACTAGTAGGAACGCGAGGAATATATGCAAATTAATTACCTGATTGTTCAGGACCGATTCTGTCAATAAAGCTTGTATCGCCATTTTCCCAGCATCAGTTAAAAAACACTAGTGTAAGTAAATTTATAAATTAAACAGCTATGATTTTTTTTTTATCACAAACAACTTTACCAGGTTATGTCATCAACGTGAATGTCTCTTCTCTTCAAATCAAATCCTAATTTCCTAAACAAATGTATCGAATCTTGCACCCGACGGAAATTTGGGGCGTGGCACTGCTGCGTGAGCAAGAAAAAGAAACTCCTATTAGATTCAAATGCCAAAAAAAGAGAAGCTTTGCTTATTTGGAAGGAAGCAATAATGGAAGTAGATACATATGCACTCTTTGAACGTGGATTGACTCCAAATGATTGACGGAAGGTATCGATATCATCACCGGCCCTATAAAAAACTTTGAGCATCAATGATGCAGAAACCATTGCAGCTTTCATTTTCCTGCATTGAATCAACTCTTTACATTGGCCAGTACCCATCAATTTACACTCTTGATCAATTAGTGAAGTTAATTCTCCCATAATGCATTGTCCGATAACGGAACTATCTACACCCTCATCGGTAACTTAAACAAGCAACTTTTTCCAGGCCACAGACAACAGAGCAGCAAGCTCAACAAGTCTTCCCTCACGAGCTATGGAAGAACATATCACTTGCAGCTCTTCAGTCCTTTCAGAAAGTAGTTTTATAGTCTCCAATGGTCCGATCTGCTACGAGTGAGAAGATTAGACTACAAAAGGCATCGCTAATTAACTCATTGTGTCATTCAGATACCGTAAGCACACTAATAACGTACAAAAAGGTTTCAAACAGTACCAGTTCAGGCATGCAGAGTATAAAAATCAACTTAAAGATTGATTTCCTGGGATGCCAATCACTCAAATATTGGTGACAACGTATTGCCTCAAGTGCAACACTCAGTGGGAGCATTCCGTGGTACTTTGACCCGTTAATGCTGCATGGTAGATCGGTGCGAGCTTCATGACACAAAAATAAATCTGTAAGGGAAGAGGATAAGTTTTCAGCTGCATGGTGCAAGGGATAGAATCCACTTTTCAGTAGCACATTAAGATCCACACTTAGCCCAGTCTCCCCTTCCAGTAATGCAGTGGCACAATTCTTGGCACGATGAGAACAAATCCACCTGATTATGTCACCATAATGTTGTATATTTTCACTAGTCCCTGAAATCTCTTCCTTCAAATGACTTCTGATGAAAGAGACAAATCCATCTTTATCATCATTGAGAATAAGGTCTTCCAATGGCTTATTATTCACCTCAGATCCAACAATATCAGTTCTTTTATCCAGACCCTAGTACCAATAGAAGAAACTATATATCATTACATGCAAGAGATGCCAGGAGTACCCGAGAGAGAGAACAAATATTTAAAGGAATTGTATCAAAGGCTAACGCGAAGTTGCCTGATGGTGGAGATGGTAGAAGATCATTCACGTGATTTTTGCAGCCTTATTGGTTACAAAGATGAATCTAAATAGTCTGTACCAAACCCGAAAAAAGGAGGGTTGCGATAGGCTGGCCAAAGCCAAAAACCCGAAAAAAGGAGGAAGGTTGCGATACGCTAACCAAAGCCAAAATTGCAGCACAGAGAATTCAATGACATACATTTCAGAAATCACATCATTTCAATTCCACGCACTAAAGAGTTCAGGAGTATAAGAAAATAGATCCACCTAGAATGTCAATGAAGACCTTCACTATACTCCAACTATCCCTTAAAGAAAAAAAGGAAAAAGGAATTACTAAAAGTATATACAAATAAGGGCAAGGCACATTGACAATGATGTTGTCATGTTCCATCAAACAAAACAAGCATATGAGATGTAACTAATACAATTATATTATAGGTATGCAGAGAAAGCTTGTTTTCATTCAAAAACACCAGCTATATGCACTAATTATCACTAATATGGTACTCCCTCCGTTCTTTTTAAGTGTCCTAACTACAATTTTTTTTTCTCAAATAAGTGTCCCTTTCCACATTTCAATACAAAAAAATGAAAAAAGTTTCAATTCTACCCTTATTAATACACCTCGATTTTATCGTTAATCAAATGGAAGGGAATATAGAAAATTGTGCAGTCATCACTGTTAGGGGTAAATCAGTAAATTTCTCATTTTCTTCATTTGTGTTTTTTTTGTTTGAAGACACTTAAAAGAGAACAGAGGGAGTACTTAAGGGCCAAAGTTAAAAGCGCTTGGGAAATGAAAAACATGTAAACAACTATGAAAGTAATTAAAGTTTACATCACATATGTACCTCATCATCACTAATTGCGTTAATGTATGCCTCATCATATGATTTGTTACTTTCACTGTCTCGAGGAGTTTCATTATTTTTGTGTCCATCCATTTCATAGTTATTGGTTCCCTCCGTATCATAGTCATAACCCCCTGAATCAATCATACTAGAGAAGTTAGTTGGCCAAAATTTGTAAGCCATTCGTGACTTTTAAAATTGGCAAAGAAGTAATGGTTGCATAAAAAAGAACAAAGAATTACCTAAATTTGACGTAGAGTTCCCAAAGAAAACACCAAACCTGCAAATTTCAAACGCAAGAAGCAATCAAGTACTCATTGAACTGAAAGAAACTTGTCACTCAATAGGAATTTAGTGCAAACACGAATCACAATTGGAACTTAATGTGCAAAAGGAAATTTAAGTGACATGAGAAACTGAACTGGAAGAAAAGATCAAGCTTCACATCAAATCCTGCTTCTTCAGCGAACCAAGCAAAATCGTTGGCCCTGACCACTAATGACACCTACAAGAGCAACTTGAAGAATTCAAATTTGCTCATTTTCTTCAGTTTCAAGGTCTAGTTAAATATAACATAAATGCTAAAAGAAGCAAGATAAGTATGAGAAAAAAAAAAGAAGCAAAAGTTTTAAGTTTATACATTCTTTTGCTTTATCCGAAGATATGCTGGGAGTTTATCACCAATTCTATCGAATATTTCAAGAATTAATAGTATTGCCTCCATCTTTGCCTTCTTTTCTTGGCCCTCTTGCACCATCTTATCATTGCAAATTACATACGCAGACCTCAATACGAACACATTCAGAGATGCAATCTCTTTCACGACAAATTTTCGGATTTCCAATTTTCTTTCAAAACTAGGCATAACAGTTTCACGAGCTACCAACAATAAGGTAATTACGTCAACTACTTTTCCTTCTTTCAAATACATTAAAAATTCCTGCTCAATTTCCTTGGTTTGCCGCGCAAGTAATCTCACAATTTCAAGAGGTTTTCTCTGTGAAAGGAAATAGAAAAATTGAGTTAGTGTCACAATATCTTTCATGTCAACAAGCACGAATTACAACTAGACCAACAGAATTTGTTTGCACAACCATCGAACGAAAAAATATGAAAACTACTTTAGGACTCCTTAGACTTGAGAATGACAATGAACAAACCCATCCCCCCATCCCCCAGAGGAAAGTACTACAGAACAAACCATATGTAGATTAGTCATCATATGAAAAAGCAACTTGAAGACGAGTTGTTCCGGTTCCAATTGAAAAGTGTCCATCTTATTTATCGTTAAATAAAAGTGGCACCGTGTTTCATCGAATGGCATCAACAAAGGCAAAGAGGTAGATGTCCTGTGCGATGTAAAGAGGAAAGATACAATGGTCAAGCTGAAAGCAACACAAGAAATTTTTACATTTCTTTTCTACTTTATCAAACCAAAGATGACTAGGTAAAAAAAAATGTTAGATGCTGAAATTAAGGATCAACAAAGTACAAAATGTATATATATATATATTACCGTATTTTCTCAAGTATTAGATGGAGAGGTAGCACTTCTTTCCAGTTTTGCTTTGAACGAGACTCATAATCCAATCTTAGGTTTGCTTGACTTTCATTTCCAGACAGAAACAACTTTGTAATCTCAACGGCTTCAAAGTAAGCTGCTTTATGCAATACAGGTAATCGTTCATGAAATTCAAATATTCCAGCGGTTTCACCCTTGAGCACGGCAGCAAAACATTTTCCAGAGTCATAAAGGAACATCCAATGCAATGCATCATGCGGCACATCGTGTGTTAATCTTTCTAATCTGTCAAGCTCATCCAGAAAGCATTTCTTTTTGTCATATTTGAGGGAATATTGAATTTCGCAAATGGGATCGAGCTCGTGCTCAGCGCTTTTTTCCTTTGGATTTGCTCTGCCCCTCCCCACCTCAGAGTATACAGGCTGTGTGGAGTGAAAAGCAACAAAAAGAAAAAGATAGAGAACAAACACAGATCATGATGCGCCACATCAATTCATATTCATGAAACATATAGAGTAAGACAAATCAATTCATAATAAGAGGTAATGAAGATTAGCAAAGCAATATCAGTGGAAACAACAACACGTGATAGACTAAGACAAATCTGAAAGTTTCAATCAAACCCATAAAATTATTGCAGCAAATGAAGGTGTAGAAAGTTACTTCCAAAAGTGACATTACTAAGCAACTGATCATACCAAAACGTATAACTTGAATCACTAAACTAATTTTCAAAGCTTTAGATTTCTAGATAGTGGGCATGTAATTCATATGGCTGGAAAGTTGTAAAAACCATGCATCATCATAAGACATCAAACTTAATAAGCATCTTAATGAGAAAAAACAAATTGTAATTGCTCCATTATTGACAAATTGTTAGTATTATGTTGGGTAGTCTGAGATATGAAAGTAATAAAGTGTTGAAATCATTAATAGTATATGTTTGATAATCCAACAAAATTACACATTGGAAAATATACTAGGTTAAAATATGTAATTTATGTATAAATAATATTTATAATTGTCCATACCCTCAAATTAAACAAAATTTGATGGCTGAAAATTCTATTATAATTTAATTCACCCGTGTTTTCATATCCTCTTAATCTAATTAAAATGATGCGCCATGTCCAATTTGTAGTTATCAAACAAGCTTAATGGGTTCAATTAATTTTCAAACAGGACCTTCCCTTCCCTTCCCTTAGTGGTCACAATAAATATACGACTGAATAAGTAGTAGTAAGTGGGTAATTCCTTAATGGAAATAAAATTCCAACACAAAAACTTTGGAAATGCAAATAAATAAATAAATAAAAAATCCAAAATGGTCATCCAAACACCAGAGAATGGTGCAAAATGATATAGATACGACTAATTTTGGGGGTTTGGAGACAATGCTAAAAGTTTCCAAAGCTATTGCCTTTGTTGGTTTTTCAAGTCTAGAATTATAACAATTACACAACCACCACCGTGCAAGAATTCTAAAACAAAAAGAATAGATGATATCCAGAGAGAGAGAGAGCGCGATGACTTACCACCGAGTCCATTCTTATTTTACTAATACAAAACAAGTTTCCAACAGCATCTGCGGAAAGATATGCAAGAAGACGAGGGTTAATTGAATGATTATTTACAATTTACAACTCAATCAATAATAATATTAAAAAAATAAAATTACTTCACCTGAGAAAAAGGGTCAAAACCCTATTTATTCAAACCCTCTCAACTACTCCTCAATCTCAATCAGGGAATTCTTGAATTGGATGAATGCTATATTACAATTTACAAACAAACATTTCACTCTCTACGTTGCTTGCGCCGTTGCATATACTTATAAATCCCAAAACGACTGACCTAGCCCTACATTCTGAGATGATATATAAAGCGCAAGAGAGTCTGTCCCAGACTAGCGTTTTTTCGAAGGTCACAGCTTCTGCATCGGCATTGGGCCTCATTAAGATAAGACAATAAAAGCCCAAGGCACATACGAATGTAATGGATGAATTTGCATCATTTGAAATTTCAAGAATGAAAATAGTTTTCGGATAAATGTGATGGATGATTTTTGCAATTTTCCCTGACAAAAAATATACAATTCAAATAGTTTGAGTTGATATCATGTAAAACGAGTTCATAAATAATACAATAATTAATTATAATTTTAAAACACAATAAAAATAATAAGAAAAAAAATTAGAATCACAATTTTAATGGCTATTAATTATTTTGTTTTTACTCATATATGAATCCATTTTGCAAGGGTTTTTGTCAAATAATTTAGTGACTCACAAGGTAATTTACTCTTATGGTGATTTTCTATTATTGGTAATTAACAACCAATACTTTCTCAAGTTTTACACCCGCCAAAAATACAAGAAAAACAAGAATAAGTCCATTTTCATACAAAAACAATAATAGGGAGTTGGCATCCTGATCCTTAGATCTAGAAATTTTAGTTAGTGGGGGCAAAATTGATTATAGTATAATTAAATAATATATTATTTTCATTTATTTTTTACTTTTTTTATTTGATTCAACTCCAAAATGCTTTTAATAATTAATATACATGTATGGCTTGTAAACTACTAAATATTTTTTTTGACAATTTTCAAATACAAATATGTAAATTGCAGTTTAGTATGAAATATTTATGGCTAATTTTGTAATCACTTTATAGGTATTTCTAAAAGTTACAATTATAATTTATAAAATACCAATGTAAAGAATAGGAATAAAATTTCAAAAATTTTATATAACTATTAGAAAGCATCATTGTACTTTTATTTTATTATACTATTTCATGTTACTTTACTTTGATAACCTAAATTTAGTTAATAAAATGGTAAAACTTTATTTTAGTTCTTTTCAATTTTTGACCTATCTAAATCAATAAAAATTATTGAATTTTACAAATTAGTAAAATAAAGACAACATTATTAAATATGCAAGGCATAACTATGCTTATTTTAAATAAAAATTATATATAAATTGTATAAAATAGTTAAAATAATATAATGTTATTATATATTCAAATCATAAAAATAATACCTTAAATAAACATTAGATAAGAATAGTAATAAGCAATTGAGTAGTAATTGCTTAAAATTAGTATGACAAAATCGGAATAATTACCTTTTTTAAAAAAAGTTAAATAAATATTTACTTATATAAGTGATTTATTTTAAGATAATTATTGGGGCAAAATTAAGCTAACCACCCTTTTAAAAAAAGGGAAAATTTTGGAAAAGGGCGTGTCTCACGTCATTATTATAAAAAGAATTACACAACCACCGTGCAAGAATTCGAAACAAAAAGAATAGATGATATCCGGATAGAGTGCGATGACTTACCACCGAGTCCATTCTTATTTTACTTATACAAAACAAGTTTCCAACAGCATCTGCGGAAAGATATGCAAGAAGACGAGGGTTAATTGAATGATTATTTACAATTTACAACTCAATCAATAATAATATTAAAAAAATAAAATTACTTCACCTGAGAAAAAGGGTCAAAACCCTATTTATTCAAACCCTCTCAACTACTCCTCAATCTCAATCAGGGAATTCTTGAATTGGATGAATGCTATATTACAATTTACAAACAAACATTTCACTCTCTACGTTGCTTGCACCAAGACCAAAAAAGAGTCTGACCAAGCCCAACATATAAAGCCCGAAAGAGTCTGTCCAAGACCAGCGTGTTTTTGAAGGTCACAGTTTCTGCATCGGCATTGGGCCTCATTAGGATAAGAGAACAAGAGTCCAAGGCTCAGACCATGGTCGTGACCACAGCTGTGGTCACGTGACTTGTTTAAAGCAGAAAAAAAAAACTCCACTTGAAAAAAATGATGCCGTTTCTAACCTCTCCTATTCTGTTTGGTCATTATTTTAATTTTATTCGGTGCCGTGTTCGGGCAAATGAAATGTTGTCATAATATCTTGATTTGTAGGATTTCAGTTTAGCTTTATTAACAAATGGATAACTCTCTTAGTTCATGTAAACGTTGTAGTTTTACTTTATGTAATTCTATCATGTAAGGCTTGACTAAAGCTATAGTTTCTGTCATGCAATAAGACATGCCTTGACTTCCCGTATATTTGAAGTTTGAGAATACAACAAAGTGGTATCAGAGCCACACACCAGGTCTGATTGAGAGAAGTTAGGAACTGCAGTATCCTAACAAGAGAGAGAGTGGAATGCTTGGTGAGAACTAGTGAAACACTTAAAAAAAAGAAGAGGAAGATAGTGAGAAGTTTGAGATGGCAACCGATAAATATGTTCAAGCTGTTATTCCCCAATTTGATGGTTACTATGATCATTGGGCTCTGCGAATGGAGAATCTTCTTCGATCCAAAGAGTATTGGCACTTGATAGAGTCAGAAGTTCCCACAATAGAAGAAGGAGTTGTGCTAACAGAAGCACAAAAAGAAACAATAGAGGTACTACGACTTAAGGATATGAAGGGTAAAAAATTACCTATTTCAGGCTATTGATCGCACTATTATGGAGACAACTCTTGATAAGGGAAGTTCCAAGAGCATTTAGGACTCCATGAAGTAGAAGTATCAAGAATCAACACGAGTTAAAATGGCTCAAATGCAAGCTTTGAAAAAAGAATATGAAGTACTACAGATGAAAGAAGGGGAGACGATGGATGAGTATTTTTCTCGGACATTGAATATTGCAAACAAGAAGAGAGCTCATGGAGCAGATCATAATCATTGAGAAAATTCTGCGATCAATGACCTCAAGGTTCGATTATGTGGTATGTTCAGTGGAGGAGTCAAATGACTTGAGCAAAATAACCATTTATGAGCTTCAAAGTAGCTTACTTGTTCATGAACAAAGGATGAACAGTCACAACAGATGTGATGAACAAGCTTTACACGTCTTTTATGAAGGCGGAGGAAGAGACAGAGGTGGACGAGGTGCATCTCAAGGTCGTGGAAGAGGCAAAGATAGGTAGGGATTTAACAAATCACTTGTTGAATGCTACAAGTGCCACAAACTAGGACACTTTCAATATGAGTATCCTGGTTGGGAAAAAGGAGCTCATTATGCAAAAATATATGAAGATAAGAAAATATTACTGATGGCTCAAGTGGATTCTCATAATTCTTAGAAGGGAACGATGTGGTTTCTTGACTCAGGTTGTAGCAATCATATGATTGGAGATAAAAAGTGGTTTCTCCAGTTAGACGAGACATTCAGGCAGGTTATGAAACTTGGCAATAACACCAAAATGGCAGTGATGGGAAAAGAAAGCATTGGATTGCGAATTAACGGCCCATGTAAGGTGATTACTGAAGTTTATTATCTACCTGAGCTTCAAAATAATCTACTCAGTATTGGTCAGTTCCGAGAATGAAATCTTGCTATTCTAATACAACAAGGAGTATGCAAGATTTATCATGATACACGAGGGTTGATTTTTCAGACTCAAATGTCTGCTAATAGAATGTTCGTTCTTCTTGCTGAATCAGAAATGGAAGTGCACACTCAAGTTCCTAATCTAATTCCTACTCCTGCATGTTTCAAGACCACATCAGAAGATCAAACCGACTTGTGGTACTGTAGATTTGGGCACTTAAATTTCAATGGTTTAAGAACCTTGTCTTCTAAGAAGATGGTGATAGGCATGCCCTCTCTCAATGCTCCCTCTGAAATATGCACAGTATGTGTGGTAGGCAAACAACACCAGGAGATCATTCCTAAAAAGAGTTCATGGAGAGCTACACAAAAGTTGCAACTCATACATGCAGATATCTGTGGTTCTATCACACCCGAATCAAATAGCCATAAGAGGTACATAATTACATTTATTAATGATTATAGCAGAAAGTTGTTGACTTATTTTTTGAATTTCAAGTCAGTAGCACATATGGTATTCAAAAAATTTAAGAGTCGAGTAGAAAAAGAAATAAGAAATGTTGTCTTAGAACTGATCGAGGAGGAGAGTTCACTTCTCTAGAATTTCATGACTATTGCAGCTCAAATAGAATTTCTAGACAGCTCACCATAGCCTACACCCCACAACAAAATAAGAACATCCAGTAGCCCAAACAAGATGTCCAAATAAGAACATCCATGCCCAGACTAATAAACTATTCATACCAAAAGGGTTATATCCATTAATAAGTTGTGAAGAGTTTAACCATAAATAATCTCTTAACCAGCCCATCAAATAGGTGGAAGATTCATTAAATTGTGAAACGTTACCCTGCCATAATGTGATGTGCTTCCAATGCCAATAAAAAGTAACCCATCCAATAGTATTTAACATCCAAAAAACGGCTAAATAAAATGCGTCCCATGCCGAAATATCGCAAGTACCGCCTCGTCCTGGTCCGTCGCACTGAAAACTATAACCGAAATCCTTTTTATCTGGCATTAACTTGGACCCACGAGCATCTAAAGCACCTTTTACTAGGATCAATGTAGTTGTATGTAAACCCAGAGCAATAGCATGATGAACCAAAAAGTCTCCAGGGCCTATTGTTAAGAATAATGAATTACTATTTTCGTTAACAGCATTTAACCAACCGGGCAACCAGATGCTTCGACCCGCATTGAATGCCGGTCCGCTCATTGAAGATAAAAGTACATCGAACCTATATGAAGTTTTACCATGAGCAGATTCTATCCATTGAGCAAATATAGGTTCGATCAAGATTTGCTTATCTGTAGTACTAAAGGCAAGCATGACATCATTATGAACATAAAGGCCCAAAGTATGGAATCCCATAAAAAGGCTGGCCCAACTTAAATGAGATATAATAGCTTCTTTATGGTCTAACATTCTTGCTAATACATTATCTTCATTTTGCTTCGGATTGTAATCTCTAATGAAAAAGATAGCTCCATGAGCAAAAGCTCCTGTCATGATGAATCCTGCAATATATTGGTGATGAGTATATAATGCAGCTTGAGTAGTAAAGTCTTGCGCTATGAATGTATAAGCAGGTAAAGAGTACATGTGTTGAGCTACCAAGGAAGTAATAACCCCTAAAGAAGCTAGAAGGATGCTTCATTTTGATCCCGAATAGAATCTATGCTCTCCTTCTTCACTCCCGATAGGCCTAAACTGAATAGAATAAAAGTATGCCACACCTTCCTTTCCTTGCCTTACTCTATTGGAAAAGTGCCATTAGTTGGAACTTTGCACCAAGCTAATCTAGATTAAAGAAAGAAACGATAAGCAACTACTACGCAAACGGGGCTTAATCAAGTGACTCCACTACATGAAAAGTTCGGGATTCGCTTACTCCGAGAAGCGACGAGTTGGAACAGTACTACGACAAGCAATACGAGAATAAGGCCGTAGTGCGCTAGTTGAATCTATCCATTAAGGCTTGGTCTTAAGTTTACATAGATGCATCGGTTAAGGCTAATCGGTGTAATCTCTCGCGAGTAGCTTCATTCATTCCGTCTAGTGCATTTTTAGATGAACATCTATTTAAAGGGGTAACAACCGGTAGCTAAGAACCTAGTATCAAGCAAGAAAGAGGGCTGCTAAGTCACACCAGTCAACCTGTATGTGGGAATCGAATTGCAAGGGAGAAAGATGGAGGAGAGTGGGGATGCGGGCTTCTTTTGCTTTACTAATTAGCTTAATTAGGAGAGAGATTTTTGGTGCTGAACCAGATAAAGCTATCTCCGTTGGTTTACTTACAGCGGTCTCAAAAGTGGCAATTCCAGCCTTAGTCAGTAAGGGAGGTATGGAATACAAATATGAATAAGATAATCTTAGTAGACCCCAAAGCAAGGGACCTCCCTACTACCCTGAACAACTGATTCACTGGGGATAGTCATTTATAATCTGAATCAGATAGCAGCACTCCGGATAATGGAAGACTCCCAAGAGTTCCTATCTCTTTAAGTTTAAGAACTGCTCTCGGCACGTAGGTACCCATCTTAGGCAAGCTATTAATTGAGCAAGCAAGTTTAAAAAATGAGTCTTTTCCCAGGATTCCCTGGTAGGGCATCCAGGACATACCATACCAGGCGGGAAGGAATAAGAAGTATCGAAAGCTGGAGTATTGAAAGCTTTTTTTTCAAGCCTTGACTTTCTCACTCTAGACCCAGTCTAAGTCCCATAGACTGAATAGCAGTGCTCTTAGTTGGGGTAATATCTAGTAGGATAAAACAAGTTTCATCCTGTTCTTCTGCTTTCGAGCTTGTTGCAGTTGGAGGTACTTGACTTCTACCAGCTAGCCATTTTGAGTGCTTCCGCCTTTTAGTCGTAAACCCCGTAATGTGGATCCAATCGGGGTTACTGATCAAAACCATCCCCCTCGCTTACCCACAGAACGAAGACCCTTCCAAACGAGCTAATGGGCTCAAGGAGCTAAATGGTTTAAAAGCTCCCCGTCACCAAAGTAAAGACAGAAGAGTCATAAGGGTTGGTAGTGGGCGGGCCTAAAGGCAAGAGCATGGTCCTGCCATTGATCATGGGTCAACGAAGGAACAAAGAAGTCAAGTAGGTTGTTCCTACGTGTCCTACTAATTGCGTAAGTCAGAGAGTAGCTATTCATTCTTTCATATATGGTACCATCTCTCACATCCGATTGCGGGAAAAGCCTCTATATCAGTCTTCCAATCTACCATATCTTCTTATTTCACCTGAGGACCATAATACGATACGCATTCGAATGCTCTACAAAGCCATAAATATCGAGAATTTCAAAACATTCTATAAAAATAGACCTAAGAACTCATCTCTTTCCTGTTGATAGTGACTCTTATTTTTAGTATGAATAGACATGTGCAGAAGATGATCCGCGGCATTTCTGCGAGGAAGTCCGCTAGGACTTGTCCCTTTCCGGCTTATCTTGGCTTCAAAGCTAAATGCAGCTATTTCTCTATAATCAAAGCAAATGAAAGAGATTCAACAAGACCTGGTTAAATGAAAGCCTGAAGGCCAGAAAGAAGAAAGTAAAGAAGTCCAGGAGCAGGAGATCTTGCTAAGAGTTCCTATTAATCTGCACCTGAAAGAAGCAGATTCGTTCACAGGATTTGTGCTAACATAAAAGAAAGACTTATCCCTTCTAGCCGGCAAAGTCTTTCTTTGAAGTAGACTAGTTGAACAAGAGGAATTAATTTCTAGAGTAAGGGGAAAGTCCTCCCATGACTTTACTTTAATTGGCTCAAGAGAAGCAAAGTAAAGAGACAGAGGAAATGCGGTAAAATTCATTATATATCGGCAAGTAGCTCTCCCTTACGAGAGGTTTTTTTACGAAGTTTGCAAATTTCAATTGTATTGTGAAATCCTAATCTTCTATATAAGATATAAGATATTTTCTTTAGCAAGAGTTCAAGAGGTCGTCAAGTTAATAAACAGGGATTTTAGGCTAAGAATAGGTTATCCCTGGCTAGCTAGATGCTTAACTCATGCCGTTTTTTCCTTTATTAAAGCTAAATCAACCCCTTAGATTAGAGCCTTAATAGTAGCTCTTCCTCAAAGGCCTCTCGATCGTATCTCGCGTATTTCATTTTTTGTCAAAGCAAAGGAGTGCTCCAACTCATCTAAATAGAGATTGAACAAGACCGGCAAGAGCAGCGGATTCCATAGGCACATCTTGAGACGATTCTTCTTCATCATAAGACTAAACCATGAAAGGGGAGGCCTCTGAGGATAGTCTCCCTAAAGGAAGGCTCCTATATGAAAAAAGATATGTGACTGTGACAGAACCGGCTCTACAGCAAGGTCTACTCTGAAAAAAATGGGACTTGATCACCGGGATCAATAGAATCTAAAGGATCCACTTCTGTATTGTGTCTGGATTTGTTACAAGTAACTGATTTTGAACCGTTGATGAAGCTGGGCCACTCGGGGTCCCAAGCCACTATTCTTGTCATTTTCATCCCCGTCCTTTGGCTCAGTAGGAGTAGGAGCACAACTAGTTCCAGCACAAAAATAAGCTCTTCGACCCGTATCGTAGCCCTTGCTTGATCAGGAAATGAAGATTTGGCACTGATCAATGGTATGCAGGTCTGTCAAGTGCCATCTGCAGAACTTCTCTAACCCCTCATCGCAGAAGATTGGGAACCTAAGGATACCAAAACCCACCAAATCAAATCAAATAAGAGATGAAAGCTTCAAGCCAATCGGTCGGGTAAGCCAAGGGCATGGATGAGTGAACTCGATGCTAGAAGGCTGCCGTAGTTGTAGAGCTTTCAAAGAATTGTTGAAGCTGCCGGGCATCTACGTAGGACCTCTTGCGAAGTCTTCCCAACCATAAAAGCCAAACAGTGCAGCTCTTACTCCTAAAAGGCAAAGGGAATAGAGCGATTGTTCCAATCAGAGAAGCCTGCCCCAACTGTGCATCGAGAAGTTCGTCTAAGTATGAATGTGGGAACGTCGATCTACAAATCTTCCATCTCTAGCGTGGATGGATAAGACGAAAGCTAGTCCTTTTCGTTGTGATGGATTGGATCCTGCAAGAAAGGCTATTCTTGCCTACTCCGCTACTAAACTCACTTGGAGAAAGCAACTAGGTCTACCGAAGAGACTGGACAAAAAGTATAGGTAACCATGGATGGAAGGTCTCCTGTAAGCCAGAAGGTCCTACTAAGTGGTCTAAGTCGAATCCCTTCCCTGAATGGGGAAAGCTTTCATATAATGCCTTTGTTCGTACCAGACTCTTTGACTTGGTTGAGACTGTAACCTTTAATTAGTGGGGGCTACTACTATTTTCTCGCTGAGGGAGAGGTGGACGAAGTACGAAGTAGTTCAAGCTGGGTTGTAGCTTTAGGCTATGGATTGGTCAATCGCCACGTCAATCAATGTCTGGCTTGAGACCTTTCTTGAGCAAGTCGGTGCATCCTACTAGAAGTGTGGATTTTAAAAGCTAATGACAAGAGGCGAAGAAGGACTTACACCAGCAGCTTATTCTCAAACAAAAGATTCTGATTCAATTTCGTTCACCGGCTATTCACTCACCAGAAAGAGTCAAGTCATAAGTCCCAGAGCCTAGAGTCACGCCCAAGACTTAGCCACTCAGCCGTCCAGCCAACCAGCCGCGCGCGCCAAGGCTACAACGCGCGCGCCACTGCTGCTGTTGTTGCGCGCGCCCGCGCGCGCTACTGCCGCACATACGCGCATCCCGCGCACAGCTCGCCAAGCCCGCGCGTGCTGCGTCCGCACTCATGCGCGCGCGTCTGCATCGCGCCCCAGCCATTCGCGCGCGCCCGTCCGCACAGCACCGCGCGCGCCCCGCGCCCATGCGCGCGCACGCCCAGCCAGCGTCTATGCGCGCGCCCAGCAAGTGCCATACACGCGCGCACCCAGCACACATGCGCGAGCACCCATGTGCGATCATCAGCGCACATCCCAGCAATGCCTTTGCTGATTTTGGCCTTTGTCAAATTTCTGCCATGCCAACGTGCCAAGCCGACTTACCGAGCCGACGGACCGAGTTCGACAAAGTCTTTGCCTTAGAGGTTTGCCATGCCAAAGGGGACTCTAAGGGCAACAAGAGGGAAGGGCCGACGCACAGTTAACCTCTAGCAAGTTTATAAGTTAACAAGACAAGGCAAGGCATGATGAAGGCATGACATCAAGGGTGATGTCAAGGCAAGGATGACTTCATGGGTGATGTAAAGCCAAGGATGAAGTCATGGCTTACTTCAACGATGATGAAAGCTTGGACACCTTGCCATACACTTGGCCATTTTGTAATAGTGTTAGGGACACTTGTATTTACATTTGGCATGTCTTCTCTAGAAGCCTTGATTGTGGCTTGATAGGATTGAGCCACTTGGTTTGTCACTTGGCAAGCCATTTGTGTAGACTTTTGTCTAGCCACTTGTTGGGACAAGAGCAAAGGTCCTTGCCTATAAAAGGGGGACTTGGCTAGACATTAGAAGTTTAGTTGCCATCTTTCTCACTTTATACTTGTAGAGGAGGAACTACTTGTAAACTTGAGAAGCTTTTATTCAAAGTGTGAATAAAGCAATTTTGGCAAACTCTTGTGTTGCTTGTCTTTACTTTGCCTTAAGCTTTTGCCTTAGCTTATTTTCTTTAAGTTCCCTTTGCCTTCCCTTTGAACTTAGCACGTTTCAGATTGTTCCTGGGCACTTGGAGGCTGACTTAGCCGTTTGGAACGACTAAGGCCGCACGGTTCGTTTAGGGAAACGTTTTAGTTCGTGACAGTTGGTATCAGAGCCATCCGTTTATAATGGCTTCACAGTCTGGAACAGAAGGGGAGCACATTCCAAGGGAGACCGAGAGGGGCACTCGAAGCACACGTTCGAGGAAAGACAAGTCCGTTCCGCCAGGAGACCCGATGGCTGACTATGAACAAAGGCTATCCAGGTTGGAGTTAGCCACAGCCGACCGATTTGATGAAGAGGCGTAACGTATTGAGGAGTTGGAGTCTGAAATACACAGCACCATTCTTTCCGTCCGAGGTGGGATGGAAGAAGTCATCAACACTATGTCGGCTAAGTTCGAGTCTCAACTTGCCGAGTTGAGTGGGTCGCTAAGGAACACAATGGTGAACGAAGTAGCTGCCTTAAAAGAGGAGCTCAAGGTTACAAAGGCTGATCTAGCCCTTTGTAAGGTTGCCTTAGCCCAAGGGGGAGCTGTAGGCCAACCAAGGGTCGAAGCACCAAGGCCGAAGTTCTTCAACGGATCGAGGAACGCACGGGAGTTAGAGAACTTTCTGTGGGGCTTAGAAGGTACTTCAACGCCAGTGGCATGACGGACGATGCCACTAAACTCAAGACCGCACCACTCTACCTTGCTGATACAGCAATGGTTTGGTGGAGAAGACGGCTTGGGGACATAGAACGAGGGACGTTCACAATGAAGACGTGGGACGATTTTCGTTGTGAGATCAAGCGTCAGTTCTATCCTGATAATGTGGAGCACGAAGCCAGGGAAAAGCTTCGTCGGCTCGCACATAAAGGCACCATCAGAGAGTATGTAAAGGAGTTCACCGAGTTAATCTTGGAGATACCCGACATGTCTGCGAAGGACACTCTCTTTGCCTTTACCGATGGCTTGCAACCGTGGGCTAGGACGGAGCTTCAGCGCCGCGGGGTGCAAGATTTGGCTTCAACTATTGCCACAGCTGAAAGTCTTGTTGTGCTTAGGAAGCCAACAGAAACGAGAACCGAAGGGCCGAAAAAGCAATCTCCTAAAGGAAATTGGCAATCCAACAAAGCTAAAGGTGGGGGAGGACAACCGAGCCAGCCAAAACAAGGGACGTCCAAGCCACAAACGAAGCCTACCTTCCAAAAGAAGTGGGAGAAAAGTGGGGACAAACCAACAAAGGCTGTCAGTTGTTTCCTTTGTGAAGGACCTCATTATGCTAGGGATTGTCCAAGGAGAGGGAAGCTTTCGGCCATCACTCAAGTGGAAGAGGAAGCTGGGCCTTCCGAAACCAATCTCGGTTCGTTGCGTTTATTGGCCGCTGCCAAGGCCAATGAACAATAGCAACCAAGGCGGGGACGTATGATTGTAGAGGCCGCAATCAACAACGTCAAAGTAAGGGCCTTGATGGATACCGGTGCCGATTCCAACTACCTTGAAGCAAAGGAAGCCGTTAGATTGGGAATTTGCTACAATGAGGAACGAGGTTGACTCAAGACCGTCAACTCTGAGCCGATCCCCATTCATGGAGTGGCACCAAACGTACAAGTTCATTTGACAGATTGGCACGGTTTGGTGGACTTCACCGTGGTTCAAATGGATGACCACTCTATCATTCTGGGAATGGAATTTTCGGACAAGGTGAAGGCCGTGCCATGGCCATTCAAGAACACAATGCACATCTTGGAAGGAGACCAACCGTGCATTGTGCCCATTACCCGGGAGTGCAAGCCGGGCTATGCACTTTCTGCCTTGCAGTTTTCAAAGGGATTGAAGAAGAACGATCCGACCTTTGTGGCTGCCCTCAAGGAAGATCAGGTGGAGACTCGCCTTGAGTCTATTCCAGCACCGATCCTTGACGTTCTGGACGCGTTCAAGGATATTTTTCCCAATAGTCTTCCCAAGAGACTTCCACCAAAACGAGACGTCGACCACCAGATCGAGCTCGTGCAAGGGGCCAAACCACCTGCTTTGGCTCCCTATCGAATGGCGCCCCCGGAGTTAGAGGAATTGCGGAGGCAACTGAAGGAGCTGCTTGAAGCTGGACAGATGAGGCCGTCTAAGGCACCATTTGGCGCACCGGCCCTGTTTCAGAAAAAGCATGATGGCTCTCTTCGCATGTGTATCGACTACCGGGCGCTCAACAAGCTTACCGTCAAGAACAAGTACCCGATTCCACTTATTGCTTATTTGTTTGATCAACTTGGCAAGGCCAAGTGGTATACAAAGCTGGACCTGAGATCGGGCTACTATCAAGTCAGAATTGCCGAAGGGGACGAGGAGAAAACGACCGTAGTAACTCGCTATGGTTCGTTTGAATTTTTGGTCATGCCATTCGGACTCACCAACGCACCAGCCACGTTTTGCACCTTGATGAACAAAATGTTTCAACCGTTCTTGGATCGGTTCGTGGTGGTGTACTTGGATGATATTGTGGTCTACAGTGAGACTCTTGAAGATCATGCCGAGCATTTGCAACAAGTTTTCCAAAAACTTAGGGAAAACGAGTTGTATGTGAAGAAGGAGAAGTGCACCTTTGCCATGCAAGAGTTAACTTTCCTTGGTCACATTATTGGGGGAGGCCGAATTCGCATGGACCCTGCCAAGATTGAGGCCATTCAAGCCTGGGAGCCACCGACAAAGGTTACCGAGCTTCGGTCATTTCTTGGTTTAGCCAATTATTACCGGCGATTCATTAAGGGGTACTCTGCCATATGTACTTCCTTGACTGACTTACTAAAGAAGGTCAATGTGTGGACTTGGGATGGGAAGTGCCAACATGCCTTTGAGACATTAAAGGAAGCCGTTGTGAAGGAGCCGGTTTTGCCACTGTCCGACCACACAAAGACTTTTGAAGTTCAGACGGATGCTTCAGACTTTGCTATTGGGGGAGTTCTTATGCAAGAAGAACACCCCATTGCCTTTGAAAGCCGCAAGCTCAACGATACCGAGCGACGCTACACGGTTCAAGAAAAGGAGATGACCGCTGTAGTTCATTGCATGCGTCTTTGGAGGCACTACTTGCTAGGAACAAAGTTTGTTGTCAAAACCGACAACGTTGCCACAAGCTACTTCGTGACTCAGAAGAAGATCACACCGAAGCAAGCTAGATGGAAAGACTTCCTAGCTGAGTTCGACTTTGTTATGGAGTACAAACCTGGCAAGGCCAATCTGGTGGCCGATGCCTTGTGTCGCAAAGCCGAGCTCGCATCAATCAGCCAAGCAAGGAGCCCAATGCTTGGTCGAATTAAGGAGGGACTTGAGCATGATCCCACGGCCAAGAGTTTGATGGAGTTGGCTCGTGAGGGAAAAACGCGCCGCTTCTGGCTAAAGGACGACATGCTCTACACAATCGGGGACCGAGTCTACGTGCCACGATGGGCCAATCTGAGAAAAGAGATTATGAGGGAATGCCATGATTCCAAATGGGCGGGACATCCGGGACAAGCAAGGACTCAAGCTCTTGTGGAAGAGTCTTATTATTGGCCACGAATGAGGGACGATGTCGAGTTGTACGTGCGGATGTGCCTTGTTTGCCAGCAAGACAAGGTTGAGCAAACACGATTGGGAGGTCTCTTAGAACCGTTGCCAATACCATCAAGACCATGGGAAAGCGTCTCGATGGATTTTATCACTTGCTTGCCTAAATCTGATGGATGTTGCACCATCATTGTGATCGTGGATCGTTTCTCCAAGTATGGCGTATTCATCGTTGCCACGAAAGAAAGCTCAGCCGAGGAGACGGCACGGCTATTCTTCAAGCACTTGGTGAAATATTGGGGCATTCCTTCTACCATCGTTAGCGATCGAGACCCACGGTTCACCGGCCGTTTTTGGAAAGAGTTGTTTAAGATCATGGGTTCTGACCTTAACTTCTCTTCTTCCTTTCATCCTCAAACCGATGGGCAAACGGAGAGGGTGAATGCCTTGTTAGAGATTTATTTGAGGCACTATGTTGGGGAAAATAACGAGATTGGGCTAAGCTTCTTGACATTGCCCAATTCTCTTACAATCTCCACAAATCCGAGGCAACAAACGCTAGCCCGTTCGAGCTTGCAACGGGGCAGCAACCGACGACGCCAGCTAGCGTGGCAACCGGCTACACGGGCACTAGTCCGGCTGCCTACAAATTTGCTAAAGGATGGCACGAGAAGACGGAGCTTGCTCGTGCATCACTTCAACGCGCGGCTAAGAAGATGAAGAAGTGGGCTGACAAGAAGCGACGCAATGTGGAGTTTGAAGAAGGGGACTTAGTCATGGTGAAGCTCTTACCACACTTAGCCAAGGCGTTCAAACTTCTTCACAAGGGCTTAGTGAGACGTTATGAAGGGCCGTTCCGGGTGGTGCGAAGAATTGGCAAGGTTGCCTATCATATTGACTTGCCAAGCAAGCTCAAGACGCATCCCGTGCTCCATGTTAGCCTACTTAAGCCCTACCATGGAGATTTAGAGGATCCAAGCCGAGGTGAGTCAAAACGGGCACCAACCGCCATCTACACCGAGCATGAAAGGGACTTAGAGTCTATCTTGGCCAAACGAGTTGTTCCAAGAAGAGGGCCGAACCCAAGCTACACGGAGTACTTGGTCGTTTGGAGGGGGCAACTGATGAGTGAAGCAAGTTGGGAACGTGAGGATACATTGTGGCAATTTCATGAGCAAATAGCCAACTTTAACGTTGCTTCAACTAGCCAAAACGGTGGGACGGAAGGGCCAAAGGGACGGGTCGTTGCTGGACTATGAGCGGAAGGGTCACCTGCTTGCTTCCCTTATTAGTACATAAGGGGAAAAATCGAAAGTGACAGTGTGGAGAGTATGCTGAAAAATTTTTCCTTTTTAGGAAAGTTCACTGTAGCAGTTGCTATTTTTGGAAAGTTTCTCCAAACTTCACTAAGGCACTTGGGGAACAACTTGGGTACCTCAACGGGCAACGAGGGCATTGCCAAGCTAGGTGGGGGAGGAAGTCACGCCCAAGACTTAGCCACTCAGCCGTCCAGCCAACCAGCCGCGCGCGCCAAGGCTACAACGCGCGCGCCACTGCTGCTGTTGTTGTGCGCGCCCGCGCGCGCTACTGCCGCACATACGCGCATCTCGCGCACAACTCGCCAAGCCCGCGCGCGCTGCGTCCGCATGCATGCGCGCGCGTCTGCATCGCGCCCCAGCCATTCGCGCGCGCCGGTCGGCACAGCACCGCGCGCGCCCCGCGCCCATGAGCGCGCACGCCCAGCTAGCGCCTATGCGCGCGCCCAGCAAGTGCCTTGCGCGCGCGCACCCAGCACACATGCGCGCGCGCCCATGTGCGATTATCAGCGCACATCCCAGCAATGCCTTTGCTGATTTTGGCCTTTGTCAAATTTCTGCCATGCCAACGTGCCAAGCCGACTTGCCGAGCCGACGGACCGAGTTCGACAAAGTCTTTGCCTTAGAGGTTTGCCATGCCAAAGGGGACTCTAAGGGCAACAAGAGGGAAGGGCCGACGCACGGTTAACCTCTAGCAAGTTTAGAAGTTAACAAAACAAGCCAAGGCATGATGAAGGCATGACATCAAGGGTGATGTCAAGGCAAGGATGACTTCATGGGTGATGTAAAGCCAAGGATGAAGTCATGGCTTACTTCAACGATGATGAAAGCTTGGACACCTTGCCATACACTTGGCCATTTTGTAATAGTGTTAGGGACACTTGTATTTACATTTGGCATGTCTTCTCTAGAAGCCTTGATTGTGGCTTGATAGGATTGAGCCACTTGGTTTGTCACTTGGCAAGCCATTTGTGTAGACTTTTGTCTAGCCACTTGTTGGGACAAGAGCAAAGGTCCTTGCCTATAAAAGGGGGACTTGGCTAGACATTAGAAGTTTAGTTGCCATCTTTCTCACTTTATACTTGTAGAGGAGGAACTACTTGTAAACTTGAGAAGCTTTTATTCAAAGTGTGAATAAAGCAATTTTGGCAAACTCTTGTGTTGCTTGTCTTTACTTTGCCTTAAGCTTTTGCAAGTTCCCTTTGCCTTCCCTTTGCACTTAGCACGTTTCAGATTGTTCCTGGGCACTTGGAGGCTGACTTAGCCGTTTGGAACGACTAAGGCCGCACGGTTCATTTAGGGAAACGTTTTAGTCCGTGACACTAGTCTTTCAAACGGAACAAGGGATTTGCCCACTACTCAAACGAAGACCGGCCTAGCGGATGAAATCGTTTTTATACGAGTAAAGGGTAACATCATGTCAAAAGACTTTTTTTTCACTTATTCTATTCTCAGTTGGTTATCTACTTTCTCTTTTTCTTATGTTTTTTTACCCTTCTGTTGAGACTGAGATAGAGGACTGGGCTTATCTATAGAAAGCGAGCGGAGTCAATATCGTCCTCTTCTTCCCCTAAATCATCAGAACTACACTACCATAAGTTGATTCAGCGTGCAAGCAATAAACAGACAAAAACAGTCTTTAATTTAAGTTTTTTTTTTGTGGTTGTTTTTTTAAAGCATTGGTTAACTTTGATGTTCAGCATGTCTTTAAAAATTGTCGGAGCATAGCCTATATATACTTTTAAAAACCTCTCGGGGGGGGGGCTACCCCTTCCGTCAGAATATAAAATAAAAGAGGAAAACAAACCTACAAATAGTATATACTCCTTAAGCTATGACACACCTCAATGCCTCTTACACCCTATAAACTCCTATAGCCTCAAAGCTTCATAAAGCCCCTTTAGCTTCGTTTCTTTGGTTGCATGATAGATTGTTAAGCTTTACTTAACTTTGTTAATCCTAGTGGCTTTCTATAGCTTTATCAGCTTCAATAGCCTTCATCTCTCGACGCTTCTTATGCTCATTAAGCTCTTTTAAGACTGAGGCTAAGTCTATCGTATGCTTCTGCTCAACGGTTACATGATTGCCGTAGATTTGACGGTTCAATCGCTCCGCTAGCCACATAATACTTTTATGCTTACGGTCTCTCATCTTGGAGTAGAAGACTGGATTAGCTAATTCATGCTCAGTTGGCTCTGGTTCATAAACCAACTCTTCTACCATCAACTCTAACTTCTTAATCCTAGCTCGGCCATACGCTTCTTTGTGATGTGGATATTTAGCAAGCCAGTCGTAAAACGTATCAACAGTTGGCATATGAGGAGATTTCAAAATAGCTTGCATCAATTCCCTGTTAGCTACTCTTGTTATGATCTCTTCAGCAAGAGCATGCGAGTATTTAACAGTTGGTTTCTGTGACTTTCTCTTCTTACATAAGTTCATAGCAGTAATTATACTTTAAAATCAATTAGTTATCAAGGTGTTAAAAGGGATTTAGTGCAGGTTTATGGAACTTTGGGTGCGTGCGATTCGGAGCGGAAGGAGTCTCCTAAAGCCCTAAAGCTATGAAACTGAAGAAGCTACAAAACTACAGAAGCTCCTTTTGTTACAAAGCATGATGGAACTACAAAAGCTATGCAGACGTTGACAATAAGAAAGATTGTGAATCTTGACCTTTAGCCGCTAGAGATGAAGATGAAGCAGAAAAACAACCTTAAGCCACTTAAAGCTTGTCCGAAGAAGAAGGACACATAAAAGTGAGTCCAATAGCGAAAGAAAGTGGACTCACATCGGACTCACTTGTATTTTATTGGACTCACTTTTAAGGATTTATAGCGATATTGGTTATTTTTAGAATTGGAAAAGGGACGCTACACCATTTATTAAACCTTGGAAACCCGAAAAGACTTGAAACCAACAAGCATCTGGTGTAGGAACTGTATCACGATCACGATGAGATGAAATAAACTATCTCTTGATTTAACTGTTGAAGCGTAATCCACTTCGAAACCAACAAGCATCTGGTGCTTGTCACTGATACATTTTTGCATTGATGACTTAAATGTAGTCAATTATGCTATTGATGGCAATATGTCGTCACTAATGATCTTACACGTCAGCATGCCACGTAAGCTTGTTGTCCACGTCATATTGTCATTGTGGCATTCAAATCCAGGTTGGACATGATATTGAAGACTTTGTGTCGTGAAAAAGTGTCAAAGCTTTAGTGACTACGATATAAATGTCGTCACACACTAGATATTGCGTATTTTCAGAATTAATCACAATTTATTGTCGTCACTAAAGCCCATTTTCCTTGTAATGAATGGTGCAAAATGATATAGATACTACTAATTTTAGGGGTTTGGAGACAATTCTAAAAGTTTCCAAAGCTATTGCCTTTGTTGGTTTTTCAAGTCTAGAATTATAACAATTACACAACCACCGTCCAAGAATTCGAAACAAAAAGAATAGATGATATCCAGAGAGTGGGTTTTTAAAATTAGTTCTTAGAGTTCTTGTTCCATCCTCTGATATTAATCGTTCTAGTTGACAAGTTGAATTAGAGTAGTTAATCCTTATTTTCACTTTGTGTTTAAACTGTTTTTAGTCAATTTTGATTTCAAATAAACATCACAACTTGCAAAATTCGTTCTTTGTAGTTCCCTGCCTTATATAATACCAGCATGCCATTTGCCTCTGATTTTCTTAAATTACAATTATAATTGAATTATTGTTCGATGAATGTTTACTTTATGCTTAGGATTTTGATTTTGATTTCCGATTTTGACTATAAAAGTGTTAATGTGATTGTGAATAGATTAAGGCCAGTTATAATTGTTTTATTGATTTTGATATGTCCTCTCACAGTTAACGATTTTTAATAGGATATGTAGCAGCCCTTTACCGTTCATTAGAACCATTAACGTTTTGAATAATCTGATTGAGCACTGGAAGAACAATTACATTATTACATTTTCATTTGTATTTTGTATGTGTTGCCAAGGAACTGCATAGAAATAATGCTAATGCAAAGCTGGTTGCTGCAGATTGGGTGACAATTTGTGTAAAACATATCCTATTAAAAATTCGTAAACATTCGAATGACTAGAAGTACTAATATATCTGTTTATACTACTAGTTTATCAAAACATAAACAAGAATACGTCCATTTTCATTGTAAAGATGATTTGTGGCATTTTAAATATATGCACCACTAAGATTTGCAGCCTTGCAGGGTTGCAATATGAAGTGATGTAAAACAAGCATTTTGCCGCCGTCGTCAAGACAAATTTTGCTCATCTAATCCTTCTCTTTATAGCCTGCAGGTAACAAAATGTCCACCGCATAGGAGTAAAAACCTTCGAGTACTCTCCCAATTGCTGACTTGTATTGATCATTTGAGGAGCTCCCACTGGTTTATAGAGTTTTGGTAATTGACATGTGTGATGCTTACTTGTATTGATGACTTGAGGAGCTCCCACTGGTTTATAGAGTTTTGGGACAGATCTGGCCGTTGGGAATTGACAAGTATGAAATAATCTGACGGGAATCCAACAAACTTGACTTGTAGATGGAAGGTCATTCAGAAACCACTTCTTTCTTGTCCTTTTAACAGATGATGATGCACTCTAAAGGAGAAGCAATATTCATGTTCATACAAGTGTGAGGAGGAAATGGTAAAGAACAGTGTAAAAGGCATGAGCACTTTCTTTTAAGAACACCCAAGAGTTCGAAACAAAAATGAACCACCACCACCAACAACGACAACAGCAACAACAACAGCAGCTAAACTTTTATCCCATTATGTGGAGTCGGCATTAGGCTAAACCAAACAGAATCAGAAACATTTCTTTTAAACATGCACACCCCTAACCTGTCATTCTATGAATATTCATTCATAATACACAAATAAACCCAACCTGCCAATAGTTAAGGATTCTATATATGCAATGGATCACAGGAGAATCTCACCTGAGCTTTTCCTGACAAGCTTGACTTTGATTGCAGTATACGTTTAATAGATCTATCAAGTTCTCCTGTCAGACAAGAGAAAAGAGTAAACCAATTAGATGGATCATGGAGTTCTTTTAGCTAATTAAGGCTGTTCTTCATCTCTTTCCTTTAAATATTCTTTTCCAGTTCATTTTCGAATCAATACAAGTAGGAACGGAGGAATATATGCAAATTAATTACCTGATTGTTCAGGATCGATTCTGTCAATAAAGCTTGTATCACCATTTTCCCAGCATCAGTTAAAAACCACTAGTGTAAGTAATAGTTGAAATTTATAAGTTAAACAGCTATGATTTTTTTTATCACAAACTACTTTACCAGGTTATGTCATCAACGTGAATGTCTCTTCTCTTCAAAGCAAATCCTAATTTCTTAAACAAATGTATCGAATCTTGCACCCGACGGAAATTTGGGGCGTGGCACTGCTGCTGCGTGAGCAAGAAAAAGAAACTCCTATCAGATTCAAATGCCAAAAAAAGAGAAGCTTTACTTATTTGGAAGGGAGCAATAATGGAAGTAGATACATATACAGTCTTTGAACGTGGATTAACTTCAAATGACCGACGGAAGGTATCGATATCATCACCGGCCCTATCAAAAACTTTGAGCATCAATGATGCAGAAACCATTGCAGCTTTCATTTTCCTGCATTGAATCAACTCTTTATATTGGCCAGTACCCATCAATTTATACTCTTGATCAATTAGTGAAGTTAATTCTCCCATAATGCATTGTCCGATAACGGAACTATCTACACCCTCATCGGTAACTGAAACAAGCAACTTTTTCCAGGCCACAGATAACAGAGCAGCAAGCTCAACAAGTCTTCCCTCTCGAGCTATGGAAGAACATATCACTTGCAGCTCTTCAGTCCTTTCAGTAAGTAGTTTTATAGTCTCCAATGGTCCGATCTGCTACGAGTGAGAAGATTAGACTACAAAAGGCATCGCTAATTAACTCATTGTGTCATTCAGATATCGTAAACACACTAATAACGTACAAAAAGGTTTCAAACAGTACCAGTTCAGGCATGCAGAGTATAAAAATCAACTTAAAGATTGATTTCCTGGGATGCCAATCACTCAGATATTGGTGACAACGTATTGCCTCAAGTGCAACACTCAGTGGGAGCATTCCGTGGTACTTTGACCCGTTGATGCTGCATGGTAGATCGGTGCGAGCTTCATGACACAAAAATAAATCTGTAAGGGAAGAGGATAAGTTTTCAGCTGCATGGTGCAAGGGATAGAATCCACTTTTCAGTAGCACATTAAGATCCACACTTAGTCCAGTCTCCCCTTCCAGTAATGCAGTGGCACAATTCTTCGCACGATGAGAACAAATCCACCTAATTATGTCACCATAATGTTGTATATTTTCACTAGTCCCAGAAATCTCTTCCTTCAAATGGCTTCTAATGAATGAGACAAATCCATCTTTATCATCATTGAGAATAAGGTCTTCCAATGGCTTATTATTCACCTCAGATCCAACAATATCAGTTCTTTTATCCAGACCCTAGTACCAATAGAAGAAACTATATATCATTACATGCAAGAGATGCCAGGAGTACCCGAGAGAGAGAACAAATATTTAAAGGAATTGTATCAAAGGCTAACGCGAAGTTGCCTGATGGTGGAGATGGTAGAAGATCATTCACGTGATTTTTGCAGCCTTATTGGTTACAATTATGAATCTAAATAGTCTGTACCAAACCCGAAAAAAGGAGGGTTGCGATAGGCTGGCCAAAGCCAAAAACCCGAAAAAAGGAGGAAGGTTGCGATACGCTAACCAAAGCCAAAATTGCAGCACAGAGAATTCAATGACTTATACATTTCAGAAATCACATCATTTCAATTCCACGCACTAAAGAGTTCAGGAGTATAAGAAAATAGATCCACCTAGAATGTCAATGAAGACCTTCACTATACTCCAACTATCCCTTAAAGAAAAAAAGGAAAAAGGAATTACTAAAAGTATATACAAATAAGGGAAAGGCACATTGACAATGATGTTGTCATGTTCCATCAAACAAAACAAGCATATGAGATGTAACTAATACAATTATATTGAGCAAACTGCCCAGAAGGTCACTAAACTTTCACTATGTCCGACTTTTGGTCACTAAACTTTTAAAGTTGTAAAAAAGGTCACCAAACTCTTCAAAAACACAACTTTTGGTCCTTTCGTCCAATAGATCCGTAAGTGGAGACGGAAATCACCTTTTTGAGGGGTATTTTTGTCTTTTTCTTCTTCTTCTTCTTCCTCTCTCTTCTTCTTCTTTCTTCCTTCTTCTTCAAAACCCACTTCAAGACACACACAAAATCGTACAACAACTTCAGTTTCTTTTGCAGCCATCTCCACCGTCGCCACTGCCATCTACACCGCCGCCGCCGCCATCACCTCCACCGCCACCCATCACCATCACCACCATCGTCATCGTCATCGTCATCGTCAACTCGTCATCATCATCATTTC
This sequence comes from Ophiorrhiza pumila, assembly GCA_016586305.1. Taxonomy (NCBI): domain Eukaryota; kingdom Viridiplantae; phylum Streptophyta; class Magnoliopsida; order Gentianales; family Rubiaceae; genus Ophiorrhiza; species Ophiorrhiza pumila. Next base: position 51,793,421 of record BLIW01000006.1, on the reverse strand, counting down.
TTGTTCGGCTTGCCATTGCACTTTTGGAAGCAACGTACAAAATTTTGCTGGACTTGTTTTTGCACTAAATATGAAGCTCAAATACAAATCTGGTCCAGAACAACAACACAATTCTTTTGTAAAGAATTTGGGCCACTGTGAATTTGAGCTACGAAAATAGCAACAACCAAACTTTAGAAACAACAATTTTGACCCGTTCCTTTCCATGCTCTTTGCACTTGATCCATTAGGACCAAAATTATCCAAATCTCAAACGTGAATTTACATCTGAATCTCTCAACCAAAGTATTTTTATTCACAATGTCTTGTCTAAATTGACCGAATCCCTAGACTCAAAAACTTCTAAAACCTGTAACAAACCAACAATCGGAAAGCATCAAGTTAAATGTTCAATGTTGAACCACAAAAATGGCTTGAACTTATATTTTAGCTGATGATAAGATGATGATTATGTTTGTGTTCATAATGAGATTACGATGATGATAAGATGATGATGATGATGAGATGACGATGATGATGACGAGTTGACGACGATGACGATGACGATGGTGGTGATGGTGATGGGTGGCGATGGAGGTGGCGGCGTCGGTGGCGACGGCGTAGATGGCAGTGGTGGCGGTGGAGATGGCTGCAAAAGAAACTGAAGTTGTTGTACGATTTTGTGTGTGTTTTGAAGTGGGTTTTGAAGAAGAAGAAGAAGAAAAAGACAAAAATACCCCTCAAAAAGGTGATTTCCGTCTCCACTTATGGAGCTATTGGACGGAAGGACGTTTGGTGACCTTTTTTACAACTTTAAAAGTTTAGCGACCAAAAGCCGGACATAGTGAAAGTTTAGTGACCTTCTGGGCAGTTTGCTCCAATTATATTATAGGTATGCAGAGAAAGCTTGTTTTCATTCAAAAAACCCAGCTATATGCACTAATTATTACTAATATGGTACTCCCTCCGTTCTTTTTAAGTGTCCTAGCTACAATTTTTTTTTTCTCAAATAAGTGTCCCTTTCCACATTTCAATACAAAAAAAATGAAGAAAGTTTTAATTCTACCCTTATTAATACACCTCGATTTTATCGTTAATCATATGGAAGGGAATATAGAAAATTGTGCAGTAATCACTGTTAGGGGTAAATCAGTCAAATTTCTCATTTTCTTCATTTGTGTGTTTTTTTGTTTGAGGACACTTAAAAGAGAATAGAGGGAGTACTTCAGAGCCAAAGTTAAATGCACTTGGGAAATGAAAAACATGTAAACAACTATGAAAGTAATTAAAGTTTACATCACATATGTACCTCATCATCACTAATTGCGTTAATGTATGCCTCATCATATGATTTGTTACTTTCACTGTCTCGAGGAGTTTCATTATTATTGTGTCCATCCATTTCATAGTTATTGGTTCCCTCCGTATCATAGTCATAACCCCCTGAATCAATCATACTAGAGAAGTTAGTTGGCCAAAATTTGTAAGCCATTCGTGACTTTTAAAATTGGCAAAGAAGTAATGGTTGCATAAAAAAGAACAAAGAATTACCTAAATTTGACGTAGAGTTCCCAAAGAAAACACCAAACCTGCAAATTTCACACGCAATAAGCAATCAAGTACTCATTGAACTGAAAGAAACTTGTCACTCAATAGGAATTTAGTGCAAACACGAATCACAATTGGAACTTAATGTGCAAAAGGAAATTTAAGTGACATGAGAAACTGAACTGGAAGAAAAGATCAAGCTTCACATCAAATCCTGCTTCTTCAGCGAACCAAGCAAAATCGTTGGCCCTGACCACTAATGACACCTACAAGAGCAACTTGAAGAATTCAAATTTGCTCATTTTCTTCAGTTTCAAGGTCTAGTTAAATATAACATAAATGCTAAAAGAAGCAAGATAAGTATGAGAAAAAAAAAAGAAGCAAAAGTTTTAAGTTTATACATTCTTTTGCTTTATCCGAAGATATGCTGGGAGTTTATCACCAATTCTATCGAATATTTCAAGAATTAATAGTATTGCCTCCATCTTTGCCTTCTTTTCTTGGCCCTCTTGCACCATCTTATCATTGCAAATTACATACGCAGACCTCAATACGAACACATTCAGAGATGCAATCTCTTTCACGACAAATTTTCGGATTTCCAATTTTCTTTCGAAACTAGGCATAACAGTTTCACGAGCTACCAACAATAAGGTAATTAACTCAACTACTTTTCCTTCTTTCAAATACATTAAAAATTCCTGCTCAATTTCCTTGGTTTGCCGCGCAAGTAATCTCACAATTTCAAGAGGTTTTCTCTGTGAAAGGAAATAGAAAAATTGAGTTAGTATCACAATATCTTTCATGTCAACAAACACGAATTACAACTAGGCCAAAAGAATTTGTCTGGACAACCATTGAACGAAAAAATATGAAAACTACTTTAGGACTCCTTAGACTTGAGAATGACAATGAACAAACCCATCCCCCCATCCCCAGAGGAAAGAACTACAGAACTCCAGACGATGGCTTGCATGCAAAAAAAAAAGAGATGGGATTTATGGAGGGTGGCGGATAGAAACAGAGATTATTAGCATCACTTCCAATCTAGGTAAATAAATGAACAAACCAAATGTAGATCAGTCATCATATGAAAAAGCAACTTGAAGATGAGTTGTTCCGGTTCCAATTGAAAAGTGTCCATCTTATTTATCGTTAAATAAGAGTGGCACCGTGAGCAAGAACCTTTTTCATCGAATGGCATCAACAAAGGCAAAGCGGAATATGTCCTGTGCAATGTAAAGAGGAAAGAAACAATGGTCAAGCTAAAAGCAACACAAGAAATTTTTACATTACTTTTCTACTTTATCAAACCAAAGATGACTAGGTAAAAAAAAAGTTAGATGCTGAAATTAAGGATCAACAAAGTACAAAATGTTATATATATATATATATATATTACCGTATTTTCTCAAGTATTATATGGAGAGGTAGCACTTCTTTCCGGCTTCGTTTGAAATAATAATAAGAATCCAATCTTAGGTTTGCTTGACTTTCATTTCCAGGCAGAAACAACTTTGTAATCTCAGCGGCTTTAAAGTAAGCTGCTTTATGCAATACAGGTAATCGTTCATGAAATTCAAATATTCCAGCGGTTTCACCCTTCAGCACGGCACCAAAACATTTTCCAGAGTCATAATGGAACATCCAATGCAATGCATCATGCGGCACATCGTGTGTTAATCTTTCTAATCTATCAAGCTCATCCACAAACCATTTCTTTTTGTCATATTTGAGGGAATATTCAATTTCGCAAATGGGATCGAGCTCGTGCTCAGCGCTTTTTTCCTTTGGATTTGCTCTGCCCCTCCCCACCTCAGAGTATACAGGCTGTGTGGAGTGAAAAGCAACAAAAAGAAAAAGATAGAGAACAAACACAGATCATGATGCGCCACATCAATTCATATTCATGAAACATATAGAGTAAGACAAATCAATTCATAATAAGAGGTAATGAAGATTAGCAAAGCAATATCAGTGGAAACAACAACACGTGATAGACTAAGACAAATCTGAAAGTTTCAATCAAACCCATAAAATTATTGCAGCAAATGAAGGTGTAGAAAGTTACTTCCAAAAGTGACATTACTAAGCAACTGATCATACCAAAACGTATAACTTGAATCACTAAACTAATTTTCAAAGCTTTAGATTTCTAGATAGTGGGCATGTAATTCATATGGCTGGAAAGTTGTAAAAACCATGCATCATCATAAGACATCAAACTTAATAAGCATCTTAATGAGAAAAAACAAATTGTAATTGCTCCATTATTGACAAATTGTTAGTATTATGTTGGGTAGTCTGAGATATGAAAGTAATAAAGTGTTGAAATCATTAATAGTATATGTTTGATAATCCAACAAAATTACACATTGGAAAATATACTAGGTTAAAATATGTAATTTATGTATAAATAATATTTATAATTGTCCATACCCTCAAATTAAACAAAATTTGATGGCTGAAAATTCTATTATAATTTAATTCACCCGTGTTTTCATATCCTCTTAATCTAATTAAAATGATGCGCCATGTCCAATTTGTAGTTATCAAACAAGCTTAATGGGTTCAATTAATTTTCAAACAGGACCTTCCCTTCCCTTCCCTTAGTGGTCACAATAAATATACGACTGAATAAGTAGTAGTAAGTGGGTAATTCCTTAATGGAAATAAAATTCCAACACAAAAACTTTGGAAATGCAAATAAATAAATAAATAAAAAATCCAAAATGGTCATCCAAACACCAGAGAATGGTGCAAAATGATATAGATACGACTAATTTTGGGGGTTTGGAGACAATGCTAAAAGTTTCCAAAGCTATTGCCTTTGTTGGTTTTTCAAGTCTAGAATTATAACAATTACACAACCACCACCGTGCAAGAATTCTAAAACAAAAAGAATAGATGATATCCAGAGAGAGAGAGAGCGCGATGACTTACCACCGAGTCCATTCTTATTTTACTAATACAAAACAAGTTTCCAACAGCATCTGCGGAAAGATATGCAAGAAGACGAGGGTTAATTGAATGATTATTTACAATTTACAACTCAATCAATAATAATATTAAAAAAATAAAATTACTTCACCTGAGAAAAAGGGTCAAAACCCTATTTATTCAAACCCTCTCAACTACTCCTCAATCTCAATCAGGGAATTCTTGAATTGGATGAATGCTATATTACAATTTACAAACAAACATTTCACTCTCTACGTTGCTTGCGCCGTTGCATATACTTATAAATCCCAAAACGACTGACCTAGCCCTACATTCTGAGATGATATATAAAGCGCAAGAGAGTCTGTCCCAGACCAGCGTTTTTTTGAAGGTCACAGCTTCTGCATCGGCATTGGGCCTCATTAAGATAAGACAATAAAAGCCCAAGGCTCAGACCATGGTCGTTCCCATTCCCAGGCTGTGTCACGTGACTTGTTTAAAGCCAAAAAATAATAATAATAAAAAAATCCACTTAATCAAAACAACGCCATTTCTAACATTTCTTATTCTGTTTGGTCATTGTTTTAATTTTATTTGAGGCCGGGCAAATGAAATGTTGTCAGAATGTTATTATTACCGTAATAATATCACATTTTCACTCTTATCTACTTTTCTCTTCTCTCGAAAATCACATCTAACCTCCTCTTCCTCTTAATGAAAATCCTAACTTTACCTTTATTATCATCCGCTGTATTAAAATCTGTTAAATCAAGTATCCATTTGTGGTATCTGCATGCCGACGGAAGAGATTGCTACTGTGCTGCTCGAGAAACCAATCCAAAAATACCAATTGCCCCTTCCTCTCAACTTTACTTCGAATCTCGTCTTTTCGTCGAGCCTTTGGGTCCTAATGGTATTTCAGTTTATGTTTATTAATAATGTCCTGATTTGTAGGACTTCAGTTTATGTTTATTAACAAATGGATAACTCTCTTAGTTCATATAAACGTTGTAGTTTTACCTTTTGTAATTCTATTATGTAAGGCTTGAATAAAGCCATAGTTTCTGTCATGGAATAAGACATGCCTTGAACTTCCAGTATATTTGAAGTTTGAGAATACAACAAAGTGGTATCAGAGCCACATACCAGGGTCTGATTGAGAGAAGTTAGGAACTACAATATCTTAACAAGAGAGAGAGAGTAGAATACTTGGTGAGAACTAGTGAAACACTTTAAAAAATAAGAGGAAGATAGTGAGAAGTAAAAGTGTTGCTGTCCTTGTGAGTTTTGTGAAAAGCCAATACGGCTTGGTTCAAGAGATAAAAGTGTTTCTGCCTCTAAATCATCTTCATTATTTTCTGTGATTCTATTTTGTTTAAATAAATTCGATCCTTCAAGTTTGAGATGGCAATCGATAAATATGTTCAAGCTGCTATTCCTCAATTTGATGGTTACTATGATCATTGGGCTCTGCGAATGGAGAATCTTCTTCGATCCAAAGAGTATTGGCACTTGATTGAGTCAGGAGTTCCCACAATAGAAGAAGGAGTTGTGCTAATAGAAGCACAAAAAGAAACGATAAAGGTACTACAACTTAAGTATCTGAAGGTAAAAAATTACCTATTTCAGGCTATTGATCGCACTATTGTGGAGACAATTCTTGATAAGGGAAGTTCCAAGAGCATTTGGGACTCCATGAAGTAGAAGTATCAGGGATCAATACGAGTTAAAATGGCTCAATTGTAAGCTTTGAAAAAAGAATATGAAGTACTACAGATGAAAGAAAGGGAGACGGGGGACGAGTATTTTCTCGGACATTGACTATTGCAAACAAGATGAAAGCTCATGGAGAAAAGATGGAACAGATCATAATCATTGAGAAAATTCTACGATCAATGACCTCAAGGTTCGATTATGTGGTATGTTTAGTGGAGGAGTCAAATGACTTGATCAAACTAACCATTTATGAGCTTCAAAGTAGCTTATTTGTTCATGTTCAAAGGATAAATAGTCACAACAGATGTGATGAACAAGCTTTACACGTCTCTTATGAAGGCGGAGGAAGAGGCAGAGGTGGACGAGGTGCATCTCAAGGTCATGAAAAAGGCAAAGATAGGTAGGGATTTAAAAAATCACTTGTTGAATGCTACAAGTGCCACAAACTAGGACACTTTCAATATGAGTATCCTAGTTGGGAAAAAGAAGCTCATTATGCAAAAATAGATGAAGATCAGAAAATATTACTGATGGCTCAAGTGGATTCTCATAATTCTCAAAAGGGAACAATGTGGTTTCTTGACTCAAGTTGTAGCAATCATATGACTGGAGATAAAAAGTGATTTCTCCAGTTAGATGAGACATTCAGGCAGGTTATGAAACTTGGCAATAACACCAAAATGGTAGTGATGGGAAATTGAAGCATTGGGTTGCGAATTAACGGCACATGTAAGGTGATTACTGAAGTTTATTATCTACCTGAGCTTCAAAATAATCTACTCAGTATTGGTCAGTTCCAATAACGAAATCTTGCTATTCTAATACAACAAGGAGTATGCAAAATTTATCATGATTCATGAGAGTTGATTTTGCAGGCTCAAATGTCTGATAATCGAATGTTCGTTCTTCTTGCTGAATCAGAAATGGAAGTGTACACAAGTTCCTAATCTAATTCCTACTTCTGCATGTTTCAAGATCACATCAGAAGATAAAATCGACTTGTGGCACCGTAAATTTAGGCACTTAAATTTCAATGGTTTAAGAACCTTGCCTTTTAAGAAGATGGTGATGGGCATGCTCTCTCTCAATGCTCCCTCTAAAATATGCACAATATATATAGTAGGCAAACAACACCGGGAGATCATTCCTAAAAAGAGTTCGTGGAGAGCTACACAAAAGTTGCAACTCATACATGCTGATATCTGTGGTCCTATCACACCCGAATCAAATAGCCATAAGAGATACATAATCATATTCATTGATGATTATAGTAGAAAGTTGTGGACTTATTTTTTGAATTTCAAGTCAGAAGCACTTATGGTATTCAAAAAATTTAAGAGTCTAGTAGAAAAAGAAATAGGAAATGTTATATGTTGTCTTAGAACTGATCGAGGAAGTGAGTTCACTTCTCTAGAATTTCATGACTATTGTAGCTCAAATGGAATTTCTAGACAGCTCATCATAGCCTACACCCCACAACAAAATGTGGTTGCAGAGCGAAAGAATTGAACTATCATGATCATGGTACGATGCATATTGATAGAGAAACTTGTCCCTAAAAAATTCTGGTCATAACCTGTCAACTGAACTGTACACTTGCTCAGTCGATGTCCTACTCTTGCTGTAAAAAATAAGATGCTAGAAGAAGCATGTAGTGGTTTCAAACCTTTAGTAAAACACTTTAAGGTGTTTGATTGCATTGGACATGTGCACATCCCTGACAAAAATTGGCAGAAACTGGATGATAAAAGTTTGTTGTGTTTTCTTGGGTGCAAGCCAAGAATTTAAAGCCTATAGAATGTACGATCATGTGTTCAATAAGATAATTATAAGTAGAGATGTGGTATTTGAAGAAGACAAAAAATGGGATTAGAATAAAACAGCTGCAGAAGATAATTGTGTCACTCTTGAATGGGGAGATGAAGATGAGATGCAAGAGAATGAAGCAGAAGGTGGGCATAAAGAAGAGGAAGAGCAAGTTGAAAATGGTTCTGGTTCATCATTAATTGAAGAAGCTGAACACAATTCTCTAAATCCAATGCAAGGGAGAATTAAAAGGGTATCATTTTGGATAGAAGATTATGTAACTAGTGAAGGATTATCAGAAGAAGAAAATAATTTGATGATGATTGCTGCCTCAAATGATCCTATGTCATTCGAAGAAGCTGTGAAAAGCCCAAAATGGATAGAGGCAATGGAATTGGAAAACAAAGCCATTGAGAATGATGGGACTTGGGAGCTGACTACACTTCCAGTTGAAGCAAAAAAAAAAATAGGAGTAAAATGCGTATTCAAAACCAAGCTAAATGAGAAAGGGGACATGGGTAAATTCAAAACAAGGCTGGTCGCTAAGGGATATTCCCAGCAGTTTGGGATAGGCTATATTGAAGTATGTGCACCTGTAACTCGTTGGGATACCATTCGAATGATCCTGACTCTTGTTGCTTGCAAAGGTTGGAATGTGTATTAGCTTGATGTAAAAAGCGCCTTCTTACATGGAGATTTGAATGAGATAGTGTTTATTGAGCAACCTCAAGGCTACGAAGTCAAGGGAGAAGAAGACAAAGTTTATAGGCTCAAGAAGGTCTTATACGAACTCAAACAAGCTTCTTGAGCTTGGTACAACAAAATTGAGTCCTACTTTGTGAGAGAACGTATTGAAAGATGTCCAAATGAACACACATTATTCATAAAAGCAAAAGGAGAAAATTTGCTTATGGTAAGTGTGTATGTTGATGGTTTCATTTTCATAGGAAATAATAAAGCAATGTTCAAAAATTTCAAAAATTCTATGAAGCAGGAGTTTGACATGTCTGATCTTGGGAGAATGAAATATTTTCTCGGTGTGAAAGTGGTGCAAAACAGTGAAGGAATCTTTATCAACCAAAAGAAATATGCCAATGAAATCTTGAAAGGTTTGGTATGGAGCATTGTAATCCAGTAAAAAATTCAAGTGTAATAGGTTTTAAATTTGAAAAAGATAAAGATGGTGCTAGTGTTGATGCAACTACCTACAACAAATAGTGAGGAGTCTTATGTACATGACTGCTACCAGACCCGATTTAGCTTATGTGGTGAGTTTAGTAAGCAAATTCATGAAGAGGCTAACTGAGCTACATCAAGCAACAGTGAAAAGAGTTTTTCGTTACTTGAAGGGAACTACAGAGTTGGGGATTTTTTTACAAAAGAAGTGGAGAAGAGAAGCTGGTAGCCTACTCAAATAACGATTATGTTGGAGATGTTAAGGATCGAAAGAGTACATCAGGGTATGTATTTTTACTTAGTTTAGATGCAGTAGCATGGTCCTCTAAGAAGCAGCCAGTAGTCACTCTCTCTATTATTGAAGTTGAGTTTATAGCAGCTGCTTCTTGTGCATATCAAAATGTGTGGATGCGTAGGATTCTTGAAAAGCTTGGTCATAAACATAGTAAGTGCATTGATATTTTTTTTTGTGATAATAGCCCTACAATCAAATTATTGAAGAATCCTGTTATGTATGGTAAGAGAAAACATATTGATGTTAGATTCCATTTTCTTCGTGATTTAACAAATGATGGTATTATTAAGTTGGAGCATTGTGGTTCGAATGATCAGTTAGTAGATATTATGACTAAACCTTTTAAGGCTTGAAGTGTTCACGAGATTAAGAGAGCTGCTTGGAGTTTGTTTGTCAACATAGATAAATTGACTGCGAATTTGCAGGTCAGTTTAAAGGAGGGTTTGTTAGGATTATTATTTACTTGGTGACTAAAGTCAATATGACTAGATTCACCTTAGTTGTTGCTTATGTTAATAATGTCCTGATTTGTAGGACTTCAGTTTAGATTGGTTAAAAAATGGATAACTCTCTTAGTTCATGTAAACATTGTAGCTTTACTTTCTGTAATTCTGTTATGTAAGGCTTGTATAAAGCCGTAGTTTCTGTCATGAACTTTCAATATATTTGAAGTTTGAGACACAACACCTCCCCCTCCCTCGGATGCTTTCATAGTTTGCTACAATGGGTTTTGCGGTCAAATCAATCCATGGGAAGTCATCTTTCTTGGTTTTATCTGTTTCATATGTCGTTTTTTCCCTAATCTCCTTATGATGTCTTGTCTTTCTTTCTCTATATTTTTTTTTAAAATTAAAACGTTCTATTTCACCTTCTACCTTTGATTTCCCACTCTCTTCTCGCGTGAGCTTTGTGTTTTCCCGAATCTTTTGCTAAGGTTGTTTATCCTCAACATTCTGCATTTCCTGGTTGTTTCTTCTATTGATTGTCTTTTTTCCTACTAATTTGTATAAGATAGATAACTGTGTTAAAAGTAGCACTTGATATTTCTAATTATGCCATCCAGTTTTCTCCTTCATGAGTGAAATAAATGATTTAGTGTCTTTATTTACTCTTTTCTGTTGTGTATCATGATAATGAAGTTTTTACACTTAGTTGCTCTTTTCTGTTGTGCATCATGATAATGAAATTTTCAAACTGATGAAATTTATCTATATTCAGAATTTTCAGAATCACTATAGGAAATGGGTGATTGTCTTCTTGAGAAAAATGTTTTGATCGATCATGAGGAAAGTGGTGAGCAACTGTTCTTTCAAACATTTTTTTTCTAGAATCACTAAAATGCTGGTAAATATACTTTTCCCTCCTTGAAGTTTAAAGCTTATAATTAGTTATTGTGTTAGTTTGGATTGGTAAATCCAAACTCTTTTCTCTTTACATCTCTATTTTGTTTGATAGGAATGGTATATGGAAGGACAAACATGAGGGGACCTCGAATTGTGGTTGTGAATTTCCCGTGTTAAACAATTGTGTTCTTGGATCTTTTTCCATAATAGTTTCTGCATTATGCATTGGGACACAATTCTCTTTGTCTAAGATCATATAAGCAATGCTTACCCTAATTTTTAGAAGGATTATTCCATATCCCAAAAAGTTTTGATGGGCATGTTCTGCTTGGCTATTGAACTCATTAATTCTCATGCTCAAATCCATGAAGGTAAAGAGCAAGTTCTCTACTTTGACACCCATGTTCTTGATGCCGTTGTAGGTTTCTGGTGCGGTATGATAACAACTAGTATGAAGTATCAATTTTTATTAACCTTAAATTATATTCTTACATTTTTTGTCTTCCCGGACATGCTTGCCAATTTCAATTGCTATTTTTAGCTTTTCGATGCCCAGGATTGCTTATCTTAATAGTTGTAATCACTATCTTAATTTGTTGTCCTTTCCCTTCTGAAATGAAACCCAACATGTATATTTGTTACAACCTCTCGTGAGGGACTGGAAAGTTTATTCTTGCATATAGGTTGCCGTTCTGTCTTTGGGTATAATGGAGAAAAATAATGTTGGGAATGAGTTTGGCTTTCACAATAGTGCATTGTACTAGAATTTATGGTCTATCTTTTGTCTATCCATTGCAAAAGAGCATAGACTAAGCTCCGGACTCCGGTCTTCGGATTGAGATCATGATTATATTGGGAACTGGGAAGCATTGAATGCACTTTGCACGTTAGTTTTTTTCTGCATGTTAGAAGTATTTTATTGTAAGAAAGATTTAATTTTTCTTTGGTTCTTTTACCTCAATATGTAATTTTGTTAAATAATTTTTTTTTTGGTTTTGTAGGACTATAAAGTGGCTTAAGTTTTGGCAGTTTCTAAAAGTGAAGAACCACACCATTTTTTGGCTTTTCGTAGTACAAATATAATATTAATGTAGTTGGTGATTTTTCTTGAACTTTTCCATATTTTTTGGTATGTAAAAATTAAATTTACTAAAGATAATTTTAAGTTAATTTAGTAATAAAAGTTAGAATTTGATCTCCATTAAATTTCTCAATATAAAAAAAATTGTTCAAAATTACTCATATTGCAAGGCAAAGATTAGTTTATTATAGTAAATTATAAAATAGATTACCGCTATTAACTCATATTAGTTTGAACTTTCATGGACAATTAATTGAGTTATTTAGCTACTTAGCAATTTGTGAATTTCACCAATCAAGTCATATTTTATGATATAAATTACAAAATCAGTTACTGGAAAAATGTTCATGCTTTCATATAGTAAAGAGGGAAAAATGAAAAAGTAAAAAAAAAAGAATTTTCCTCTATGATTAAGGCAATGAAGAAAGGGAGAAAAATAAATTTATGTTATAAATTTAATATTAATACTAACACTAATAGTATTTAATATATGGAAAGATACATCTTTTAACTAATAAAACAAAAGAAACAAGTGTACTTATGTTCTTGTGACAATTTGATATATATTAGACACAGGGTGAGGCAAGCATATCGTACATTAAATCACACTTTTATTGTGCTCCAGAACGCATATATGTACTTTTTCGCACAATAAATATATTCATACATACTACACAAGTTTTAACACACTATATATATTTATTCCAGTGCACACATTTTCACACACTACATTTTTATACATACTATATATATTTTCATACACTATATATATTTACACAAATCATGTGTTATACATATTTATACATATTGTGCACATTTTCAAATACTATAGATATTTACACATAGTTTACACATTTTCGCACACATTATATATATTTACATATATTTCACACATTTTCACCTACTATGCAGATTAACACATACTATACATATACATTTTCACACACTATTTATTTTTATACATATTTATATATTTCATACACTATCGTTGTTGAACATTTAATATAAAAGTTTAGTAATTCATTAGTTAATTATACTCTGTAAATTATATTTTTGGAAACCAAAGTAAACATTACTAGAACCTTTTACGCTTTTATATTTTTAAAATTAAATTTAATTAAAGTATTATCAATAATGGAATATATACATCATGAATATATGAATCCAAGAAAGTCAAAAGATACCTGGGTGATCTCTTTAAAATAATATAATATTTGTGTGTAAATATATAAAAGAATAAAGTAATAGAATGAATAATTAAATTATCAATTGTTATTAAATAGAATAATATAATTAGAATAATAATAATAAATAAATAAATAAATATATAGAGTTTTGATATAAAGAGAATTAGGAAGTAATATATAAGTGAGAACAAAATATATTAAAATAGGGAGAACGACCCTAGAAGTCCCTCACATTTTACCCAATAATTTGTTTGGTCCCTCACATTTAAAACGAGATAAAATGGTCCCTCACATTTTAAAAGTGGCAATATTTAGTCATTTTTTACGGATATGTTAGAAAATTCGTTAAGTGAAGTCACATGAACAGCACATGATATTTTTTTGGGGGCAAAAAAGGAAACACAATTTATAACCCATTTCCTCCTCTCTCTTCTTCCTCTTCTCCCCCAACCCACGGCTCCTTCTCTGTTACTTTCTGCATAACAATCCATCATTCAATTTTACCACTCTGAAAATTGAAATTTGAAATCATCTTTGTTTGTTTAAATGTTCAAGAAGATACACTAGATACATCACACAAATATATAACCCAATCAATCATTTCAATTGCACCAACAACGTAGACAATCTAAGCAGCATTCATAAGTCTCGAAGCAACAGAAACAGCAACATATTCGGAACAAACTGCATAAAAAAGGAACGTCGAAAATGATTAAAATGTAGGGTTGTCGGAGCGAAAGCATAAGAGGTCTAGACAAATTATTATGTGTTTCTGAATCCATGTTTTGTTTTGTTCAATGTGTTGTTTTCTTGCGTTATTGGATGATGTTTCAGTGGAGTATGATGGCTTTGTTGTTTCTTTTGTTAAGAGGTGTATACCTTATTTAAATAAGTAAAAATGAGACGAAAGATTCAATCTTGAAAAGATCTTGGACTGAATCTAGCCTTCATGTGAATTAAACTGAGAAAATAAACTGCTGTAAAGGTTTGGATGCAGGGATAGATATTTTGCATGCCTGTAGAAATTGTGTTGATGAGTTGTGATTGGATGGATAACGTTGTTGGATTTTGAAGTATTTACGAGTTTGATAAAACATGGAGAAAGAAGGCAGTCTTGTAGGCACTGCTGTAGCTTCAGCATCATCTGGTTCTGATTTTGGTTCCAAATAAACTCAAGTTTGGTCATACATATTCCCCTTGCTTGGGATCTCTTCAAGTATTCTTATCTCTATGAGGATCAAGAAGTACTCAAGTGATATCTTTTTAGTTTCTGAGACTTCTACTGAAGGGGATGTTCATGCTCACCTCAATAGAACACGGCTGACTCCTCCTCCTCAACTCCAAGGTTTTCTGGTGGTAGAGAAAAAGAAGAAAAGGACCAAACACATATTAGTTATGCTACCTACATGGCTACATCCATTGTGATCTCAAAATTTTATCATCTATCACACTGTTAGTTCACTTTGAATCATATGCTTCTCTTACCAACTGTGTTTGCATTCTAAAAATGGTATTCAACATAATTGAGATTTGGCCAAAAAAAAACAAAAGAGGTTATCAAGCTCAATAGCAATCAGGCCTTAATTTGTTGTTTGGAATTGTTGTGGTACGGTGTTAAAACAAGCACCATTGATTATTATGGTCGCTTGTTTGATAAAATGTTTTCAACAGATTTGAAACTTGCTTGTAATATCCCAATGTTTTACCATTTTGCAGATTCACTTGAACTACTCTTCTTAACAAGAAAAAGAATTGAAATTCAAAATCAACTTTGCCCATCAACTCTTCTTAACTTCTTAGTGAGAACACAGAGGAAGAAAGAGTGATGGTGGTCATAGAGGAGGTTAGGGAAGATGGATATGTGGAGGAGAAAGTGAGAGGAGGAAAGACAAGATAGGATTTTACGAGTGTATTACCTTTGTTACCCCTGAAAATAAGTCACATGATGAGTTCGTGACTTCACTTAACGGATTTTCTAACAGATCTATAAAAAATGACTAAATATTGGCATTTTTGAAATGTGAGAGACCATTTTATCCCGTTTTAAATGTGAGGGACTAAACAAATTATTGGGTAAAATGTGAGGGACTTCTAGGGTCGTTCTCCCATTAAAATAATAAGAAAATTGAAACAATAATTAATCTATTAATTGGAATTCAAATAGTATAATATAATTAAAATAATAATAGGAAGTGAAATAATATATAGAGTTTTGATATAAAGACAATTAAGAAGGAATAAATAAGTGAAACAGAAAGATATGAAAAGTATTTTGTAAATGTGTAAAAATATGTGAAGTATTTGTAAATATATATTGTATATAGAAATGTATGTAGTATGGATAAATAGATGTAATATGCACAAATGTGTGTAATTAATATGTGTAAAAATATATAATTTGTAAATTATGTAAATATATATAGTGTGTGTAAACATGTATAGTATGTGAAAAATATATGTAATATGTGTAAATAAATATAGTTTGTGTAAATATGTATAGTATGTGAAAATATATATAGTATGTGTAAATATATTATGTGTGAAAATATGTGTATATATGTAAATATATATAATGTGTGAAAATATATGTAGTGTGTATAAATATGTGTAATGAATGAAAATGTGTACTATGTGTAATATGTATAAAAACATGTGATATATTTGTAAATATGTAGTGTGTGAAAAAGTGTATAATATGTGTAAAATATGCAGCGTGAAAAAAATATGTAGTATGTGTAAGTATGTATATTGATTGAAAATATGTGTAGTATGTGTAAATATATGCAGTGTGTGAAAAGTAAATGTGGTATGTATAATTTGAACCATGGCTCATGATGTTTTGAAAAGTGCTTAATTAATAAATTTTGAAGGCTTTAATTGCATTATTAATTATGGTTGTCAAATTTGCTACCGATAATTAGACATGGCCACGGTTCACGAACTGCCGATTCACGGTTCCACAAATGGTGGAATCGAAACTAGCCCTTGGGCTTGCCAGTTATGGTTCGAAACTGCCGATTCACTGTTCCTTCACAGTTTCGATTCTGATTCCGGTTTGTTCACGGTTCGAATTTTTTGACATTAAATTGAAAAAAAAATACAATATATACAAATTTGATATAATTGAAAAGTAACTTGAATTATCGTATAGATGTAATGATGTATATACAAAATATAATAAAATAAAAAATACTTTATATTTGTTAATAATTAAATATTTATTACCATTAACATGTTGTTAATGGTTGTACAAAATATAATAAAATAAAAAATACTTTATATTTGTAAATAATTAAATATTCATTACCATTAACATGTTGCTAATGGTTGTACGATAATGAATATAGATAATAATTGACACTCTTTGAATATTGAACTATGAGTTTAATCATGTATTTATATATATACATACCACACTTACTTTTCTGCCACATACGTTCAAATTATTTGCTTCCACAGAAAGAGAACTTGATGATATTACGAATCTATTACAAAAGATCATGAACCATGGTTCTGATTCCGATTTTGGTTCCATCTTTTTCCAATTTAGATACCAATTTTAATTTTTTTTTGAAAATAAATTATTTAATTATGAGGCCATCTTCAAATTGATATCTTTGAAATAATATAATTTTTTTATAAATACATAAAATAATAAAATAATAAAATAATTTAAAGAATAATTAAATTATGAATTGAAATTTAAATAGTATAATATAATAATAGAAATTGAATTAATATATAGAGTTTCGATATAAAGAGAACTAAGAAAGGAAAAATAAGTGAGGAAAAAGTATTAATAAATAGGGGTACTACTCAAAATAATAATTAAACTATTAATTAGTATTCAAATAGTATAATATAATCCAATAATTAGAATAATAATGGGAAGTGAATTAATATATAGAGTTTTGATGTAAAGAGGAAATTGCTTGCTGATTAAATTAATAAAAAGTAAGGAAATTGATATACTTACATGAGGTATATTTCTTGGAGCAAAAAAATGTGTAAATTCTGGACACCCTGACCGGCCCACACAACCCCTCCCCAAGGGCAACATGTGGGATGTAAATCAGGTACCCAGAGGCAAGTATGCAGGAGGCCTTCACAGTGAGGGTGGTTAAACGCCTCTCCTGCTATTCGAACCTTGCACCTTGGAGCAAATCTGCTACACCTTTACAACTGAGCTATGCCTTGGGGGCTATATGAGGTTTATTTCTTGGAGCAAATCTGCTGCACCCTTACCAACTGAGCTATGTCCTGGGCGCTACATGAGGTTTATTTCTTAATTTGCTTTTATGTGGTCAAGTTTTAATTTTCACACATTACACATATTTTCATACACTACACATATTTTTATACACTACAGATTTTTTCACACACTACATATATTTTACGCATAGTACACATTTTTTCACATACTACACATATTTTACATATACTACATATATTTTCACACACTACATATATTTTACACACACTCAAAATTTCATACATTACACATATTTTACACATAGTACACATATTTTCACACACGACACATATTTTACACATAGTACATATATTTTCACACACTACACATATTTTATACATAATACACACATTTTCAAATACTATACATATTTTACACAGACTACACATATTTTCACACATTACACATATTTTCACACACTACATATTTTTTTACACACCCTACACATATTTTAACATATTACACATTTTCTCACACACTACACATATTTTACACATAGTACACATTTTTACACTCAATACACACATTTTCACATACTACACATAATACACATATTTTCATACACTATACATATTTTACACACACTACATATTTTTTCACACACTACACATTTTACGTATAGTACACATATTTTCATATATTTTCATACACTACACATATTTTACACATAGTAAACATATTTTCACATACTACACATAAAACATATATTTTCACACACTATACATATTTTACACACACTACACACATTTTTACACACTACACATATTTTCACACACTATAGTAAAATATGTGTAATATGTGTAAAATATGTGCAGTGTGTGAAAATATGTGTATTATGTGTAAAATATGTGTAGTGTGTGAAAATATATGTACTATGTGTAAAATATGTAATGTGTGTAAAATATATGTAGTGTGAAAAAATGTGTAGTGTAAAATATTTTGTGTGTGAAAATATGTGTAATATGTATTAAATATGTGTAGTGTGTGAAAATATGTATAGTGTGCGAAAATGTGTATAGTATGTATAAAATATGTATAGTGCGTGAAAAAATATAGTGTGTGAAAAATGTAGTGTATGAAAAAAATGTGTAGTGTGTGAAAATATGTCTAATATGTGTAAAATATTGTAGTGTGTGAAAAAATGTGTAGTGTGTGAAAATATGTGTACTGTGTAAAATATATGTAGTGTGTGAAACTATGTGTAGTATGTGTAAAATTAATATGTGGTGTGTGTAAAATATGTTTAGTATGTGTAAAATATGTGTAGTGTGTAAAAATATGTGTACAATGTGTAAAATATGTGTAGTGTGTTAAAATATGTGTAATGCATATAAAATATGTGTAGTGTGTGAAAATGTGTGTAGTATATGAAAATATGTGTAGTGTGTGTAAAATATATTTAGTGTGTGAATGTGTAGTGTGTGTAAAGTATATGTAGTATGTATATGTGTAGTATGTGTAGTATGTATAAGAATGTGTAGTGTGTAAAAATATGTGTACTATGTGTAAAATATGTGACTCTTTCATTTTTTTTCTTTTGTGACCCTTTTCTTTTTTTTTCTTTTTTCACTTGAAAATTAATGAGGGTAATTTAGGGTAATTAATGAGGGTAGTTTAGGGTACCCGTTAATACCCATTTATACCCGCCCGCATATTACCCTCGCCTATTATTACCCTTTCCAATAATACCCATTGTCAAAATATTGCGGGCTTGGATGGGTAATTTTAAAGGCGGGTAGAGGGGAAGTAATGGATAGTGGGTAATTTCGTCGGCTCTACTCCTTGCCAACTTAGTGTTGCCTAAGTACTTGGGTGGAAAACAATTAGTGTACATTAGAGTAGAATAGAAAATATTGCTAATGACCAAATATATATATATATATATATATATATCTATACTATACTTATAAGAGGGAGTTGTGTTACTGGAATTTGGAAGCAGCCTCCTATTCAACATGTTTGCTTGGGGGGATAACATTGTCTTTCCGCTGCAACTACAGACATGAGAGAAAACAGGGACTTGGGAAATTGTCAAGAAGCATGGTTGGTTGTAAGGGTAAAGCTGTCTTTCCAGGACATTGGTTTTGTGCTTTACCGCTCCATTATTTGTTCCCCCCTCTCACTAGCTGCCGGTACCTGCCTGTTTAAGGAAGACCTGTCTGTTTAGGATGCCAAGCTGCGGCTGTCCATGCTAAAGTTGGACAAGTGTTTACAGTTTGGGCAAATTTGTCACGAAGCTGGACTTCAACATGGCTGCTACTACCGGTAAAAATGCCTTCTTGCTACATGGAGTCCAAGTATTGCAAATAGGAACCACCCGACCGAGATTCTTCCTCAGCTTGCACTTCAACGCCATTGTAAGGAACGCACACAGTCACACACTCAGTCATTTTCTGTTGTGTATACAGAGAGCTTTTGGAAACCGGGGACTAAGAGCCCCCCCTCCTTGAAGACGAAGAAGGCGGCGTTCTGTTCTACTCCGCCTCCCTTGTCTCTTCTTTTTTTTAAATCATACACACAATACGCACCACAGGGAGCTGCAGAAGACAACGAGCTGCTCTTCGACATGTTTGTTTTAGGGGGTAATCCTATATTCTCGCTTCAATTTTGCTCCCTCGAGCAGCTGCGAGGACCTGTCTGTTTAGGATGCTTTAGGGTTTAGGGTTGCTGCAATGTTAAAGTTTTTTTCCCTCATGAATTGATCACTGTCAACGACACTTGAAATTATTTTTAGATTTTCATAAATTTCTGGTTGCTTTATATTTTTTTCCCACCAGCGCTTCTCTCAGCCTCTACAGCTCCACCACCGTTACTTTGCGGCGACAACTCCAAACCCACACATATTCAAAATCAAAGCTCCTCTTTCTGTTGTAAGTACGATTTTATCAGTCCAAAAGGGCTTCGCTTGTTTTTCTTATTGTACCTCGTATGCATATATGTCAGTGTGCGTGTGTGTGATAATTTCTTACTGGGATTCTTGTACTTTCGTTTGTGCTTCAATTTTAGAGCTTTTCGAAAGTCTTGCTTAATATATTTATATATGCTTGCAGTAGTTCAGATTTGTATTTTGATGATTAACCTTAATTTTTGAATTGGATTTTAATGTTTTCATGATGCAGATTATTGGTTTGTTTATTGGTTGAAATTGATGGTATTACGCATTGCCAGGGCAAGGGAAGCTGGATTTTATTCTAAAGGAGGTTTTTTACATTGCTCTGTAATAAGTACCTGTAATACTTTGTGTTGTAGCCTGACAAGTTTCAGTAATATGAAGGAAATTTGTTCTCCCTGCATATCTCTTAAGATCCTTCTAGTTTTTTGGCTCGCAATTTTCACATTGCCTTAGGCAGTCATTTGTCATTTGAAATATCTCTCACTTGCCTATTAATTCCTTCCTCTGGTAGAGCCTAAAATTTTTGTGGTTTTAAAATGCAATTTCTGTGTTTTATTGCTTTTTATGATAAAAAAAAAACACCTGCCCAGTTACTGCATATGCATCTTTCTTCTCCCATACCAGCTTCTGGGGATCCAACCACTATAATGGTCCTTGGATATTCATTCTTCTCAGATTAATTTTTTGCAACTTTGTGATGTTTTTAGTTCTCATGTTTGGTGTTATCTCAACTGCTGTATTTACAAAATAACACTTCCTGTAACAATGTTGTTTATTCTTGTTTAGTAGATTAAACGGATTCAAGATAGGATATTTTAACTACTAATAGGCATTTACTTCTAACCTTTATCAAGTTCATGGCTGATGATCGATCACCAATTTTAGTTTAACTGATCACTTGTTTAACAAATCACTTGCTGGTGCATTTCCAGCTTTTGTCAAGTAGCAGCTGCAGCTCAAGCTGGTGCATCAGTTATTCAGATTTTTGTTGGTCGTCTTCGGGTAATTTTCCCCTTTAACAATTATCACTCCATAAAAATCATACCCACGGTAGTAACAAGTTATATTTTCTCAGGACTGGCCTCGGAACCATAGTGGTGACCCTCAAGTAGAAAGTGCTCTTAAAAGAGGAGAAGATCCTGGATTGGCTTTGGTTAGTTTTATTGCTGGTTGTTTTGGACTGATAAAAATTGTGATCCCTGATATTATTAATTTTGTTAAAATATGATATCCTTGCCACATAACAAAAAGGGTGAAAATGAAATGTCATGAAAATGAACACGTATTTATCCAACCAAAAAAAAGGATGAGCATTTGCTCTCAAAGCTTGTTTCTTGATGAATTGAACTTTAAAGCCTTGTTAGGAAATAGTTAAGTTTCAACTTGAAGTTAGAAAGGTAATTTTAAGAAAAACTGAACCCATTTCCCATTTTGCTTTTTAAAGGCAGCATAAGGATTACATGAATGCTGGAGGGCTAGAGTTTGAGCTTATCTATGTCCTGTTTCATTACAGGTCACAAAAGCTTATAATTACATTCACAAACACGGACACAAGTCAAATTGATGGCAGCAGCAATTCCAAACAAACAGGATGTTGTCAACCTTTTAGGCCAAATTAGGAATCTGTTATGTAATTGGGATGTGGAATTCCTAGAGGAGACTGATCCAATCTTTAATAGTAATATTTCTATTCTGAAAAATTGTTCATGTTTAATTTTGGATGAATTTCTAGAATTATTAATGAAGCAAATATGTTGAATATGTTTCTTGAATTAAATTACGCATAGTAATAATGGGGATGATTGAATGATAGATATGGGTTTGCGAGTATGGAGAAGCAAAGGCAGAGGTTGCCAGTGTACAAGTACAGAACTACCATTCTTTATTTAGTGGACACTCATGCCACCACCATTATTGTTGGGGAAACTGCCAGTGTTAAAACCACTCAGATTCCTCAGGTATGTACTTTATTTTAAATATTAATTTATGGATTGGGATTTTCCAACAGTCTTTCTTTTGTTTTTTTGTTTTTCCTTTTGTATTATAGGTTGGTTTAAATGGATGAAGTTCTTCAAAGAAGCCGGTTCGCCGGATGACCGACGTGTTGTAGCTTCTACTCAACCCCGGACAGTTGCTGTAGAGGTTTAAATTTCTGACCTTTATACACAAACTCATGCTGACATTCTTAACTGATATAGTGCTTGTATGTTTAGGGGTTAATAGTTCCCTATCTTACCAAGAAAAAGTAAATTAGAGGTTTATTATTTTTTATTTTTTAAAATTTTGTGAATTCTTGGTTTTCAATGACACGATGAATTTTTTTTGGCTGTGGATTGGTTGACGAGTAACTGGAGTAGTTTAAATCTCTTGGTTGACCATCTTCAATGGATGGAGAATTTGGGATGATTATATGTAAAAAGAAAAATGGCTAGCTTGTGAATGATTGTTTGATTGGTTTCAGTTTAATCATCGATGTAAATTATCGAAAATGCTAAATTATTAATGGTTCTGATTAGTTAGCCGTATTGTTGCGAAAGTGGGTGAAAGAAAAAATATTCAAACCTTTAAATGTCACCATTGCCATTCCCGTACTTAGCATATTTTTGTGAATTGCTACAAAGATATTCTCACATAGTTTGCCATGATTAAGGATATCTTTTTTTTGGCCGCATTAGCCACACAACCTTGTAGCCATTTTAACCACTATGAAGCATAAATTGCTTCTTGCACCCTTAATATTGGCCATTGTACTTGTGTAGTTGTGGTATCTTACAAGCTCGAGGTTGTCATGATCAGAAATAATGTAAGCATAAACTTGAATCAGAGCTTACCTAGCTCGGCATCGGGAGCGAAATCCTGAATATCGACATCTCACAGCAGAATGGCTTCAAATTATGTTGCGAAAACGCTTTCAAATGTACATTCTAAAGTTTTGCTCAAATACTTATTACTTACAAGGATTTAGAGCTTGATAATTGTTTATTCAGTAAATATGTTCAAATGCTTGTGGGATTATATCTTTCATTAACTAAACTGTTGATAAACTTGAATCAAAGCTTACCCAGCTTCGCAGATTTCTTACAATAGATGCAACAGTAAGAATATTATCTTTTGCTTAATTTTTGCTGAAGAGAATTTTATATATTCTATGCTTTTATCAGTTTGTTCATTTTCACAGGTCCAGTTTCAAAACAATCTTCGAACTCTCTTGGCTGTTTAGCAAAATATTTAAGGATCACCTTCAAGGAGCGTATATACGTATATGAATAAAAAAGATTTTCTCTATGGCCTCCTTCTTTTTAGTGACAACACAACCGCTGAAGTCAGAAGGTTTGAGGATAGACAAACTCGGGATTCCTATGTTTAAAATGTCAACAATGATGTCCCCAATGATGCCAAAGCCCCTGCTCGTTGGCTAGATTGGCAAAGAGCTGCGTGGGATATGACTCACCTCAACAAAATTATACATGAAGAGAGGTAAGCTGTATATGTCTGATCTGCCTTACACAACATACAAGCGGAAATATCAGGTATGTGATCTTTCTTGTTATTATCATGATGTTGGCCCCAGCCTACTGATGTTACAGCTGGATTGCTGTATTATAGGCTCCAGCTTCCCGATGTTAGAGTTGGCTTGCCTTGCATGTAGATTTGAGTTAGGCCGTAGCCTGTCGGAGTTAGGGCTGCTTTGCCTTTCATATGTTGCAATATGGCCTAAGGGTAAGTACTTGCTGAATGTCATGGTCAAAGTAGTAAGTGATAAAGGGTTTAGAAGTGAATGGACTATCACTGGTTTCTATAACCACTGGGTATTATCTATGCTGGGAAAGTTTGGTTGTCGGCTACATAAAGTCCTTAATGGTCAATGTGGATGCAGCGATCCTACAGCTGATCACTCTGGGTAAAGGAACTCGTTTTTGAACTGTCATGAAATTCAGCTACTGGGTGTTTCTGCCTCATTACAAAGAGCAGCATGCCCTTTACCCCGGATAGCTCATCAATGGGAATTTTTGTTTCCATACGCTTAAGATTTGTAAATTTCTTACTAACATTGTAAATGGAGGAAATACTCCATATTTTGCTTATCATAGAGTTATGAACTTAGTTAAGGACTCCATTTATGCACTTGTAAATGGAGGAAGTACTCCATATTTTAGTTATTTCCCTCTCTTGAAGTTAAATCCATTAGGGTATGTAAATGGAATTGTCATCAAGAGAGCTTCTCATGTAACCGATAATTTCTGGACAATGAAGGGGATGTTTGATTTTCTTGTCCTTCTGCTATCTACGTATAGGCAAAGCCATATATGTGGTTCAACTAGATGTGTAACTTACATCTCGAAAAACTACAAATAGTACATGTGTAATCTCGATATACAAACATATCAAAGGCAAATCTTCAAATAACAAATACACTAATCCATAGGCGGCGCCTTGCGCAAAGCGCATGTCATCTCCTAGCACAATACTTATAAAACGGAGGTCGTTGAAGTTGTAAGCAAGCTTCTCTTCAACATGCTTGCTTCACAGAGGTACAATTGTCTTCCCGCTTTACACACATACTACATACACACAATACGCAGAAGACAGAGCTGCAGAAATTTGTCACCAAGCTGCTCTTGAACATGCTTGTTTGTGGGGGTAAATCTGTATTTTCGCTTGACTTTTGTTCCCTCCAGCAGCTGCAGGGACATGTCTGCTTAGGATGGTCATCTAAATTTCAGCTTGAAGGAAGAGCTATCTGTTTAGGATAGGCAATTTTTGTTGTCAATGTGCAAACGGGACAAGTGTTCATTGAACTTATTCTTTTCAACTTTCAGAATTCTTTCACCTGATTGTCCTTCAGGCTTTGTTTTCTCTCTCATCAATTTTCCACTGTGTTTTTACTGCTTGCCACTGCTTGCTTCTTCATTCGTCCTGCACTTTGCTCAGACTACTTTAACTTGTTGTAACATTAGTGTGAGTATTTTATGAATTTTTTATGTGGCTTTCATTTTTATAATGACATTGATGCTTTGGTTTGTGATTGGTTGCTTCGTTATTGTGGTTGGTCTTTTGCTGACTTTGGTTGAAATTGTTTATTCATTGGTGTGACTGTTCTCTTATTTTTTTCATGCCTTCTCCCATTGGTGTTTTTCATCAACTATGTATGAAGCATTGATTACATTATTTGGATGCTTGGATAGTACATGTGCTTCGTTTCTTAACGTTTCTTCCCGCATTAAAGCAGATGCCTTCTTCTGAACATTAAACAAAATGTTCGCCTTGCAGACCACCTATTTCGGCTCGTTAATCCATGCTGCAGATTGCTTTGCAATTGCATTATGTGTTATCAGCTCATATTTCTCCTGGACACATTTACCTCTAACCATACTCTGCATAATATGATTTCGTTTCTTTCTTTTCTATTGTTGTATGCTTGTAGTTATTGTTCTACTGCTATGATATGATTATTGCGGGATGTATGAAGATTATCAGTGTTTTATGCACCAACAAACTCTACATATAGTATAGTCAGCCATATGTATCACTGATGCCAGCCTTGTAGAGTATCACAAACGTAGTCGGCCATAAATTTTTCACCCTGCTTTCACTGCTTCTCACTGGTTGTCTTTTCATTCGCCCTGCTGTTTGCTGACGCTACTTTAACTTCCTGTAATATTGGTGTGAGTATCTTATGAATTTTTTATGTAGCTTTTATTTTGATGATTCGTGATTGGTTGCTTCGTCATTTTTATGGCTCTTTTGCTGAATGTGCCTCAAATTGTTTATTCATTGGTGTAACTATTCTGTCATTTTTTTATGCGGTTTTCCATTGTTGCTTTGCATGAGCTACGTATGCAGCATTGTTTACATCATTTCGATTATATGTGCTTTGTTTTTTAGCGCTTCCTCCTGCATGAAAACAGATCTGTTTTTCTGAAAATTGAGCAAAATAGCTCTCTTGCAGACCACCTATTTGGCCTTGCTAATGCATTGTGCAGAGTGGTTTGCAATTGGGCTCAAAATGCATATGTATCGTGATTCCATATTTTTCTTCTAAACATTCTCATTGTCATGTAACTCCAGTCATGCTACGCAAAAATGATTTCCTATGTTGCTTTTCGATAGCTTTATGCTTGTAGTTTTTCTTCTACTGCTATGCTATGATTAGTGTGTCAGAAATGTAGGACGGGAAGTGTAGTGGTTTAAGAATTGTGTGAAGCTTATGAGTGTTTAATGCACGAACAAAGCTTACATATAGTATAGTGAAGCATATGTGATGGATGGCAGCCCTGTAAACTATCAGACAAGTAAGATCATGAGAAAGCCAGATATAAAGAAAGGAACAGAGAATAGGAAAATTATTCCCAAAAAACATACAAATATGCCTGCTGAAGAGAAGGTTGCAATGACCTTGGGGCGGAAAAAAAAAGAGATTACTGAAAGTGTTAAGTTGGAACGACTTTCGAAAATAAGGGAAGCATATGAACAGAAAAAGAAAAAGGATTTGCTTACGAATATCATGAAGAGCATGGATAATTGCCAACATAATAAAAAGAATGAGCCTGACGAGGGCTCAACTGCTGTGTCGCGGGGAAGAAAAAAAGAGATTAGTGAAAGTCTGAAGTTGGAACGACTTCGCAAAAGAAGAGAAGCATATACATAGAAAAAGAAAAAGGATTTGCTGAGAAATGTTATCAAGAGAATGGATGATTGCCAACATAATGAAAATACTAAATGTAACTAAGCCTCAATTGTTGTGCATGATACTCAAACATACAATGTTGTCATGACCTTTGGGGGAAAAAAAGAGATTAGTGAAACCCTCAAGTTGGAACGACTTCGAAAAAGAAGGAAAGCATATGCACAGAAAAAGAAAAAGGATTTTCTTATGAATATGATGAAGAGCATGGATGATTGGCAACATTATGAAAAGCATCAATCTGACCAGGTATTAACTGCTGTGCTTGATAATCAAACATACAATGTTGATGGGCCAACAATATGTAAAATTGGCTGTGAAAAAACCCTGGCAGCAGGCATGACTGTAGGGTGCAGTCGAGCAATCATTAAACAGCGTATAGAGATGTCCAAAAGTACTCTGGTTTCAAACAGTCTGTAAATTTTTAGAATCCTTCTGTGACCCTCTTATGTGAAGTGAGCTTTACATCTTTGTTTATTGTATTTCATCTGATTTTGATCACTGGAGAAAATTGATACATGTTGTACTAAATGTATGTCTATGTAGCTACACAACCGGTTGCTAATGAAGCATATCTTCGTTTGAAAATGAAAGGCATTATCAGTAGCTTCAGCATATGTGAACCAGGTTAGGACTGCTATTACCGTCGTCCTTGTTATACAGCAAAATTTCTGCCAGTCACTAATTTCCCAATTTTTCCCCATGGTTGCTGTTCAGGTGAGCCATCTGAGAAGACTGTCAACGAAGGATTAACTAATACTGCGTATGTTGTATCTGAAGACAGTAGATTGCATACCAAAGTTCTAGGCTCGCGAAAAAGAAACAGCAACGGTAAGCATTGTGAATTACATCTTATTTCGTATTTGGCAAATCCAATGGAACTACTCATGTTTTTATGACATATAGCCTTAGCATTATCTTCAAATAACTTTCTCTTGCAGTTGTTTTAATTTTTTACCAACTGAACTGCTTTATTACGAATGATTAACAATATGGTTATTTGTATATGTACAACCTGATTATTGCTTCAATGTTCAGGTGATGGAGCAGCAAACTATATACATATTTACAAACACATGTACAAATTATTTTCCATGAAGTAATAAAATGGTAAATAAAACCCGCTTTGCAGAAGCTAAGCATCAGCGGAACTTCAATCTGCTTAGCTCCACATATATCATTGAAAACTTGTTTTCCCCTTTCTGTGCAATGTGCAGCTACAAGAGAAACAAAATGAACTGGGTTTCACATGCATCTTGCAACATATGCTGCTAATGAACATGTTGAGGTTCGCAATGCTTTCATTTACAAGGCGTAATCTTCAATCCTTTTGGACAAACGGTTAAGCCAAAACCCTATATCATTATCTTCTGTGCAGTCTTATTCAACTTTCATATGAATAAAATGTGCATTGTTTGTAATGGTTCATACGAAAAGTGCAGTGTATTGTTAGAAACAGGACTGCCAATTTAGCGCAATTATTTGCATAATACGATCAGCAATCTTTTACACAATGCACCAAGTATCTTGTTAATTCAATAGAAATTTTAAAATCAAATTGTTACTTTTTACAGGTGCATTGTCTGACACAAATCGTGGCGATACTTTAAGTAATACACTTGATGCAGCAGCTGGAGACCAAAGATTTGACAGTAGACTTATAAGGTCTCACACGAGAAAAAGAAAAAGTAAACATTCGTATCTGCATGTTATTGCCTATCGATGAAATACAATTGTTCATTTCACTTTCTCTTTGCAATCATTGTTTGGCCAGTCTTGACGGATTGCATGTAACTTCACAATGAATTCATGCTCATAATGAAACAGGATAATCCATCAAACACCTCAGTTTAGGTGATAGAATAAAACCAGAGTTTCCAACCTGGTTAGCATGGTGGATAGTAGGTTTTTTTAGGCTCGGGAGAATTTTAGCTACAATTGAGAAATTAACTGGGTAGGTTAGCCAGATTAGATTACTCGACATTGTATGTAGCCCTTCTAAGCAAATCAATGTAACTTCCCTGCTTCTAAGTGCAGAGTTTCAGCAACAAAGGAAAGAATTAGGCACCAACTTACTTCGGCAAACTTATTTTGATGGTTTTTCCCAACACCTTCTATTTGATTCATTTTGTCATCTTCGTAGTTGTTTTCTGTTGCTATATGCTAATTTTATCCACTTCTTACTTCTAATCAGAATAATCAAACCAACAATCACTGTATTCTCAGGTTTATGTATTGCTGAGGTTATATTTCTTGGCATTCTATTCTGCTTTTATTTTATATACCATTGAAAGCATTCAATCATCGATTCAGAATTATACTTATGAAAAAACAAAGCACTTTGCATTCAACCTAAAAAACAGATGATATTTACATCAACTTCTCATTTAAGCTAATAAAGGAGCTTTAGTGCTATAGGCATTGTATATCATGTTCTGTTGTTTAGCTAATTTGCTTAATCATTTTGCACTACTTATTTGCCATGTAGGCACACTGTATGTGTTCTTCAGAGGTTTTCGTTACAGCAAGATTGCTTCCCAACTCAAAATTTGTTTGCCACCTTACAATGGAGCCCCTTGATGCATGTCTGGCATAAGCGATGAGAAGTCATGTACCTATTTCCTTAAAGTTAGAGTTTTGCATTCCATTATATTCTGTACCATCGTAGTTCACATTTGTAACAATGTTTGCTTTGTTTTTAACGATGCTTTGCACTTGTTCTCAGTATATGTGTTCTGTAGTTTAGGCATGAACCACATTTTCAATGTTGTTAACGATTCGTACAAGTCATACCACTGTGATTGTTTATGCAGAAAGTTACACAAAGCTTTGTCCTATTCTGTTTCATCAATAATAAGACTGGATGATAATTTGTTCCATACAAATTTTAAAATCAAATTGTTACTTTTGCCAGGTGCATTGTCTGACACAAATCGTGGCGATACTTTAAGTAATACACTTGATGCAGTAGCTGGAGATGAAAGATTTGACAGTGAAATTATAACGTCTCAGACGAGAAAGAGAAAAGGTAAGCATTCGTATCTTCATATTCTTGACTATCGATGAAATACAATTGTTCATTTCACTTTCTCTTTGCAATCATTGTTTGCCCACTGTTGACGGACTGGATGTAACTTCATAATGAATTCATCCTCATAATGAAACAGGATAATCCATCAAACACCCTAGTTTAGGTCATAGAATAAAGTCAGAGTTCCCAACCTGCTTAGCACGGTGGGTAGTGGGTTTTTTTAGCCTCGGGACAATTTTACCTACAATTGATAAATGAACTGGGTAGGTTAGACATATTAGATTACTTTAAGCAAATCAATGTAACTTCCCTGCTTCTAAGTGCAGAGTTCCTGCAACAAAGGAAAGAACTAAGCACCAACTTACTTGGGCAAACTTATTTTGATGCTTTTTCCCAACACCTTGCATCTGATTGATTTTCTGATCTTTGTACTTGTTTCCCGTTGCTATCTGTTGATTTGATGCACTTTTTACTTGTAATCAGAACAATCAAACCAAAAAAAATGCTGTATTCTGAGCTTTATGTATTGCTGAGGTTATCTTTTTAGCCCCACATTGGTCCTTTGTTGCCATTCTATTTTGCTATTATTTTATATACCATTCAGAGCATTCAATCATCTATTGAGAATTATACTTATGAAAAAACAAACCACTTTGCATTCGATCTAAAAAAAATATGATATTTACATCAACTCCTCATTTAAGCTGATAAAGGAGCTTCAATGCTATTGGCATTGTATATAGTCTTCTACTGTTTAGCTAATTTGCTTAATCATTCTGCATTGCTTGTTTGCCATGTACGCACACTGTATGTGTTCTTCACAGCTTTTCGTTACAGCAAGATTTCTTCCCAACTGAAAATTTGTTTGCCACCTTACAATGAAGCCTGTTGATCCATGTCTGCCATAAGTGATGAGAAGTCATGTACCTATTTCCTTAAAGTTGAATTCTTGCATTGCATTATATTCTGTACCATCATAGCTCACATTTGTAGCAATGTTTGCTTCCTTTTTAACAATGCTTTGCACTGCCTCTCAGTATATGTGTTCTATAGTTTAGGCATGAACCACATTTTCAATGTTATTAACGATTCATACAAGTCATACCACTGTGATTTTGTACACACAAAGTTAAACAAAGCTTTGTCCTATTCTGTTCCACCAATAATGAGACTTGATGTTAATTTGTTCCAGATCACTGTCTTCGAAGCCCTTTGGCAAATGCTTCTTCTCTGGAGGTTTACTGGCTTCCCTTCTTGTTCAGCTCTATAATATTCTGACAAAAAAATGTGATATCTGAATTTGTCTACACAAACATGCTGTGTAATGCTTGCTGCTTCTGCTACGATTGAAAGCCTATGTAATTAGGTTAAATGGATCAACTTCTCAATCTTAGATGGTGAATCTCATCCCCATAACACTTACATCAATCAAAAAGCCTAACAGATATATTTGCAAATCTAAAATAAAAGATGCTCTGCAACCAAATCACCTCCCCATGGGGAATGATCTTCTTCACCTCGTGTAAGAAGATCACCTCGTGTAAGATTTGCCTGTGCTGTAGCAGTGCAGCATATTCACAAACAAGTATCTATGTCTGCTATCACTTCATGCTTTAAGCTCCAGCCAACTTCTACAAATTCTCCACTGTGATGTATTTGTCAGAGATGCTCTACGACCAAATCACCTCTCCATGGGGAATGATCTTCTTCAACTCCTGTAAGATTTGCTTGCACTGTAGCAGTGCAGCATATTGACAAACAAGTATCTATGTCTGCTATCACTTCATGCTTTAAGCCTCAGCCAACTTCTACAAATGCTCCACTGTGATGTATTTCACTTAAACCATTTCGCTTTCTGCTTTCAATTCCAAACTTCTAAATTCATCTTTCTGTAGAATTCAGAAGCCAAATAACCACTGCATTATTTTGCCAAAAAAAAGAAAAATAAGGGCTTCTAATAAGTAATACTGCTCACATATCATGCACAACAAACGTCAGGAACCATTTTATAAAGTCTTATTTCAGATCACTTTTAGTAATCATGATCCTTTTCCAGGCTGCTAGCAAATCTTTATCTGTTTCACTGATAAGAAAGGACTTACAGCATTGTTAGACAGATAAGATTTCCCATGGAAAGAAACAGCTGGCCATCCAAACTCTTGCTACATAAATTCCTCTAATTGAAAAAATACCAAGCAGCATAAGTTTCTATCAAAAAAATCTCAACACTTCCACAAATGCAAATTCAATAAAAGAATGTTCAGAGATTCATTAACGCATTAAGCTGTTTAAATCCAGCATCCTAGGAAAACACACATAATACCACAGAACTAAAAAAAGATGCTACTGAAGAATAATACATGAAATAAGCATAGCTTTGAGCAGAAATTAATTGTCTAAATGGGAATGATCTTGTCATTTCCTTCTAAGATGTGGCTAAAGTCTATGACTAAAGCACAGTCACAAATAAATACTTTGGCCTGCTATGACCTTCTTCTGTAACTTTTATGCAATCAACTCTGCTATTACCATGACATTGACTTCTAGACAATCATCTTGTCATTTCCTTCTAAGATGTGGCAGCAGTGTATGACTAAAGCACATTGACAAACAAATACTTCGCTCCACTATGACCTTCTTCTGTAAGTTTTATGCAATCAAATGTGCTATTAGCATGACATTGATGGATGACAACATAGAAATACAAAAAACTTCCTTTCTGCACTGTATACCTACTAATCAGAAAAGAAAAACAAAAGCTGCTTTTACTTATTATTTATGAATTGTGTTTGTTCATCTGTTTCTTCCTATTGTATAAGAAAAACTATTTTTGAGAATATATATAATTCGTCTATGTCATTCAGTAGGTAAAAAAGGATCAGCAGGAATAGGATTGCTGGACTCTATTGTTGGCAGCCATGATATCTTACTTCCAGCAACTCATTGTCAACATTGTCAAGCCATCAAATTTCATGGTGAAAGCAAATATCTTTGATGCTTACAAGGCCAAATTATGTTGTCTGAACATCATCTGTCAAAGGTGTTAAAGGATTTATTTTTAGGCCATTCAAGTGAAAGTTCTGCTTTTTGCAGACTTGTGCGAACATACAACAATATATTTGCATTCACTTTCTTGGGTGTTTGTTATGATAAGACATTGGCAAATAAAAGCAGTGGTACATACATCTTCAAAGTCCAAGGCCAAATCTACCATTTCCTGAACAATTTAGAACCAGCTGAAGGTTAGGGCAGCTTCTTGCAACTTTATTTTCATGATACCGAACATGAGCTAGAAAACCGTATGTCAGTATATGACCAAGTAAATGCAGACATTATAGTCAAACTAATGGAAGTTATGGATCAGAATCCATACGCTTGTTTTTTCTGACATCTAAGAAGCATTGAGAGCCTTGAATCGTATGAAATAGCATTGAGGATGCATCCTGATAGCAACCAACGGGTCTTCAATAAGCCAACTGTTTCTCAAGTTGCAGCATTATGGGTTGAAAATGGTGAATCTGAGGGATCATCTAAAAGAGACATTCGTGTTTACACTAAAGAAGGAAGAAGTCATCAGATTAAATAATACTATGGTTGTTATGATCCATTGCAATATCTATTATTGCATCCTTTTGGTGAAACTGGATGGCATGAAGGGATAAAAAAGGCTCAGAATTTTCATATCAGATTAGGAGCAGAGCAACAACAACGACACCCCAACATTTTTTATCCAAAAGGAGTATCAACAGTTGAAGAGCTGCTTTCTCGAGAGGAAACAAGTAAATTAAACCAATACTTTTTAACTTTCTTTCTAAAACTTTATCTGTAACTATTTTCATCTCACTTACCATAAAAAATACTACAATATCTATGAAGATTTAAATAAGGGCAGAAATAAAGCAGATTATGTATCAATGCGAGAATATTATGCTTACAAATTGCAAATGCGGCATGATAGGAGTACCATTTTGTTTCATAGTGGAAGATTGTTGCAGCAATACGTGGTTGATATATATGTGAAGATTGAGACACAGAGGCTGGATTTTTATAGAAGCAAGCAGAAAGATTTACGTAGAGAACAATTACAATGAATCATGGACAGTGTTATGCACGGAAAGATTGGAGGATCAAAAGTTGGTCAGCGAATCATTCTACATGCATCTTTTATTGGTGGACCATGAGATATGAGACAAAGGTATGTTGACGCAATGACATTAGTTGAAAGATTCGGAAATCCTGACCTTTTTATAACAATAACCTGTAATCCATCTTGGCCTGAAGTTGAGGAACACATGCTGAAAACTGCTGTACTGGAAAATAGATCTGATCTTATTGCTCGAGTTTTTTCGGGCAAAACTGCAAGAATTAAAGAATGAGCTGTTCAAAAAGCACATTTTTGGGGAAATTGTTGCTTAAAGTTATGTTGTTGAGTTCCAAAAAAGAGGTCTACCACATGCCCATTTTTTACTCCTCTTAAAGCCAAGTGCAAAAATTTACTCAGTAGATGCCTATGATAAAATAGTCTCAGCTGAATTACCTGATCAAACAAAATATCCATTTCTATTTGAAGCTGTGAAGAAACATATGATGCATGGGCCATGTGGTCAATTAAAGCCTTCAAATGTTTGTATGAAGAGTGACGACAGTTGTAAAAACCATTATCCTAAAGATTGGACTGAACATACAACACACCAACTGAATTCATATCCTCTGTATCGAAGGCGGAATTATGGAGTTCAAGTTCAGGTTCGTGGCCACTTACTTGAAAATCGATGGGTCGTGCCACATAATCCATACTTATTAGCAAAGTTCAATTGTCACATCAATGTGGAAATCTGCTCCACGATCACTGCTGTGAAGTATATTTATAAGTACATCTACAAGGGACATGACCGTATCCACTTCCAACTGAATGGTGATGACACAACATCTGTTATAGATGAAATCAAAGAATTCCAAACAGGAAGATGGGTTTCAGCACCTGAAGCAATGTGGCGTATTTTCTGATTTGCTCTCAATGAAATGCAGCCGGCTGTGATACATCTACAACTACATTTGGAGAATTATCAGAACATAAGCTTTGAAGAAGATGTTGACTTACGAACTGTTCTGAGTAATGCATTTTTGAAGAAAACAATGCTAACAGAATTTTTCGCACTCAATAAATGTGATCAATCAGTGCAAAAAGAACAACACACATACAAAGAATTCCCTGAACATTTTGTTTGTCTTCAAGGTGAACGGAGGTGGAAAAGGAGATAACAAAGGCATGTTATTGGCAGAATTGTTCTCGCAAATCCAACAAAAGGTGAAAGGTACTTCTTACGCCTGTTATTATTGCATGTTAGAGGCCCTACATCATATGATAACTTAAAAACGATTGATGGCAATTATGTCAGTACATTTTGAGGTTGCAGTTTTAAGAGGTTTATTTGCCACAAATGATGCTCTAGAACAATGTTTGCAAGAGGCTTCTCTTTTCCACATGCCCTACAGCCTAAGGCGCCTTTTTGCTACAATTTTAGTGTATTTACCACCCAACGATCCTGGCGCTTTATGGATAAAATTCAGAGAGCTCATGCAAGAGGATTTTAGAAGCCTGCCATTTGCTACTGATGAGCACATTGATGGCCAAACACTACAACATATTAACAGAATTTTGGAGTCCATGGGAAAAAATATCAACATGTATGGTTTGGTGCCAAGATTTGTAAACTTTGATACAGACAATGTAGAGTCAAGAGAAGCATTATCTGGGAGACATCTTGAAGTAAATATAAAAGATTTACATGCAGCTGCAAAATTAAACAGCGAACAAATGAGAGCATTTGAAATGATTACAGAAAAGGTCTACAACAACCAGCCTGGTCTATTTTTCATAGACGGCCCTGGTGAAACAGGTAAAACATTCTTGAACTGTGTGCTGCTTGCAGAAGTCAGATCAAAAGGTTATGTAGCATTGGCCAATGCAAGCTCATGTGTTGCTACAACATTATTACCTGGTGGACGAACAGCTCATTCAAGGTTCAAAATTCCACTTGATATTCATGACAAATACGTTTGCAATATTAGCAAGCAAAGCTCAGCTGGTAAATTGATTGAAGATGCAAAACTAATCATCTGGGATGAAGCCCCCATGGCACACAGATTATCCATCGAGGCAGTTGATAGACTTTTGCAAGATTTGATGGAATCATCCTATCATTTTGGTGGAAAGGTAATAGTTTTTTGTGGTGATTTTAGACAAATACTTCCGATTGTACCAAAAGGTAGCAAGCAAGATTGTCTCACAACAAGCTTAGTATATTCCAATATTTGGTCAGCTTTAACAAAGATTGAGTTGGCTGAAAATATGCGGGCACAATCACATCCAGACTTTGCAGCATACTTATTAAGTATTGGGAATGGTCAAGAAGCAACAAACGAAACAGATGAAGTCAAAATTCCTCGTGCCTTCCTGCTACCTTATATATCTGAAGAAGAATCACTGTCACGACTAATAGACACTGTATATGGGAATTTTGAAGACTGGTGTTTGTTCAGCAATAAATGTGAAATCAACAAAGCAATCCTGACTACAAAGAATGAATATGTTGATGATATAAATGCAATGTTGATTGAGAAATTCCCAGGAACTGCTATGGAGGATTTTAGTCGTGATCAATCTACAAATGATAGTGAACAAGCTTTGTATGAAGATTTCCTCAACACATTGATTCCAAATGGTTTTCCGCCTCACAGATTGAAGTTGAAGTACAATTGTCCTGTTATGTTGTTACGCAATATTGATCCAGCTGAAGGTTTATGCAATGGAACCAGATTACTATGTCTTGGTTTAAGAGATCATGTTATAGATGCAATAATTGCAGCAGGCGAGCACAATGGAAAACAAGTATTTGTTCATAGAATCAAATTTATAGTGTCCAGTGATCAGATATCTCCAATTCCTTTCAAAAGGACACAATTTCCTCTGCGGCTTTCTTTTGCAATGACAATCAACAAAGCTCAAGGGCAAACTTTAGACTTTATTGGTATTTATTTACGTGAGCCAGTGTTCTCACACGGCCAACTATATGTTGCTTTGTCTAGAGCTAAAAGTAGCAAAGACATCAAAATTTTAATTCGGCCTGCTTTTTCGCACTGTAACACAGATGGTTTGATAACGATCTCACCACGCTCCTCATGTAGATTGATAGTTGTTGCGGAATAACGTGTTAATCTTTTTCGTAAATCAAATTGAACAAGTCGAATCAACCTATCTCTGTAGGCTGATAGTATGCGCGATTATTTGATGGCTCCTCACCAACAAATAACAAGACAGTTGTGTGAAAAGAACTCCCTCCTCAGGAATAATCTTCACAAAGTAAATCAAAATCCCTCCTCAGGAAATCAACTCACGTAAAAGAAACAACTCTGTGTTCTTATTTCAAAATTCAACCTAACCTATTACAACTGATAAAAAGGCCTATTTATAGGCTTATTACAGATCCCAAACGAAATAACACATAAAAGGAAACATTAAATAATTTAAAACCCTAGTTTCTAAAAACAGAAAATAATTAACGCATAAAAATTTCCCGCACGTCGCGACGTGAAGGAGCCCGACGTCGCGAAGAAGGGGAACAAACCCTAAAAATAAAAATCACGACGCTGCTGGACGTCGAGACGCGCGACGATGGACGTCGCGACGTGGGTGGACGTCGCGACGTCGGAGGACCTCCACGTCGCGACGTAGATTACTGTCCACCTCGTTTCTTCAATGCCAGGTTTCCAAATGAAAGACTCGTCTTCTACAACCGGAATGAGCATTTTGAATTCAACGAACTTGACATATGACCTTGATCTCATATCATGGTTACACCAAAAACATTGTCTATCCTGAAGTTTTGTGTATACCAAATTCCTTTTCTTATTCTGACAACTCATCTTGCAGATTTCATTAAACCATGATTACTTGTCATACTTGCAGTCTTTGTAAAGCTGTTCTGAGGGAATTTTTTGTACAACATGTTAAATGAAATCTGCAAGTTATTTTTTGCATGGCCAAATTTTTTTTAATATTTTTTCGCTGCAACACAACACACAGGTACATTTGGGGATTTATGTATGCTTCCTGTTTGTATCTGCCTTATTCATTCTGTTATAATCAGCGTATGTGCATTTTGTAAACTTGTTCTTGCCATTCCATACATGGTTCTCAACAAATAAAACTCACATTTACTCTTGTGTTGTTTGATCTAATTAGTATATGAAACTGTTATGTATGACATGATGCTATGACTTTACTATATACAGGAACATGGAGCGACAAACAAAGCAGATTTTACAGATTGCTGCTGGGGAAAAAAATTGGACTGCTCTTGTTCAAGTAATCAAAAAAACCCGACCACTTTTATCTTCTAAAACATCAAAACAAAACCGCCACCAAAGGTTTGCTCTTGTCGATGAAGAAGTAAGTAGTTAATTTACTATAAACTTGCATTTCCTATATAACTTATAACTGACTAAATTGTTCAACATAAGCTTTTACTACAAAGCAGTTTATACATGATCTATAGTTAGATTCCAGTTCCTTAATTCACTGCCTTGTATTTTCATTACTTCTGAAGAATTATGTTTATGTCAAACAGTTAAGAAATATGCTGAAACAAAACATCTGCATAGTTGCTATGTCTGTTTGCAAACTGCTGTTTTATCAGCTTGGACTATTTGTTTTCTATAACTTTATTAAACAGATATTCATGATGATGATGTTCATTGCTATTGCTTTCCTGTTTTTGCTTGTCATTGTTGCTGTACAACCTTCAGAGAGAGCTTCATAGTTTACCTTATCTTTTTAAAGAAATTCTCCCAATTTCCCTTATTTCTTTTAGCAGCCCATAATTGCAGTTTTAGTTTCCCACTTCAACCTTACAAATGCATGTTAGACTAAGATGCATTATTGTTAAAGATCAAGTAACATCATACCTAAAACTCATGATGTATAAATCTTAGAAATTGAAGAATTATACTCATTCAAAGCATGATAATATTTAGTATTTCTTTTTCAAACCTGTTTCCTCATGCAACAGGACTATTTTTTATGTATACATTTATTCAGTAGACATTCCTCAAAATAATGTTTATTTGTTTCGCTTTCTCATTTGTTCTTCTGACTTTCTATCTGCAAGCTTAACAGAAAGTTCCATGATCTACAGTGGCATTTTAAAATTTTTGCCCAGAAGGTTTTCCTTCTTTATATGAACCCACACTTGCATCTACAGTTTTCCACTTGCACCTGATATACAGCATATTCGGTTTGTCTTCAGCTCAGAGAGTGAATCCAAAAAAACCTCTGAACTGTTCTATGAATGAACTAGATACGCTCCAGACCTTAGTATAAAATCTTCATACACTGCTTTATGCTAATTCCCAAATTCCACACACTTCAGAGATGATGTACCTCTTGATTGTCCCAGTGAAGCTAAAAAACAGAATAACAATAGCAACATCTGAATGCAATCACCAAACATGTCATCCTCATCATGTTAATACAGACATTCAGTCCACTAAGAAAAACCTATCCAAAAAAATCATCCTCATCATGTTAATGATAGTAATAGCATTACAGTGACTACAACATCAAACTTTGCAAAGAAAATGCCTTCTTTGAAGCCTTGTGTACATCATGACCATAGCTACAAAGCAATTTACAAGGGTTGTTTTTCCTAAAGTCAATTTTTTATATTTACTGTCATATGTCTACATTAGGTTGTACACTTCTTGTTCTGACTTTCTTCATTCAACGTTCACAGAAAATTTCACATTTTAGCTTTACTTGAACATTAGAATAGCATTTTCACTGTTGAAGATTAACTAATGCCACTAAATGCTGAACTTTTGGCTTCTTTAATTGTGTTCTGAACTATACCATTCTTGCAGATATGGTGCGAACTGTAATATCTGAAAACATCATTATCATCAGCTTACTACTGCTGATAAGATTAGAACCACTACAACATGACACTTTGCACAGAAATTACATAGTTTGAAGCTTTGACTACATCAGACCCACAGCTAGCAACAAATTCAGAGCACTTATTTTTCGTTAACACATTTTTTCATGCTTTTCAGAGTATGTCTACATTAAATTGTTTATTCCTATGGTCTTCAGCTCCGTTCTTTGCCCATGTCTTTTTCTGACTTTTCCTCTCCGACCTTCACAAAAAGTTTGATGCTTTACCTTGCCGTTTTAAAAATGCCCTTACTAATTTTTCCTCCTACTTCAAGCTTATGAATGCATTTTAGACAATAATACATTAGCCTTCAAATACAGTGTCTTCAGTTTCTATTAGGATAACAAAACTGACGTA
Organism: Ophiorrhiza pumila; assembly: GCA_016586305.1. Classification (NCBI taxonomy): domain Eukaryota; kingdom Viridiplantae; phylum Streptophyta; class Magnoliopsida; order Gentianales; family Rubiaceae; genus Ophiorrhiza; species Ophiorrhiza pumila. Next base: position 51,753,137 of record BLIW01000006.1, on the reverse strand, counting down.
CAATAACCCCTCAAATGACCTATGGATGAACTACTTAACCTACAAAGCTTAGGATAAGATGTTAATCAGCTGCTTTATGCTAATTCCAAAATCTCAGACACTGAAGGGTTAATGTATATGCTCATTGTGATAGTGAAAAAAATAATCACAACAACAATAGGAGCAGTTAAGCAGGGCTACATTTACTTCTGCAGGATATGATTAACAAGATAAATTGATTCTAATAAGAGAAAACATTCCAAAAAACATGATCATCATGATGCAAATACTGCTGGGGAAATTAGAGTCACTAAAAGATCAAACTTTGTGGCTGAAAAACTCTGTCCATAGACAACCCCAGCTCAATGGAACAATATTCATCGTTTGGAAAATCTGAATTCCAGCATGTTCATGAATCTTTTCAAATCCATTCTTAATTTCAAGCAAATATCACAAACATAGAAGATCTGATTGTGTTATCATTTTCTGCTATAATTTCATTTTGTCTGATTAGAATTTTCATTACAGGGCAACAAAATACAGGCATTACTTTTTGGTTCAGATATCGCTTTTTTCCAACAGCATTTCCATCTCTATAAAAGGTACTATATTTCCAATGCAAAAGTGAAACCTGCCAATGCAACCTATGCTACACGTCCAAACGAATGCTTTTGGACAATTGACAACTCAACCATTGTTGAAGCAATGAATGAACCATCACCACCACAGCTGCCATCTGTTTTCTAGTTCACTCCATTCAGCTCATTCCACGAGTATATGGAAGAAAATCAACAAATTGGTAAGAGCTCTATTTCTGTACTAATTTCATATCAATAGAAACCTGCAGAAATGAAAAAATGATACATATATCCATATGTAGATGTCCTGAGAATTGCAATACATGTGACACCGGTAAGAGCAGCAAATGGAAATAATGGTCCAACTACTGCTAGAGACATAATCATTGTCAATGAAAGGTATGTCTACTATAAGTTGTCCATAAACTGAAATTATCACTCAATCCAAAACTTTCAATACTCATGAATAATAACTGAATTTACTAAACAGATCTCAAGCTATTATGTTAACGCTTTGGAAAACATTTGCAACATCCGAGGGATCTACTATAGCAAACAAAATCGAAGCATTTCCAGTTGTTGCAGCATTACACATTAAAGTCACTGCTTACCATAGTAAGCATTGTATTTTTTATTCTGCCTTTACAACAGCATTGTCTAAAAAAATTATTCTCTCATATCTATAACACATCCAATTCACAGCACTGAATCTTCAGTCCAAATATGGTTCTGTTTTCTTATTGATCCACCACTTCAGGAAGCAACTCTGCTGAAAAATTGGTACTTCACTTCTCTTGTTACACAAAAAAAATAACAATTTTCCAACTACCTATTACTACAAGGATTTAACACTACGGGTCTGAAGCACATCAGAACACATTCGCAAAGATGATTGAAACAAAAGCGTATAGCAACAGATGTGCTCTACTACCAATGCCAACTGATGACGTCATCGTACCCATCATCGATGTCCTTAACAAAAGACAAGTAAGTCCCAAAAATCCAGTAGATGTGATGCTTATTGTTTCCAAACTTCTCGGTACCAATGTTTTGCAAACTAAACTGTAATTATAACTTCCAATATGATAGCACAAAACAAGTTGGGTGAAAGGAAATGCTGAACTTAGTGCACGGAAATAAAAACTCTGGTACCTCTCATGCCCTATTTGCTACAAATCCTTGCGATCAAACCTTGACTGGCAACTTGAATGCCCTGCATGTAAATCATCCATTCATGTAGAACCAAGGTAGTATGAAATAACAAATTATGGAAAGCTTCACAAAACTAATCTTATAATAGTTTCATAAACTAAGGTTTGACAAAGAAAAATCCATTTAGGTCTCGAATGACTATTGAACTTGCTGACCCTTCTGGCATGATTACCGTTGAAGTATATGGAGAAGATGTGCAGAAGCTAATTCCCTTTGATGCTTCTCAGCTACAGCAACAGGACGAACAAGTAGGACTTCTTAATTGACTGCTTCCTATGTTCAATAGTTTTCAGCAATAAAGTTTAGCTGAGACATTCAAGAATTATGCTGAAACAAAACATATTCATATTTGCTATGTCTGTTTGCAAGGCCTGATTAAACAAATATTGATGATGATGATATTTATTTCTGTTGCTTTCCTCTTTTTGCTTGTCAGTATATCTATACAACCTTCAAAAAAACCTTCATAGTCTACCTTATCCTTTTTTAAAAGCCCAGAGTTTCCCAATTTAACCTGAGAAATACATGTTAGGCTAACATGCATTACTCTTAAAGATAAACTAATATTACACTTAAAACTGAAGACGGATAAATCTGACCACTTTAGCTCATATTTATTTCTCTCGCTTTCTCGTTTCTGTTTGTCAGTTTCTATCTACAAGCTTTACAGAAAGTGGCATCACTTACATTGGCTTTTAAAAAAGAATTCTTAAAATATTCAATTTACTACTCATGACATTACACTGACTACAACATCACACTTTGCATAAAGATTACATAGTTGCAAAAATTCAGTACATTACATCCACAACTACAAAGTAATTGAGAACACTTGTTTTTCCTCAACTCATTTTTGTATGCTTCCCAGACTATGTCTATATTCAGTGGTTTATTTGTACGATGTTTCCTTCTGTTCCTTGCACAGTTTTGCTTCTGACTTTTCCTCTGCAATTTCTGAACAAAGTCTTATGACTGACCTTGCCTTTTAAAAAAAAGTTACCCCAATTTTCCCATGCTTTTCAATCACCCCACAGTTACATGTTCAATTTCCCACTTCAACTTTACGAATGCATTCTACCTCCTCATTGTAAAAGCAACAATAATACAGCGATTTAGGAAAGCCTACATTTTATTCTGCAAGATATTATACAACCCATACTATTGCATAAGTTTAAAGGAAGTGTATCACGTACTTGTTTTGTTGCTTTCCCCCTGCAGACAAACTATAAAAAAAAATTGATGCTTCACGTTATCCTTTTTAAAAAATCCCCTCGATTTTCCTTATCTTTTGTATCACACCACACTTACATCTTCAACTTCCTACTTGAAGTTTCCAAATACATCAAAATACACTATGTAAGTTAATGCTGCCAATGACATTAGAATGACTACAACATCAAACTCTGCAGCCAAAGTAAATACCTTTTTCCCTCAGCCCATTTTTATATCCTTTCTGCAGTATGTCTACATTAAGCTTCCCATTTCTACCTATATTACTACACAATCTTTAAAGAACTTCCTCACATTTTCCAATTGATCTGTACCCATATATTACATACTTGTCCTTTGCTTTGCGTGTATATGACTGATTTCTAACATTTCAGTATGACTTACCACCAGGGATGCATCGACTTCGAAACAATAGCAAAATCCCTAGAGGAGCACAACTTGTTATGTTTGGTAAAAAAGGCAACATACCAATCCTCTTTCTCAGCAGAAAATAAATTCACAGCTGTGATGGTATACCATTTGGCAAAGAAAAGCCCCTCACTCTCAACAGAACCACCAGCAACAAAACCAGCAGATATAAAGAAAATGAAAACCATCTCAAAAGATCTGACCACTGAAGAAACAGCACACAAAAGAGCTTGGCGCAACTAAATGCTTGGTTATCCTACTCTAGCATATTCTTTTTTTGCTTAAACAAGTTACGGAACATGTTGTGTATTCATAATCATCCATCTTGTATATATGGCATCAAATTCTGAAGTATGCTACAGTTGTTAACAATATCGAAATCCACAGTTCTATTTTGCTTCTATATACATGCTGTTCTTCCAAACATTCCATCAGCAGCAGTTCGTGCCCATGTTTATATATAGGAACTATGCAAATGTAATAAATGCAGATGAATGCAGCTCTAAGTGTAGCTAACTAACAAAACCTCTGTTTCTCAGAAAACAACAGAAAACAACAGAAAACCACCACTAATGGAGCTGAAATAATAAAGGCATGATCTTTTCCATGCAGCCAGTAATTCCAACTGAATTCTAAAATTTTAAACCTCAAAGTTAATCATCTGCAATGAAATTTCATCCCCCATCAAACCCTCGGCTTGAAACCCATAGAAACACAACATCTCATAAAGTACAAAAACTTTCTTCCATTCAACATTTTCTCACAACTGCTTACACTTTACACTGAACACATTTGCAAACAATTCTTTATTGCTATTCAACTAATGAGATAAAGAAAGATTAGATACATTCACCACAAAACAAACACTACATTTTTATTCCTTTTCAGAAAACAACCACAAGCAAACTATCACTACCAATACTAATTATACACCAACTTTTTACAAGACAAACTAAATCAAGATTTGTGAAAATACATAATAACCATACAACCTATATCTACATATACTAACAAGACAAAACAGTTGAAACTCCTACAACAGTCAGCCATGACGACTTGCTTCAGCTTCAATAATCTGTTCCTCACGTATAAAATCTGCAAAAGCTTCTAAAATTGGAAACGGCCCAAACCTCGCAAGAATACTATCAACAACATAACTGAAAATCTGCTCACGATATAGAATTTGAAAGAAATGATATACTTCATGACCCAATTGTTCATTATCAACTCTTATCACCACACCACAGCTAACATTACCACCTTGAGCATCATGATTGACAGGTAAATTGCTTTGAGAACCAAGTGTTAAAACATTCATGCCATGACAAAGATCATCAAAACAAAATGTCCTATCCATCTTCAAGGCAAAAAAAGGAATCTCAGCAAAAACAACTAAATCGACCAAAAAAACAGAAACAAAATACCTCTAAACCAAACATAAACTCATATTTATAACACAATTGCCAAATAAAACAAAATACACAGCCACGTATAACACAAGAAATCCACGTGTAAGAACAATCAACAACTAAACTTACAGAAAACACGTACCCAATGAAAAAACACTTGTCATGACAATTGGGTAGCTCTTCTCCTCCCACCTATTACTCACGGGTAGCGATTTGCGCACAGCTCATACCCACACCTAGTATATATATATATATATATAACCCTCCTCAAGATTTGCATAAATAATGACGTCACATATGTTATGGTTCTGAAAGAGGTGGTGGTCGATTCTGTTTCGATTTTAGTTTCGCTTCCGCTTTTATTTTTCATAGATTTTTTTCAATTCAATTGTTTTTTAAATAAAAAATTAAAGATATTTATAAGTTTAACATAATTTAAAAATATCTCTATCTATTCTATTATACAAATATAAAATTTTGACCCAAATACGAGTTGACCATCTACCTACAAAATTTGGCATCTACAAATTTACAAAATATTAATTTCACCTAAAGATTTTAATTATTAAAATCTTCAATGTTAGTTTTCATATTCATGTTTTTGGTCGATTCCACATTTGGATAAACCGGTGTTGTAATCTAAATAAAAGTTTGCTCCACCGCTGATGCCAAGGTCACAATAATAGGTTTTGCAATAGTAGAAACTATTTGATAATCTTCTTAGTTCCTTTCTACTATTCTAGCAAAAGGGAACTTAATTCCTACATGGAATTACACTGCCTGCAATATACTTCTATTAGTTTAAATAGTTTTCATACATTTTTCATATCAATCCGAAAGCACATGACATGGGGTTATGTGATATTATAAAATTATAAGATGATAAAAGAGAATTTTTTCAAACCACATGTGAGTAGTAAAGTGAAATTTGCCCAACATTAATTTACTAACTATACGGTAATAAAATGAAACTTTTTCAAACAACAAGAAAGACAAAAATAAAATAAAGTGTTGAAGGAAAGTTATAGAGTTGGCAAACGGGTGAGTTTTAGTGGCTAGTGGATAGGTATTAAATGAGTTTGGAAAAATAGGCAACTATCTGCTCATACCTAATTTTATTGACGGATGGGTAATGATAAATTCGCAAATACACATGGGTATCCTAATTTAGTAATGATAAATGGGAACATGCCTAATATGCAAAAAAATGGAGTGTGCATATGTACTGCCTATTTATTGCCTACGCCTTGTTGTCAAATGAAGTATTATAATTATATGAAAAATGTGTGTAATATATTTAAAATATGTGTAGTATGTAAAAATTTATGTATTATGTACAGTGTATGAAATTATGTATTGTATGTGTAAAATATGTAGTGTGTAAAAATATGTGTACTATGTGCAGTGGCGGATGTAAGGGGGACGAGCCGGTGTTGCCGCCCCCCCTTCATTTTGGGGAGCAAGGGGTGGTATATATAATCCATCCCCTAGCACTCTCTGTCGAAAAATTTTCAGGGCGCTCTCCCCGTCTCCCGTCTCTGCCTGGTCTGTGGAAGTGGAAGAACTGAAGAAGAAGGGTTTGACCGTCTGAAGAAGATGACAGTTTTGTGACTTTTGTCAAATTTATTTATTTATTTATTTTTACACTTAAGTAAAACGACGTAGTTTTACTTAAGTATAAAAAAAATAAAAATCTAATCTAATATCTCTGCTGACTAACGCGTGTTTCACTTTTCACTCTTCACTCTTCTCTACTCAGACTACTCTGTGTCTTCACTTTTCTCTTCGTACAAAAGTCACAAAATCTAATTGGCTAATTTCATTTGAAAGAAACTCTTGCTTGTTGTGCTGGCTGCTGCTTCTTCTGGAGCGGATCTGTGGCTGTGGCCTGTGGACTTTGGTGTTGCCTTCCTGAGCTTCCTCAATCCTTCTTCTTGCAATTTTGCTGCCAAGGCTTTAAATTTGAGAGGTAAGTATTTTAAGTAAATATAATATATATATATTTACATCGAAAAGGAGATTTTTGATAGTTTACCTCGAAAAGGAGATTTTTGCTACAATCCAGAATGAACAAATTTTGCAACGTTTTCAACAGATGCATACTCGTAGAATACAATTGTCTCCTCTTATTTGTACGTCCAGTGCTAGTAGCTCAAGTGTGAACAAATAATTATTTTATTGGTATGTGTATATATTATATTTTTATTATTATGATTATTAATTTGATACTTTATCCGTGAGAATTTTTTTTCCTAAATACAATTAAGCCCCCCTCAAAAAACGTTCTAGTTCCGCCACTGACTATGTGACTCTTTCCGTTTTTCTTTCTTTTGTATCCCTTTCTTTTTTTTTCGTTATCACAATAAAATTAATGATGATAGTTTAAAGTAATTAATGAGGGTAGCTTAGGGTACCCGTCAATATCCATTTATAGAAGATATGCACATACCCATGCCGTGAGTACTTTCATATCCGCCCACATATTATCTGCACCTATTATTATCATACCTAATAATACCCATGATCAAAATGTTATAGGATTGGGCGGGTTATATTTAGGGCAGGAAGTTTGCCAACTCTAGGGTTTTAATACACCATCAAGAATCGAACTTAAGTTTAGGTCCATTTTTATTCGTTAACAAAAGAGGCATAGATGGGTATTATCCATTTTTGTAACTTATCTAATACCTGCCCATTTGCCCTTTATACACTGGCGGAGCTAGAAATTTTAGTTTGTGGGGGAAAAATTAATTATAGTATAATCAAATAATATATTATTTTTATTCTTTTATATAATATTTTTATTTTTTTTACTTTTTTTATTTGATTTAACACTAAAATGCTTTTAATAATTAATATACATGCATGGCTTGTAAACTACTAAATATTTTTTTTTTGACAATTTTCAAATACAAATATGTGAATTTTAGTTTAGTATGAAATATTTATGGCTAATTTTTTAATCGCTTTATAGGTATTTCTAAAAGTTACAATTATAATTTATAAAATACCAATGTAAAGAATAGGAATAAGATTTCAAAAATTTTATATAACTATTAGAAAGCATCATTGTACTTTTATTTTATTATACTATTTCATGTTACTTTACTTTGATAACCTAAATTTAGTTAATAAAATGGTAAAACTTTATTTTAGTTCTTTTCAATTCTATGACCTATCTAAATCAATAAAAATCATTGAATTTTACAAATTAGTAAAATAAAGACAACGTTATTAAATATGCAAAGCATAACAATGCTTATTTTAAATAAAAACTATATATAAATTGTATAAAATAGTTAAAATAATATAATGTTATTATATATTCAAATCATAAAAATAATACCTTAAATAAACATTAGATAAGAATAGTAATAAGCAATTGAGTAGTAATTGCTTAAAATTAGTATGACAAAATCGGAATAATTACCTTTTTTAAAAAAAAAAAGTTGAATAAATATTTTACTTATATAAGTGATTTATTTTTAGATAATTATTGGGGCAAAATTAAGATAACCACCCTTTTAAAAAAAAAAGTTATACAAATCTATCTTTACAGATTTGGTAGAGCCATAATTTTAGCTCCGCCACTGCCCCTATACTTTTACTCGAGAAGGAACAATGTAGCATCATGTATAAAGATGTTTGTATGGAAAGTATCGTGTACACCTCAAACAAGAGCAAAAATTAGAGAAGGGAAACGGTTTGATTTTTCACCTTGTTATATTTATTGTTGAAAAGTTGTATTAACAAGTTGCTACTTCTCTCGGGATTTTTTTGACACCTAGGCTCTGTTTGGTTGGTGTTTATTTAGGATTTATTTATAAAACTGAAATAAATTGCGTTTGGACAAATTTTTTACAAAAGTCTATCATTTATAAGACAAAAAGAATTGCACGGTAACATCACAATATAATACTAGTCTCAACAGTCAAATCTGGAATAATGATGTAATCATTCCTCTTTCTCATTAGGTGGGTCCCACAATTGGGAATAAGGGAGCATTGTATTCCATTTATAGACGGCTCCTACAAATTGAAAAAGATGAAAAACTGTATATTTGCTGATTTTTATGTAAAGGTGAGTTCAAATATATTTCAAATTAATTATTTAATAATATAAAAATCAATCATTATATATATAATAATAATTTTTTTCCTACACAATTTCTAATAAATTAACAAAATTTATCAATCCAACTATATCTAATCATTTTATAAATATTTTTTTCTCATAACAAATCTCAAAAAAATACTTGTATAAACAAAACCAAAAAATACTTCATCCTAGCGGAGCCTTAGCTACTTGTTGTACGTAGTACTGTAGTGGTATTGTGGTAAGGCTTATTCTATTGTGTATTGTGATATTTATGTCTGACCGCTAGATTAATTTCTCTTTGATGTCTTAACACTTTGTACTCTAAGGAATTCATTTTTTGTATTCATGATCTTGTTGCATCTCTTGTTGCTATGTATAAGTTAACATTCTCCCTTTACAAGAAAAAAAGAAGAAGGTATGTCTATAGCTCGCAGCATGAATTCCAAGGTTTGATTGATGAAGCAGGTACTTTCACGGGATATAGGATCACTATCTCAAAGACTTCCATAACTAAGAATGAATCCAAACAGCATACAAGAAAGAACAAGATGACCCTCTAAATTTGGAGAATCACGACGAAAATGATGAAATCTCTGGAAACCAAACCAGCAACCAGCAAAGCAATGCCTGATTGCATACATATACATATAGATAGATATAGTGATAGTTTTCAATCATCTAATTATTATTTACATATGCATGCTCATGCAGCTTAGGTATCTAATTATTATTTACACGTGCATGCATGCCCATTTTGCTTCTCAGGTTCTTATTGTTGCAACAAATGCATGTAGCCAATTGCTATAATTCGTTGCCAGTTATAACAAGATTTGGCCATATAACAATAAGTTATAATTAGTTGCTAGTTATAACAAGATTTGGCCAGATAACAATAAGTAATTAGAGGGAGTAGAATAATTTTTATTCGAGAATTTCACTAATGTGGAGACCTAATTGACATAAAATAGAAAAGAGATTTTCAAAAATATAATTTTTTTTTTTGAAATTCCCAAATCCTTCATTTGTTATTTCAAAATCAAAAATATTTTTACACCTATTTGAGAATTCCGATGATATAGAGTTGACATAAAATAGAAAAGAAATTTCGAAAAATAGTAACAAATTTTGAAATTCCGAAATCCTTCACTCTCTCCTGTTATTTTTGTAATCATTAGCATAAAATATAAAAGAAATTGAAAAATAGTAACAAATTTTGAAATTCCAAAATCATTCATTCTCTCCAATTATTTTTTTAATCATTGTAATCAAAATATAAAATATTCTGGTTAATCTTTCTTTTTCTCCAATTATTTGTTTACTATTGTAATTTCAAATTTAGATCTCTAATTATTTTGTGGGTAAAATATACTAAATTCCCTTATACTATTACTTCGTTCCACAATCACCCCTTATAGTTCTAATTGAAATATTTAACTCCCTTAATTTTTTAATTTTAGAATAATTAGTCTAATATATTTATTGTACTCAAATAATTAAATGAGATTGAACACATGACTTTATTATAAGATAATAAAATGACAAGATTAACTTCAAAACAAAGAATTATTTAATAAAAGTAACCAATAACTAAAATCTAAAATTCCTGCAAAAGACTAAGAAGGAATCCTTTTATATTAAGGAAGAAATCATAACAAATATTGTAGGATATATCTTGAAAAATCTCTTTCATTGCTGCTTAGTTTCATGTCAATTTATTATGTTTTATATTTTTAAAGTTTAATTGGGTGTTTTAAATATTGAATAATTCTAATAGGAATACAATTAGTGTTGTAGATATTGAACAATTCTAATAAGGTTAAAATTATATTTACATTGGCTCTATTCATTTTTTTCATAAATTAATTGGTTGTCGTATGCATTAAAGAGTTTTAGTCGGATTAAAATTATCTTTTCATTAAATATATTTGGGAAAATTTTGGAAAAGGGCGTGTCTCATGTCATTATTATAAAATAGGGCGTAAGTTTAACATATTTATTATTAAGGGCGTCAAAATAATTTTATTATTTTTAATAATTAGTAAAGGACCTCTTTGTCCTCCCAAAGTCAATTTAGATTCACACGTTATCTTGTTTAAAATTTTTATGCTAAATTGAAAATGTATCCTTTAAACCCTAAAATTATATTGTTAGAGAAGATTTGCAAAAGTAATCAGAAAACAAAAAGAGAGGAATTGATCATCATCAGTATTTCCACACAGCTAGAGTTTTTTGAGGAGTTGGATTGTGGATATCTCTATCTAACCTAGCGTAACAATTAATAACGAGGTAAAGTTTTAGAATTCTTTTTTGATAGATGCTTCTTCTAGTTAATTATTGCATCTACATATGTAGGATTTTCGCATTTGGCATAGGATTAACCGTCTTTTTCTGATTTGTCTATTGGACTAACTTTTTTTTCTTTTTCGGTGCTCTAATTTATCGTTTAGGGGTCTTGATAAGGTGCATGAAGTTAGAGTCCTTGGGAATGATCAGAAGGTAAACTTTTCTTTAAAACATTAGTTGTGACATGCTTGCGGACTTTCAAAAATTGCAGATTTAGTTTGTGATTTCATGTTTTGAATTAATTTCCCTTCATATTCTACAGAAGCCTAAGAAAATAATGAAAACAGATAGTGCAATTGCAACTAATGATTTCAATTCTGCTGCTGCCAATAAGCAAAAACGACGAAGTGTTACAGGCTTAGCAAAGGTCAGCTTCAGTAGTTTTTTTCTTTGATCATTCTTTAAAAACTTGTATTATTGTTTCTCAAACTATATTTGCATTTCGAATTACTACTGTCACAGAGCTATCTCTTTCTCCTTCTGACATGTATTGTGCAAGAAGGCCTATAGTCTTGTTGCCTGCTTTCTTCTGTGTGATCTAGTAAAGCATCAGCATAAGCATTTGGGGGAACTACTTGTGTAATAATTGCTTCAGCAAACTGATTCTGGCAAACTGTTGATGGGAGCAAGTTAGAAGTTTCCCAAATTGTAGCATGTTTTAAAGATTTTTCATTAACTGTGTGATTGACAAATAGAGCAAACTTATTAAATTAAACATGATGCTATATTTAGCTCAATCCTGTACTATTCCTGCATTGAGTTAATGAGTTCCCTTGGCAGGAGAAATACCAATTCCTCCCCCATGGTAACTCCATAATTTTGCAGATAACCGCATAAGTGGTTGATGAACTCCTTAAACATAAAAATGTCTCGTTTGTTCTGGGAATTATGGATTTTGTGTCTTTATTTGGTTTTCTAAATTGAATATGTGGACAAAACTTCAAAATTTGTACCTTTCGTTGCATACATAAGAATCTTTTTGGGTGATTTTGTTTCCTTGTGGAATTTTAACTTGCGTAGCTGAGTTTAGCCGTATTTCCAAGTTTTGGAGGCAGTCTGATTTCTATGAATTTGAAAGTTGAGTCAATTTCACCATCGAGCCACAAAGTTGTGAGCAGGCTTATTTACATAATTTGAAATTTTCATGGTTGAGTCAATGTCAGGATCTGGCCTTTGATTGTTTGATTGGCTCTTTGGGTTGTTTGGATCTTAGTTGATAGTTTGTCTTCAAGTTTTGCACTTCACTCAGTTCATTTAGTTATCGCACGCCCACCTTGTTGCTCCTCATAATTGAAGAATTACTGTTGTCTTCACAATATAGATTGCTTGGGATTTTACACTGAAAAGATCTTCTCTTTTCCTTTTGAGGGATTTGAGTAAGAAGAATAAAGTTGTAAAAAGGCTTGCAAATGTTGTTTTAATTGTGATAGTTTTCTATGTTCACATTGTCTAAAGCATATTGCTTCATTCTAGGATCAAGGTTTTGGAATGATTTCAACTTCCTGAGCAACAGATATTTAATCAGGTAAACTTGTAATGTTAGTTTTGGCATTCATTCTCTTTATCCAAATTTCACCTATTTATCACTTCGAATTAAACCTTTGCACTTAGAGGGTACAGAATTACATTGACCATGTTTTGCATTTAGAGTGCTACAAGGACAAATTCTCTTTTTGTACATTTTTACATTTAGAGTGATACGAGGACAAATTCTCTTTTTGTGCCTTCTCACTTGGGTTTTCAAGTAATTAGTTGCAACTTTCTGAGTTTAGCAAAAAATAAGGATGATTGAGGGAAATTTTGTGTTTATGTTTTCTCAGGTCTCTTCATTCAACTCCTCTACTGCTAGGGAGACAAAATGATGAGATGGCATGGGGCTTAAAAACTCAACGAAAAGGAAAGTTCAAGAAGAGACCAAAGAGCACCACACCGCCAGTTGACACTCCTTATGTGCCTCCTAAACTCAAGAGGGTTGCCAAATCCTGGCCGGATAAAACAATTGAAATATTTGAGGGCATGACCATGTTATAGCTTGCCAAGCAATGTGGAGAATCCATACCTACTGTGCAGAGTATTCTTGTGAATGTTGGAGAGAAAATTGACTCAGAATTTGACCCTCTGGGAATTAATCTGGCTAAGCTAGTTGCCATGGTAATTTCCTTTTAGCTGTATGTAACTTTGTTGGTATCATAGTCTGCTCCGTCTAATCAAAATGGTAGTTATCATTGTTTATTAATTGCATTTTCTTCCCAAATAGTGATTTGAGAATGCTCAAGAGTGAGATGACCATCCTTCCTTGAACAACCTTTATTTAGGGAAATAGTGATTTTGTATGGAATTGCAAATGGAAATAATTTTATGTTTTTAATGTTTTTTTTCCTTTTGGACAACCCCATATAACGGATAAAGGCTTAGTTATTGTTGTAATGTTCATTTTCTCTTCTTTTGCCAATTTGGTTGGTTGTTTGTTGTTTAATTAATGCTTATCTGTTTATTTCCGGAAGCTGGATACAATGTAAGAAGACGTCACTCAAACGAGGGTGCTGACTTAGTATCACGATATCCAGTTGTGACAGTGATGGGTCATGTTGTTGCCAATTTTAGTTTTGCTTAGAATATTAGGAATAGTAAAATTTTGCTAGTGGAGCAGTAAAACTTTTCCAGTGTTGCCCTGCAAAGTGCAAACAAACATACTGGCCATAGTTGTTAAAATTTTAATACTTTGCATATACATAGTGCATTTACTTGGGATAATTCCGCAGAACCCCATGTCATAAAATGTACAACTAAAGTATATAAACATGTCTAAATTAGCAAAATTTACGTATAGTATTACCAGAAAAAGTGCAAGAATTCAATATTTTTGTAGAACTTTGAATTTCAAACATATTTTCCTTTCACTCTCTAAAACTGAACCCATTCCACGATAACTAAATTCTCATATGAAAATCTAACCTTGAAAGGAAGAACAACAACAAGATTAAACTTACGACACAAGAGTCTTCTCTTGGATCTAAGATACTGGGTTTCTTAAAAGAACGTTGAATGAATAAAAAGCAAGAAGCTTCATGATCTCACTTTAACTTCGTTTGCTTCCAGCAATGTTTGATGAGACATTGAATTGTGAGTAGCAAGTGAGAGGCCGCGAAAGAAGGAGAAGAGAGGAAGAGAGGTTTATGATATGAAACTACAAAAATCTCCCATGAAGTTGCTCAATTTACAATTACTTCCCTTTTGACTTCTGGAATTTGTGTCCAAACTGTGTAAAATGTTACCTGCAATTTCATTGGGAATGAGAGCTTTTTCAGAAAAAAAAAATGTCAATGGGAATCAAGCTTTTTCGAAAAAAAAATGTCAATGGGAGGAATTAAAGCTTTTTCCCATGAAGTTATTTTAAAAAAGATAGAAGTGAAAATCTGTTTTTACAAAAATGCTTCAAAATTGGGAGGGGACGTTACAGAATTTCAATGTCATTTATATACCACGAAATTTTGGGTTTGAGAAAAATATCTCTTTCATTTGGAAACCACGAAATGGAGTTTCTTTTTTATGTTTGGGCATTCAATTGTTATTCCTGTACATGCAATAATAAACCATTTGAAGCTCAAAAGAATTGAAATCATTCAATTGTTATTTCTTTTTGATGTTTTTGCTTATTGGCAGCAGCAGAATAGAAATCATTAGTTGCAATTGCACTATCTGTTTCCATTATTTTCTTAGGCTTCTGTAGCATATAAAGGGAAATTAATTCAAAACATGAAATCACAACTAAATCTGCAATTTTTTGAAGTCCGCATACATGTCACAACTAATGTCTTTAAAGAAAAGTTTACCTTCTGATCATTCCCAAGGACTCTTAACTTCATGCACCTTATCAAGACTCCTAAACGATAAATTAGAGCACCGAAAAAGGAAAAGAAATAGTCCAACAACAAATCACAAAAAGACGGGTAATCCTATGTCAAATGCGAAAATCTGACTGCGCTAGCACATATGTAGATGCAATAATTAACCAGAAGAAGCATCTATCAAAACAGAATTCCAAAACTTTACTTCGTTATCAATTGTTACGCTGATATCCACAATCCAACTCCTCAAAGAACTCTAATTGCGTGGAAATGATGATGATGATCAAGTCCTCTTTTTGCTTTCTGATCATTTTACAAATCTTCCTCTAATAATATAATTTTAGGGTTTAAAGGTTACGTTTTCAATGTAGCATAAAAATTTTAAACAAGATAACGTTTGAACCTAAATTAACTTTAGGAGGACAAATAGGTCTTTTACTAATTATTAAAAATAATAAAGTTATTTTGATGCCCTTAATAATAAATACGTTAAACTTACACCCTATTTTATAATAATGACGTGAGACACGCCCTTTTCCAAAATTTTCCCAATATATTTAACGTTGTTACTGATTTTTTTTTAAATTTGAAAAATTAAGGGAGTTAATTGTTGTAATTAAATCTATAGGAGATAAAGGTAAAACAGAGTAATAGTATAGGGGGGTTTAGTGTATTTTACCCTTATTTTTTTTACCATTGTAAATTCAAAACCTATAATTCATAGTTAATTTTTGGTTTTTCATTACCTTTTACCATTATATCTTCAAATCCTAAAAGTATGGTGAAAACTTTAGTGAAGTTGAGAATTTTTACTTTTAAAATCACACTAGTAAAAAAATAATTGACAAGAAAGAAGAATTAAGAGATATATAAATTCCTTATCTAGATAAATCTTTTCTATTTTAAACCATCAGGCTCCCTACCATCACTCATTAAAAAGGTGACTAAAACTAAAATTATAGCTAATTGGCATAATATCTATCTACAACCTATCCACAAAAGATGTGAATTTACAGTAAATTTTCATCTAACCTTTAATACTAAGTCAATAAGAAAGCCACATATACCATAATGCTAACATGACTTTTAAGGGGGCAATATGACCATAATGCTAACATGACTTGTGTCAAGCTTTCGCCTGGCAATGATGAAATCAAGAATATTACAGAAATTGAGAAAAGAAGATTAAGAAGGAGAGGGAGAGTTTAGAGAGAAACTTTTGATTGCTATTCCATAACTGCCTTAATGCTAAATCCTCCTATTTCTTACATTTAGATCTCATAACTGTTCTTTACTATTTAAAAATGACTAATCTCATAACTGTTCTTTATTGAACTAAAACCAACATCTGTTGTATAACTTATTGCATATGACCGTAATATCAGTGGGTACAACTTATAAGTCGGTCAATACGACCATAATGCTAACATGACTTATTGCATATGATTGTGGCTCGGCCTCTTTATGGGAGATGTTGGCGCACAGACCCCTTTCTTTCTTTCTATATTTTTCAAGAAAGAGAATTTCTCTAGTTTCACATTCCCCTGAAACACAAGAAAAACAAGAATACGTCTATTTTCATAGAAAATAGATGATTTTGATAATTTCCACCCAAGACACGAAATAAACATCCATAGAAAAGAGATTATTTGATAATTTCCACTCAAGACATTAAATAAACATACATATATGCCCTTGTATTCATTGGATCAGTTCCCACTGGTTTAGAGAGATCGGGGACAGATCTGGACATTGGTAATCGACATGTGTGGAATAATCTGGAGGGAATGGAGCCGATAGATGGGATGTCATTCAAAACCTGCTTCTTTCTCCTTTTAACAGATGATGCACTCTAAAGGAGAAGCGATATTCATGTTAATACAAGAGTAAAATGAATGCAGAAACACATTTTTTTTATCAAGCACATCAATTTCAGCGTCAAATACTCAACAACAACAACAATAAATTTAATTTCCGATCCAGTCATATCTACACATAAATTTTCATTTACATTTAAGTATTATTATGTTTTTTTTAATTGTTCTTTTCATTTTTTTTTTCGGTTTTCCCCTTACACTTTTAATTTGAGATAAAAATTCAATATTTCTGCGCGCGCCATATTAAGTCATTATATATCTCCACACACGTCCAAACCATCTACACACTAGCAGTTAATCTAGCGCAACCCTTATTTTTCCAGACTTGGAATCAACTACTTATAGACAGACAAGTCACTTATAGTGTCAAATATTCGTGTCCGATGAATTTATTTGCCATTATAATGGAGCCATGTGAAGAAAATCGCATCACTAACCAGCAAACTGTTTCTCATGCTACTAAATTCCTGTTGTAAAATGCCACAGCTAGGACTAGATTTCCTATATATAGTTGAATGTTCATACACATAAATAAAGCCAACCAGCGTATAAATCAGGGTTCTATGCAGTGGACAGCAAAATCTCACCTGAGCTTTGCCTAACAAGCTTGCATTCGAGTGCAGTATATGTTCAATAGAGCTATTAAGTTCTTCTGTCAGAAGAGAAAAAAGAGTAAACCATTTAGATGGAATCCTTTTAGCTAATTAAGGCTCTTCCTACTCTCTTTCCTCTAAATATTCTTTTCCATTCTCTTTCGAATCAATAAAATGAATTATTTCATAGATGCAGATCAATTACCTGAATGCTTAGGGCCGATTCTGTTGATGAAGCTTGCATCACCATGTTCCCAGCATCAGTTAAAAACCACTAGTGTAAGTAATAGTTTGGGATCATATAAATTGATAAAAAAAATTGCAATTAGTATCCAAAACTCTTACCATTTCATATCACCAACTTCAATATCTTTTCCCTTCAAAGCAAATCCCCCCTCTCTAAACAAAAATGACCAATACGGTACCAAACTGTACTTTGCTATACCACGCTGTGTTACCAAGAAAAAGAAATTCCTATTAGATCCAACAACACAAAAAAAAAAAAACTACAAAATGTAAGCTTTGCTTATTGGGAAGAAAAAAAAATATAATGGAAGTAGATACATATGAACTAAATAAACATACACGATAATCAATTGCTTGATGATAGCTATCAATATCATGACCAAACCTCTCAAAAACTTTGAGCATCAATGATGCAGAAAGCATTACATCTTTCATTTTCCTGCACTGCCTCAACTCTTTGCATCGGCCAGTATTCATTAATTTATACTCTTGATCAATTAGTGAAATTAATTCTCCCGTAATGCATTGCCTGATAACGGAACTATCTACACCCGCACCATTAACTGGAACAAGCAACTTTTTCCAGGCAACAAACAGCAGAGCAGCCAGCTCAACAAGTTTTCCCTCACGAACTATGAAAGAACATATCGGCTGCAGATCTTCAGTCCTTTCAGCAAGTAGCTTTATAGTCTCCAATGGTCCGATCTGCCGAGAGAGAAGATTAGACTAGGAAAGGCATTGCTAACTCATTGTGTCATTCAGATATTGTAAACACACTAATGATATAAAAACAGTATTGAAACAGGGACGTGCCAGTTCGGGGATGAAAAGTATACAAAACAACTTAAAGATTGATTTTGTGGATGCCAATCACTGAACTTCATGACCGTGTATTGCCTCAAGTGCAACATTCAGTGGGCAGCATTCCCCCATTAAGCTGCAATGTACATCAGTACGAGCTTCATGGCACAAAATAAATCTGTAAGACAAGGGGATAAGTTTTCAGCTGACATGGTGCAAGGGATAGAAACCACTTTTCAGTGGCACGTTAAGATCCACAGTTAGTCCAGTCTCCCCTTCCAGTAATGCAATGGCACAATTCTTTGCACGATGAGTACAAATCCACCTAATTATTTCACCGCACTGTAGTATATTTTCACCAGTCCCAGAATTCTCTTCCTTCAATTGGCTTCTGATGAAAGAGACAAATCCATCTTTGTCATCATTGAGAATAAGATCCTCCAATGGCTTATTCACCTTATCCAGAACCTGGCATCAATAGAAGAAACTATATATTGTTACCTGCAAGAGATCCCAAGAGTACCAAAAATAAAAAATAAAAAAGAAATAGAAAACATGTGGCATATTCAAAGGAATTGTAACACAGGCTATCCCAATATATGGGAGTATATCACATTTACATCCCATACATATCATCTAAAGCCAAGTTGCCAAATGGTGGAGATAGTTGAAGATCATTAATATGGTTTTTGCAGCCTTGTTGGTTAAGATGAATCTAAATCTAGATTTCCGGAACTTTCTATGGCTTCAATTCCATGCTAGAGTTGAAAAAATGGAAATACCAAGATCGCCTTCCAAAAATTTGAGGATAATGGCATAATCATCATGAGCAAATCTAGGGGAGGTCAAGAGGGATATATAACACTTGCAGAGAGATTAATTATCCAACACCAATCATTTTTACTACATGAACTTCTTCAGAAGTTAAAACAAACAAACATAAGAACAACAATATATCCGCACCCCCCCCAAGAAAAAAACAAACAACCCAAGAAGAAAGGAACCATAAATCTCACATTTCTATGCAATGAACTCTTTTGGGAATTCATGGTTAAAGATGAGAAAATGGTTAACTTTTATTTTTCCAACAAATTTTTCACTAATGGGTTTCCCACTTAAATTATATTCAGTGTGATGCAAGCCTTAGAATGGACATATGTTCTAAAAAAGAAATACTTAATGGAGCTGCATTACGCAGGATACATTAAGCAGCAACCAAATCCCTGGTTACTTAGGCAGCTTAAGTCCTCATCCAACCAATCAAACATTACAAAAAAAAAGGAGAATATTATTATTTGTTTCTGATTCGCCTTTTTTGTTTCTAAATTCAACTTTCGATACAAAAGAAACAACATTTTGAGCAAAAAGTTGAACCAACATTTGTATCCCTGAATTTAGTAAAATGATCCATACTATGTCGTATAAATGGATTGGGAGTTTTAACAACAATAACTAACCCGTTATCCCACTATGTGGGATCCGCTATATGGATCATACTTCTCAATTATGTTCTATCTATGCACATGTTTTCATTTGTATTTAAATATAAGATAAATTAAAAAAAAAAATTATGTAGTTTAAGAAATTTTCAAGTTATCTTTCTATGCGTTAAAAACCTGCAAATTACTTCCCTATTGTTTGAGCTTTTTAAAAAAAATATTGAAAAAATCAATGATTTTGGAAAAAGAGATGCAATTTACTTCAAATCAACAATAGAAAATTATACTTATTTATTAGACTAGATAGATTTACAAAAATAAGTATTTTCAATCTATATTTTTGTGTATATTTAAAAAAAAAAACCACAAAGAAGTAAAATTTAGGTTTTTAAAATATAAGAAAGTAACTTGAAAATTTTCAAAATCATAAGGGGGTTTATGGTAATTTACCATTAAATATATCATATCTTTTTTATTGTTTCTTTATGGATCACATTCCTTCACCGTACTCGGTTTAAATTCTTCATTTATATTTAAATATAACATATCTCTTCTTATTATTTGTTTCCAATTCTTATTTGGTCTTCCTTTTTTTCCTTTTAATTTGAATTAATAATTCTCTATTTTCTACATGCCTTACTCGAGCATCTAAAGATCTTTTATATACATGTCCAAGCAATCTTAAACATGTTTCTTTCATTTTCTCATCTATTGCACCTATCCCTACTTTCTTTCTAATGCACTCATTACTTATTCTATCTAGTGTAGCATATTCACAAATCCATCTCAACATTCTGAATTTTGCTTACACAATTTTTCCTTCAATTTTACCAGTGACGCACATTTCTATTTGTTCAAACATGTTTGAATCCTTTGTGTAACATCTTTATCAATTCCTCCAATTTTCACATTTATCCTATTACTGCTTTTACAATTACCAAACTAGCACTCCACATATTCAGTTTCAGTCCTACTTATAGTAAAACCTTATAATTCTAATGCCTCCCTCCAACCTTCCAACTT
This sequence comes from Ophiorrhiza pumila, assembly GCA_016586305.1. Lineage (NCBI taxonomy): Eukaryota > Viridiplantae > Streptophyta > Magnoliopsida > Gentianales > Rubiaceae > Ophiorrhiza > Ophiorrhiza pumila. The sequence goes on along the minus strand of BLIW01000006.1, from coordinate 51,732,053 downwards.
GGCCCTCCTGTCTCATCAAATTAAATTACATTGTCCGCAAATAGCGTGCACTCAGGAATGGCATTCTGCAACTGATTAGCAGTTTCGTCAATTACTAAAGCAAAAAGGTACGGGCTAAAGATGACCCCAGATACAACCTTGTAGTAGTCGGGAATTCATTCGATATCCCTACCGACATCTTTACAAATGTTATATCTTTATAACTCCTATAAGGAGACCCATAGATGCACCCATGCGACGTCTAAAAATGTATGAGCAGTAACTACTGGGTTGGGTAGAGTGATATTGTACGTATCATGCCTAGCTGGGATTTGGTTATTGAATGGGGCATTAATCATCAGATTTTTGGATAAATGTGGGGTTGCAGGATAATTATTATATTATTTGTTGGATTGGTTCCAAGGTTTACGAGATATAGAAAAGCTTTAATTGGTGGGATTTGGCATCAATGGGAAACTCAGTGAACAGATAGAATTCTTTTGTATATTCGATACTTAGCATGCTGGTGTATAGAAGCATAGCTCCTGTGTAACTTCTTCTGTTTCTCTGATCCATTAATAAAATCTTTACAGCTGTGCCTAAAAACAAAAAAGCTTATGCAGATTAATCTTATAGCCTAAGGGTAAGATAGAGATGCCTAAGCTTCTCCAGCTTGTTCCGAGACTAATCTTATATCGCACGGGTCTAAATCTTTTGATAGTACGTGGTGCCTGAGCTGGAGGTGCCTAAACTTCTCAACTTATGCAGAGACTAATCTTATATCCGAAGGGTCTACATCTTTCAACAACATATGGTGCCAAAGCTGGAGCTAAAACTTATGTGCAATTAACCTTATATTCCAAGGGTAAACTGGAGGTGCCTAAACTGCTAAGCTTATACAGAGACTAATCTTATATCCCAAGAGTACACATTTTTCAACATTGTATGGTGCCTAAGCTAGAGGACTTAACCATATCAACTTATGCACAAACTGAACTTATATCACAAAGGTCTACATCTTTCAACACTTTGATGCTTAGGCTTCTCAGCCAAGATTAATCTTATATATCCCGAATGTCTATAGCTCCCCACTTAGTGGGAAAAAGGTTTAGTTGTTGTTATCCCAAGCGTCTACAGCTTTTGACATTGTCCGGTGCCTAAGATAACTCCTCAATTTATGAGGGGAGTAATCTTAAATCCCCCAAGTGTACATCATTCAATACTATATGTATAGCATATGATTTTTGAGAGGAAAACATGATTTGTAATATGCAATCTTGTAGCAAAATAAACAACATATAAACAAATAACATGCATTGAAATTAAAAAAAAATGCAATTACACAAAATAAACAACGAACTTAAAAAAGGAAAAAGGAATTACTAATTGTAAATACAAATAAGGTCAAGGCACATTGACAATGATGTTATCATGTTCCATCAAACAAAACAAGTTAAGAAGCACATCAGATGTAACTAATACAATTATATTACAGGTTCGCGAACAAAGCTGGTTTTCATTCAACAAACCAGCTATCTACAGTAATTATTACTAATATGGTACTTTAGAGCCAGAGTTAAATGCATTTGGGAAATGAAAAACATGTGAAACAGCTATTAAAATAATTAAAGTTTACATCACATACCTCACCATCAGTAACTGCCTTATTGTATGCCTTATTGTATACCTTATCATGTGAATTGTTATTTTCACAGTCTCGAGGAGCTTCATTATTATTGTGTCCATCCATTTCATAGTTATTGGTTTCCCCCATATCAAAGTCATAACCCCCTGAATCATACTAGAGAAGTCAGCCAAAACTTGCAAGCCATTCACTTTTAAAACTAAAAGAAGAAATGGTCGTATAAAAAAGAACAAAATAATTACCTAAATTTGATGTAGTGTGACCGAAGAAAACATCATCCCTGCAAATTTCACAGACAAGAGGCAATCAAGTCATTGAACTGAAAGAAACTTGTAACTCAATAGGAATTTAGCGCAAAAATGAATCACAAGAAAGTTAATATTTAGAAGTATCAAAGTTGTGATTGCACTAAAATAATAGGTTGTGCTTGCATTTGGAATGATTTATATCATAGCAATAGGGTTGGCATGCATAAGCTAGTATGAAGTTAATAGCTTCGGAACTTAATGTGATGAGAACAAGTCTAAAATGCTAAATCGCACACTAGTTACATCCAGCTTATATTTTGTTTATGTAATTATATTATTAAAAATAGTATCCTTTGATAAGTTACAAGAACAAACTACATACTACATTGAACTCAATTTTGACAATGAATCCAGGAGAAATGTAAATCAGATAAAAAAAAAATAGATCTGAGTCATCTAAATTCCCTTTAATTCTTCACAAGGCGATGAATGCAAAGGAAAATCTAATTAAAAAGAACCTATGCCACCTTCGACTTCGAGAAAATTACTAGTCCACAAACATAGGCAAAAGGAAATTTTAAGTGACAGATAAACATGGCATGACAACCTCCACTCATAGAAAAGATCAAGCTTCACATTAAATCCTGCTTTCCCTAATAGCCAAGCAACTTCTTTGGCCTCGACTTCCCTTGACACCTACAACAGGGCCGAGAAAATACATATTAGTTAAATAGTATGACAACCCTAACTGGAAAAAAAAAAGTAAATCAACCTTAAAGATTCAAATTTGTTCATTTTCTTCCGTTTCAAGGTCTAGTTAAATATAACATAAACGCTAGAAGAAGTAAGAAAAGTAGAAAAAAGAAAAGAAGCAACAGTTTAAAGTTTATACTTCCTTTTGCTCTATCTGAAGATACGCTGCAAGTATATCACCAATTCTATCGAATATTTCAAGTATTAGTAGTATTGCCTCCATCTCTGACTTCTTGCATTGGCTCTCATTATAAACTTCATCCGCGAACCTGAATCCGATCGACACATTCAGAGATGCAATCTCTTTCAGGACAAAATTTCGGATTTTCAATCTCCCTTCAAAACCAGGCATAACTTTTTCACGAGCTACCATCAGTAAGGCAACTAACTCAACTACTTTTCGCTCTTTCAAATACATAAAAAATTCCTGCTCAATTTCCTTTGTTTGCTGCGCAAGCAATCTCAGATTTTCGAGAGCATTTCTCTGTGAAAGAAAATTAGAAATATTCAGATAGTGTCACAATCTCCCATTACAACAAGACCACCAGAATCTGTCTGCATAAACGTTGAAACCAAAAATATAAAAACTACATTAGGACTCCTTACACTTGAGAGTGAGAATGAACAAACACATCCCCCCTCCCCCAGAATAAAGTACCACATAACTCCAGACCATCACTTGCATCTAAATAAAAAAATTTACTGTTGTAAAATAAAAATAAAAAGGTGGCATTTTGCCTTTTTGTACCTTCACTTTCTTCCTCTCAACCTAGAGTATTCAAGCTAAGATAGAAGATCTAGGGTATAGATATGAATGTGTAAAGAGAAGTAAACTAAGAAGCAAGAAAAACTCTCCTCCGAAGTACTAGTCCAGACAAACAAAGAAACATAGGGTGAAACAGTCTCAAAGACAGAAGAATCCATAGACAAAATTACGTGCATCCCAACTCAAATTATAGACATTAACACAAGCATACACATTCACAATTGTAGACAGCCATAGGTACACCTTTAGATTTGGTGGGGCTGGATAGGGGCAAGGGAAGGGTGAAAGGCGAAATGCAACAAACACGGGGAACAAGAAAGATGGAATTTAGGGAGGACAATTAAACCTTGGTAGAAACAGAGAATGAGGCAAGGATTTTTGTTCAAGGGAGACTCAAGGAGACGAACCAGAGAAGGTTTGAGTTGACTAAAAGCATAAAAAGAGTAAAGGTTCTAAGAACAAATCTTAGGTGGTCAAGATTAATTGATTAGCATCAAATCCAGTCTAGGTAAATACAAGAACAAACCAATCGTAGATCAGTAATATCAAAAATCAACTTGAAGACAATGTCGTTTTGATTCCACTAGAACACAGTTCGCCCTCCCATCTGTCAAATCCAAGTAGGAACATGGGCCAAAACTTTTCTCCTCGAGAGGCATGCCAAAAGATGTCCTGTGCCATGTGAAGGGGAAAGAAGCAATGGTCAAGATAAAAGAAGCACAAAAAAATTTACATTTCTTTTCTACTTTATCAAACCAAACATAACTAGATAAGAAAGAGGTTGATGTTGAAAGGATCAACAAAGTAAAAATTGATTTATAATACCGTATTTTCTCAAGTACTATATTGAGAGGTAGCACTCCTTTCATATGATCAACATCGCATCTGAGGTTAGCTAGACTCTCATTTCCAGGCAGAAATAACTTCGTTATCTTAGGGGCTCCAAAGAGAGCTGCTTTATGCAATATAGGTAATTGTCCAATACCCTCGCATGGAACCACATCAGAAGTAAATTCAAATATTCCAGCAGTTTCACCATTCAGCACGGCAGCAAAACATTTTCCAGAGTCATAATGGAACATCCAATCAAGAGTTTTATACAGCACATCACCTGTTATGCTTTCTATGCTATCAAGCAAATCCACAAAGCTCTTTTTCTGGTCATATTTGAAGGCATATTGAATATCGACCAGGGGAAACTCGAGCATGACACTTTTTTCCTTTGGATTTGGTCTGTTCCTCCTCCCATGGTATACAGGCTGTTTTTTTTTTTTTTTTGTGTGTGGAGTGAAAAAAGAGAACGGAGAGAATCATTATATATGCAATGAGAGTACATAATGAAAAACACAGACGCACATTGCAGCAACACATCAATTCATATTCATGAAACATATAGAGTAAGACAAATCAAATCATAATAAGAGGTACTGAAGATTAGCAAAGCAATCTCAGTGGAAACGACAAAACGTGATAGACTAAGACAAAATCTGAGAAAAAGTAAAGTTTCAATCAAAACCCATAAAATTATTGCAGCAAATGAAGGTGTAGAAAGTTACTTATTGTACACTCCAAAAGTGACATGACTAAGCAACTGATCATACCAAAACGTATAACTTGAATGAATCACTAAACTAATTTTCAAAGCTTTAGATTTCTAGATAGTGGGCATGTAATTCATATGGCTGGAAAGTTGTAAAAACTATCATCATAAGACATCAAACTTAATAAGCATCTTAATGAGAAAAAACAAATCTAAAGTGCTCCATTATTGACAAATTGTTAGTATTATGTTGGGTAGTCTGAGATATGAAAGTAATAAAGTGTTGAAATCATTAATAGTATATGTTTGATAATCCAACAAAATTACACATTGGAAAATATACTAGGTTAAAATATGTAATTTATGTATAAATAATATTTATAATTGTCCATACCCTCAATTAAACAAATTTGATGGCTGAAAATTCTATTATAATTTAATTCACCAGTGTTTTCATATCCTCTTAATCTAATAAAATGATGCGCCATGTCCAATTGTAGTATCAAACAAGCTTAATGGGTTCAATTAATTTCAAACAGACCTTGCCCTTCCCTTAGTGGTCACAATAAATATACGACTGAATAAGTAGTAGTAAGTGGGTAATTCCTTAATGGAAATAAATTCCAACACAATAACTTTGGAAATGCAAATAAATAAATAAATAAAATCCAAAATGGTCATCCAACACCCAGAGAAATGGTGGCAAAATGATCTAGATACGACTATTTATGGGGGGTTGGAGACAATGCCTAAAGTTTCCCAAAGCTATTGCCTTTGTTGGTTTTTCAAAGTCTAACAATTACACAACCACCGTGCCAAGAATCGAAACAAAAAGAATAGATGATATCCGGAGAGAGTTGCGATGACTTAACCAGCCGAGGTCCATTCTTATTATTAACTTATACAAAACAAGGTTCCAACAGCATCTGCGGAAAGATATGCAAGAAGACGAGGGTGAATGATTATTTACAATTTACAACTCAATCAATAATAATAATAAAAAAAATAAAATTACTTTCACCTGAGAAAAAAGGTCAAAACCCTATTCATAACAATTACACAACCACCGTGCAAGAATTCGAAACAAAAAGAATAGATGATATCCAGAGAGAGAGAGAGCGCGATGACATACCACCGCGTCCATTTTTATTTTACTAATACAAAACAAGTTTCCAACAGCATCTGCGGAAAGATATGCAAGAAGACGAGGGTTAATTGAATGATTATTTACAATTTACAACTCAATCAATAATAATATTAAAAAAATAAAATTACTTCACCTGAGAAAAAGGGTCAAAACCCTATTTATTCAAACCCTCTCAACTACTCCTCAATCTCAATCAGGGAATTCTTGAATTGGATGAATGCTATATTACAATTTACAAACAAACATTTCACTCTCTACGTTGCTTGCGCCGTTGCATATACTTATAAATCCCAAAACGACTGACCTAGCCCTACATTCTGAGATGATATATAAAGCGCAAGAGAGTCTGTCCCAGACCAGCGTTTTTTTGAAGGTCACAGCTTCTGCATCGGCATTGGGCCTCATTAAGATAAGACAATAAAAGCCCAAGGCACATACAAATGTAATGGATGAATTTGCATCATTTGAAATTTAAAAAATGAAAATAGTTTTTCGGATAAATGTGATGGATGATTTTTGCAATTTTCCCTAACAAAAAATATACAATTCAAATAGTTTGAGTTGATATCATGTAAAACGAGTTCATATATAATACAATAATTAATTATAATTTTAAAACACAATAAAAATAATAAGAAAAAAAATTAGAATCACAATTTTAATGGCTATTAATTATTTTGTTTTTACTCATATATGAATCCATTTTGCAAGGGTTTTTGTCAAATAATTTAGTGACTCACAAGGTAATTTACTCTTATGGTGATTTTCTATTATTGGTAATTAACAACCAATACTTTCTCAAGTTTTACACCCGCCAAAAATACAAGAAAAACAAGAATAAGTCCATTTTCATACAAAAACAATAATAGGGAGTTGGCATCCTGATCCTTAGATCTAGAAATTTTGGTTAGTGGGGGCAAAATTGATTATAGTATAATTAAATAATATATTATTTTTTATTTATTTTTACTTTTTATTTGATTCAACTCCAAAATGCTTTTTAATAATTAAATACATGTATGGCTTGTAAACTACTAAATATTTTTTTTGACAATTTTCAAATACAAATATGTAAATTGCAGTTTAGTATGAAATATTTATGGCTAATTTTGTAATCACTTTATAGGTATTTCTAAAAGTTACAATTATAATTTATAAAATACCAATGTAAAGAAATAGGAATAAAAATTTCAAAAATTTTATATAATATTAGAAAGCATCACATTGTACTTTTATTTTATTATACTATTTCATGTTACTTTACTTTGATAACCTAAATTTAGTTAATAAAATGGTAAAACTTTATTTTAGTTCTTTTCAATTTTTGACCTAACTAAATCAATAAAAATTATTGAATTTTACAAATTAGTAAAATAAAGACAACATTATTAAATATGCAAGGCATAACTATGCTTATTTTAAATAAAAATTATATATAAATTGTATAAAATAGTTAAAATAATATAATGTTATTATATATTCAAATCATAAAAATAATACCTTAAATAAACATTAGATAAGAATAGTAATAAGCAATTGAGTAGTAATTGCTTAAAATTAGTATGACAAAATCGGAATAATTACCTTTTTTAAAAAAAGTTAAATAAATATTTACTTATATAAGTGATTTATTTTAAGATAATTATTGGGGCAAAATTAAGCTAACCACCCTTTTTAAAAAAGGGAAAATTTTGGAAAAGGGCTTGTCTCACGTCATTATTATAAAATAGGGCGTAAGTTTAACATATTTATTATTAAGGGCGTCAAAATAATTTTATTATTTTTAATAATTAGTAAAAGACCTCTTTGTCCTCCCAAAGTCAATTTAGATTCACACGTTATCTTGTTTAAAATTTTTATGCTAAATTGAAAATATATCCTTTAAAACCTAAAATTATATTGTTAGAGAAGATTTGCAAAAGTAATCAGAAAACAAAAAGAGAGGAATTGATCATCATCAGCATTTCCACGCAGCTAGAGTTTTTTGAGGAGTTGGATTGTGGATATCTCTATCTAACCTAGCGTAACAATTAATAACGAGGTAAAGTTTTAGAATTCTTTTTTGATAGATGCTTCTTCTAGTTAATTATTGCATCTACATATGTAGGATTTTCGCATTTGGCATAGGATTAACCGTCTTTTTGTGATTTGTCTGTTGGACTAACTTTTTTTTCTTTTTCGGTGCTCTAATTTATCGTTTAGGGGTCTTGATAAGGTGCATGAAGTTAGAGTCCTTGGGAATGATCAAAAGGTAAACTTTTCTTTAAAACATTAGTTGTGACATGCTTGCGGACTTCAAAAAATTGCAGATTTAGTTGTGATTTCATGTTTTGAATTAATTTCCCTTCATATTCTACAGAAGCCTAAGAAAATAATGAAAACAGATAGTGCAATTGCAACTAATGATTTCAATTCTGCTGCTGCCAATAAGCAAAAACGACGAAGTGTTACAGGCTTAGCAAAGGTCAGCTTCAGTAGTTTTTTTCTTTGATCATTCTTTAAAAACTTGTATTATTGTTTCTCAAACTATATTTGCATTTCGAATTACTACTGTCACAGAGCTATCTCTTTCTCCTTCTGACATGTATTGTGCAAGAAGGCCTATAGTCTTGTTGCCTGCTTTCTTCTGTGTGATCTAGTAAAGCATCAGCATAAGCATTTGGGGGAACTACTTGTGTAATAATTGCTTCAGCAAACTGATTCTGGCAAACTGTTGATGGGAGCAAGTTAGAAGTTTCCCAAATTGTAGCATGTTTTAAAGATTTTTCATTAACTGTGTGATTGACAAATAGAGCAAACTTATTAAATTAAACATGATGCTATATTTAGCTCAATCCTGTACTATTCCTGCATTGAGTTAATGAGTTCCCTTGGCAGGAGAAATACCAATTCCTCCCCTATGGTAACTCCATAATTTTGCAGATAACCGCATAAGTGGTTGATGAACTCCTTAAACATAAAAATGTCTCGTTTGTTCTGGGAATTATGGATTTTGTGTCTTTATTTGGTTTTCTAAATTGAATATGTGGACAAAACTTCAAAATTTGTACCTTTCGTTGCATACATAAGAATCTTTTTGGGTGATTTTGTTTCCTTGTGGAATTTTAACTTGCGTAGCTGAGTTTAGCCGTATTTCCAAGTTTTGGAGGCAGTCTGATTTCTATGAATTTGAAAGTTGAGTCAATTTCACCATCGAGCCACAAAGTTGTGAGCAGGCTTATTTACATAATTTGAAATTTTCATGGTTGAGTCAATGTCAGGATCTGGCCTTTGATTGTTTAATTGGCTCTTTGGGTTGTTTGGATCTTAGTTGATAGTTTGTCTTCAAGTTTTGCACTTCACTCAGTTCATTTAGTTATCGCACGCCCACCTTGTTGCTCCTCATAATTGAAGAATTACTGTTGTCTTCACAATATAGATTGCTTGGGATTTTACACTGAAAAGATCTTCTCTTTTCCTTTTGAGGGATTTGAGTAAGAAGAATAAAGTTGTAAAAAGGCTTGCAAATGTTGTTTTAATTGTGATAGTTTTCTATGTTCACATTGTCTAAAGCATATTGCTTCATTCTAGGATCAAGGTTTTGGAATGATTTCAACTTCCTGAGCAACAGATATTTAATCAGGTAAACTTGTAATGTTAGTTTTGGCATTCATTCTCTTTATCCAAATTTCACCTATTTATCACTTCGAATTAAACCTTTGCACTTAGAGGGTACAGAATTACATTGACCATGTTTTGCATTTAGAGTGCTACAAGGACAAATTCTCTTTTTGTACATTTTTACATTTAGAGTGATACGAGGACAAATTCTCTTTTTGTGCCTTCTCACTTGGGTTTTCAAGTAATTAGTTGCAACTTTCTGAGTTTAGCAAAAAATAAGGATGATTGAGGGAAATTTTGTGTTTATGTTTTCTCAAGTCTCTTCATTCAACTCCTCTACTGCTAGGGAGACAAAATGGTGAGATGGCATGGGGCTTAAAAACTCAACGAAAAGGAAAGTTCAAGAAGAGACCAAAGAGCACCACACCGCCAGTTGACACTCCTTATGTGCCTCCTAAACTCAAGAGGGTTGCCAAATCCTGGCCGGATAAAACAATTGAAATATTTGAGGGCATGACCATGTTATAGCTTGCCAAGCAATGTGGAGAATCCATACCTACTGTGCAGAGTATTCTTGTGAATGTTGGAGAGAAAATTGACTCAGAATTTGACCCTCTGGGAATTGATCTGGCTGAGCTAGTTGCCATGGTAATTTCCTTTTAGCTGTATGTAACTTTGTTGGTATCATAGTCTGCTCTGTCTAATCAAAATGGTAGTTATCATTGTTTATTAATTGCATTTTCTTCCCAAATAGTGATTTGAGAATGCTCAAGAGTGAGATGACCATCCTTCATTGAACAACCTTTATTTAGGGAAATAGTGATTTTGTATGGAATTGCAAATGGAAATAATTTTATGTTTTTAATGTTTTTTTTCCTTTTGGACAACCCCATATAACGGATAAAGGCTTAGTTATTGTTGTAATGTTCATTTTCTCTTCTTTTGCCAATTTGGTTGGTTGTTTGTTGTTTAATTAATGCTTATCTGTTTATTTCCGGAAGCTGGATACAATGTAAGAAGACGTCACTCAAACGAGGGTGCTGACTTAGTATCACGATATCCAGTTGTGACAGTGATGGGTCATGTTGTTGCCAATTTTAGTTTTGCTTAGAATATTAGGAATAGTAAAATTTTGCTAGTGGAGCAGTAAAACTTTTCCAGTGTTGCCCTGCAAAGTGCAAACAAACATACTGGCCATAGTTGCTAAAATTTTAATACTTTGCATATACATAGTGCATTTACTTGGGATAATTCCGCAGAACCCCATGTCATAAAATGTACAACTAAAGTATATAAACATGTCTAAATTAGCAAAATTTACGTATAGTATTACCAGAAAAAGTGCAAGAATTCAATATTTTTGTAGAACTTTGAATTTCAAACATATTTTCCTTTCACTCTCTAAAACTGAACCCATTCCACGATAACTAAATTCTCATATGAAAATCTAACCTTGAAAGGAAGAACAACAACAAGATTAAACTTACGACACAAGAGTCTTCTCTTGGATCTAAGATACTGGGTTTCTTAAAAGAACGTTGAATGAATAAAAAGCAAGAAGCTTCATGATCTCACTTTAACTTCGTTTGCTTCCAGCAATGTTTGATGAGACATTGAATTGTGAGTAGCAAGTGAGAGGCCGCGAAAGAAGGAGAAGAGAGGAAGAGAGGTTTATGATATGAAACTACAAAAATCTCCCATGAAGTTGCTCAATTTACAATTACTTCCCTTTTGACTTCTGGAATTTGTGTCCAAACTGTGTAAAATGTTACCTGCAATTTCATTGGGAATGAGAGCTTTTTCAGAAAAAAAAATGTCAATGGGAATCAAGCTTTTTCAAAAAAAAATGTCAATGGGAGGAATTAAAGCTTTTTCCCATGAAGTTATTTTAAAAAAGATAGAAGTGAAAATCTGTTTTTACAAAAATGCTTCAAAATTGGGAGGGGACGTTACAGAATTTCAATGTCATTTATATACCACGAAATTTTGGGTTTGAGAAAAATATCTCTTTCATTTGGAAACCACGAAATGGAGTTTCTTTTTTATGTTTGGGCATTCAATTGTTATTCCTGTACATGCAATAATAAACCATTTGAAGCTCAAAAGAATTGAAATCATTCAATTGTTATTTCTTTTTGATGTTTTTGCTTATTGGCAGCAGCAGAATAGAAATCATTAGTTGCAATTGCACTATCTGTTTCCATTATTTTCTTAGGCTTCTGTAGCATATGAAGGGAAATTAATTCAAAACATGAAATCACAACTAAATCTGCAATTTTTTGAAGTCCGCATACATGTCACAACTAATGTCTTTAAAGAAAAGTTTACCTTCTGATCATTCCCAAGGACTCTTAACTTCATGCACCTTATCAAGACCCCTAAACGATAAATTAGAGCACCGAAAAAGGAAAAAAAATAGTCCAACAACAAATCACAAAAAGACGGGTAATCCTATGTCAAATGCGAAAATCTGACTGCGCTAGCACATATGTAGATGCAATAATTAACCAGAAGAAGCATCTATCAAAACAGAATTCCAAAACTTTACTTCGTTATCAATTGTTACGCTGATATCCACAATCCAACTCCTCAAAGAACTCTAATTGCGTGGAAATGCTGATGATGATCAAGTCCTCTTTTTGCTTTCTGATCATTTTACAAATCTTCCTCTAATAATATAATTTTAGGGTTTAAAGGTTACGTTTTCAATGTAGCATAAAAATTTTAAACAAGATAATGTTTGAACCTAAATTAACTTTAGGAGGACAAATAGGTCTTTTACTAATTATTAAAAATAATAATGTTATTTTGATGCCCTTAATAATAAATACGTTAAACTTACGCCCTATTTTATAATAATGACGTGAGACACGCCCTTTTCCAAAATTTTCCCTTTAAAAAAAAGTTATACAAATCTATTTTTATAGATTTGGTAGAGTCCATTCCTCATAATGTAGCTCCGCCATTGGTCTAGTGTTCAATTATTGGGGATGTATATGAGGGTGTGTGACGGTGTGAGTGTAAAAAAACAAAAAGTCCATCTTCAGACAAAATAGATTATTTGATAATTTCCGCTCAGGACATGAAATAAACATATCCATATACCATATATGTCCACTAAGATTTGAAGCCTTGGAGTTTATTAATAGACCTGATTTGCAGGCAAATTAGCTAGGGCAATGCCAATTTACGAGTTTTGCATAGATACTCTAAGGTCGGATTCCCGCAGTCTTGGATCAAACCTCCCTGGAATAGCTAGGGTCGTCCTGGAGATGGCAGAATGATGCCAAAAAAAAAAACCATGCATGGTTTTTATGGATGATAACGTAAGAACACCAGGGATTGATATTACGACTCAGATTTATTTGATGATTTGCATGGATAAACATAGTGCAATTCTTTTACAAATTTATTGAAAGTTTTGCAGATTTATTAGAGGATGGTAACTTTCAAAACCTCAGGACAAAAGTTGTTGACTTTGGAGTTGAGTGGCCCTCCAGGTTTCTTTGTACCATTTTGGTTGTGGTTGTGATCTCAAATGTCAAACGATTTAGTGTTTCTTTGTACCATTTTGATTTAGTTTTACACTTTGAAATAGCCCTGGAGACTTTATGTTCATCATGCTATTCCTCTACGTTTACATGTGCTTTAGAAGTCCGTTGGATAAAGTCTTCTGTACGTACAACATTGCAAGTATTTCTTTGTATGTATGCTTCAAAATTTTCTTGTTTTGCTTTTGCAAGTTCACAATTCAACCTTTGAATAACTAGGTAGGAGGCCCATTTTGTGACCTGCGAAGGACACATTTCATGTTTGGAATAATATTCAAAATAAGTTTCTAAATGACTTGATGAATAATTAGGAACTAAAAGGTATGTCCTTGAACTAGCTTTTCTAAATAATCAAGGGCATAAACAGAAGCATGATAACCAAAAGGTTTTGGTACATAAGGGGACAAACCAAGGCAGAGGAGAAGCAGCTTAGCTTCAATTCTTCATTGACGTTACTGAAGGTCACAAATTTGTGTTTTACAGAAATCTATGTTCAGCTTACTCTTCCAATTTCCTATCATGGCTTGCGCAGGAAGGACCTATCTAATTTATCAAAAAAGAAAAACTATAATTTCTGTAAAGGAGCAAATGCTGCAATGGTAGAAAATTGCCCACAAGCATCAGTGTTTCTTTCTTCTTGATGCAATTTCTGAAGCCCAAGCTTTAGCAATGTCTGTTTGGAACTTTCCTGTCAAATAAATAGGCAAATGAAAAAAACTTCATTCTCCTTTCTAATTTAACCCATCTCCCCTGAAAATTCACTAAGTGGCAAACTGCATTTAGAATTGGCTAACACTTCAAAAAGCTCCTACATGGACTACCCACGGAAATCTAGCAAGAGAACACGAAATAGACTACAAGGAGATGCCTAATCCAATCTCAGTAAAATTTAAGATAATAAGAGAAGCGAAGACTTATTTAAAAGCTCCATATGATTACTGACAGAATCTAAGAAGGTGTACAGACTTTTGGGGAAAACACACACACCGGATATGGTGGTGGTAGAACACAATGCAGAAATTTAATGGTTCAAAACCACAAATATGAAGGTACTGGGTTGGGCTTTTAGTCTAATGAGTGAAGACAACGTACCTGCAGTTGACTGGAAAAACTCATTCAAATCCTTTACCTGCTCTGCAAAAAGCAAGATGTCATTTGTTTCTGTCAGAATTTCTCAAAACAGAAAACATGCTTATTGTCAACATTAACAGATAAAATTAGCAGTAAATAAAAATAAAAAAGACCTAGATAACTCAAAGCTCATCAGAGGAGGCAGAGGTCTCATAGGATAGAAAACCAGGAAATTTAGCTGTGACAGGTAGAATTATATAGTGGCCATGCTCCTGATACTATATCAAGAAAGCAGAGAAAGTTGCAGCCAACAAAGAGGTTCCTTTTTATCCTGTGGAAAAGATTATGGCTTCTCCTCTAGTTTTCTAGGATCAAGAATTTCTGCTCGCTCATACATCTTTTCCTTTATGTACTTGTTTCAAAGGGGATTGAAATTTTATTAGTACAAATTACAGAAATTTCTCACCGAAAAACCCACAGAAACACTTGTGTAGATGTAGTCTGATCAAACAAAATACTTGGAAATATTTAACCACAATAAGTTTATTAGCTACATCTTTGTTAACTTAAGCGGGTTGTCTTCCCAATTAGCTTTAGGACAGAACATCAACTATAATCAACTAGCATGACCAGAAATCCAATAATTTTATTGAGAGTAAACTTAGCAGTCTTACTCTGCAATTCCTTTACCTATAGAAGTGCACTTTTCTTCAGTTATTTAGCTTGTTGTACAAATTCATGTATATAATGAGATTATTGCTTTTGAACAACAACAAAAAAAAAAAATACTCGGCAATTCCATTAAAGATACTAAACCAATTTCATTATTCTTTCCTCTATTCTCATAGCAACTAAAATCCAGAAACTAAATAGTGAAAAGGTTTCTGAAAAGGAAAGTGTGTAACAGACCCAAAATATCAATCAGAACGAGGCTTACCATTTTCATATTCCAAAACTTGAAGAATCATTTCCACCTGAATAAAAGATGAGTTAATCAGATACTCTTACAAGAGCCCCTAAAAATTGCATATAAACATGATGTATGTGCACAAATATCAGAACCCAAAGAGAGAAACAAACAGTCAGACAGACAGAGAGAGAGAGAGAGGAGATTGGGGAAAGATGGAGAAGGTGAAAAAAAATTCAATAGGAAGTGTACAAAGGGGTACAATTCATGTATATATTCTCAAAAAAGCCACACCATTCTTATTTTTTTGCTATGTAAGAAGGTAACCCACATTGCTGGCCTCTCCATACGAATTCCTTTAAACGAGTCTTGCATTACCGTGTCAAAGTACTTGACAGCCTTAGCATCTAGCGAAGAATTATCTTCATACTCAGTCCACAAATCAGTGATCTCCTTAACTAAATTAGTAACATCAGAAACAGAGAAAAAATACTTTGTGTTTAGAAGCATAGATAAACCTCGGAAGCATAGTGAAAAAAAAGAAGATACCACGTGGGCCTCCACCAAGTAATTTGCACATGTGCTCCAGCGCTTCTCTTTCCCTTCGACTCTTTTCAAGTTTGGAAATATCATCTGTAGGTGTAATATCGCAACAATAGCTAATGGACAAGGTGAAAATGTATCAATGATATAGCAGATATGAAATCAGATAAAGAATAAAATATTCACATTTGAGGAAATAAGAAATGATCAGAAACACCATCATCTTTTACTCATATTCTTTTATAATTTCTCAAAGTAAAAGGAAAGCAGTAATACACTTCATACATCAAAAAACCCCAAACATGTGTTTGTGAGGTTAGTTTTAATTGCTTGAGCAATTATTATCTCAAGAACACTGAGAAGTTTTATGAGTAAGTAAGGAAAAAAATCAAGGCTAACACAATTATTAGGCTCCAAAACATACTTTTGTTTAGAAATATCTCTCCGGGTAAAAATCTCTAAAAGTTGAAACTGACACAGCATCTTGTAAAAAGCAAGAATCTACTAATGATCTGTAGTGCATTTCTACTTCAACTATTGAATTCTAACTGATCATAGAGATGCTCAATAATATGCTTCAATTTGCATTTTACTGTGACTTATTCATCAAGATCAATGGGTCCATAGTCTTAAGGTTGAAAAAAAAAACGAGCTTGTCATGAATAACTCTGTCAACCTTTCCTATTTAAATCCCAACACTCTCGCAACCAAATAAAACAGATGCCAACTAAACGCCCCCACAGAGATTGAAAAGAAAGGGAAAACATGTTGCAACATAATCTCAAGATGCAAAAAGCACAACAACCAAACAATATTAAACCTTTCTCCACAATAATTACCACTAACTGAGATAGAGTATTCAACCCCTACCTCAACTAAACGAAGCTCACTTTAACACAAAAACCTTCTCAAACCACAAAATATTTAGCATGGAAAGGTTAGGATTTTCTAAATTTGACACAGTTTTATGTTATGACACCAAACAAGCAAAGTCCTTCAAATAACAATTGTCCTGACCTCCAGTACTTTAACATCAAATGGGGAAAAAAAAAGAATTACTCTTCCACTTCTTCCAAATTCACAAGCAGAAGAAAGGGCTAGACATTAACCATACAAGGACCAATTAAAGGATAGTTCAACTGAACAACCTATGTGAACTACACAGTAGCAATATTACTTGCTAAGATTCCTCAAGGATTTTACTTGGTTGAAGTGAGAGGTAAATGGTTTTTAGCCAAAAGGAATTTACTTCATCTAAGACGTACTCCAGTTAAATAACTGAACTTCATCTACTTCTAACATTACCCCAGAAATAAAGGATAAGTATTTCTCCTAACCTTCTGCAAAATCATGATCAAATTGCCATTATTACACACCTGAAATACAAATCAAGCTATAAGCTTTCTAAAAACAAATCATATTCAAATCATGAACAACTGAAAATGCATTTAAAAAAGTAAAGTAGCATGAAAAGATACAAATTTGTTTCGATTGACACCAGGAATATCAGCAGCAATGAGAGCCATCACTCCCATTCGATACATGTGATCTGCTATTGATTCTGGATTCTCCACCACTCTCCTAACCCATCCAATTCTATTTGTTGTCCACACACAATTGCAATATGAGAAAAATACTAATCGAAACTAGGAAAATTACCTTGAGGCGGTCGAGGAGAGTGAGGAAATCGGAGGAAACGGAATGGGAAGCTGGGGGTGTTGTTGAAGATGAGCGAATCTTAAGGAATCATCTGCCAATGGTGTATTAGATTGATCTCAAATTTTGACAATATTTCATTTTTGATTCTTTAATTTGGACAAAAAGATTATTTTTAAATAGATGAAAAAGGATATTAGTGTTGTGTGATAAAATTTAAATTGAAATATTAAAATGAAACTTTTTTAAGATGAAAAACTAAAATGATTATGTTCAGTAATAAAGAGACTTTAGTAAAAAAATTTTATTTTTGAATATTTTAACACCATTTAATTAAAAGATACTAATTGAAAAAAAAAGAAAACAATTATTGAAAGAGTAAAAAGTAAGTATTTTCTAAATGGTAATCTTTTTTTCAAGGAGTGAAAAAATTCAAAACTATTATTTTATATTAAAAAAAAAAACAGAGTTGCAAGATTAGCAATGAGTAAAAAAGTTATTAACTTTTGTATTCCATGACATAGCATTGTTGATTTAGATTGTCAGCTTCAACTACAAAATTATATGTCATAGAATGCGTGAACAAAAAATGAAACTATTTATGTATTAAACGTTTTTTTTTCTTAATTTCTTATTTGACATAAAAATGTTATCTTTTACTAAAAGACAAAAGTTAAAGTTTCATCAAAGTCTCTCTATTACTAATTGAAAGTGTAATCCATATTATTAACTAATCAAAACGTCCAAATTGGCATACTTTTTTTAATTTTGAATAGTGCAATTGAAACTTTCGGCATATGCTTCTCGTTGTCCTGGCAAGGAAAATGCCAAATTTTTTTTATTTGCCATTTAACTTTTCTTCTTTCCTTTTTTTTTCTGGCAAAACTAATATATGTTCTTGGTTTTCTTTTTGAAATGTAGTTCACAAAATTTCATCCACTTAATGCACAGGAATACGAAAAATTCATGGTGGATTTGGCCGAGAGAATGCAAGGCTATCTCTTGCATTATTACTGTGCTATACATGGAGAGATGGTAGAAATTGCGCAGCATATATATTATAATTGACATTAGACACATTGTTTTAGATAGATAATAATCAAAAGTTGTCAGGAAAATACGGAATTAAGTATAGTTTGGAGTGTTGATGATAATTTCTTTTACGAAATCTAATTGCATGAATCCTCAAAAGTTTAGAGGATTTGTTATTTATTGTGTTGATGTTTTGACAATTATGCTTCAATAAAATTTGAACTTAATTACAAAACAAAATGGAATAAGATTTTTTAAAGATAATATATAAAAATGCAAGATAGATATTTTGTATAAATATTCAAGAGGTGGTGGCGAGTTTGTAATCATGATCAATACAATTAAGTTTTTCTCTCCCTGACTCAAAATATTCGTTTCCAAGGTTTTTGACAGAAAAGCAACTCTATTTCCAGAAACCTTCCACGCATCAAAGCCCAAAATTCTTAACACTTGATTCAACCTTAAATTCTTTCCCAATATGAAAAGTCCTTTTCCTAAGAAACTATGACCACCTTTCCTGTTTACTTCTCTAAGCACCAATCTCAAGTATTGAAAACGAAGACCCTCAGCATAAAGTCTGTTTTTCATATTCACTGAAACCTATGATAATCTTGCAAATGCCAAAATGCAATATAAACCAACAGGGATCCTAACTTAATGATCACGAGTTATGAGCGGGAGTTCCTCTTTGGGGGGTTCTTGGGGGGAAGACTACTCTGACTTCATTTGATCTATGCTGATCGAGTAATTCCAACACTAGGGGTGTAATATCATCGCCCAACCAAGCCTTCTTGGTTTTTGTACAAATTTGGTCTGCAATTATATTCTCGTCCCTTGAGATATGCCGAAAATGATGGCGACTATTGTCGAATTCGGTTTTCAAAGCCCTGAAAATAATTATACCAAAAATTCTAATTTAATTTCTAATTATAGACTAATAATTTCATGCGATGGAAAAAGAAAGTGAAGAAATACAAACCTGCTCAAATGATGATACACGAGATTGTATCTTTTTGCAAATTTCCCGCAATGGACGTTTGCTACTTCTTTGGAATCAGACTCCAAAACAGCTTCGCGGATGCGAAGTGAATCTAATAGTCGTAAGCCGTGATACATAGCCAGGATCTCAGCATCCATGGCCTCGAGAGAAACCCCAAAATTCCTGTACTCCCATGCCTGCCAATCATGCCTGCCAATCAACGAGTTGTCCATTCTCGTCAGTTACAAGCATGCTTAAATAGACTACTTCTTCGAATTCTGACTTCACTACGGAAGCATCCGTGTTTAACTTTTTCAACCTGGAAAAACAAATTATATATATAAGTATGTGCAAAAAACAAATTATATATATAAGTATGTGCAAATAAATATGATTGTTTTAAAAAATTTCTTACCCCTTGGGCGGAAAAAACCAGCTCTTTGCAATCAAAGGACGCCGACTAAAAGTGTAATCATCAGTGAGCTGGATATGCCTCCCCCGAACCACATCCATAAGGGATCTTCTATATTTAATGTCAGTTTGGCAAATCAACCTTGCCCAATCTCCCCATGTTACTAGTTTCTTGCGCCTGATCACATCTTCCAACTGGTCTTGAGCATTATAAGGACCATAATGTTCCTTAATCTTCAGTACATCCTCCTGTCATAAAAAAATTGTAAAATTATATAAATTAAAATATGAGTATGAAAACTTTACAAAGTAGCCTAAAAACATAAAATACCTCTGTCAACGTGCTTGTAGATAAATAATTCGGAAAGTGAAAAAAGCTATCATCGACACTTGAAAACGCCGAAGTAGCTTTGACAGAACCAAAAAGACCAATCTTTATGGAAAAAGCAACATCCAACATATGTTCCAAACAGTATTTCGCAACAATCGGAGTCTTTGTTAGAAGCTCTTGAACCTTGACCACGTTAGCCATCCTGTAATACAGACTTATCAGACATCACGTAACAGTTTTGAAATAGGTAAAAAATCAGTTTTATGATTGGGTTACTCTGACTCGGTGGCAAACATATAAATTAATAAATCATGGAGAAACTTCAAAAACAAAAGACTATCTACACAAAGGCTACCTTGGTTCAAGAAAGTTGCAATCAATCTGAACCCAAAGAGAGAGAAAAACAGACAGAGAGAGAGAGGAGATTGGGGAAAGATGGAGAAGGTGAAAAAAAATTCAATAGGAAATGAACAAAGGGGTACAATTCATGTATATTTTCTCAAAACAGAGTATTGCTGTAGGTTAAGATTCATCCTAAATTTTATTGCACCTTTCATGATAGATTTATTAGGTTTTAAGTTGAAGGCTTGAAAATTTAGATTTGAACCAATGAATTAGAGGATGTCAAATGTGTGTTTATGAAATTCTAACCTACAATAAAACTAATCACTGTTTGTGCTTGAATTTCTCTTCACTACATAAACCATTTATCTCCTCACCATCCAAGATTTAAAGAAGAAACCAAATTCAATAACTCTCCCTTAGCATGCAATCAGCATCAAGGGGACTTGGGAAATCGACAAGCCATGGTTCAAATGTTGTTTCCAAAGATTAAATATATACAAATAAAACCCTTCTAAAAAAAAATTAAACTCACCTATATAGAAGTGGTGATGGTGATAACTGATAATGTCTAACAAAGAATTAGTATAAAAATAGAAACTTACAGTGCAGAAATGAAGTGGTGAAAACAGAAACTCTGCAAGTGAAGAAGTGGTGAAAACAGAAACCCTGCAAATGAAGAAGTGATCAGTTTCATGATTGGATTACTATGACTCGGTGACAAACATATAAATTAATAAATCATGGAGAAACTTCAAAAACAAAAGACTATCTACACAAAGGAAGCTACCTTGGTTCAAGAAAGTAGCATTCAATCTGAACCCAAAGAGAGAGAAAAACAGACAGACAGAGAGAGAGGGAGAAGAGATTGGGGAAAGATGGAGAAGGTGAAAAAAAATTCAATAGGAAATACACAATGGGGTACAATTCATGTATATATTCTCAAAACAGCCACACCATTCTTATTTTTTGCTATGTAAGAAGTTAACCAACATTACTGGCCTCTCCATTCGAATTCCTTAAGCATTCAGGTCTCAAAAAAATCAAATAAAGAGAATTGTCCAGAAAAATGCAACAGCTGCTCAGATGGGATATGAGGAGGAAACTCAACATTCATAACATAGATTTGGTTCAATAAAATACATAAAAACTTGTGAATTTCTGGAAAGAATTTTTCAGATGAACTGTTTGGGAAACAGTAGTGAGACATGCAAGAAAACAATCCAAAACATTTAGCTACTACCCTAGCTTTCCCACTCGAAAAGATGCATGATCAAAATTGAAATTTAAAACCATAGGCTCAGATGTCAACCCTTTCTTCAGGTAGTTATCCATCCAAGCTTGATTAAGGAGCTCACCTGACAGGTTAAATCTCCAATGAAAGTCAAAATTGCAGATGTGATAGCTTTAGTCCACACAGGATATTTCTCAAGAAGTGACAAGTACCTGAAATGGAGATCAAACTCAAGTTAACATGCAAAGTCGAGTGGTTGTTCGAGCACAGATAGATAAATCACATAGATCAACCAAAAAGGATGTGTCATATCTTCACATACATCAACTTGTACCAAAACTTACACAACTTGATCTAACCATAGATATTAAGACAAGAAGAAAGAAATAATGGTAATACGTTCAAAAACGTCTTTACAATCGGGATTTTCTTAGCAAGATTAAGAAGTTCAGGAAATCATTAGTGCAACGATTCTGGATTGTCTATAGAGCCATCCAACCTGGAAGCAACACTGCATAAATGCATGAAACAAAATGATATAACATTGGGCAGGAAAGTGTGTTAAAGTGCAAGTTCATTGATATCTCTCCTCGTAGTTAGTATTAAACACTTCCAGTACACATAATTTTCTCTTGGAAAAAGTGAATTTGAAATTGATATACATTAGTTCAATTCACTAAAGCAGATTTCTAAGTCCAAAGAAGACTACAAGGATATGCCATTTTTTTTTAAACAGAACCAAATTCATGTAGATAAACAATCTCGCAACAACAACTACGCCTTTAGACCTTAAACAATCTCACAAAAAAATTCTTTTTTTTTTTGGATAAGTAATGTCATAACAATTTTCATGGTAGAATATAAAGAAATTGCAAGTGAATTCTTGAATGTCCTTTTATATCAAAACCACTAGGAATAGTAGCAATACAAGTTCGTATTCATTCTCAAGGAACAAAGAAATACCTATTTCGGAAGAACTTCTTTATGAGCCTTATATGAAAGAATCACATTCCATATCAGAGCAATAAAGTTAGCAGCAAGGACCTGTAACAGATGAAAGAAGAAAGAACAGCTGTAAATGAAAATTGACCTTGCTCTGTCAGATAAGTCAAACTACAAAAAATAAATCAAAAAGGGATGAACTGTTCCTGTCGTTAAGCAGATACAAGTATAACTGGACAGATATATATCATACATGCAAAGGACATTCTACATTAATTTAAATCATGCCCATCATGACAAAAAAAGTACAACAACGAAAAATACATAAGACAAACAGGTATTATCACCCGGACTACTTCTAGAGGTCATTTCCTGGAAGTTTGAAGCAGCAATGTTGCTGAACAATTGACAGGATATGGGCTATAGGTCAGAGAAATTATGTGAAAGAGTTACATTTATGCCAATAAAAAAAAGAAGCTTTTATCAAGCAGAAATCATTCTACATGCTATTGTAGTAGTCAACATTAAAGTTGACGTATAATCAATTCTGAAGGATCCATGACTAAAAATTACTTCTCACTGATGTAGAACCAATATTGAAGGATTCATGACCACAAATTACTTCTTCTCACTTACAATAGCAGTTCACAGATTACAAATTGGAGAAATTTTTCCATATTTTCACACACATATAGAATCAATAAAACATCATAAAAATTAACTTCAAGATTCATTTCTTTCTATTTTAGAATCATACATGAGCCTATGCACACAGCCCTTCACTAAAAATTTTCCCAATAGATTAATTTGTCTCTCTTAATTTATTTGAGGTTATGAGAAAAGGAAAATAGCAAAATCATTTTTACATGAAAAAAATTCATCCATAATTGACAGTCTAGGTTGTATAATTCAAACATAAAACAACACATAATCATTCATATATAAGTCACACATGCCTGAACAGAACCTTATAAATTAGCATCTATTAAATTCGAAATTTTAAGGAAAACTTTATGCCCAATTTTAAAATCCACAAATCATTAATTTAGCCTTCATTCTGAAGTTGGATGTCGGTTTGTAAAGAAATGGCATTGTATATATCATGTTTCTAGGCTAAAGATAGAACAGCAAAGGAATGTGGGTCCCAATGACAGCTGTATGCCTATATCCGATTTAGTAGAAAAAGCTAAGGAATTTTCCAATCCTATCAGTAACTCATTGTTTTACCACTCTGCAAACTATCATCTGCTGAGAAAACTTTTGACTCAAGCATAAGATTAGGAATTATACCAAAGAAAATAAGTTTCTTTCCTGTGTGTCAACATAGTTTGAAGACCCAATTACTGAGACGAGTTCAACATTTCAAAGTTCCCACATCTCTTGCAATTACTTGCACACGTAAAAACTGCAACCACTTCACATAACGAAAAGCAAGTCTCAGAATTATATATCGAAGAAACACTCTTACAAGCACTCTGGATTGGCAAACAAGAAAAACAGTCACTATTCAAGCAATGATAATAGCAGATATGAAATCAGATAAAGAATAAAATATTCACATTTGAGGCAATAAGAAATGATCAGAAAAAAATTAACCAGAAAAATTGTTTTACCTATTTTACCCTTAAAAAAAATTAACCAGAAAATAAACTCCAGGGCAATTGATATGGGAGATCGTGAAGAAAAATAACTCCTTTTTGGTGAAGGAGTTTGGCAATGGAACTGCGAGTGTGAAGTTCAGCAAGGAGCCCAACAATCTTTCCAACCTCCACTCTTACAAGCACTCTGGATTGGCAAACAGAAAACAGTCACTATTCAAGCAGGAGGCAAAGATCAATCTGTGCTCCTTGCCACACAAAGACCAGGATTTTCAAACTTCTCACAAATACATTTTGTAACATTTTAGGTTATCTTTTGGTAGATAAGAGAAGAAAATGTTAAAATAGGTCTCCACTCCTACAATATATGTTCGTGTTGACAGTGGATTAAATCCCAAAATAAAACATAAAAAAAAATCCCAAATATAGGACTGTAATACTGCATTACCTACTTCTTACTCCTAGAAATCAAAAGTTCCTACTGTTTTGGCAGAAATTCAACCTACAACCCCCCACCCCAGTTGAAGATTCCAGTTAGAGAATATAAAGTTACTGCAAAAATTTGATCCTTAGAAGAAAATGAGCAAGCCCGCAACTTTACTTAACAAGTCTGTAATGAAGAAAGAATTCAGTCGTATGGCCAAGGCTGTTACTAACCAGGTCTCAGCTAACTATTTCAGGCCAGATCTGAAGAAGGCTTCCCTTGCAAGGTTGAGTGCTGCTTGTTCGGGTCTGGAAATGGCTAGGGTTCCAGGGCAATTTGATATGGGAGATCGTGAAGAAAAATAACTCCTTTTTGGTGAAGGAGTTTGGCAATGAAACTGCGAGTGTGAAGTTCAGCAAGGAGCCCAACAATCCTTTCAACCTCCACTCTTACAAGCACTCTGGATTGGCAAACAAGAAAACCGTCACTATTCAAGCAATGATATAGCAGATATGAAATCAGATAAAGAATAAAATATTCACATTTGAGGCAATAAGAATGATCAGAAAAAATTAACCAGAAAAAATTGTTTTACCTATTTTACCCTTAAAAAATTTAACCTCCAATGAACTCCTGCTTTGAAAACTCACATGTGGTAGCAGCCTTCATGTGCCAAGAACGTACCAACTATATTACTTCAAAATGACAACTCAGACGAAACTCAACCAAGTTATAAATGCCTCTACCTTAAAGCACACTTAAGAGTTCATAGGAGAAAAATATGCAAGACTGGCTTGTTAAGAAACCAAACACAAATCTGCAAGAAATTTGAATTGCAACATTGTATTCAAACATTAAATTATGGGAGCAACCTTAATCTCCCATCAACACAAGTTAATGCAGAACTGGTGACAAATTAAAGAATAGTATACATGAAGCCATGAAGTGCTCAATGCACAACTGGTGACAAATTTTACTGTCCATGCTCTTCAGACCATATCAACATTCAACAACCACCAATGCTAGGACAAATTGTTCATGGTGTAAGACGAAAAAGAAAAGAACATGAATTAAATGGAAAAGAACAATTTTCTCATGATGAAGTATGAGCTCGTGAAATCTAGCATGTAAAATCAGGACACACAACAAGCATAATACACATTTTTTGGATAAGAAATTTTCAACACGCTCAAGTTCAATCTCTGACATTCATTTTGTAAACCAAAATAGCTGAACTGATAGACAATTGAAAATCCAACTGCTTTCTAGCCTTCACAGCATCCAAGCTGTTGGAGGACAAAAATCAACCTTCGATGCCAACTTCGGTGACCAACACCTCGTTAGGGACCAAAAGAGAAAAATAATCAAAAGTGACAAATATCATGAACAGATTTTCAGAGGTTAAATAATTGCATATCATTGGTCTTTCCTTGAGTGATGCCTCCATTGTCTGTAAATGGCTTTAGCAGAATATATAATAACAGATTACTCTCTTGTTTGCAATTTCTGGAATCAAAACCTTCCAATTAAAACATGCATCTTCTAGGAACCACAGCTATTGAGATTTCATAAACTCTCTCAATATTTGAAAGTAAAAGTTTTTAAAAAATTTTCAAGATGTGATAGTTGAGAAAAATAATTACCACAAACAAAACAATGCGTGATGAAGTGGTTAGAAAGGCAATCTCAAATGATCTCCCTGTAATTGATAATATTAACTATCGCGACATGGTAGCTAAGAATGTGACCATGGCTACAAGCTTGGAAGGATCCCTTCACTGGAATATGCATATCTAATGTGACCATTGAGTTGGCCAAGAATGCAAAGAAGCTACCTTGGAACTGCATTGATATTGTGGGGATTTCAAGTGGTTCCACTTGCCTTGCAATTTATTACCAGACGAAGGAGAAGACAGCCCTCCTAATTGTAACTTCCCCACAGAGCACAAACCTATTTGATGAGGTTCAAGTTCAGACTTGTTCCTGCAAAACATTTAAAGTACTCAAGAGAAATGTCTAGTAAAATATCAACCTTTTGAAATTTCTTATTTTACTTCCAACAGAGTAGTTGCATTGTACTTTCACACCAAATGATTGCTAAGCTTTAATTGCTGCCAAGTTAAAAATGACAACAAAAAAAACATCATGAATCTGCAAAAAATTTTCATCTTTATTTCAAAAACTTTGAGAGCAATACAAGCTAAGCTATCAATGGCGATACACAACCCACTTCTGCATAAATAATCTAATATGTAGCAGATAATTACCAGTCTTAAAAGATAATCAAAATCTTTGTCCAGAATGGATAATCTCTAGCACATTTTCGTAAGCTTGATTTGCAATTTGATAGCTTACCCAACAAATGTCACATTTTCGTAAACAATAGGGTTGAACTTCACAGATTCCCTCCAAATGAGCTCCAAAGAAAGAAAGGACAACGCCATAGCTTTTTAGAAGGCTACCGCATTTCAAAATTGATGTGCCTTTACCTGTAATGTGTCTGCTGGGATCAAAGACAAGCATCTTTTCTAACAAATCAACAGCCAAAGGAGACATTTGGAAACCTAGCCATTAATTATTGTATTAGGTACGGAGGAAGCTATTTAACATACTTCCACGCATTATCACTTCACAGGAATCTGAGGCTTTCATCATCAGGAGTACTTAAGAGCTACAACAACAAAGAAACGCTATGAATACAACCATTATCCCTCACCTTATTAATTAAAAGGCCTATTTTTACTACATGCTTTAATAAATGCTAAATTTTATGAAAACTTAAGTAACCAAGGAATAGGGTATGCAGAGCAAGAGAGATGATTGGAATGATGAAACATTGTTCAAACTAAAAGTAAAATATGCCTGAAACTTTTGGTTTCTAGTGATGACATCGAACATCCTTAGATTGTGGCAAGGAAAAGGAAAGAAATGCAGAGGATATGAACATTGACATTAATTTAAGTTATTTACCACAAAAATATTGTGTACTATTGGGTGCAGTTAAGATTCCGTGTTAATGTACAGTAAATAACGTGTAAAATATGAAAGTTCTACACCTACTTTCAACTTGTTCATCATTCGTTTCTTTGTTTCAAGGTTTCATCTTACAACTTTTCTTTCTTCACAGCTTTCCCAATACCAAATGTTAGAACAATAATTTAGTACAAATCATGGAAATCGAAACCAAGAATCAACTGCTATAAAATGACTGATAAAGAATCTGAGAAAATCATACCTCAGTGATAAGCTTGAGCTGTTGAACAAAATTCATTCCAGGAAATAAAGGTTCTCTTGTCATTATTTCACTAAAATTGCAACCAGCAGGCCATACATCAATCGCAGCAGTGTATTCTGAACAATTGATGAGCGATTCAGGAGCCCGATACCATCTACTGACTACATATTCTGTCATGAAATCCATTTCTAAAGTTATCCTTTCCAAACCAAAGTTTTTCAATTTTAAGGTGACAATCTACATTCAGAAGAAAATTACTGGGCTTGAGGTCATGATCCAGGACATTAGCTGAGTGTACACACTTCAGTCCTTGCAACAGCTGGTACAAAAAAGACTGACAGAAAAACATAGGGTATTAATCTCAAAATTAGTCAATCACTACAACAAGAATTAATCAAATTACTAAATACAGGAAAAGGTCGGTTAGTATTCAACCTTGCAATGATCATCTGTCAATTCTTGATCAGAGTGGATAATCTGATGAATATCTGTATCCATCAATTCAGACACAATGTACACATCATTGTAATCCTCCCGCTTTGATGGTTTTATTATGTCCTTGATAGCAATAACCTGAGAAGCAGTAGCAGAACTAATACTTAATTCATCAAACCAAGTGATGCCTCCTCTTAAAAATCATCATCAACAATACAAAGTTAAAATCCCAAATAGCCACAAGCACAAAAGATCAATCTTTCTTACCTAAGGATTCAGCAGAAAGGGCGATTTAACATTTGTGAAAATAAGGCAAATTCATAAGTTACTTAATATGCTTAATGTGAGTCAGATAAAGATATACGGTGTGAAGCTAAGAACAGTCCGATCTTTAACCATACATTTTCCATGATCCCTGTGGCAAAGGAGTCTAATCTCCCTGGCATCAATTTGATTGTCAAATGTATTATAAATTTTTTAATAGCTACCTCTTCGTGCATATCCACATTGACAGCAACACTACCAAAAAAAATATATAAAAATGAAATCTTTCAGCAAACCAAAAAAGCCCAGATAGCCAAATCAAGATTGCTAGTACAATCTGAGAAAACTAATCCAATTAACAGTAATAGATAAGGTTTTAATAAATTTAATTCAGAAAAGGCAATCTCAACACTAATATGATAGTTTTGGCTATATTGTTCACAATCAGAGTTTAAAGTATCACTTGCAACCAAGCATCTCCAACTAACCTCAAATTTTTCCCATGCATCCCAAAACCAGAGCACGGGGTCTACCACTGCAAAGGTGGGAAGGGCTATGTTTACAGTCTTCTGTACAAGAATAAAGGAGGAAAATACATTACAATCCAATAATAGGGAAGCTAAAGACCTGCACTGTAGCTCACCACTCAAAATGAGAAACATAACAAATCAGAACTTGATTCAGTTAAATAACTTTCTAGTTTGTGCATTCTCCAAAATTTCTATTGCAATATTTCTGATTTCATAAACTAATTGTAAAGAAGTTGCATCCACGTAAGAAAATGAGAAGTTAAGCATAAGGTAAAGTAGAATATGAACCTTTGACTACATACTATCAATTGAAAAAGTAGTCAATTATCGGGTAAAGAGCACATGAAGTACACTTTCCCTCGTCATTTTCCATTTATGACTGTTTTGATGCATAGAAAGAGCCATACAATAATCATAATTAGGAAAACGAAATAAATAAATTAAGTAAAGCAGAAGAGGACAATCGAAGAGGAATGTAATCAATCTAGTCTCCAAAGAATCCATTTTAAACATAGACAGTAGGCAATCCAACTAATCAAAGAATTCGACAAAAAGTATAGATGACAAGCCTTCAAAGTGGATAACTAAAGTACGTTTTTCACCCAAAAAGGGGAAAGAAGAAATAACAGAAACAATATGCAATTGTTTAGATATCAAGTACATCATACCATAAATCTTTCTAATACACTTCACTTGTCCTAGAAACAACCCAAAAGCTCTTGATCAAGGTTTTCCTCACTACCAAAAATACATCTTACATCCTAATATAACTAGCAAGTAAATACAAAGTTAAAAAAAAAAAGACAACTAATTGTTGTGTCCTCAACTTTAGTCAAAGCTCTCAGGTTTTCTAGAGCTCAAACAATGGATAAATATTCTCTACAGGATTAGTATGTCCGTAGCTCCCCCTAGCCCTTGGTCATTCGAGAAGAACAGGTCTAGGATTTTGAAATGCATCATTACTATTCGAAAAGGGTTTATAATAGCTGAAAGCCTTACTCTCAAACTCCTTTCCACGGTTTCTACCCATGAAGAAACGGGAAACAAAAAACTTCCAACCAATCATTAGATAAGAAAATTGAGATCTTACGTGAGGAAAACACTAATTGCATGGCGTCCACATATAGTGTTGTCAGTCTGTAGAAGATACTCTTTAAATGCATTTGGGGCCCCTGTTTCTGTGATATCCATGGCCATTTTATCCAATGCTTCAATAGATTTATAGATGGCTCCATTTTGCTTGTCATAATGTGTAACCTAGGACAAAATGAAAACCAGATGCTTAATAGCCTTCATTCAAGCAAACAGTCTTTTGCATTGAGTATACAAAATCTCAACTAACAAAATATTGGTGGTCCACACATCATATTAAGATTGCTTAAGGTAACAATCTTCAAGGGAAAAATGGTACACATACAATACAGTGAACCCCAATGGATTCCGGAATGGAAATGACAAAACATACTCAAAGAATGAAAGGAAACAAAACTTTCTGCATCCTCCAAAATTTCTACGGCAATATTCTTATTTCACATCATTTATCATAAACAAATTATAACATTCGTTAGCACTATTAAGTTGTCTATCATGGTCTCCATATGGCTTTATCCTAATGTGCATTCATAAGCACAAGCAAAATAAAGGACAACATGAAACCAGCAGTATTTTCACAAGGTTGGCTAAAAAGTACTTTCACCAAGCCAAGATAAAAGAATTTATGTGGGGTTTATACAAAACAAAATGACCAGCAAAAATTTTACCATGCCAAAAACATGATGTCACAGTAAAAGCATCCTGAGAAAAGGTAATAGATTTCCAAAAACTAATTAAGTTAAGAAAAAGGCTAGGTATTTGGACATGAAGATCAGCGGAAAATATAGGATCAACATTGGGAAATGTTCAGCAAGATTTGTATGAAGCTCTTCAGTGACCATTTTCTTGCTGGAAATACAAAAACAAATTCACACAAATAAGCAAAAGTAAATGAGAAAAAGAAACGCAATCACAGGCACTATACATCAGCCACGGTTGAACTTAATTGAGTTAAACCAGAAGCATCCTATCATCACCATCTAATTGATTCAATCCAATTATAAAACACCATTTTCAAGTGATAACTATTCTATTTAAGTTTCTAAGGATTAAATAATTAAAAATATAAATAAAGTCAAATACCGTAGAAATCAGAAAAGAATTGACATGCAAAGTTTCATAAGCAGCTTCCATTCTTCGCTTGACAGTATCAACGCTTAGCCAGGTGTGTGTTGACTCAGCTGAAGATCCTTCTGCCTGTTCAATAAACCTAGACTGATTGACTAATTAAATTGTTGCATTAATTAATCAAACAAGTAGCACAGTAATTGTAAAAACCTCGGAGAAGGGCAGCAGAACTCTGTTCTTCAAGGGAGGCAGCGCTCCTCAGAAACCATCTGGAGCTTCATCTAAAGATCCACCAGATTCTTGTCTAAAGGATCCTGAGGATGGCGGGACAGGCACAGAGCCTTTATCCATTTCTAAGGGTCCAATTTATTGTCTGAGAATGAACTCAGATCCACATCATCTCCGCGAATGTTGCAGTGTGCCGTTGCTTGTTTTTTCTGGCACTTGAATTCAGTCAGTTAGTCCAAAATGGAAACTCTGGGAGAACAAGGATTATCGCTACAAGCGACTACATGTCATGGGAAATTGATGTTTATGATTTAGAGAGAGAAAGAAGCTGGAAAGGAATAAAATGAGAAGAAAAGATGATATCAGTAGGACGGACTGTGAGCCTTTAGAAATTGACCCGCATGTTTAGCTACGTGGCAAACATAAAAATCTAACAGGTCACCATACGAGAAGACATCTTTGCCCCCACTTAACAAAACAAATCCATCGATATCCTCATACCATCATCCAAGAGCTGCTTGCTTTTGCTTGTGTTATAACTCCACTGCAAACTCCTTATAAGGATAGTGTAGATATGAGGCTAACAAAAACTTTAGGGAGCAAAGCTGCACTTCTACCACCATCCATGTGATGCCTAATTTTATCATCTTATCTTCAGTTCCTCGCATATAAGATGTGAATAAGAAGCACTAAAAACCAGAGAACCTATTAGGGGTAAGCCATCAAGAGTTACAGCCCCTCATAGCAAGACTAAGTTATTACCTCTAGTGGTAAAAAAAATTTGCCTGCAGTACGTATAACACAACATATTGAACTGAATATGGCAAAGTGACTAGAGCACAAAACAAGTAACAAGAATATCGCAGCAAAGAAGAAAGTTACATGTCAATATGTCCTAGACCGCTGCTGAAGGCATTTGGTTAAGTATAAATACAACCAATTCAGTCAGTCTCCATAAGTTTGTAGCTACCCCCAAGAGAAATGCTTGGGATAGAGTAAAAACTCTAGCATCTTGCAAAGTTGCGCGAAAGTCAAACATGACACTGCATTTCCACCACCTGAAAATCATGCTACAAGAATGTCAAGAGATGAATGGACAGAAAAAGATTACAAAATTCAATCAATCCAAACAATCACAACTATGTTTCTTTCTTAAAAACTTAATTTCAACTTAATTTATTAAATATTAAGGACTAAAATATAAACATAAAAATTAAAGAAAAAAATAACTACATAAGTATTAGCTATCCGAGCCAATATAATTTGAGCTCGAGTGGAATTCGTTTTAGAGCCGCTCGAACTCGACTCGAGCTCAAGTAGAACTACTTTTAAAGCCACTCGAACTCGACTCGAACTCAAGTGGAACTCATTTTAGAGCAGCTCGAATTGGACTCGAGCTCAAATGGAACTTGTTTTAAAGCCACTCGAGTCGAACTCGTTGAGTCGAGTTCAAATGGAACTCGTTTTAGAGCCGCTCGAATTGGACTCGAGCTCAAATGGAACTTGTTTTAAAGCCACTCGAGTCGAACTCGTTGAGTCGAGTTCAAATGGAACTCATTTTAGAGCAGCTCGAATTGGACTCGAGCTCAAATGGAACTTGTTTTAAAGCCACTCGAGTCGAACTCGTTGAGTCGAGTTCAAATGGAACTCGTTTTAGAGCAGCTCGAATTGGACTCGAGCTCAAATGGAACTTGTTTTAAAGTCACTCGAGTCGAACTCGTTGAGTCGAGTTCAAATGGAACTTGTTTTAAAGCAACTCGTCAAACTCGTTTTCGCTTAAACTCTACTCGAGCTCATTTTCGAGATTGAGCTATTCGCGAGTAGCTTAGTCAACTGCTTTACTTGAGCTTGAGTTTAAGTGAAAACAAGTTCGACTCGAGTTTAAGCGAAAACGAGTTCGACGAGCGGCTTTAAACTCGAGATCGAACTCGTTTTCGCTTAAACTTGAGTAGAACTCGTTTTCGAGTAACTTCGAGCTCGAGTCGACGCTTAAACTCAAGCTCAAGTAGAGTAGTTGACTGAGCTAATCGTGAATAGCTCAATCTTCCTTAACACCCATGGCAATGAATTCACATTAGGTGATAAGGCCAATTAGAGCAAAATAAAAAATTTAAATACTATTGTAAAATCCAATTTATTTTAGAGAAAAATAACAAAAAAAAATGTACAAAAATTTATTTTATGAATACAATTTTCCCAGGAAAAAAATGGAAGTGATAAGAAATTGATGAAAGCCTGCACTATTCTACTTGGAGAACAATTGGTCACAATGTTGACTCTCCAGGCTTGGATGAACCAAAGCATGAGCCTTTGCGAAAAGGCATGAGTGTATTTGTTACAAGAATTCAGGATCTAATTGCGAAAAGTCATTCCTTAATATATGTGTTAATACAAGAGAGGGAGTAAATGCAAAATTGAAACGGCCAAGTTAAAAACGTTGAGGTAGGTATTATAATAGAAAGATTTTATCATTAGTAGAAGTTAAACTGAAGATATGAGTGTCATTCTAATAATTATAAAAGTAGCAAGAGAATAAATATGAAAATTGGTGAAAATTGTTAAAAAACACCCTACCCGATTGCTACTTCATTGCGTCTAAAGCAGAGAACGCTCTTTGTACTCCTCAAGATGGACAATACTGAAGTTGTGGTCCCTTCTCATTCTATTCCCTTGTTCTACCACTAACAAATGATATACAAATACCAAAAGCTAGGGGCTCGACATACAAAGGTAAGAACCTGGCTGGTGAAAATTTATCAGATCCGACCATGTGCATGCTGGAAGTGAAATAAGAACTCTGGAAGGACGACATCATCATAACCCTAGAAATATTATACATAGAGATCATCGACGACCACAACACCAAGAGAGAATCCGAATCCTCCATCATATGAAACACCACCAATCCTCTTCTTTTATCCAAGTTTAGAGGGGCTTGTAGCTCTGAGGAAGGCGTTCTTTTTTTAAATTGTAAATAACTGTTGTTCTGAAAAACCTTACCTGCACATGACCACGTCTCGAGATCTTGATGCACAACATGATGATAACTAATATAATATATCTCCTACGTAACGTATTCCATCATAAACTACTGGGATCACAGAAAAAGCGGCTAGAAGAATTCAAAGACACTGCTCAATCAAACCTAGGAACAGGAGACGTTTTTGTTTACTATAATATCTTTTTGGTTTTTGTTTTCTTATCTGGAAAGAGAGATGGAGCTGGGAAAGTTATAGGTTTTTTTTTTTTTTTTTTAATATATTTATATTTTAGTCCTTAATATTTAATAAATTATATTGTAAGCTATTTATATTTATGTTTTAGTTCTTAACTTTATAGTAAATTATTATTTTACCATACTAAATTTTAAAAAATTATAAATAAATCCTATACTTTCTTTTTAAATATTAAAAAATAATAATAATAATAATATGAACTCAAAAAATAGATACGAGTTCGAGTTCGAGTTCGAGTTGAAATTGAGTACCACCACTAAGTTTATTATTTAAAATTTAAATTAATATTTTATGAGTTTATTTTGATAAAAAAATATCTTAGAAAGAATTTTTATTATTTAAAATTTAAAATTTAAATTTAAGTTTAATAATTTATTTATACAAATATAAAAAATATTGTAACAAAAATAATTATTGTAACATTATATTTTTTTGTTTTACAAATTTTAATAAAAAAATAGACAAAACAAATAAATCAATATAAAGTTTTGAAATAAAAAACTAAAACAACGATAAACAAATGGAGTCTAAATTTTTTGAAGTATATATTGGTAAATATTTTATAATTTAATTGAGAGAATAATAAAAGTTATATTAACTCAGAAGTAGCATTTTTTAAGCCAAATGGCATCACATTCCATTCATAATAGCCAAATGGTACAGTAAATGCTGTTTTATACTTATCTTTTTCTACTATTTGAATTTGTCAATATCCTGATTTTAAATCAAATTTGGAATAAACTTTTGCATTGAATAATCTACTTAATAGATCTTTTTTATTACGTATTGGATATCTAATCCATTTTAATGCTGTATTTAATGGTTTATAATTTATGACTAGGAACTCCTCTTTCTTTCTCAGATTGATTGTTAACATAGAAGGCTAGACAACTCCATTGAGATTTGGATTTTCTTATTAATTGTTTTTCTAATAATGTCTGTATTTGTTTCTTACAATAATCTTATAATTCTAAGTTCATTTGTATTGGTCTAGCTTTTGTTGGAATATTTTTCTCATTAAAGTCTTTTTCATAAGGTAATTCAACGATATGAGTTTTTCTTGTCCAAAATGTAGATGGGTGGTCAGCACATATTGTTTTCTTGAATTTTGATTCTAATTCTATAATTATTTTAATTATTTCTTCTCGTTTTAATTGTAATTCTATCTGATGATATGTAATCTCTTCTTTTATAGAGTTTATTTGATTTTCCTTTTGTTTAATTTTATAAAAGATACTATTAGTTTGTAATAAGTTTAGTTCTTTTTGTCTAACTTGGGTAATGAATTGAAATGTTATTTTGTTTCCCATTATTTTTAGACTTAATCCTTCAGTTGTTTTCTTGAATGGTGTTATCTGATATAAAAAATGATTTCTAAATATAACATCTTGAGTTAAATTGTCTACAATAATGAATGAGTGTTTAAAACAATAATTATTATTACATATAAATCCATTTGATAATTTATTTTTTATTGTTAATGGACTACCATTTGCAGTTAGTAATCTATGATTTGTTTTTTAACAATATTTGATTGGTATTATTCCTGATTTTATGCAACTTTGATCAGCACCACTATCTATCATAACGACACAAGTTGTATTGTAATCTTGAACTCCTATAGTAACAAATACATACCATTTTTCTATATTAACTTTTTCAATAATATTTAAGTATTCTTCTTCATCTTTTTGTTCAGAAATCTGAATTCATTTCCCTTTATTAGAAGTTTCTGGTATTTCGTCGTGATTTTGTTTATCTAATATTAATTTTGTTTCTATTTCTAAATCTTTTAGTTGTAAATTTCTAATGTCACTTCTAATTTCTCTTATTTCCATTTTTAATTCTTTAATTTCTTCTTGAATTGTATTTGAATTTCCTATTGATTGCGAAATTATTCCGGGGACCACACTATTTGATGAGTATTTAGTAAAAAGTTTGTTTAGACTAAATGGTTCTATGAATTCTGGTTTTTTATCTTCTTGAATTATTAAATCTTTTAATCTTATCAAATATTCTCTTTGTTCTATTGGGTCATTAATTTTTCTTATAATTTCAATCAAAATATCTTTATTAGTTTTATCATCAGTTATTACATTAATTCATTTACATGGTGATGAATACTCTGCATATTCGTCTTCAGTATCTGAATCTATTTCATTAATATTTTGATCTCTTAATATTTCATTAATCATTATTTTCATTAATTTATCTCTTAATTCTTTATCTTTGTCACTATCGAAAATTTAATTAATTCTTCTTTGAGTTCTATACAGTTTGTTGCAATATGGCCTGATTTGCCACATTCATAACAAATAAGTTTCTTTTTTCTGTATTTTTTTTTTCTAAAATCTCTATTTTGTCTTTGTTCATTTTGATTCTGAATTTGTTGAAATTTTTTGGTTTTTCTTCTATATGGTTGTGAATATGAAATTCTTTTAGTATGACTGGAAGGTGCTCTTATTCCTGTAATGCCAAATGCTTCACAGAAAAAACCTAATTCTTTTCTTTCAGAACCATATTTTGATTGTAATTTTAATTCTTGACATGATTTTAACCCTTCTCCTTTTATAAATCCAATTAGTTGACCATAAGCCCAATCATTAAAATTTATTACTTCTTTTCCTGTAGCTATTTTTAAATTAGTCATTATTCTTTGAGAAAATAAATTAGGTAAACATGTAATTAATTTTTCTTTCCAAAATGGATGAGAACAATCTTCTCTTTTAAATAAGTATGTCAGAAACATGTCTTTATACCATTTGAAATCTGTTAAAGTTGGACATCTTAAATTAGTTAAAAATATTTGAGAACTTTTATTATCTTGAGAAGGATTTCCAAAAAATGGACTATCATAACATATATTAAGAAATCAACACAATCTGAGACTTTGCGTTTTAGTACTTCTCCTCTTTCATTTTTGACTAAATCTCCTCTAACATCTCTTTCATCTTCTTCAGTAGTATGATTTAAAATTTCCTTTTTATTTTCGTCAGTTAATAGATTATCCCACCAATTTTTTAATTGTCCTGAAAATCTTACTACAAATCCTGCTGCAGTAGTTTGTTGATCATATATTTGTCGTTTATAAGCAGTTTTTACCATTCCCATTTCTTGAAATAATCTTAATATTTCGTATTCTGATTTACTATTTATATTCCATTCATAAATTGCTCTTCCATCATATTGACTAGCTATAAATTTTGCTCTTTCTTCTATTTGTAAATCTGGAGGTGTTATTTTTGGATAATAATTTTTTCTAGAGCAAACTGCCCAGATGGTCACTAAACTTTCCCAAAATCCGCCTTTTGGTTATTAAACTTTTTAAATAGCCTAAAAGGTCACCGATCTATTAAAAAACGCAACTTTTGGTCCTTCCGTCCAAGAGCTCCGTTAGTGGAAACGGAAATCAACTTTTTGAAGGGTATTTTTGTCCGCACAGCAGCAAAAGGTGTGAAATCGATCCACGTGTTAAATTTTCATCTTCAAATATGTCTTGAATCCATCAATATTGCAACCAATTATCTTCGTAGATCAACTTTTCTTTGCAACATCAGAATCCCCTTTTCTGCAATTTTCATCAGTTTCTTCATCAATTTTCTTCATCAAAATATGAATCAAACAAATCATCCTCCAATACAGGGAATTAGGTAAATCCCCAACCCCGGAATCCGGAAAGCAAAGAATAAAGAGATGTTGAAGCTAACCTCGCTCACTCTTCTTATCACAAAGGAAGCTAAATCAACAACCATAAATCCATTCTTATGAATTATCAATCATAGGCCGATAGTGGGATTATTGGAATATTCATACCCTGCTCTGAATAGGATTCAGTGCTCAAGTCGTCCAGTCCCGTGTGGGGAAGATTGCTTCTATCCGTCAAGCATTGGAGTCGTGCCTGAATCCTTTGTTCGTTCTTCTATCATCTGCACTTGCCTTCCTCAAAGTACCCCACAGCCAGCCACCCCCACTTTCACCTTTCACCGTCTTTGCTTGTTTTTTTTTTATTTTTTGTGTCTCTGTGATGACAGAGGCATTGCCTCATAGTTTGCCATCGCACGAACAAGGACAAATACATTGAGATACAGTATTAGTGCCACCCTTTTTCAGTCAAGAACTATTCAAGCCTTTGTCTTGTTTTGTTGTTTCTAATGATGTATTGGTGGTGCTGAAGAAAAGGGCTTCTTGTTTTCTCTTTTCTTTGTTGTCGACCTTCTTGACTTGAATTGAGACATGGCTATTCAAGCACAGATGTTTTCTCTTTTCTCTATTGGTGTGCATGATTTGTTGATGAATCCCCTTTTAATTATGATAGAGCAAACTGCACTCTTTTTTAAAACAATCAAAGGAAAAAGTTTGACATGCTCAAGATCAGCCACTATAATCCCTCAAAATCCTTTTCTGAAATCAATAGAAACCCACAAAAATTGCACCATAATTCACAAAAGGAAATACTCTGTCAAAGCTTCAAATTACAAAACCCATTTAAATTCTTTTGGAATTTTTTATACTGCAACTGGAATTGAATCCTCTGGATCTGTTAAGATAAATGAGATAAAGCTTCCGTTTTTGCAAGAGGGAAAGAGACCCATTAAAGAGAACAGGTTTTTATGAAACTTGAGATTTTCACTTCTAGAGAAATTACCGTTCAGAGGGATTTACGTTCAGAGAGATTTACCGTTGAGAGGGATTTGGAAGGGATGGTAGTGTTTGTTGGTTGCTTTTGGTGAATTTACCATTGTAACCTTGTCCTTTTGTTGTGCGGACAAAAATAACCCTGATTCCGTTTCCACTAACGGAGCTCTTGGACGGAAGGACCAAAAGTTGCGTTTTTTAATAGATCGGTGACCTTTTAGGCTATTTAAAAAGTTTAGTGACCAAAAGTCGAATTTCGGGAAAGTTTAGTGACCATCTGGGCAGTTTGCTCTTTTTTCTATGATATGGCGCATACTTTGGTTTATTATAGTAATTTCTTGATTTATATGGTTTTCTAATGCTATTTATTTCATCATATTCTAATTCATTTTCAATTTTCTCTATTACTTCATTAATATATTCATTTTGACTATAACTATCCTCACTGTTTTCTGTTGGGTTTATCTTTTGAATATTTGATGGAGTGATGGGGGAAGCTGCAAGATTTCAAATACTATGGTCCAAGCGTGATGTGACCACTTGCCCAATTAAGCACTATCGCCTGTCGGTGAAAGAAGAATCAACAAGTCTTTCACATTTCACCACGCAAAAATTGATTACTCAATTCAACCAAATGAAGACCATAAACGAGTAGTGGAATGTGCGACCAAATCTTAACTGCACTGCCTGTAGCATACCTTTCTCACACGAAAAATTTAAAAACACGACTGAGTCAGTAACGAGTGACGACCCTCCACCTCAAGTTTGAGAATTCGTTTATTAATTAAAGCCGACAAATTATATATATAAAAAAAATCTACTAAACTGTAAAAGTAATTTTCGTAGACAAATACACGGTTTGACTGTTTCCAAAAAGAAAATTGGTAATCATTGTATATAAAAAAAACTCATAACTCAAAATAGCAAAAAAGTTTTACCATTCCATCTGTATTTTAAAAGTGAGTTGTTTTTTTGGGTGGAGTCAGGACTCAGGAGTGTTCTTGAGTACTTACCGGATGCAACACCAGCTTGATGGGACTGAGACAATATTATACTATTATTACATAAATTTCTGTTAAATTTGTTTAGCACTCCAACAAGTTAAAGTGTGTCCAGACTCTTGCTTTTAGATAATCATCACACAGAATTCAAGAAAAACATGCATGAATCATGATGAAGAACCAACAATTAAATATTTTCTTGCAACAAAAAGTTTATACCAAGTTGTCCAGTACAGAACTACTACCGCCCCTTTTCAGTTTACTTTACTTCAGCTCTAAGATATTCACATTTTGCCATTCCTTCCGACAAAGGAACAAGGCGTTGGGAAGAAATTGACATCTTCTACCCCAATAAAAGTGTAAAACCAACTGATTCTTAATTCCTTTCTTTTTCCTAATTTTCTTCTGATTATCTCCTAACTAATTAATTTACCAACAAAAACACAATCATAAAGTTGGCAAAAGATAATAAAACATTAGTACAGAAAAAAGAAGATGGATGGAGAGTAAATTATAAACCTACTTGATGAAGTACTCCGAAACCGATCCCGAAAGAAAAATCCCCAAATGCATGTGAGTGACACAAATATGGACACGTCCACGTAACCAAGCGCCAAACCCATCTGACCAAGATTATTCATCACCGCCAGAACGGTCCCCAAGAAAAGACCCGAACATAATCCAAAAGTCTACCGTCTTAACTGCCTCAAATATCGTGTGATCTTCTCCAATCACCGGCGACTCCCTCTTTTCTTTCTCTTCCTTGACCGCAACCGCCTCCTGCTTTTTCTCCACCTCCTCCTCCTCCTCCTCTTGCACCGCCAACAGAGGTTCTTTAATTGCACCGCCATTCCCTTCGAGGTCTAATAATACTCTACTCGACCCAAACCTCATAAAACTCTTCAACATAAGGTAACTAGGAATGGCTAGAGGAGATGCAAGCAACACCAACAGCACGTATGCGAAGATCTGCGAGAAAAGAGGCCCGTACGTGTTCCCGACACATCGAATGCAAGTACATAAACCGCTATAACTACCGCAATTATATTAATAATTCCGAAGTACTTAGTCTCCTCTTTTTCTTCCTCTAGACTGGATGACGGCGGAATTCGCGGAGAAAAACGACGGCAGTGAGGCACATTACAAAAGGGACAATCATAAGCATGAGCAGAAATGTGGACGGATCGTTTGAAAACAGAGCTGAACAAACATCAGTGAAAATTGCAGTGCTTAGACCCACGTAGCC
Source organism: Ophiorrhiza pumila (assembly GCA_016586305.1). Classification (NCBI taxonomy): domain Eukaryota; kingdom Viridiplantae; phylum Streptophyta; class Magnoliopsida; order Gentianales; family Rubiaceae; genus Ophiorrhiza; species Ophiorrhiza pumila. Next base: position 51,690,384 of record BLIW01000006.1, on the reverse strand, counting down.
CTTCATAATTCCCGATACTGGGCCTCGATTCTTGCGGAAATTACGAATGCACGTCACGAGAATTGCAGTGTTCATCCACGTACTACTGTTGCCTCCCACGCACAAGAATATGCACATGGCCCAATACGGGAGGGGTTGGATGCGGCGGCTGACGACAAGCCATTGCATGCCGTAGCCGATGAAGCCTTCGACGCAGCCAATTAGGAGGATGATGGATGTCGGTAATCGGTCGGAGGCCAAGCCGGCGAGGATGCCGAAAGCTTTGCCAACGTCTTTGGCGACGGAGAGGTTATTGAGTTGGAGCTGAGTGAGGACCATGAGGGACTTGAGGGCGTCGGAGAGTAGTTAGAGAATGTGTAATTGTTGCCGGAAATAGATTGGACTCAAACGGCAGTTACGAATCCCAGCCATTTCCCGGTGGGGGATGTCGGAGAGGGCAAGAAACCCATATTTGTTTCAGTCAAAGGGATTTAATTTAACAAGCAGTGATAGTCAAGAAGTATGCAGCTAGAGAGGGTTACAAAGAAAATTTATAGAAAATTTTGTGAGGTTTGTGTGAGTTCTGTGAGGAAGGAAACATTTCTTGGTTTGGATGATTATTTAATGAAGATCTTTCTTAGTGATGTATTAATGTCTAATTTTGGTGGCGATGTAAACGATGTAAAAGAACATGCAACAGCCAACAACTACAAGTTGCAGTAATTTTAATCTTTCCTTTTCTCGGAAAACAGAATATTCGAAGCTCACCCTTTTGCTTTCACTTTCCATTTTTCATTTTCCAAATACATTTATTCTATATCGACATGTTGATTTCTCTCTTTCCTTTTTTTTTCATTTTTCATTTTCCGCATTTATTCCATTTTTCATTTTCCGCATTATAATTTCTTTTATAAGTACCTTTTTTTTTCATGCAAACTTACCTAGTTTAATTGCTGTAAATGCAGCATCTCTGGGTGCGTAGCAGCAAAGAGCTGAGTTGCTTATGCATTACAAGGAAAATAATTAATTGGAGAAATCTGTATGTTCCCAGTTCCCACTCTCAAAGAAACAGAATATTCTGTGCAATTTGGTCATCTTTCGTGGGCCGATCATCTCTAATTTAATGTGTTTAATTGTCAAATTTGTGTGAGCATATTATAGAAATGAATGTACCTTGGCATTCTTAGCATGTAAGAAAGCGGAGGCAAGAGTTGCTGAATTAATTATTAGCTAAAATAATGAGTTAATAAAGTGGATGCAATAAGTTGAAGCGTTTACATAGCTGTAGCTTTGGGCCTTTGGCCTTTGACAAGTAGTAGTATATTGCATTTGGACTGTGTGCAAGCCGTCGCTTATTTTAATCAAAATGTTTGGTTGGTCCTTTTGAAGGGTCGGCCATCAATGTAAGCTTTTTTTTTTCTTTCTCTTTTTTTTTTAACTCTCCAGCTCTATGTCTTTTTTTATGTCAAATCATGCGCCTCAAGCCAACCGGCCCCTAGCCAACTAGCCAACTGAGGATGTCTTCCCACCACTTCACTGTTGTTGAGTCAGACTACTCCACTGTTTTTTTTATGTCAAATCCTGCGCCTCAAGCCAACCGTCCCCTAGCCAACTGAGGATGTCTTCCCGCCACTTCAGACTAATCCTGGGCCTCAAGCCAACCGTCCCCTAGCTAACTGAAGATGTAAAGCGCGGGATGTGCACGCAATGGGTACAAACTTACGGTAGTAGCCCAAGTTGGGTACCAGAGTCAGTCTCCAATCATTGGTCACCAAGTCACACACCTCCGACGAATTCCGACCCCACACGGTCTCAATCCTGCGCACAACCACCATCATTGTTCTCCATTGCGTATGTGCCCCGGGGTAACTTGGAGCATCTCACAAATACTCTTTCTCCACCTATTTATCCATAAATGGGTGGAGATTATTCCAAGTGGGATTTGAACCATCGCACCATGGTTGCCATGATTGAATCCCACTTGAGATACCAATTGAGACAAGCTCTCTTGGTAACCTTTGTTGGTGTTCTTCACATATTCTTGCACTGATAATAGTAGTAATATTATTTCCATAAAGAAGTTGAAATAAATATGTAATTATTACTTTCTCTGATTTCTAATGAGCTGTCTCTATAGGCAAAGCACACAAATATTAAGAAAACAGTCAAAAGTGATTAAATTACCTTTAATAATAATGATACATAATTTTCTATATTATATCTCTTGTTTTAATTACCGATAAAAATCTAGGAGCATGTGATATGGACAGAATTAAAGTTTTCTTTTACTTTTTGTATTAAAATGTGCAGTAACTTTCTCCAATCTCCATGACTGCTTTGATGTTCCCATATTAGATCAAGTTCAATAGCATCCCTTCATTCCCCCCAACTCCAAAATTCATTTGTTAACTGCATTAACTCCTAAGAAAACAAATCAAGGAGCTAGGTATTGTCGGAAGGGTCAATGTTTTGTATCATAGCGGTAAAATAAAATGTTTCATTAATTTTTTATTAAAGAATTAAAAAAATTGGACAAAGTATATTATTATTTTATTACATTCCAAAAAATTAAATAATTTATATGAGGTTTTTATTGACCAAATAGATTAAAAATAGTTAACAAATTATAAAAACTAGTAAACCGTATCCAAAATTTAATTTTTTTAGTAAGATTATATATATTATTCTATTATTTAAAATAATAATAAGAAATTTAATTTGTTAAAGTATACATGAAGTAAAGAGAAAATAAAATGATGACAAAGTAGGACAAAGTTTTGAAACTTATATTTAAGGGTAAAATAGTTTAAAATATAAAAATTAATAAAATTAATAATTTTTTAAGGAAAAATTTAAACTTTTCATTTAAATATAGTAAAAGGATATCTTTATCAGTGCAAAATGTTAATAAAAATCTTTGATGGGGGCAAAGTGATTAAAGATCATTTTTCATGGGGATAAATTAAAAATAACCCTTAAATATATTGTTGTTTTACTATCAAATGTATGTTTGGATTGTTGTGATTGCTATATAAAGTAAATTGATGTTTTGGTTTTAGTCATTGAATTCTATTGGAATACTATATTGAATTACGTCAATAATTTAGGAAACGAACTAATTTGATTTTTCACAATTAAAGCTTCATTAAATGTTTTTGTTTTAGTTATTGTTTAGTTCTATTAGAATACTATATTGAATTACATTAAAATCTACTTGTAAATAAAATTGGAAATCAAAATAATTTAGGAAACTAACTAATTTAATTTTTTACAATTAAAGCACTATTAATATAGTTTACTAAATAAATTTTCTAAATACACGATTAAATGTTTGTGTTTTAGTTCTTGTTTCCTGAACTCTTCAGACTGCCTCCTAATATGGTTTTCTTAATTAATAATTTATGGTAATTAATTTGGTGTCATTCCAATTATATAGGAATCGAATATCTTATATTTTAGTCTTTTAGTTTTTAATTAAATCCTATTAAAATTTTTCTTAATTAATAATTTTTGGTAATTAATACGGTATAATTTCATAATATAATTATGAATCACATAATATATTCAATCTATAATAGGTTACTAAACTAATTAAAGCACCTCATTGGCTTTCTTTTGAAATTTATTTATTATCAAATTTAGTGAGTTTACTGATTATGATTTTATTGGGAATTTTATTTTGTTTTCATAATAATAATAATTCTTTTATTTGATGTTGATTTTTATTATGATGATACTCCATGATTATCATGTTTGAATTAATAACAAATATTTATTTTTTGTTGATTTTTCTTTCCATTAAACTCCATGATTGTCATGTTTGAATTAATTTTTGTTTGAAGTGTGTTCGTATCCTTTTCTTTCCGGCAATTTTTTGTGTATTGAATTATAATGTTTAAAATCTTTTCTTAACTAATTTTTTGTATATAAAATTTAAATTAATTGAATGAAAGATGAATTAATTTTTGATTGTAGTGTATCAATTGGGTGTGAGTAAACTCGTCAATTAACATTATGGGAAGTGTTGTCAAGTTTTAAAGTAAGATGATAAATTTTGAAGTTGAAGTTATAAATTCGTTTTACTCTGACTGTGACATTTATCACCCTAAAGCGATAAAACACACAACAATTTATTGTTTCTCCTTTTTTCTATTGCAGAAATAGAATATGTTTTGGCGTTTCAGTTTTTAAAATTTATTAAAACTCTTTTTAACTAATTTTTGGAATACAAATTTAAGTTAATTGAATGAAAGATAAATTAATTTGCAATTATAGTGTGTCCCTATTTGATAAAAATTTTAGTTTCAATATTTACTTGGTTAACTAATCAGTGGTTTAAAAAAGTTCCCAATTGAATTAATTTAAGAAAGTTATTAATTCCACTCCGGGTAAGTTAGTTAAATTGTTATTTGTTTTGGGATAGTTAGGTTATTAATTGTTTAGAAAAGTTCTTAATTCCACTGTGTATTTATAAGTTGGTTAAATTGTTATTTGTTTGGTTTAAGATGGTATTGGTTTAGGAAAGTTCCTAATTTAATTGGTATAGATTGCATATGAACATAAATCTAATATTAAAATCTTGTCCTTGGTGCTTATATTAAAGAGAGAGAAAAAAATTATGATTTAGGCTTGATATTTTTCCATTGTGTTTTCTTAATTGAATTAGTTTAGGAAAAGTTTTAATTGAATTGCTTTAAAAAGTTAGAATTATCATTATAATAAAATTGGCATAAAATTTAAATATAAGGTATCAATCCTTAAAGTATAAAGTTTCTTGAAGTTAATATTTAAATAGCATAAATTCTCCTGTTGCTTTATGAGCTTTTGTATGAAAAAGGAAAAAAAATGAACCATAAGTTTTCTTAATTGAACTGGTTTAGGATTTCTTCAAATGAGATTAAACTATAAACTGTTTTAAATTTTAATATTTTACTCTAATTTCTATAATTACATATAGTAAGGAACTGAATAAGTTTTATAAAATATAACTAAAAATTGAATAATTTTCTTTTAGACCAATACAACACAATCAAGAAAATATAAGGTAGTAGTAATTAAACTAGCTAATTTAATTAAATTAAATAAAAAGTAAGAATTTTTGTGCATGGTTATAATGATTCAATCCTATTATAACTATACTTCGTATAATTTGGTAAATACTTTCCTAAACCATTAAAACCTCATCAATGAGGTTGTTAGAATTAATGGGTGCACTCATGACAGAAAACCAAAAGTTTTAGGCAAACCAAAGGTTTTGAGTAAAACTAAAGGTTTTAAGTAAACCGAAAGGTTTTGAGTAAAACTAAAGGTTTTAAGTAAACCAAAGTTTTTTTTGAGTAAAACTAAAGGTTTTAAGTAAACCAAAGGTTTTTGAGTAAAACTAAAGGTTTTAAGTAAACCGAAAGGTTTTTGGAAAAACTAAAGGTTTTAAGTAAACCGAAAGGTTTTTGAGTAAAACTAAAGATTTTAAGTAAACCAAAGGTTTTCTATCATATATAAATAGCCCTAAAAGGTAACAAACTAAATAAGGGTTTTGGTTTGTAACAAGCAATACAATTAAGCAAGAAAAACTAGGTTTTTCTTGTTATCTCAATCTCAAGGGGCAATAGGTGGTGGAATTGTGATCTGTGCTCGATTCGTTAGTAGTACAGATCCACTGGTATACGAAGATTCAAATTTCCGCTGTGCAGAGGTTGACTGGACAGAAGGTTAGTATCTCGATCAGTTGCCTTTACTTGGATATATAGCGTATTATCCTTCATTGGTATCAAAGCAAAGGTTTCAAAAATTAATACATGCAGATTTTTTGAAAATGTTGTTCTTTCATGTATGATAATATATAGTGTTGTTTTATCATAAAAATGCTGTTTATATATTTTTTGATTAAAACCACCACTAATATTTGTTAGTTTTCTGTGGTATTTCGGCATATGACGATAAATGACTTATATGGAGTTATTTTAGATCGTAAATTTGACCTCACTAAAAGAGTCGAGAACGTGGATATAACCTTGTAATCCGCTGTTCTGAGTAAAAAAATGAACCCCAAAAAGTGGCGCATTGTTTCACACATGTCGCCGACTGTGAGTGTTGCAAAATTGCAACCACTCGAACGAATCAAGAAGCGACAAATGTCAGTGATAGCCCAAAATCTGGGACCTAAGGTTCCGCAGAAATGTGGATAAATAAACTATATATTAATTAATTAATTGAAATTAGTTTTCAATTAAATTAAAATAAAAAGATAATTAATAATTAATTGAAAATATTTCAATAGTAATTATTGATTACATTAATGAATTTAGTTTCAATTACAAAATATATATTCATAATTGATTGAAAATGTGTTTCAATTAATTAATATATAGTTGAAAAGTGTTTCAATTGTTAGATTATTTATATGATTTATTGGGAAAGATGTTTCAATAATTATTAATTAATAATAATTTTTGAAAAGAAGTTTTTTCAAAATTGAGAATATACTCGTGTTTAAAACTTTCTTCAAGTGTTGATGGATGCTTTGATTATTGAAATGGTTTTTCAATAAGTGGGAATACTGCAGAGTAATAACCCTATTTTTTCTGTGATTATGTTGCAGAAAATGGTTCTTATGTATTGCACACCAACGGTAGCAAGAACCAAGCATCAAAAGAGTTTTTTACGTAAACTCTTATCTGTGCTTGAGAAAATAAAACTGAATGCCCGTGTCCGGATGAATGATCTGGATTGAATCCTGCATCATGTTGTATGTTACAATAGAATGATGCAACTATACATATGGCATGGACGGCTTCGTTTGGGTTCTGATGACTTACTTCTAAATGAAGTAATCGCTGATTCGTTCAGAAATCCTGAATTAAGAAACTTGATGTTACATGCTCGTGGGCTTGGAACGCGTTCTTATTCATTCATGTTGAAAAGATTTTTTAGTTTTCTTTTGCAAGATGGGGCTCAAACGTCAATCAATCCTCATGAGAAGATGACGTTAAGAAGAGGGAGGACTGTGCCTCGTATCCTCTCCACTAGTGAGGTCGTTTATGAATTACCACAGTATATGGAGGCACAATTGGATGAGTCCATGCCAGTTACACATAAAAGAGTCATAAGGCTTAAGTAGTATCTTGATTAATTTATGTATGTTATTGGATTATTGTTAATATGTTGGATGGGATAATTTTTATGCATATTATTTTTCCGCTTATTTCATAATTTAAAGTTTTCTGTTACTTTATTTTTGCTTGTGATTACTTAGGCATGTAAAATAATATTTAGATAAAATAAAATTCCTAATGTTCCAGCATACAACTAGAGTTAAATGAACTCAAGTTTAGGGTAATGTGTACCCAAGTAATCCAATAACAAATTACTATGCGTAAAACTTTTAAAAAGTAAAACGTAATACTAGTTTACTAGAGGGTGATTGGAAACATAGTGACCTCTTCGAATCTAGGACCAGTATGAAATTTTATAAGTTAAAAGGTAAAATGCATAGTAATATCGTATATTGCCTATTTCTCCATAATAAGTGCAACTTTTGTGATCATTGTCTTAGTGACTAAAATGGGAACTGCTAGTAAAATCCATAGTTGCTGAATTGAACAAAGACCTTAAATTAAATGATGATAATTATGAGGTCTGGAGCATAAAAATCCAGTATGTGCTAGAGGAGCAAGAGGCACTCGAAACACTCACTGCGATTATGGAAGAACCTGAGGATGGAAACACTGCCCAACACCAGCTGGATAAAAAGGTTTATCTTGCTTGGAAGAAAAAGAATTCCAATGCTCGCATCATTCTGCTCAAGTGCAATGTCTGATGATATTGCCAAGGAATTTAAAGTTTATGACAAAACAATAGATCTGTGGAATGCATTACGGGAGAAGTTTGGGGGTGTGTCCCTAACCAAACTCCGGTCATTGACTATAAAATTCGACACTTACAAAAAAATCCTGATCATACCATGAAGCGACATTTACGAGAAATGTCCAATATGATCAGTGAGCTAAATGGTGCAGGTCATACGTTGACCGAAGAGCAGAAAATTCAAGCTGTTATCCGATCATTGCCCAATAATTGGGAGCATATAAGGATGCACCTAACTCATTCAGTAAATGTAAAGACATTAAGGATGTTGTACGACATTTGGAACTTGAGGAAGATCGACTTATGTCAGTCTGAGTGAAATCTGATGTTCACACCACAAGTTTCAATGTTGTTGGAATGAGTTCCAATAAGAAATGCATGGGGTACAAAGGCAAAGGAAAATCAACTCAAAGGTAGAAGAAACAGCAAACAGGACAGAAAGAAATAAGGTCCAAAAGAAATGTATCTAGTACAGTATTTCTTTCTGAATCTAACCCTTTGTGGGTTGTGGATTCAGGAGCAACGGATTATGTGACGAAGGATCGTGATACCTTCATTGAGTTCCGACGATTACCTTATGGTGCAAGGTGGATTTATGTAGGTAATAATGCCAGGATTGAGGTCAAAGGCATTGGGACTTGTAGACTTGTCATGCGTGACGGCCGCACTCTCCTTCTACATGATGTCCTTTATGCTCCTAGTATTCGTAGGAATTTTGTCTCTGTCTTGGTTTTAATGAAAATGGGATTTCAATTACTTTTTCTATGACAATTTTGTCAAGTTGTTTTTTGGATCCAACTTGTTATGGCCTTGGTTATATCATGGATGGTTTTATTATTTTGGATGTTGAATATTTCAATTCTAATAATAATGCTACTTCCTTCATTACTTCAAAAGAGAATAATGTAATGATTTGGCATGCTAGATTAAGCCATATTGAACAAAATCGAATGAGTCGATTAGCCAAAGAAGGTTTATTAGGTAATATTGATAAAGTCGAGTTACCTAATTGTGAGCATTGCCTATGATGGGCGATGAGAGATTGAGCTTTAATTCCTAAGCGCCAATTTGATAACGGTTTTGGAGCTAGGGTCAAAAGCTAAAGGCTTAACCGAATCAAATACATTTATAGCCCTAATCCTCACTACATTTAAGGTGCATCAAGACACCGACGTTTGTGTAGCAAAGAGGAAGTAGGGGTCGAACCCACAGGGAGGGGATGAGTTTATGGAATTAATGTGAATGTGTGTGAAGTAGTGAAAGTGCAAATAAAGAAGTAATGAAAATGTAAATTGACCTAAACTACCAACTAGACTAAGAACAAATAAGAAAGAAATGTTGAAGCATCAATCTTAAGTCAAGAAAGGGTACAATGTGCTCCCGGGTGTTGTTGGCAATGGTTACTAAGGATTTCCTATCTAGGGTTCGTCCTAAAGTATCACTAGGGCTAGGGACAACCGCTTCCTTTGAGCTCCACTTTTATGGCGGAAGCTAGAGCCAAAGGGGCGTTTGTCTAGAGAACTTAGTTAGGGCAAGGCGTCTTCCTTTATGGCGGAGGCAAGACTACTTGATCCTAGCTAACCGTGGTACCTACGTTCCCCCAATCTTACCACTCTCAAGACCCGTTCCCCCTTTATGGCGGAGGCAAGAACCGGTCCTTAGTCTCTCCCCTCTAAAGTCTCTCCCTAAGTTCGCTCCCCCTTTATGGCGGAGGCAAGAGCTAGCTTAGTTCTAGACTCCGGGTGCACAACCTAACGTAGCGCACGAATGCTATTCGTCTCCCCTCATTTATGGCGGATGCAAGGTAGACTCAAACATTTCCTCCAATCTACTTCCAACTCTAAGGCACAAAGTTCACTTAGGCATTTTATCAAACACTTACTAGTCCACATTTAAGCCAACTAGTTAGTCTTCTAATCTATGTCCATAGAACCCACCAACCTAGGTGTCCTCTAGAATTAACCCTATCAAGAAACATTTAATGCATCAACAAAGCCAACAACAACCCAATGGAGCACAACAATCTCTAGCCTAACATAGCTAGAGCATTCATCATTAAAGCAATAAATAGCACATACAAAGCATTAAAAAGCATTAAAGAAAGAATACTACCAATTTGGATGGAAAGGTATTCTTCAATAAATTTGAGCATTCATTACAAGCTTTGTCCACAAATGTTGATGAAATCCCCCTCCTTGTACAAAAGATTGAGCTTCCAAATGAAAACACAACTACACTACTCTACAACTAATCTAACCCTAACTAACCTAAACTAATTGAGTTCTTGGTCTCTTCTCCCCTTCTCCTTTCTCTCTCCCTTTGTTTGCTGCAGCAATTGCCCATATATGGGGTGGATTAGGGCTGGAATTTTGTGTGTCTCGATTGCCCAAAATGCCCTTGAAGTCAACACAAATGGAGGACAAAACTGGAAAAAGGCGTATGTTTCTCGCTGCTGAACGTCGCGACGTTCATTGATCGAACGTCGCGACGTTCCTTGAATTTCGCCTGAACGTCGCGACGTTCGATCGTGGAACGTCGCGACGTTCCCTGGAGCGAAGTTCTGTCCAAAGCTTATTCTTCAACGTCGCGACGTTCAGTTGTGGAACGTCGCGACGTTCCTTGCTTTTGGCTTGAAAATGTCCTTTTTCTTCTCCTTTCTTCTCCATTGTGCTACCCTTGCCATAATGTCCTACAAATACACCAAAAACGCATCAAAACGACATAGAAATACGCTACAAGGACGCTCACAAGGTAAGTAAAACGAATACAATAATGTCAAAATCCTCACATTATCAGCCTACAAGGAAAAATGGCTAGAAAACCATTCGGAAAAGGAACCAGGGCAGACAATCCATTACAATTAATCCATTCTGATGTTTGTGGTCTAATGAATGTGAAGGCAAGGCATGGGGCCTACTATTTCATCACTTTCATATATGACTATTCGAGATATGGTCAAATCTATTTGATTTCTCATAAGTCTGAGGCTTTGAGTTGTTTCATGACTTGTATGAATTTAGCTGAAAATCAATTAGATAAGAAAATTAAGGCTTTGAGAACCGATCGAGGTCGGAAATATCTCTCATATGAGTTTAAAGCTTTGTGTGATGAAAAGGGAATTGAACATCAGTTGTCCATTCCTAGAACTCCGCAGCAAAATGGTGTTGCGGAAAGAAGAAATCGAACTTTACTTGACATGGTAAGATCGATGATGGCACTAGTAATTTTACCCATTTCCTTTTGGGGAGATGCGTTTACAAAACTTCAGCCTATTTTCTGAAACCGTGTGCCCTCCAAAGTCTGCCTCGGGTCCACTATATAAGAAGTTATGGACTGGACCGTAAATCCTGACTCTTAGTCTATTGCGACCATTACGGGGTCCTAGTACTGCCGTATTGTCCAAATATCCTTCAAGATAAAATATGGTCAAATTAGGCCCAAGAGGTATAACAAGAGCATCTGTTACTTCAAGATAACTCTGATGTACTCAAAAGGGATATGCTCTTGAATGGTCAACAAGACACATGGTAGCCAGGGTGACAGAGTTGAATCACGAGACGTCACATTCATTGAAAATGAATTTCTTAAGCCTAGGTTCATATAGGATCAAAGGAGATCACATTTTACGAACACTCAAAGAAAGAGACAAGCATCAGGATCACTCCATTCCGAGTGGCAGACGGACTTTGAGGATGAAGTATTTTGAAAAATGTCCAATGACTCATCACCTCTAACTGATTGCGAATGTTTCCCCCCCCTAAATACCCTGAGCTCGGAGTGGAGGAGATATATGATACTAAATATCCAGTGGGAGTAGGGAACTTAGATCCTAGTTGGACTATACCGAACATTATGATGAAATATCAGAGAATATGTTTGTCAAAGATTCTGGACCTCGACGGTCCACTAGAAAGAGAGATGTACCTCAACGGTTCCGAGAATTATGCCATCGAAGTGAAACTCTCTTACTTGACCTAATCTAATGATGAGACCTAAAAATGTGAAAGAAGCTCTATCTTGTCCTGCTAAGGAAAAATGGATTAAAGCAATGGATGAAGAGATGGCATCTATGAGTACAAATCAAGTTTGGACACTCGTAGATTTGCCTAAAAGACGCAAGACAATTGGGAATAAGTGGATTCTCAAAATCAAAAGAAAGGCTGATAGTAGTATCGAAAGGTACAAGGCCCGCCTAGTAGCTAAGGGGTACACACAACAGAAGGATCGATTATAAAGAAACTTTCTCCTCCTGGTTGTGCGAATTCATATTCGATAAGGTTAATATCTGGCTATTATAGCAAATTTAGACCTAGAGCTACATCAAATGGATGTAAAGACTGCTTTTCTCAATGGAGAACTAAATGAGCGAATCTATATGCGATTCAGCCTATAGGTTATGTCAAACAAGGCAGCGAACAAAAGGTTTGCAGATTGTTAAAATCAATCTATGGTCTTAAGCAGTCATCACGACAATGGTATATTCGGTTTCATAATGTGATCATCTCGTATGGTTTCGATATGATATACGAGGACCATTGTGTTTACATAAATCGCTCTGGAAGCAAATTTGTTATTTTAACTTTGTATGTAGATGACATACTCATAGCTGGAAAAGACTTATCTTATATAAATCAAATAAAGAATTGGTTATCGTCCAATTTTGAGATGAAGGATATGGGTAAGGCAGCTTACATCCTTGGAGTTAAGATTTCAAGGGATTGTTCGAGAAAATTGTTGTCACTCTCTCAGGAGAACTACATCAAAAAGATTCTTGAACGTTTCAATATGCAAGTTGCAAACCCATAGACACCCCTATAGCTAAAAATGACGTCCTGACAAAGGAAATGTGTCCTAAAACGTCAGAAGAAACCAAGCATATGGAAAAAGTTCCTTATGCAAATGCTGTTGGCAGTCTCATGTATGCCATGCTCTGCACAAGGCCAGATATCTGTTTTGCTATTGGAATAGTAAGCAGATATTAGACAAATCTCGGTGAAGCACATTGGAAAGCAGTTAAGAGAATCTTGAGATATTTGAAAGAAAATCCACTTCTGGTTTTGTTTTCTTACTTGGCATTGGTGCCATCTCTTGGAGTAGTAAGAAATAAACGTGCATTGCCTTGTCCACTATGAAAGCTGAGTTTGTGGCACTCTCAGCGGCAGCACAAGAGGCAGTGTGGTTAAAATGGTTTATGAACTATTTAAAAGTCACTACCTTAGATAAATCAGTGACTATTTATTGTGATAGTCAATCGTCAATAGCTTATACTAAAGATCCTAAATTCCATAATAGGACCAAGCATATTGACATCAAGTATCATTTTGCAAAAGATTTAGTTGCACATGGAGAAATAGATTTGAAATACATAGCTACAACTGAGATGGTAGCAGAATGTTTTTGAGAAACATGTTAAAGTTCAAGGTTTATGTAAACTTTGATTTTGTATTTCACGAATTGTTGTTTTATCAAATTTGATATTCAACTTCAGCAATATACGAGTGTGAATATTATATTTGTATACTATTTACTGAGCATGTGGAACGGAGCTAAACCCTCTCACACGGGGTTACCCTTGCTTTGTAAATTAGTTTTACAAAGACAGGGATGAGGTTGTATTTTGAATCAAAATTGCTATAAGGTGCAATCGAGAGCGTGTTCAAATTACAGTACCGTCTTATTTTAAGAACAAGATTAGTCTTGTCAAGATAAATAAGATTTATTACACAAAATGTGTATCAAGACTAGTTTGTTTGTCAACTAGTTAATAAGTTAAGACTTATGTTGTATTCCGTTCTTATTGCCTAGAGGAACCCTATGGTAATTGAGTGCCAAAGGGGGTGTGTTAAGACATACCTTAAACTGATCATTCCTAGTATGGTGTTAATTTCATAACATATTAGTGATATTTAAAACATGCGCTCCTTTATAAATAAATAAAAGAAAGAACACCATAACACAATGTTTTCATGCCATGTGTGCAAATCGACCATGGAAGGGAAAATTACTTTAACTAAAAGTAGATCTCAGATTTTCCTTGTGTGGGTCCCCAATCTGAAACCGTGGGTTCATGGAATCCTACCCTTAATACCCTTAACATATTCTTGAAGTAAGGTGTGATATTGACTAATTTGGGAAAGGTGCCAAGAGGTCATCAAAAGATTTAGGCTTGGCGGACCTGACTGGTAAAGTGAGTCATACCTTATGAATGGAAGTAATGTAGAGGGGAAGATTACTTTGTAGAGTCACATTCACTGAGTTCTGTTATTCACCGGCATGCCTATTATGAATATTTTGAGAAATATGAACATAATAGTGATACAGAAATTGGTTTTTTGAGATCATGTGGTGAAACATGGGATGTGATAAAGTAATCTGGGGTAGGCATACATTTGTTGCATATTCGAAGGACAGGAATCTGTAAACGAGATGCTATATACCTTAACAGGTGTTAAGCGATTACGCTCTCGTAGTATGCTGGTCGCACAGCCTATTTTGCTTGTATGATCAGATTTTTGAGAATAAGATAGAAACATTTTCCGTCCAATGTGTAGTGGGAGATGTTAGTATTTAATGGGTGCACTCATGACAGAAAACAAAGTTTTAGGCAAAGCAAAGGTTTTAAGTAAACAAAGGTTTGAGTAAACTAAAGGTTTTTAAGTAAACCGGAAAGGTTTTGGAGTAAAACTAAAGGTTTTAAGTAAACGCAAAGTTTTTGAGTAAAACTAAAGGTTTTAAGTAAACCAAAGGTTTTGAGTAAAACTAAAAGTTTTAAGTAAATCGAAAGGTTTTTGGAAAAACTAGAGGTTTTAAGTAAACGAAAGGTTTTTGAGTAAAACTAAAGGTTTTAAGTAAACCAAAGGTTTTCTATTCATCTATAAATAGCCCTAAAAGGTAACAAACTAAAAAAGGGTTTTGGTTTGTAACAAGCAATAACAATAAGCAAGAAAAACTAGGTTTTCTTGTTATCTCAATCTCAAGAGGCAAATAGGTGGTGGAACTGTGATCTGTGCTCGATTCGTTAGTAGTACAGATCCACTGGTATATAAGATTCAAATTTCCTCTGTACAAAGGTTGACTGGACGAAGGTTAGTACTCGATCAGTTGCCTTTACTTGGATATATACGTATTATCCTTCAGAGGTTTTAATGGTTTAACACTATTTAATAGTAAATAATTTAAACATAATTAAAACACACTAATCAATCAATTGTTATCAAATTACATTTAAAAGAAAATAAATATAAAAAAGAATTTCCTACTTTGTTGTTTTTTAACCATTATTTCGAAAACTTAAGGCCATGTGTCACAAAAATTTAGATTTCCCAAAAATTTTATTATTTTTTATAATCTTTCAGAATTTATGTTTTTCTTCTAAAATATCAAAGTTATGCACAAAAAATTAAAATTTCTCTTGACATTTTTATTTTTTCATTTTTTTCTCATAATTTAAACACACATGTTCTTATTGAGTTTAGAATAAAAAATGGTCCAATGAAATGCGTAGGTATTTTTTTAAAAGAATTTATTTTTTCATGAAAACTCAATACTATAGCTATAGTTTAAGAGTTCTTTTTTTTTTTATATAAAACTTTTACTTTTCTTAAATCTATTAGTTTATATATTTTTATTAAAGTGGGGAACACGAAACTGGTTTTTAAAAATATTAATATGTAGCTTTTGAGATATTGAAAACCCAAGTAGATAGCACCACAAAAATTTATAATTTTTGAAATTTTTACTATATTATTATTTGTTGTCATGATTTGTATGTTTACATAGTGTTCATGTTAAAATAAGCATTATTTTTTTAAAAAAAAATGATTTGCAATGACTTTTTATTTTAAATTATGAGCAACAAGTATTTTTATTTTAAAAATATTGCAAGTAACGTTATTTATTAGGAAAACATTTTTTTAATTTTACAAGAACACATAAGTTTTAAACGAACTTTTAACATTACTTAACTGGCTAACTAAGAGGCTTTATTTAAAATTTTATATTAAGGATGATATAAAAGATCAAAGGCGATACGATTAAATTAAGCAAAATAAAAGTAAAAATAATTACAAGATTTAGATAACAAATAGTAAAGGGGAACACCAATTTTTTAGCATTGCAATTGGAAATGAAAATTTAGATAAATTAATAAAGATGTGAATTAACTTTTGCATATTTTACCAATTTTTAAACATGTTTTTTTTTGTAACATTTTTCATTTTGTACAATCAATAAAATACAATATGAAACTTTTGATTATTGTAGTATATTTTTAAAATATTAAATATAAAATAAAATATAAAAAAACATATTTTAGTGTAAGAAAAAAGTGAATGATCAAATAAAATTTTAATAATTACAAAAATAGTGTTATATTTAATTAATTATGTGATTTTTATTAATATTATTTTAAAATTTATATGTTAAAGATATCTCTAGATATTTTTTAGAAAAAAAATTAATTTTTTTTTAAAAAAAGCAACGCTATAGCCTACAAAGTTTAAGAGTTTTTAAAATTGCTTTTTTTCCCCCATATTCTATTAGTTTACATATATTGCCTCTTGATTTCTAAACAAAAATACAAACACTAAAATTTTAAAAGTATAAATATTATTTAGTCTTTTTTTGGCCAATGAATTGAGGTATAGATAATATTGTTGATAAATAATTATTAAAATAAATAGGTTACATTTAAAAATAAGATAATTTTTTTTGTGTTCTAAAACTTAAAAATTGTATACTAAATTCTATTCAACAATATTACCCATCTCTAGAGTAAAATAGCACTTATGCTGCTTTTTCATTCACTAATTTATTTTAATAAAATTAATGCAAACTACATAAAACTTTAGTTATAACAATTAGAAAAAGTTTAAAATAGTAGTTTCTTTAATTGTTCGGTATAGTCATACTGTTATATGAACTTGAACATCAAAACCTTCTTCTTTAATGTAACAAGCATGTTCACAATTTTCTTTTTAAATTAAAAAATAAGTAAATTAATTTAAATGCTTTTCTAAACAAATTAGAAAAATAATTAATGTTATTTTTTATAATTAATAAATAATAATTGAATAAATTCCCAATACCTTCTCTTAAAGAGTTAGGATACAAATTATTCGTTTAGATAAGTTATTTACTCTACAATGTAGATAACTTGATTACCTAATCTAATTATTTTTATCACTAATTGAATTTTTTTAATTTGAGCATCAAAAAATTGATAAGTATTACTCAATTTTTTCGGCAGCCTTTAGACACAACAGATGTGAAAGAAATTGAAAAAAGAAAAAAGCACATGCACATGTAGGTTTAAAAACTAAAATTAATTGAGAGAATGTAGTAGTTTTCCACAGTGGATAGTTAAAATTTACATGATTTGTAATTTTTCTTCTACTTGGATAGTCAAAGTATACACTAAAATAGTATTACTTAGAGAATAAATTTTAAAAGTGTGTTATTTTGATAATATTTTTAGAAAGCATGTTATTTTGGAAATAAACTCAACAAATTGAGATAATAATAACTATATGTTTCATGTAGATGTATATTATTCATAAATAGTTATTAAAATAGATAATTTACATTTTAGATTAGATACTAATTCATTTTTAAAGTAAAAACCATATATAGCTACTTTTTTGTTCACTAATATATTTTAATAAAATTAATTCAAAATATATAAAATTGAGTTTTAATAATTACTTAAATTAAAATATAGTAGTTTCTTAAATTATTTGGCATGGTCATGTTATTATATGAATTTGACCATCACAATATTCATTTTTAATGTAACAAGCATGTTTGCATTTTCTTAAGTTCAAATAACAAATTGCTCATGCAAAATGGAGAAATTTATTATTTTTATGCTCTATATTATATTACACACATTTTACTTTATTTTTCTTAAAATTACAAGTAAAATATGGTTCTGAAAGAAAAGAATTAGGTTATTTCTGTGAAGCATTTCGCATTACAGGAATAAGAGCACCTTGCAGTCATACTAAAAGAATTTCATATTCACAACCATATAGAAGAAAAACCAAAAGATTTCAACAAATTCAGAATCAAAATGAACAAAGACAAAATAGAGATTTTAGAAAAGAGAAATACAGAAAAAAGAAACTTATTTGTTATAAATGTGGCAAACCAGGCCATATTGCAACAAACTGTAGAACTCAAAGAAGAATTAATGAAATTTTCGATAGTGAAAAAGATAAATAATTAAGAGATAAATTAATAAAAATAATGATTAATGATGAGTCAGAAGAAAGTGATCAAAATATTAATGAAATAGATTCAGATACTTAAGACGAATATTCAGATTATTCATTACCATGTATGTAACGCCCCGATTTCCGAGGACCGAAACATGCCGTAACCTCAAGATTTAGTTTCCATAATCTTGAGGTCACAAGGCACCTCTTACTGTCATTATTCAATAATAATATAAAAATAATACATTATTAATCATTCTTACAAAATATTAATTAATAAATATCCATCACAAATACTCAAAACATAGTCATGGGTCTAAAACCCATAAATTTATTCATAACTCCTATACTAAGTACTTGATCCCTTCATCCTTCACCATTCCCAGACCCTGGTCTCATCCTTATCTACTCCATCAATTTCATCTGTAAAATATTATATATATATATATATATAGAAGAATGAGCGAATCACCCAGCAAGTAAACCCTAGATCATTTAAACTAGTAATACTTCAAAAATAATATCATTTCAAATAAACATTTAATCAAACAAACAATCATCAATAATCGTCTTCCGTAATAACATTAACTTATTCGTTACTTAAACTTTCATATAATTTGTACATTCATACACATACATACACACACACACACACATATATATTATTTATATTATTTACGTGAGACATCTTAATGAATGCGTACCCATGACATAACATGTATTCACTGCTTATGAGTACTCAGCCTCGCTGTATTCCCGTTAGGTCGGCCATTAGGCCCTTACATGACATACATAGATCCTCCTTGGGTCGAGGATCTTTATTACATAATTAAATCCCCCTTGGGTCGAGGATTAATTATGCCATGACACACATGTATGGAACACATGTTCCTACTGTTAGAACATGTAAATCATAGAACTATTCATTACGTTTTCCACATAAAACATGTTAATCTTTCATTATCTATAAAGGAAAATAACACCAACATATAATTCTTTATTAAGGAAATATAGTAGTATATTTGAGTCAAGAATCTAACGATTTGACATGGAGAAAAATTGCATTCTAAAAACAGAAACCTACCAATTCGTTTTTGATTTCATACTGCACAGTAAAATATGATGTTGTGTAAATATATCTTGCATGGGTGGATTGTAAAATGTAAAGCAGTAGGCATATTTTGCTAAGTAACTTGTATTTACTGCAATCAAAACAACATACCACTTTCTCAATATTTGCAAATATAGTTTAATCAACTTTCCATAAATCATTATAGGCAAATTTTATAATTTTTACATATTGCAAAATGTGTCCAAGTTTGAAAACAAAATACTATTTAAAATCTTTTAAAAACAAAACATGATCCTTGAAATATAAGTACTTCATGATCTACTCGAATCCGATAATAATTACACAGGATTTTATGTGAAAGCAACAACAAAAACATGAAGTTTCCAAATTTTATCAGTGAACGAAAATTTAGAAAATAACACATCTTCCAGGAGTTTGACTCACTTTGTTCAACTCTTTCACATCACTGGACCCACAAGGAAACAAAACATGAACTATGACTTGTAAATCTTTATATACATGTATATCATGCACATATTCATAACATACATTCCATCTGTTGGAACCAAAGTCAAAATATGCATTCAACGAAATTATACTATATTTAAATGTAATCTGGAAGAATTTAACTTAACATCACGCCATAAACACTAACAGATTACATGCGAAATCATGATTTATATATGTATATAGATTCAATTCAAACCGAAATTCCTTGATATCAATACGTAATATTTACAACAAAGGATGCATACATATTAATTGTATAAAACGTATTACACATATTAAGTAACTCATAAAAAAATATAGCTTTAAATAATTCATCTCAAGTTATATAATTAAATATTTAATATAGTGGAAGGGATCTAGAATTTACTTCCTGGTTATTGTGGTTGCTATCAGTCTTCCTCTTGCTCCAAAATTCTTTATGTGAATTTTCTAATATATGTAAGGGTCCTATTTATAGTGCTTGATTAGGGTTTACATGTGCTAGTTTCCTTATACCTCAAGTATTATGTTCCTAATTTTTAGCCTTGTTTCTCTAGGGTTTCATGCACTAGTTTCCTTATACATAATTATATTTTTACATATTAATTTATCAAAGATTTCTTTCACACATTATATATCCTTAAATCTTAAATCATTACTCTTAAATCATTTTTAAATCCTAAAATTTTTGAGATATTACAATGTAAATGCATTAATGTAATAACTGATGATAAAACTAATAAAGATATTTTGTTTGAAATTATAAGCAAAATTAATGACCCAATAGAACAAAGAGAATATTTGATAAGATTAAAAGATTTAATAATTCAAGAAGATAAAAAATCAGAATTCATAGAACCATTTAGTTTAAACAAACTTTTTACTAAATACTCATCAAATAGTGTAGTCCCCAGAATAATTTCGCAATCAATAGGAAATTCAAATACAATTCAAGAAGAAATTAAAGAATTAAAAATGGAAATAAGAGAAATTAGAAGTGACATTAGAAATTTACAACTAAAAGATTTAGAAATAGAAGCAAAATTAATATTAGATAAACAAAATCACAATGAAATACCAGAAACTTCTAATAAAAGGAAAGGAATTTAGATTTCTGAACAAAAAGATGAAGAAGAATACTTAAATATTATTAAAAAAGTTAATATAGAAAAATGGTATGTATTTGTTACTATAGGAGTTCAAGATTACAATACAACTTGTGTCGCTATGAAAGATAGTGGTGCTGATCAAAGTTGCATAAAATCAGGAATAATACCAATCAAATATTGTTAAAAAACAAATCATAGATTACTAACTGAAAATGGTAGTCCATTAACAATAAAAAATAAATTATCAAATGGATTTATATGTAATAATAATTATTGTTTTAAACACTCATTCATTATTGTAGACGATTTAACTCAAGATGTTATATTAGGAAATCCTTTTTTATATCAGATAACACCATTCAAGAAAACGACTTAAGGATTAAGTCTAAAAATAATGGGAAACAAAATAACATTTCAATTCATTACCCCAGTTAGACAAAAAGAACTAAACCTATTACAAACTAGTAGTATATTTTATAAAATTAAACAAGAGGAAAATCATATAAACTCTATAAAAGAAGAGATTACATATCATCAGATAGAATTACAATTAAAACGAGAAGAAATAATTAAAAGAATTATAGAATTAGAATCAAAATTCAAGAAAACAATATTTGCTGATCACCCATCCGCATTTTGGACAAGAAAAACTCATATCGTTGAATTACCTTATGAAAAAGACTTTAATGAGAAAATATTCCAACAAAAGTTAGACCAATACAAATGAACTTAGAATTATTAGAACATTGTAAGAAAGAAATACAGACATTATTAGAAAAACAATTAATAAGAAAATCCAAATCTCAATGGAGTTGTCCAGCCTTCTATGTCAATAATCAAGGTGAGAAAGAAAGAGGAGTTCCTAGATTACTAATAAATTATAAACCATTAAATACAGCATTAAAATGGATTAGATATCCAATACCTAATAAAAAAGATCTATTAAGTAGATTATTCAATGCAAAAGTTTATTCCAAATTTGATTTAAAATCAGAATATTAGCAAATTCAAATAGCAGAAAAATATAAGTATAAAACAGCATTTACTGTACCATTTGGCCATTATGAATGGAATGTGAAGCCATTTGGCTTAAAAAATGCTCCTTCTGAATTTCAAACTGTAAAAATGCAACAAATTTTACTTTAAAATTTGGATGAATATATTCATTTCTATTTTTGCTTTGAGTGATTTTTTTCCTTGTGATCTATTAACATTCTGAAATACTAGTTTTTATATAATTAAGGCATGAAATTTTTTTTATTATTTAATGTTTAAAATTAAAATTAATATTAATATTTTATGAGTTTAGTTTGATAAAAAATATTTTAGAAAGAATTTATTATTATTAAAAATTAAAAATTAAAAATTTAAATTTAATAATTTATTTATAAAACTATAAAAAAAAATATTGTAACAAAAATAATTACTGTAACATTATTTTTTTTTGTTTTAAAAATTTTGATAAAAAAAAAGGCAAGACAAATAAATTAATTTGAATTTGTGAAATAAAAAACAAAAGCAACAGTAAACAAATGGAGCCTAAATTTTTTGAAGTATATATTGGTAAATATTTTATACTTTAATTGAGAGAATAAAAAAAGTTGCGAATAGAAATAAGTGACATATTGTTTTTATATAATTTTTTCTTATAATTTTAGGGTGAAAATAAATGTTATATTAATAAAAATTTGGGAGAAAAATAAATGTAAAGCAGAAGAAAGCAGAAGTTACGGAAAGATTTATAAAAATTGATAAGTTGTAATGATAAGATAGAAAGAAGATAAAGACAAGTTGCACTGATAAATAGAAAAAATATAAAAGTGTTGATTGATTAAGGTAAATTTGGAAGATGTGTGATTTATTACTCTGAACGCTAATAGTTGCTCTGACAATAACAGTAACCTATATATAATAGAAATATTAATTTCATGTATTTTTTTCATGCTACAATTTAATTCATAATTTTTAAATAATAAAAATGCAACAAATTTTAATTTAAAATTTGAATTCATATATTCACTTCTATTTTTACTCCTAGAAATTTTTTTCTTGTGATCTATTAACATTTTGAAATGTTAATTTCTATATAATTACGGCACAAAGAATTCTTTATTGTTTAAATTTTAAAATTTAAATTAGAATTAATATTTTATGAGTTTATTTTGATGTCTTAGAAAGAATTTTTTTATTATTAAAAAATTAAAATTAAAATTTGAGTTTAATAAGTTATTTATAAAAAACATTGTTACAAAAATAATTATTATAACATTTTTTTTTTGTTTTACAAATTTTGATAAAAAATTGGACAAAACAAATAAATCAAATTGAATTTGTAAAATAAAAACTAAAACAACAGTAAACAAATGGAGCCTAAATTTTTTGAAGTATATATTGGTAAATATTTTATAATTTAATTGAGAGAATAGTAAAAGCTATTAATAGAAATAAGCGACATATTATTTTTATATAATTTTTTTATTATAATTTGAGGGTGAAAAAATGTTATATTAATAAAAATTTGGGAGAAAAATATGTGTAAAGGTAAAGGATGCAAAAGTTGTGGGAAGAATTTATAAAGAATTGATATGTTGTAATAATATGGTAGAAAGAAGATAAAGATATGTTGCACTGATAAATGGAGAAAGATAAAAGAGTTGATGATTAAGGTTAAATTTAGAGGATGTGTGATTCATTAATTAATTGCTCTTGAAGCTAATAGTTGCTATGGAAATAACAACAACCAATATATAATAGAAATCTCGATTTCATATAATTTTTTTTCATGCTACAATTTAATCCATAAATTGTAAATAATAAAAATGCAACAAATTTTACTTTAAAATTTGAATGCATTTATTCACTTCTATTTTTACTCTAAGTGATATTTTTCCTTGCGATCTATTAACATGATGAAATGTTAATTTGTGTATAATTAAGGCACAAGAATTTTTTATTATTTAAAATTTAAAATTAAAATTTGAATTAATATTTTATGAGTTTATTTTGATAAAAAATGTCTTAGAAAGAATTTTTTATTATTTAAAATTTTAAAATTAAGTTTAATTAATAATTTATTCATAAATATATAAAAAAAAGTTGTAGCAAAATAATAACTGTAAATTTTGTTTTCTAATTTTGATGAAAAAATGAACAAAACAATTAAATCAAATTGAATTCGTTAGAAAAAACTAAAGCAGCGGTAAACAAATGGAGCCTAAATTTTTTGAAGTATATATTGATAAATATTTTATAATTTAATTGAGAGAATTAATAAAAGCTATTAATAGAAATAAGTGTCATATTACTATTATATAATTTTTTTCTTATAATTTGAAGACGAAAATAATTGTTATATTAATAAAAATTTGGAAGAAAAATAAGTGTTATGGAAAAGAAAGTAGAAGTTACGAGAAGATTTATAAAGAATTGATAAGTTTTTATGATAAGGTAGAAAGAAGATAAAGATAATTTGCACCGATAAATAGAGAAAAGAAAAAAGAGTTGATTGATTAAAGGTAAATTTGGAAGATGTGTGATTTATTGCTCTAGAAGCTAATAGTTGCTATGACAATAATGACATCGTATATATAATAGAAATCTCGATTTCATGTATTTTTTTATTCTACAATTTAATTCATAAATTTTAAATAATAAAAATGCAACAAATTTTACTTTAAAATTTGGATTAATATATTCACTTCTATTTCTACCCTGAGCGATTTTTTTTCTTATGATCTATTAACATTTTAAAATGTTAATTTGTATATAATTAAGAAAATAAGATTTTTTTTATTATTTAAAATTTAAATTGAAATCAATATTTTATGTTTTTTTGATAAAAAAATGTCCTAGAAAGAATTTTTCATTATTAAAAATTAAAAATTTTTAATTTAAGTTCAATAATTTATTTATAAAAAATATTGTAACAAAAATAATTATTGTAAAATTATTTTTTTTGTTTTACAAATTTTAATAAAAAAATGGATAAAACAAATAAATCAATTTGAATTTTTGAAATAAAAATTTAAAACAACGGTAAACAAATGGAGCCTAAATTTTTTGAAGTATATATTGGTAAATATTTAATAATTTAATTGAGCGAATAATACAAGCAATTAAATGAAATAAGTGTCATATTATTTTTATATAATTTTTTTCTTATAATTTGAGTGTGAAAATAAATGTTATATTAATAAAAATTTGGGAGAAAAATAATTGTAAAGGAGAAGAAAACAAAAGTTATCGGAATATGTTATAAAGAATTAGTAAGTTGTAATGATAATATAGAAAGAAGATAAAGATAAGTTGCACTGATAAATAGAGAAAAGATAAAAAAGTTGATTGATTAAGGGTAAATTTGAAAGATGTGCAATTTAATGCTGTGGAAGCTAATAGTTGTTCTGCAATAGCAATAGCTTATATATAATAGAAATCTCAATTTCATGTTAGGTTTTTAATGCTACAATTTAATTCATAAATTCTTAATAATAAAATCGCAACAAATTTTACTTTAAAATTTGGATGCATATATTCACTTCTATTTTTACTCTGAGTGAATTTTTTCCTTGTGATCTATTAACATTTTGAAATATTAATTTTGTATATAATTGAGACACGAAGAATTCTTTATTATTTAAAATTTAAATTAGAATTAATATTTTATGAGTTTATTTTGATAAAATATGTCTTAGAAAGAATTTTTTATCATTAAAAATTAAAATTTTAAATTTAAGTTTAATAATTTATTTATAAAAAATATTGTAACAAAAATAATTACTGTAACATCATTTTTTTAGTTTGACAAATTTTGATAAAAAAATGGAGAAAACAAATAAATCAAATTGAATTTGTGAAATACAAAAACTAGAACAACGGTAAACAAATGGAGCATAAATATTTGAAGTATATATTGTAAATATTTAATAATTTAATTGAAAGAATAATAAAAGCTATTAATAGAAATAAGTGTCATATTATTTTTATATAATTTTTTTCTTATAATTTGAGGGTAAAAATAAATGTTATATTAATAAAAATTATGGAGAAAAATAAGTGTAAATTAGAAGAAAGCAGAAGTTACGGGAAGATGTTACAAACAATTGATAAGTTGTAATGATAAGGTAGAAAAAAGATAAAGATAAGTTGCAGTGATAAATGGAGAAAATATAAAAGAGTTGATAGATTAAGGGTAAATTCGAAAGATATGAGATTTATTGCTCTGCAAGCTAATAGTTGTTATGACAATAACAACAGCCTATATATAATAGAAATCTCGATTTCATGTATTTTTTTCATGCTATAATTTAATTCATAAATTTTAATTAGGGAGAATTGCCAAAATAGTTACTCACATTGTACAAAAATATTTATTTTGTCACCCACATTAAAAATGATACATTTTAGTCATTCACATTTAAAAATTGCACCAAATTAGTCACTGGCCAAAATTTATTAACTTTTTTAACAGGAAAAACACACTTTTTTAACATAAAAACGCAAGTTCACATAATGTATCACTTAATAAATGGATAAAAGTGGAAAATTGATTTATTTTTCAAACAAAACCCTTCATAATTTATTCATAGTCCAATGTTAATGGAGTAAGAGTCTACTGGTAAAAAGTAGTGGATGATCAATAAATCGATTGTAATAAAGTGTTTTGTGTGAAGAATAAAACGATTTTCTATTTTTACGCTTTTATTAAGTGGTCCGTGATGTAAACGTGTGTTTTCTCTGTTAAAAAAGTTAACAGAGCTTCGTTGAGTGACGAATTTGATGCTTTTTTTAAATGTCAGTGACTACAATGCATCATTTACAATGTGAGTGACAAAATAAGTTTTTTTGTACAATGTGAGTGACTATTTTGACAGTTTGTCTTTTTAATTAATAAAAAAGCAACAAATTTTACTTTAAAGTTTGGATGCATATATTTACTTTTATTTTCACTCTGACCGATTTTTTTCCCTGTGATCTGTTAACATTTTGAAATGTTAATTTGTATATAATTAAGGCGCAAAGATTTTTTTATTATTTAAATTTTAAAATTTAAATATGAATTAAAATTTTATGAGCTTATTTTGATAAAAAAATGTCTTAGAAAGATTTTTTAATTATTAAAAATTTTAATTTAATAATTTATTTATAAAAATATAAAACGTTGTAACAAAAATAATTACTGTAACATTATATTTTTTTGTTTTACAAATTTTGATAAAAAGAACAAAATAAATAAATCAATTTGAATTTAAGATATAAAAAACTAAAACAACAGTAAACAAATAGAGCCTAAATTTTTTGAAGTATATGTTGGTAAATATTTTATAATTTAATTGAGAGAATAATAAAAGCTATTAATAGAAATAAGTATCATATTTTTTTTATTTTTTTTCATAATTTGAGGGTGAAAATAAATGTTATATTAATAAAAAATTGATAGAAAAATAAGTGTAAAGAAGAAGAAAACAGAAGTTACAGGAAGATATTATAAATAATTGATAAGTTGTAATGACAAGGTAGAAAGAAGATAAAGATAAGTTGCACTGATAAATGGGGAAAAGATAAAAGAGTTTATTGATTAAAGGTAAATTTAGAAGATGCGTGATTTATTATTCTAGAAGCTAATAGTTGCCCTGGCAATAATAACAACCTATATATAATAGAAATCTCGATTTCATGTATTTTTTTTCATGCTACAATTTAATTCATAAATTTTAAATAATAAAAATGCAACAAATTTTACTTTAAAATTTGGATGCATTTATTCACTTCTATTTTTACTCTGAGCGATTATTTTTCTTGTGATCTATTAACATTATGAAATGTTAATTTGTATATAATTAAGGCACGAAGAATTTTTTATTATTTAAAATTTAAATATGAATTATTATTTTATGAGTTTATTTTGATAAAACAAATGGCTTAAAAAGAATTTTTTATTAATAAAAATTAAAAATAAAAAATTTAAATTTAATAATTTATTTATAAAAATATAAAAAAAATATTGTAGCGAAAATAATTATTATAACATTATTTTTTTTGTTTTACAAATTTTGATAAAAAATTGGACAAAACAAATAAATCAAATTGAATTTGTAAAATAAAAACTAAAACAACTGTAAACAAATGGAGCCTAAATTTTTTGAAGTATATATTGGTAAATATTTTATAATTTAATTGAGAGAATAGTAAAAGCTATTAATAGAAATAAGTGACATATTATTTTTATATAATTTTTTTATTATAATTTGAGGTTGAAAAAAATGTTATATTAATAAAAATTTAAGAGAAAAATAAGTGTAAATGAGAAGAAAATAGAAGTTACGGGAATATGTTATAAAGAATTGATAAGTTGTAATGATAAGGTAGATAGAATATGAAGATAAATTGCCATGAAAAAAAGATAAAAGAGTGGATTGATTAAGGGTAAATTTGGAAGATGTGTGATTTATTGCTATGTAAGCTAATAGGTTCTCTGGCAATAAGAGGAGCCCAACAATATATATATATATATATATATATATATATAAACTAATATATTATGGAATTTTTTTATAAAAAAAATGCTCTCAATTTTTCTGTCTACATCCTTAATTTTTGAGGGAAAAAAACAAGATTTCCTTAAAAAGTATCTAACATGTTTTTTGAGATTTACTTTTTGTTCCCAAATCAATAAACAACGTATAAACAAATCTATTAAGCAAACAGTACAAAAGTAAAAATTTAGAAACCGAAAGAAAAATGTGATTTCTCAAATGCTATTTACGTATGATTTTAATGATTATTTTTCTGTCCTTAAGTAAAAATAAATTAGGACAAAAATAAAAAAAGTAATTCTTTTTATAAACAATAGCTTTCTGGAGTATAATTGGGTTTTCGAATTTTCTTAAAACTATCAACGTATAGTTTTAGCAATCCATTTTTTATTTATTCATGGAAAAATAGAAAAGTGAAAATTTTAAAAATCTAAGGCTCCATTTGATGGGGTATTTTTTTCATTTTATGATGAGATATTTTTTTATTGAAATTTGTTATAAGAAAGGAATATTTTGGAAGTGTTTGGATTGATAAAGTTTGTTTTGTGAGAATTTGTATTAGAGAATTTTTTATTAATAAAATTTTAAAGTTCAAATTCGAATTAATATTTTATAAGTTTTTTTTATGGAAAATTATGTTAGAAAAAATTATTTATTATTAGAATTCACTGTAACAAAAATAATTATTGTACCATTATTTTTAGTTTTAAGAAGTTTTGTAGCAAAAATAAAGAAAATAAACAAATTATTTTAAATTTGTGAAATAAATAAATAAACACTACAATCAAACATAGACTTAGTTTTTATTGTCTATATCGGCAAAACCTTATATAAGTTTCATAAAATTATTTAAGGATGTTAATATTAAAAGTCAATGATATTGCTAGCCCTAAACGAGTCTAAGTGATAGCAAAGTAAGAACCAAATCGAAGCCTCGGGGTTCATTGGAGAGAATTAAGGGGTGCTTAAGAGGAATGGTTCACGTTTGGAGGCCCAAAAGGAAGAAAGAGATGAATTTTGACGTGGACAGCAAAACAGAAAAACACGTCGCGACGTGGAGGTCCTCCGACGTCGCGACGTCCCTGAACGTCGCGACGTCCATTGTCGCGCATCGCGACATCCGTCCAGTTTGAGTTTTTTTTTTCGCGTCTGTTTCTCGACGTGGCGACGTCGGGCTCCTTCACGTCGCGACGTGTGGCAATTTTATGTGTTAATTATTTTTCTGTTTTTAGAAACTAGGGTTTTAAGTTATTTTAATGTTTCCTTTTATGGTTTAATTCGTCTAGGGTTAATGTTAGGCCTATAAATAGGCGTTTTTATCAGTTGTAATGGGGGGGAGTTGAATTTTGAGAAATAAAGAACACAGAGTTGTTTTTTTTACGTGAGTTGTTTTCTTGAGGAGGGATCTCAATTTACTTGACTATTTTGTTATCTGTTGGTGAGGAGCCATCATATAACCGTGCGATTACCGTCATTCTACTAAGATAGAGCGATTCGAATTCAATCACATTGATTTACGAAAAGGTCGTGACCAATATTCCGCAACAACTATCAATCTACGTGAGGAGCGTGGTGAGATCGTTATCACTAAGGGTGAAAAGGAGTGAGTGGTAGTGAGAGGGATAAATTAGGTTATCTAGAAATTATTGCAAGAACAAATAATGGTATGAAAATATTTTTTATAAAGAATTTATGCAAGTACTTAGAGTGTAGATAGATGTTGTGTTTGTGAAATTAATCAATCACCCAATCATTTTCAAATTTCAATTCATAACAAGTGGCGTATATTGGAGAACTTTATATCTACCACTCAAGTAGAGAACATAAAATTTCAAACATTTTTACTAAAACTTGATACCTTCTAATAGTGATATCAAAACCACCTCAACCGTAACAAATATTTACGGACAAACTAATCTTACTAGCAGTCATGCATAAAACTTGGTTTTTACTCTTTCTTTTGATAAATTTTTCGCTAATCAAACTCTTTAGTTTAAAATTTTAATATTATAAAAAGGCTTTATACTCAAATTTGTTTTTCTCAAATTTAAATCTCATAAAATCATCGCATAGCTATTGTATCAATCACTATTACTTAATAGGAGAATTTATGAAACAAAAAGGAACAAATCATGTATGATTGGATAGGCCTTTTATGCCTATTTTTCATCTCATCTCATCTCAGACTTGTTAGTTAATTTATTATCAAATTTTTAAAACAAAAATTTTCAACTTTCTCAAAATACACATAAGAGCATTTTAGTCTTTTTAAAATATTTTTAAAATTTATACTCCTTCAACAACAATTAAGCCTTTATTCCACTATATGGGATCAACTACATAAATCATAAGTACAATGAAATCTCATGAGATTTCACTCAATGAATGCTTACATAAGAAATTTATATTTCGAAAGTGAAAGGAAACTCCTTAGGGCTCGTTTAGTTGGCAGGAATTTAGGATTGGAAAGTAATATTTTTCCTAATTTTTAGATTCCAGTGTTTGGTTCATTTTTGGACTTTTGGGAAAGTAAAAAGAATCCTACACTCTAGGAAAGTTAGTGTAAAATTTTTGGATTCTTAATCCTTGTTCTAAGTTGGTATTCTGATTACTTACTCTAGGAAAGTAAGTCATCTTTCATTAAATATTTATTAATACAATCTTATCCCTTATAATACAAACCACATGAATAAATAATTCAACCTTATTGAACTTTAATTAAATAACATAATAATTTTTACTATAAACTTAGTTCTTGCTAATTATAATTTTACATATTTGTTCCTCAAACTTTCATTGTAAAACTTACCCACCCTTAAAATATAAAAAATTTAAATAAACAAACAACATTAATTTTCAAAAAAAAATTATTATTTAAATAAATCACTTTTAAGAAATAAAAATAGACAACATTAATTTTAAAAATTTATAAAATTATATGTGATTTATATAATAATGACAATATAGCATTAAATATGTAGTTTACATTTGTTAGCATTTTGAATTATTTTTATTTATTTTTTTGTTATAACACATAAATTATATAATAATACTTATTTTTGACATTATAATTTTACAAGCATTTTATATTTTGCTGGATAATAATTATTTATTACATATAAATGAAATTTTTTAAAGAATAATTAGAAAATAATTTTGTTATATAACCTTGTATATATCACAAATATATACTTTTTTAATAATTGAACAAAAAATGCATTGCATTTTTTGGTTGATTAATTTAAATGAAACACTAAAACATGATTTTTAACTAATTTTTCTCTTAATGATCTATCCAAACATAGGAAAGGAAAGTTGTTGATTCATTTTGCTCAGAATCAAAATCCAAGAAATCATATTCACAAAACACTTTACTTTCCCGCCAACCAAACGAGCCCTTAAATGCTTGTGTGAATTATCTTAAAAGATTGAAATATCTATTAACTAAAGATAATGATTCAAATATGTTTTTCTCAAATTTAAATCTCATAAAATCATTGCATAACCATTGTATCAATCACTATTACTTAATGGTAGAATTTATGAAACAAAAAAGAACAAATCACGTATGTTTGGATAGGCCTTTTATGCCTATTTTTCATCTCATCTCAGACTTGTTAGTTAATTTATTATCAAATTTTTAAAACAAAAATTTTCAACTTTCTCAAAATACACATAAGAGCATTTTAGTCTTTTTAAAATATTTTTAAAATTTATACTCTTTCAATAACAATTATGCTTTTATTCTACTATGTGGGATCAACTACATAGATCGTATTTCACCATCCTACTCTATCTATACATATTTTTATTATTTGTATTTAAGTATATCATTTTTTTCGTTCGTTTCTTGTAATTCTTTTAAATTCCCCCCTTTCTCATTTTAATTGAATTAATATTTACATTTAATTTAATGGGTTTACCAGTGGATGACGATCAACGGTCATTGACCGGTGGCGATCAACTTTTGATTGCCACTAGCCAACCCTATTTAAAAAAAAAATCATTCTCAATGTTAACTTTTAATTAATAAATAAATTTTCAACACAAAAATCAATAAAAACTAAACTTACTAATCCAAACACTCAAATGTGAAACCTCATGTTCACCAATAGTTTAAAAACCAAATCGGAGTGCGAACCAGACCAATTAAGGGGTCGAGGGGTCATTAGGTATACCCATTCAAACCAATCAAAAAACTCAGATGATGTCATCATAACATCATAAATACATTTAAATTATAAATATATTAATAATTAAAAAATCCTTATATCCAACTACAAATATTTACTATCATAACTAATATATATATATATATATAATTCATTTAAAGATTGGACATTATTTAATAACAAATATAATAATTCTAAATTTTTTTAAAAAAAAAGAAGTATAAAAACTATCTCAAAATTTGTGTACTTTTCTTTTATTTGAACATTTACTCTATTAGTAAATGGTTATAAATCACATAGCTATTACTTATTTATTTGTTTGTGTTAAGAGAGAGATTAAAAATAAATTTTTTAATATTGTGTGTGTATTAATATTGGATCCGACATTCAAAAGTGAATGATAAAACTCATAAACCCATAATAGACAATAAGCACATGCATTGTAATGTTATTTGACCAAAATTCATAACTCATACAGAAGCCAAATGTTCAAAAAATAAAAGAACAAAAAAAAAAAATCAACATGGCCAACCGAGTTAACCGGCCAAACACATGTGTTTGATTGGGTTGATTGGTCAAATCCAATTTTGACCAAAATTTTAAAAAACGTTGAGTAAAATCAAACTGGACCAATAACTGGTCGCCAGTTCAACCTTTAACTAGTTTGGTCTGATTTTCAAAAGACAGGTGTCCACTAAGGGCATGTTTGATAAGTTTACTTAAATTTGAAAATTAATTGATTCAAACGTGAATCAATTAAGTTTGCTTAATAATCACAAATTGCACATATGAATAGATTAAGAGGGTTTGAAAACACAAACAAAATTATGATAAAATTTGGTTTAATTTTCTTAATATGAGAATATAGCCAAATATAGAGTTTTAAAATATTTTTGTAATATGATATAATTAATTAACATGATTTTTTTCTTTTCACACATAATTACACATACTAGACACATTTTCACACATTATACATATTTACACTACTACTCATACTACACATATTTTTACACATAATAGTTTAATCTACTACACATTACGCCTCAATCCTTTTATATTCAATTTCTTCTTTCAAGAAATTTATCTGCTTTATTTTGTTAGAAAATGGGTTGAGCTCCTTGTATATTGGAGGCCTAGTGAAAGGAAGAAGAACATCTTTTCAAAGATTTTGTGGCAAAATTCCTTCGAATGTTGCCATGTAAGGCATCAAATAAAGTCCTTCAATGGATCAGGTATCCAATTCCTAACAAAAGGGTCTTTTGCAAAGGCTTAACACAACAAAGGTATTTTCAAAATTTGACATGAAATCTGGATTCTAACAAAATCAGATTAATCCATCTGACAGATACAAAACAGTTTTTATAGTACTATTTGGACATTATGAATGGAATGCAATGCCTTTTGATTTAAAAAACGTTCCATACATGGATGGAGAAAGAAGAAAGCAGGCCCTGGAAGCTCAAACAGCTGATTCAGAATTTATAAGATGCATGCCGTCCAAATACTTGGAAGGCATGCCAAAAAGAAGAAAATGTGTCTGCCAGCTTATTAGCAAAGTTAGCCTTATTGCAACCGGATATAGTAATGTTTGAAGAGATCGAGCTTCAAGACAAGATTCGGAAGATAATCAGACTTGAAAGGCTAGGAATACCATATATCAAAAGATTACATCAATATCAATGCCAGCCTTTGCCTAGGATATAAATCAATGCCCCTGGAGAATCAGATATCATGTTCACAGAACTTAAGATCTGTCACCAAACATTTTATGGACTAAATGCCCTAAAAAAGCAAACTCAGCCGCCAAGCTTTCAGCAAAATTAGCACCACATCTCCCCAACAAAATCTTCCAGGAAGAAAAGCATCTTCATTGCAAAATTCAGAACGTTATCAGACTGGAGAGATCGAACATCCCATATATCAAAAGATCATGGTAGCAATGGAAGCTCCCCTACATCAAGTAAGCTTAGATATAGCCATGGCTGCTGAAGTTCAAGCCATTTTGCCAATGTCTCTTATATTATTCGCATACTCAATGATTATTGCCTCGGTTTCGGCCCACTTGATTCATATAATAACTGGTCAATAGCTACCGATGTTAGGCTATTTCACCACATCAAGAGCTTTTACTACTCTGCTTATAGTGTGCAATGCAAATGAGAGTATATCATGTCTTTTCTTTGTCACTCCTGATTATTTATAAATAGATACATTGTAAGGAGTTTTTTAGTAGAAAGCAACTCATTTTGCGGCAAGAAGATAACCGCAACTTATCTTACTCAAAAGGCTGCTACCCTGATGTTTACTTACTCTATCTCAAATGCTTTAATGTAAAGGAGTTGTCTCTCCTTTTCTTTTTTTAGCTATAGGAGCGTTATTGTAAAAGAGGAGTCCTTCTTATTTATAGCTTTTCAATGGTACTAATGGTGTAGTTATATCCGCCATTATTTTCTGTAACTTTATTTCTTAATAAATAAAATAGGAGTGACGCCCCCCCTCCCGCAAATGGGATGATTAGCCAACTAAAAAAAAAATCTTCAATCCTTATTCAAACTTTACTATTGTTTATATTGATGATGTTTTGATTTTTTCAAATAACATAGATCAACATTTCAAAAACTTAACATCATTTTGCAGGTTGTTAAGACCAATTAATGGTCTAATTATATCAAAAAAGAAGGTTAGTTTATTTCAGAGTAGGATTAGATTTCTGGGACATTACATCCATCTAGGAGCAATAATTCCAATAGAACGATCTATCCAGTTTGCAGATAGATTCCCTAATCAGATCTTAGAAAAATAACAGTTGCAAAGGTTTTTAGGGTGTTTGAATTATATAGCTGATTTTATTCCTGAATTAGCTAATATCATCAAACCTTTGCATGACAGGTTAAAGAAATCACCTCTAGACGGGTAAAAATCCAAGTCAAAGCTTTACCTCATCTAAATCTGCCAAACACAAGCCTTCCAAAAATCATCGAAACAGATGCATCTTATTTGGGTTATGGTAGAATACTCAGACAAGTACAAGACAACAAAGAAAGAATTGTTGCCTTCACTTCTAAATATTGGAATAGCGCTCAACAGAACTATTCCACAATTAAAAAAGAAATTTCAACTATTGTTTTATGCATCTCAAAATTTCAACCTGATCTACTTATCCAGAAGTTTCTTGTTCGAGTAGATTGCAAGTCTGCAAAGATGTTTTGCAAAATAATGTAAAAAACCTTGCCTGTAAACAGATTTTTACAAGATGGCAAGCTATTTTTATCTGTTTTTGATTTTGACATTGATTATATAAAAGGAAAAACAAATTATTTGCGTGACTTTTTTGCTCGTAAATTTTTGCAGGGTAGATAATGTTGCCGAGGAAAAAGAATGAAGAACTACCACCGATGTCGAAAAGCATCATATAAATTCAAAATAAACAAAGTAAAGTCTCACCTTCAAACAAACAGTCACATTCAAATCAATCCGCAGAAAAGAAGCCCAAAGACTATGCTTTGAGTTCTTCTCAATTTGAAGCATTAAAAACAGAAACCTCAAACCTACCCATTTCAATCATGAGTTCCAAATTTTGGGTTGATGTTGTGGAAGAAGATGAAAAAGTCCTCATAAAAAAATCACAGTATGAATCCATTCAACAATGGGCCTCATCAGTAGAATTTCAAGTTGTGAAATCTCTCCAAACTTCAGTAGTTATTGCAAGCCCTAATAATTTGAAAACTCTCCAAACTTCAGTAGTGGTTGCAAGCCCTACTAATTATTCAAATGTGGTTGCATCTAGCTCCACAAATTCAAAACAAATATTAACCCAAACAAATGTTTTCTGAAAAACATCTTCAAACTAAGAATATTTTAAAACTTAAATTTTGCTTTAATTTGTCAAACAGAGCCAGACTTTTTTGTCAATAATCCAAGCCAGATTGCAAAAGCAATACTACCATACTTCAAACTTTATCCAACATGCTCCAAACAAAATCCAAAAGTTTTATGAGTTCATCCTTATAGATACTGGCTCTATTGCTCTCAAGCAATATATTGACAAGGTTGACAAGAATTTGATCACCCATTCTACAGCTCAAATATTGAAAATCCTTAAACTATTAGATTGGGGAAACAACCTGAATACCCTAAAGAGTTTTTCTCGACCTTTTTCTCCTTTTGGATTTACCTATTGGGATTATAAACAAGCTTGGTTCAACACATTTTCTACACAAAATCAATTAAACAAACAATCTTGGTTCTTCTATTTTAAAAGAGGAACTAAATATAGTTTTTCAATATGGTTTGTCCAATGGTGGAACTGTTTTGGACCAAATCAGCAAATTCTGCCAGCAGACGTTCAACTTGGATTACAAATTTTTTCAGAAAAATTTACGTATGCAGAAGTACATATACCTGTGCTACTGCAATTCTTCTCAATCTTTTCATTAGAATGGATTTATGCTTGGAAATTTGAATTTTTCAAAAAAAATGACAAATTTCCTCCTCAACTAGTCCGACGAGGCTATACAAATGGTGGAAGACTTTTAATATTGACTGCATTCATGCGAAACAGATTGACGTATGGTTTTAGAAGAATCCCAAATTCTTACTCCAACAAAACCATGGATGTGCCGATTTCTCCAACAAAAGACACTTACAGCATCCAAACTAGCGGCCGTCTCAAATAAAAATGACTATGTTTAACAACTTAAAAGTTTGTTAGCACAATTCAAAGAAACTAAGACTGAAAGACAAGAAGCTAGTACATCCAATACTGCAACAACACAAGCGGAACTGTCAAATCTACCAGATAATCTAGCAAGTGACTTGGACCTCAATAAAGATGATTGTTACGGGATATTTTCACAAATACCGTAATAAACAAACATGTACGACTGCAATAGTTAGTATATACCAAGTATAAGTCAACACTTAAAAAAAACTCCAAAATTGGTTATAAATACTCCCTTGCAAAGAAAGAGAGACAGCTACATTTCTAATCCCTTAGAAATTTTTAGACGCTCCATCTCTCTCTCAAGAAAGAAAGGCTCAGCCTTTTCTCTTCTCTTCTCTTCTCTTCTTCTATTTTCTTTTCTTTTGTATTTCAACTTTCCGAAGCTTTGGGAACCTTATCAAGAATACCTTTGCTTGGAAACCTTTGCTTGTGTAAGATCCTTAATCTATAAACCTGTAATCTGTAAAATTATGTATATGTTTTGTTTCATATTTTGTTCTTTATGACCTAACTTTTAATTTATGTTCTTTACTTTTATGTACTGTTATTTTATTTCTAGTAACTAACTTAACACTAATTCACTAACAATTCAGTGGCAACACACACTTTCACGCACTACACATTTTCACACACTGCATATATTTACACATATATTATCACACATTGCATGATTTACACATAATACATACATTTTTACACAGTACACATATTTATACACAATATATTTATACATATTCTATAAATTTGTGTCCATCATATATTTTCTCATACTATATTTTCATATGTAAAAATCAGTTGGATTATCAAACGTATAAACTTAATGAATTCAACAACTTATTACTTTTATATTTCAGATTTCAAATTCAGTTAATTTTTAGTTTTATCAAACAGGCCCTAAGTGTTAAATATGAAGTAAGCCTCTCACATGTGAAAATACAATTGATTGAGATAATATGGTAACATGAGAGAAATTAATGGAAGACAAACAATTTAAACAAAGACATAATTTTTGCAAAATTTGAAAGAATTTATTAAATAATATTAATCTCTAAGACCCTATAATCGTTTATATAGTTTTAAAAAAATTATAATCTAAATAAAAAAGAATAAAAAATAATTAGAAAAAGTAAATGAACACAAAATTGGTTTAAACAAATAAGCTCATGTGTCTAGTAGATCTCTCCGTTCTCTTTAAAATCGTATATTATAATAGAGATTTTGAATTCAAATAAGAAAATTATACCTACTCAAAATCAACAACACGGGTTTGCCTTCTTTTTTACCTTTTGAACTGATCATGTGAGACCAAATATGCATTTGCGCTGTGGCACAACATATGCTTGATAATGATCAAATGACCACATTGTTGATATGTTCCCCTTTTTTAAAAGAGTAAAATGCAAAAAACTTCACTCAACATTTTTCAAATCTAGTTTAAGTCATCGAACTATTTTTTTTGCTAAAATTATCACTGAATTTTTTAAATACATTTCTTTTGGTCATTATGTCAATTTTTTTGTTTAACCTAACGAAAAGTAACAAATAGTCACAAATTTAAAGGATAGGATAGTCCAATAAAAAAAATAAAGCAATTAGGGCAGCACTCTCTCTTTCTCTTCCTTCTCCCTCGGTCCGTTCTCCTTCTTCTGCTCTTCCTCGAGTTCATTCTCTTTTTGGTTTCACTCTTACTCTTTCTACTCATATTTCTTCTATTTTCCTATTTCTTTTTATTATTAAATTTATATATCAATCTCTTTTCTTCACTTTCACTTTCTATTTATTCTCATATAGTGGCGGAACCAGAACATATTTTTAGAGGGGGCTTAACTGTATAATCGAAAAAAAAATCTCATAAAAGAAATGCCCAAAAATTATTGAGATCGTCTCATATAAGTGAATTATACTTATATGTAACTAATACAATAATTTTTTACACATTGTACGCTGATATTTGATATTTTATACGCTAATACGCTAATTTTTTATATTTTATATAATCTTTAATAGTTTATATGCTAATTTTTTATATTTTATATGAGTAAAATTAATACGCAAATCTTATATATGAGACGGTCTTACAAGAGAATGATCCAAATAAATATATATAACGCTAAAGTATCGAACTGACAAAAAAATTTCTATGATGAAAATTGACAAAAAGAATTTCAAGCTCTCATATTTTTTCGTAATAAATAAATATAATTTATAAATTTAAAATTAATTAATCACAAACACAATTTACAAATATCTATTAATAAACATTCAATTACAATAATCGATTACAATTCACAAAAATATTTACAAAAAAATTAAATATTACTAATATTAGAAAAATAAAAACATAAAAAATATACACCAAAATCGGTGCTAGTGACAACGAAATAAGTTTTTGCATACTAGAATTGACTATCAATAGAGGTCCGAAACTAAAGAAAGGAGACAAAGAATTGATTTTCTATCTAGAGATATGAGATTGTGAGAAAAGAGGGAGTTTGGGAGAGAGGGTACAAGAGAGTGAGAGATATCAGAGTAAAAATAAGAATTCGACCGGGTTGCTGTAAGAAATTTTATTAAAATCACGCAAGGTTTTTTTTATTAACTTTGTAACAAGTAAAACGACGTCGTTTTATCTTTTTTTTTAACTTTGTAATAAGTAAAACGACGTCATTTTATTTTAAATGACGTCATTTAACTTAAATTTAAGAATAAAAGATTTTTTAATTAGAACGACATTGTTTAAAGAAAAATGACGTCGTTTAACTTTAGAATGAAAAAAAAAGGAATTCAAGTCATCTTCTTCCAGGAAAGCAAGGAAGTTCTAAATTTGTAAAGCTGCGGAGTCGGGAGGCGGGCGGCAGTCGGCGCCAAGGGGTGCTAGACTGGTGGAGAAAATATCCTATTACATTCTTCTCCAAAAGGAAGAGGGCGCAGCCGCACTGGATCGCCCCCCTTAGTTCCGCCACTGTTCTCATATCAATCGAAGTACAAGATTCATTTTTTTAATTGAAAAAAAGTTTACATATCAATATATATTGGTATCAATCTACTCCTATACTAAATATTGGAATGATTAAAATGTATTTAATTTAATTATTCTTCTTTATTAGATTCTTACTCTATTTCTTTATCAATGACAATGACACAATATTAAAATTTTGGATATGGGTTTTGTTGAGACATGAGTAATTATTCATTCAAACTCAGAGGTTATGTTAGGAATTATTGAGATACACATAAAATCTCTATTGCACAATTTGATTTGTTTTCTCTAGGAGTGTTAAATGACGGAACTACTCGCGAATAGTTCGGTCAACTACTCGATTTGAGTTCGGTTTGACTGAGCTCGAGCGGCTCTAATTCGAACTCGAGTCGAGTTCAAACTCAAATTATATAGGATTGAGTAGCTCGCGAGCTATTCGAGTAGTTTTTTTTAGTTTTTATACTTATATTTATAATTTAGTCCCTAATACTTAATAAATTCTAATATAAATAACTTATATTTTATATTGTGGTCCTTACTTTTATAGTAAATTATCATTTCAACATACTAATTTTGAAAATTTACAAATACATTCTATAAAATTTTTTATTAATTTTTTTAAAAAAAAATTAACAAAAAAACCAAGCTTATACTCACCTCGAGTTCAAGCTCAAAAAAAGGTGCTCGATAAGCTCGAACGTGATTTCGAGTACCATCTCTAATGAGTCCGAGTAGCTTGATTAGGGATGTATTCGAAATCGATTTGACTCGACTCAATTATACACTTAGTTTTTGCCAACATCCAAATGTAAAATCACTAGCAGTATATATTCAACAAATTTGAATGATTAGGAAATAGGAGAAGAAAAAGGGACATTGAGTCTCAAGATAGTTCTCATACCACAATAACAAATTAAAGCATGTGAAATTTGCCTTGCCATTCTCAAGTTCTCATATTTTGTTTTTTCACTCTTATTTGAGCACATAATTTAAAGTTTTTTTTTTCTCTTTCCATCTTACTTCACGTGGAATTCGAATATGGAATTCACCTTGTCATCTTGAAGCCCCCAAATTTTTTTTTCTTCCTCTCTTTTTGTCATTCGATTAAAAAATAAGAGGGATGAAATGACTTAATATCATACGTTTAAAAAGTTTGATGACTTTTTAGGCAAAATAATATTTTAAGACTCCGTTTGGATAGAATATTTTTGAGTTTTATGATAAAATATTTTTTTATTGTTTTGTTATAAGAAATGAATATTGTGGAAATGTTTGGATTGGTGATTATGATTTGTTGGAATTTGTAATGGATAATTTTAAATGAATAAAGGTTTGAAATTTGAATTAATATTTTATGAGATTGTTTTGGTGATAATTGTGTTAGAAAAAATTTTTTATTATTAAAAATTAAAAATTCAAATTTAATATTTTATTTATAAAATATGTTGTAACAAAAATAATTATTGTAATATTGTTTTTTGTTTTAAAAATGTTAGTAAAAAAATAGACAAAACAAACAAATCATTTTGGTTTTGTGAAATTAATCACTAAAACGGGCTTGTCCAAACAGAACTTACTGACCAAAATTCGGATTTTGTATAAAGTTTTGACCATTTTTGCATTTTGCTACTTATGAAAAATTATGTACATTTTGAATTCGTGCGTTACGTCTTGCAAAGACTTGAAAGTAATTTTTAAACGAAAAGGATTTCTAAAAGATTTTCCTTATATCAAATACTTGTTAATCCCTCGAGCATTTCAACTCATCGTGCATAAATCACCAAGTAGTCAAAAGTTAGGATTAGGCCAGAAATTGGAATATTACAAGGTCGTTCAGGAGACTAACTTTTTTTATATAGAGATTATTTACGTTTTAGTTGTTTCTGACTTGAAGTGTACCATTTGAATCTTGGCAAGGGCTTTGGAATTTCGAGGAAAAAAATTCGATTTTTCAAAAATGATGTATACATGCTTTGGTAACTCATTTTTGGTTCTGACTCAACAGAAATATACAAATTCAGAGATTATGGAAAAAAATGAAAAAACTAAATTTTTTTAAAGAGTTCAATTTTCTTGAACTATAGCCATAAGTTTTCTAAATAATGGACAAACAATACGGATAATTGAAAAACAAAGAAAGTTCAAATTCTTCTCCTCATTTGCTAATTTAATTTCACTCACCTATATAGGTTATACGTTTAAAACAGTAACTAAATCTAGGGTTAATTCCACTTTACCCCTTTGTGGTTTGAAAAAATTTCCTTTTATTATCGGGATGTCATAATATCACGTAACCGTCTTGTGCAGTAGAAAATGGATGGAAACTATCTAAACTTGTGAGAGGAGATGAGAGAAAAGATGATGTTTAAGATAAAGATGAGAGAGAATATGGTGTCGGAAATAAAGAAGATAGGGAAAGATAAAAAGTTAAGGTAAAAAAAAGTGTTTGTAAAAAGAAAAACGAAGGAAAAAAAAAGATAAATAACATAAAGTTAGAGAGAAGAAAAAATAATTAAATAATATGTTATTCTTTTACTTTTATTTAAGAGTTATATAGTAATTTTATATAGTTTTGAACAGTTTTCTTCCGTTTTCGACTTTAATCTAAATTACAAGGGGTTATTTGGATATTATGAAACCATAAGATAATAAAAAAGAATTTTTCCAAACCACAATGAGGTAAATTAGAATTAACCCTTAAATCTAACACTGCTATCCATGAAATTGTACTTATTTTAAGGGAAAAAACCCCATTGAATTGCTTTATATTAAATATTCGGACCAAAATGAGATTTTGAACAGATATTGGGGGTTTAGTTAGCAATTCTCCATAAAAATGAAGACAAAAATTTTCTTCACATCCTCTAAGTCTACTATATCCCAACTCTTCCCATTTTCACAAATTTAACAGTAATAGCGGAGGTTAGATTCTCCATATTTAAGATAATTAAAAAGAATTTTTCCAAACCACAATGAGGTAAATTAGAATTAACCCCTAAATCTAACACTACTATCCATGAAATTGTACTTATTTTAAGGGAAAAAACCCCATTGAATTGCTTTATATTAAATATTCGGACCAAAATGAGATTTTGAACAGATATTGGGGGTTTAGTTAGCAATTCTCCATAAAAATGAAGACAAAAATTTTCTTCACATCCTCTAAGTCTACTACATCCCAACTCTTCCCATTTTCACAAATTTAACAGTAATAGCGGAGGTTAGATTTTCCATATTTTGTCTAATGTTTAAAACGATATAGTTTAACTAAAATTAGGGACTAAAAAGCATAAATATCACTAAAATCACTTTACAATTATTAAAAATTAACCAAAGAATGAGTAAAATCATTAGTTCATGTTAGACATGATAAGATAGAGATTATGTTGGATAGAAAATAATATTTGAGAGAATATCTCAACGGATAGTGTTACGAGTTGAAATCGGGCTTAGTCATTAGTTAGTTAATATTAAGGGATCTTATGCTTTTAATTCCTAATTTTAATTAATCAATACTGTTTTGCACTTAAAACAGAATATGACGGTTATAATTTTAGACGAGGATACGATACGATGTCCAGGCTGAATCAAGATTTCCTTCCATACTCTCACACACGATTTTCGCTTAAAAATTAAAAGTTTCCTGCTCAATATTCCATAGACATCCTTCGATAAAATCATCTTTATTTAACAGGTCAAAGTCAAAGAATGTGTTACTGATGATGAAGCAAAGAAAGAATCCATCTGTTGATGATAGTTTTGCAGCAAAGAATAGGACCAAAAGTCTGAGTCCTTCTGATGATGACAATGGGGAAAAAACCCGCATCCCAAACTCAAGATTTTCGCTTAAGAAAGTGTTTTTAGTTTGTTTGGTCATAAGAATAGCCAATGCTTTATTGGTACAAACATATTTCAACCCAGATGAACATTGGCAAGCTCTTGAAGTTGCTCATAAGATCACATTTGGGTAACCCTTTTGTAATAGTTTTTGATTGTCAAAGCTCTGCGAATTGGATTTTGGTTGTCCTTGTATCTTTTTGGGTATTCTGAATTTTTTGATTAGTGTTTGTTTTTGGTTGATTTGAATGATTTCAGATATGGGCATTTGACATGGGAATGGAAAAAGGGTATAAGAAGCTACCTGCATCCAACAATCTTTGCTCTTCTTTATAAATTTCTCGCCTTTTTGCATCTTGATACCCCCTGGATCATGGTAACTATAAGTTTTTGTCGTGTTAAATTTATGGCTATTTCTGGGCTTTAGCACTTTCCTCTTTAATGATTATGTGTGTGAATTGAAAGATTGAATTTAATTTTGTTGCTCAAGTTCCGTGTATTGAATGACCTCTAGTTCTTGGCATTGTTTGTAATATCCCCTTGATCCGGTCCATTTTCAGTTATTGTCATTGTTTCTTTTAGTTAAGTTCCTTTTGTTAATTGATATCCAAATATTGTATTTTAAACTGTCAAGGTTGGATTCCAAATTCTAGTTGCAACGCGTTGCAAATATCTTGCTACTTTGGTCGGATTTCATTGGGAATTCTCTCCTTGTTACATGTGCAATTTTGCAATTCAGCCATCTCTAAGAAGGCTGCTTAATTATGAATCAAATGGTTTTGAATTCGAAATTATGTCACTGAAAGTCATCTGCTATGTATGTCCATGTGATCATCATGCAACTTATCAGGTTATCTTTCAGTTATCGAAATGGGTCAGGTCTATTAGTAATGCATATCTCAGA
Source organism: Ophiorrhiza pumila (assembly GCA_016586305.1). Lineage (NCBI taxonomy): Eukaryota > Viridiplantae > Streptophyta > Magnoliopsida > Gentianales > Rubiaceae > Ophiorrhiza > Ophiorrhiza pumila. The sequence goes on along the minus strand of BLIW01000006.1, from coordinate 51,645,507 downwards.
GGATATGAATTGTTGGCCATGGACTCAGTTGTTTTGTGGAAATTTTATATTCGTGTTTTGAACATAGAAGGCAGTGAAAGTGTAGACTCCTGCTCAGTGGAACATTCACGAAGACAGAACAATGAGATTGCTTTTTGAGGATCTTTTTTTGTGAAGAATTTTGTTAAACGGCATTGCATTTTTTGAGAATTTGGTTCTTCCATACTTTTTTCATTTTCAAAGATGTGTTTTGCCTTGGGTACTATATCTTCCATTGGGGATAAGTAACTTCATATAAGTATCGAACAGTATTAGGCTATTTGTGCTAGACCCAAAGAAAATTGAAGCATGAACTGCATGTGTGTTAAATATTTGTTTATACCTGAGTTAGAAACTTAAATAGTTGGGATGAAATTGACATGACTGATTGATCATTTAATTTAACTGATATAATTACAGCTGCAAATCATTGGTTGGCAAGTATTTGATAATGGTGATTGTCTTTTTATTGAAACTCAAAACCAGTAGAAGAATAGTTGACACTTGATGGGTTTAGTTAGTTATGATCAGCTTGAACCATAGGATGCTTGCTGTTATCATGTGTAGTCTTTCTGGTTATGGCTTCCTCCATTTCATTGGTTGCTAAATCATTACTTTGATAAAGTGTTGTACTTAAATCATGTCATGTTCTTGTGCTTATAGTTGGTGGATGATTGCAAAGACTTGGAGCATGGTGGTGTGCCCTGTTCTTTTGTCACTAACTAAGTTTACATTCTGCAGATGAAGGCTCCTCGACTTCTGCAGTCTATATTTTCTGCAGTTGGTGACCTTTACTTGTACAAGCTGTCCAAGATTCTTTTTGGTGAATATGTTGCAAGGTGGGCTGTATCCTTCTGTTTGGGCCTCACGATTCCTTCTAACTAAGTATGATTCATTTTTCTTTTCGTTTATTCCATAATCTAGTACGCGGTTGTGTCCATCTACCCAATTCCCCTAGTCACAATCTCATTTAAGATTCCAAGTATGCAGTTTGGAGCCCACAAAAAAACCAATAATAGCATTTAAATTTAATGAATGTTGGCCATGTGCTACTTAACTCTGCTGCAGCTCTTTGCACAGTTGACAAACTGGTTCATGTTTTTTGTATTACAACGTACATCTCTAATACTTGGAGACTGTCCTTATCCTAGCAAGCCTGTATTACTGGCCCTGCATGAGAGGCTCATCCAACAAAGATTCGTTTGCATCAAGAAGCCGGGGTTTGGCTTTAGCAGCATTAGCATGTGCACTTCGACCCACAAGTGCTATTACATGGCTTTATGTTGGGCTTCTGGAGCTGCTTTTAACACGCCATAGATTAAAATTCATTTTTCTTGAGGTTGTTCCTATTGGGTACGTATTTACTGCAACCTTTCTTTCATGTAACTTGTTCCAATACTGTTTTTGCTTGTTTAGTAAAACATAAAAATGATGCAGATTATTCAAGTTAGTTGCTAAGATAATGTCTACTTGGAAGAATATTTGTTTCTTTTTCTTAGACTTGCAACTTTTGTGGCCTACAACAGTCTATCGAGCGAGTTAATGAGAAAGTGCCCTAGATCAATTGAATTTGTTTCTAGATTAGATGAGAGTTGTAAACTTTGATTGAGAGTAGCATCATGGCTGGTTAGAGACAAAATGACCTAGAGCATGCCAACCTATGGCAGTTGATTGATAAAAAGTTGTGATGGCTTCCAGATTGACTGGCAGATGAAAAATTATGGCCACAAATTACCTAATCTCAGTGGTATACTAATGCAAATGAGTGAGAGATGCACACCTTACATGTGTGCTGTTCAGCAAAAAGTTAGTAAGGAACAAGTTTAGAAATTTGATAAGTAATAAGAAATGAGGGGGAGGGGGAAGTTTTGGGTAGTTAATGTTAGTGGGTTTGTTGACAGTAGTTCTGGAAATCCAAGAGTGACATTCTTAAATTCCTCTTCAGGATGGATAGATAGATAGTAAATCTTCAAGACAAAATTTTCAAATCGGATGATAAATTCTGTAACAAAGTTCACATTTCATATGTTTTCTGTATAAGATCTAGATCCAAGCACCTTGGTTTTTTCGAAAATTGTCCACTACAAAACTGGAATGGTAATGACATGTCGTTTAATGATGAGAAATTTCATGCTGATAGCATCTTACATTTCAAATTCAGCCTCTCTTTAGAATATTTGGCAAAGTTTATCTTAGCATCTTATGGACACAAGTTTATTTTTTGCATGTGTATTTGTAAAAGACCAATATGTTGATACTTGGAAACCGATATAAAATGCCAAGTAAACCACTGATATAGTTTGTTCCTGTTTAGTTATGTGCATTTTGTTTGCTTGCCCCACTGAACCAAAAATGAGGCTGCATCATTCAGAAATAGTGTGGATATGTTCCTTTTATTTTTCCCTTTTGCTGTTTCACCAACTGGGGATGGAAAAAGTTCTTAGAGTTTACATTCGTGAATAGTTAACGCATGGCAATTGCTTGTAGTTTCCTTTTTCAAATGTGTAAGATTGTACTTCCATTAGTTTCCATGTATTTCTTCTGGGAGTAATCAAATAACAATCCAGAAGTATGCAGAATTACTAATTTTGTAAGTACATATGCTTATTTTATCATTTGAATACCTGGGATCAGGGGGTTGGTGCTTGGACTCACCCTTCTGTTGGATCGTTTGATGTACGGCTCGTGGGTTTTTGTGTCTCTTAATTTTCTTAAGTTCAATTTTCTTTCTTCCGGTGGAGACTACTATGGAACTCATCCATGGCACTGGTACTTCACTCAGGGATTCACGGTCATGCTTTTGAGTTTCCTACCATTTGTGGTAGCTGGCATTGTCATCTCCAAGGAATTGAAGTTTTCTGGGCTTATTGCTTGGATGTTAGGAATCTATAGTGTACTTGGTCACAAAGAATTCAGGTGACTACATTCATGTTTACATTACTATGGTTTGTTGTGCCATCAATAGTATTGTCATTTTCTAACGAGTTCTGAGTGATAGGTTTGTCCTCCCTGTGCTTCCAGTAGCTTTGATGTTTGCTGGTTATGCCATAGCTAAATTGGGAAGGACTGATCTCTCACACGGCCAAAATGAAACTTCTAGGAGCACTGATGCAAGATGCTCCTTAAAGAAACAACTAGCAGTGTTTTTTCTTATTGCTACCAATCTTCCAATGGCACTTTATATGAGTATGGTTCATCAGGTACATGCATCATTTTTTTTTTGTTATGCCTATCATAATTGGTCTGAAATTAATCAGGTTACACCTTTTGATCTAAGATGACAAAATGTAAATAAGCTGCGCTATTTCTTGATTGTATAATCTTTATTCTTCCAGATCTGGTAATATCAATATATTCTGCTGGATGCACTATTCTTGGTTTATATAGGAAAACTGACTTGTTCTATCTTTCTGTTCTTTCTTGCCAATGTCCTTACTTGCAACTATACGTGACAGCGTGGAACAGAGGACGTGATGTACTATATTGCTAAAGAGGCTGTTGATGGTAAAGTGAAAAGTGTCCTTTTCCTTACACCCTGCCATGCTACACCTTACTACTCAGCTCTACACCATGACCTTCCTATGCGTTTCTTGGATTGTACACCAAGGTACTGATACTGGATTTCCAGTATGCTTTAAGCATATATACTGTTCCATCTCTATTCATAATTTACTGAAATAGAAATCCCATATCTTACTTTTTTTTGGTGTCTTTTAAACAGCGAGGAAAAAGGAATTTTAGATGAGTCAGACAAATTCATGATGAATCCAGTTGGTTTCACTAGAGAATTTGCAAAAAATTGGTCGATACCAAGTCACATCGTATTGTTTGATTCACAGGAAAAGCAATTAAAGGATTATCTGGTTTCACATCATTTTCATGAGGTCTGAAATTTTTGCCTTTCAGTTTCTCATGCTAGGAATTCACGGTTATGCTTTTACTTTTCTGATAATCAGCATCTGCTTCATGACACGCTTGATCTTATCATTTTCAGATAAAAAGATTCTTTCATGCTCATTTCAAGGTTGATCGGGAGCTTCAAGCATCAGTTGTTTTATATACTTTCAGAGGCCAATGATTCTGTATCCAATTATTTTATAGGGATTTTTGCTACTCAAATTTGTCCAGAAAATGACTCAAATTTTGCACTTGTTTCTTTGACTGTGAGTGTACAATACCTAGTGGTTGGTTTAGCTGTTGGACAAGGAAAAGATGTTTTTCATTTGATGAAGATAGGAATTTTATGATGTTTTCATCTTTAGTTGAATCATATGCTTTACTTTTTAGTTTGTTTTTCTTTAAAGAGGATCGGCACGCCACCTACTCTTGGTGAATCGAGCCTTGTTGATTCACCAGTGAAGATGTAAATTCGCTCATAAAAGTGTTTTTTCATAGTGTTTTCTCTCTGCTGAAGTAGCAAAGATGATACAGGATATAAAAAAACTTAACATACCAGAAGATTTGAGGTGGGATACAGTTTAATGAATAACAAGTAGATGATTCAAAAACGAAAATAAACAAAAGATATTGAGGATACAAAATGCATAACACAAAAAAAATTAAAACTTATTAATATATCCTTCAAAAGTTAACATGGTATAATCTTTGCAAAAATTGCATAACCAAAAAAAAAAAAAAAACAAAAAGTAGTACAATATTCTGTCTCCAATAATTACATACCATGATAGAATTACAAAATATGCTGATATAACAAATGAAAACATGGGCAAGATTTTTTATTTATTTATTTTTTCTTTTAGGCTTCATAGAATTGAAGTTCATATTTTGTAAATGAGTTAGATAGCAATAACATATGATTTATAGTCATTGACCATTTCCTGTAACTTTGGTAATCATCCATCATGTCCAGCTTGATCAACCCTTTATTTGTCGTCAGTACAACAAGATAAGAAGTGCAATCACTTTTTCCAGCTTCTGTTTCTTTGTACAGTTCTGCATGCAGATCCAGCACAATACCTAATAGGACCATTGGTGATGAATTAATGGTCAGTATAATTAGAAACTTAAGCTCATTAACATGAAATATTAACTCTTTTTTTTCTTTCGGTTTTATACATTAGTTTTAAACTTTGCTTAATTATAAGTTCACTGTATGTTTACAAGTATTCGATTCTAAAATCGAAAAAGGGAGTAAGGTTGCAACAGATAGCCATCCGACATAAAATTTTTGTCACACCCTATGATATGGATGATATTTGAAATCGTGTAAAATCAAGCACAGTAAAAAAATATTATTCATATAACCGATCCCGGGATAAAGAATTAATCGTTATTGTCTCATACATTAGTTTTAAATGGAAAGTGCAAAGGGTAAGCTGAAAAAAGAATTAAGAATGGAGATCGAACTTACTTTCCTGTGTTCTTGCAAAGGTATTTAGTAAATTAAGCTTCCTTATTCTGACAATAACCTGTTTGGCATGAAGAGTTTGATATAAGCTAAAGAAACTATGATTGCTATATATATATTTATTAGTTCAAAAAGGGTAAAAAAAGAGTGCATGCTTGAGTGTAAAGTGCAGGCATTGCCATTCTTTAGCTTCTGCAGTGCATATAACTTTATACAAAAGAGAAATAAAGAGCGCCCTTTAAGTGAGCAAAACGCTAAGGCAACAAAAAATGCATATTACTATTTTTCCAACAGTTTGTTCTTCTTTTATTTGTTTATTATTTTAGGGAAATATGGGAACATGCTTATATTATTAGAGCCACCAAGATTGACTAAAGCTAAACTTTCTTGTACACTACTCATTGTGTTTCTTTTCTTTGATGATTTGATGTCATATTTGGACATCTACATGCTAATCAAATGCTAATGAAATTTAATGATTTGAAGTATATAATATCATGCAATTTGTAGATCATTGATTAGGCATCTTATCATTGCTCTAACTCATGATAATATTGTCAAATTACAACTTATGCATTAATAAGACATAATGATCATAGTAAGATTTTTCTCTCTTTTTCTTTTTCTAAAAAACATCACTAATCAATCTTTTTTATGCCACTTATTGAAAGCTTTATTTGACAAATTAATAAGCACAAACTTACCTTGGATTCACCATTGAGGATGACCGACACTGACCTCAAGATGCGCCTTCCTACTCCAATTTCAGTCAATTTAAAGAGTTAATTAGAACAAAAAATGAGTAACAAAGAAAGTCCAAGAAAGAAAAAACAACACAAATATTTTATGGTATGTTTGTCTTTCTTTTTATCTTTTAGTGCGATCCGTTATGGCTAATACAAAATAATTTTACCATCTGCAGTCTCCACGTTAAGCTCAGCACCCTTGGCAACAACTGATCTACAATTTTCAAAGTCGAAATTTAATTCAGTAGTGTTATCCTCGATGGGTAGTACTGGTGCACCTCCATTAATCAGTTTGCTCTTGTATCCTGATCTTGCTTTAAGTGTTGCAGCTCCTCTTAATGCTATACCAACATCCAAGAAACACAAGAAAAGAAAAAGAACAAATTTAAGATAAGATTTTGATGAATCTTAAGGGATTCTTGTGCATTGATTTAGACAAGATATATGAAGGGTGAAGACAATGAATTTTCTGAATTTGTTCAGTATGAGAAATACTCTTATGAAACGGGTTCGATATGGGAAATTAAAATCATAATTTCAATAGTCATTAATTGTGTGTTTCGTATAAAATAAGTCTTATATATGAAAATCGTGTATTTCATATGAAACACGTGTCATATATGAATCCGTTCCAAAGGAGTTTTTTTCGTTCAATATTGATTGGATATCATATCTTATGTTTATTGTTTTCAATTTAAACCCATGAAAGATAGAAAATATTTACATGTTGTAGCTGAAGCGGTAAGTGTTAGGATGTCAGTAGCACTTGTGCCAGACATGGCTGATCCTAGGACACTTCTGATTTGCTCTTTCTTTGCTCCCATTGCTTCAGCAACTTTGGCACATTGAGCAGCAACCAATGCTGCAGCAGAAGCTACGGCAGAGTCTTTGTTGGCTATATTTGATTCATCATGTTTTGATGATGAATTCTCAGCTGCTATGGCAGCTAAGGCAGCAGCAAGACCAGCCACTGATACTGCTGCATGCACTTCAGCTCTCTGCAATCTCTTATCATCTTTTCTCTTTTGCTTCATCTCTTTAAGCCATTTCTTGATTGAAACATTCTTAAATGGCTGTCCTATTTTCCATGGCATCTGCATGCAAAAATTCCCATGTTTTTTTCGATCTTTTCAATTTAAATGCAAACCGAATCAGTCAATATGCCAAATGAATATAATTAGGATTGAAGTTTTGCTTACCCATTTCTTCTTGAAATAGCTGTTATAGTTTAATTCTGGATGCATTGCTTGCTGCATCCATATCCATGACTAAAAGGAAAACATGGAAAAAGTTAGTTTGGAATGCATATTACCCATAATTCATATTATGGAACTTGTGCTTAAAAGGGAGTAAATAGTACTAGCAGTTGATTTATACCTTTATATCATTGGATTTCCATGGAGGTACAAAGTTGTCTGTCTCGTCCATCTTCATGCTCTTGTCTATTTTCTGAGATGTCATGATCAATAATATGCTTTTATGATCAGTCTTTGTTGATCAAAATTAAGAAATCTGGACAAAAGCAAGAAAGTTACTAGAAATAGACCGATTTAGCTTACCATAAAGGAGGCTATCGGGTCGAGTTTCTTGATTGAGTTATTATGGAGAATGAGTGATTGGTCTTGTAGCTCACCATGGAAAGCTTGAACAGCAAAGTTGCACCAAGCACTAGATAGAAAGTCCATTGTCTCGGGATGTGCTTGAGATATTGTTTGCTTAACCTCTCGAGGATCCATTGGATTAAGAGCTAAACAGCAATCTTCAGCTTTGTTGCTTGATAGAGAATGAAGAAAAGTCCACTTACTTTAGTGTATAAATAACCGTCAAAATGTAAGGTACATATATACAAGTGTAAAAACATGAAGTTGAGAAATAAGAGGGGATAATGCTCACTTTAATCCCTTGAAGTAATGAAGTTTTCCATAATTTTCAGACTAAACTTCTATTCTTGACAATTCAGTACCAAACTTGCACTGTTAATTAATTTTGACCACTTGGGCATAATTAGTGTTTGAATCTAAATTCTTGGGCACTAACTAAATTAGGATGTGTCACTAAGTAAGTTTACTCAATGGAACCGGTTGGAGATGGACTTTTATACTTTACAAGATTGTGCTAAGGGGAAGAATGTGAATTTGTTTCATTAATTTCAAACGGTCATAATTTTCTTATTTAGAGTCATATCGCTATTGTAATATAGCGTTTCACTATTGTGTCTTTTGCATTTATCGCTTTTTTTTCTACAAAATCTGTCACGTGTTATTACTAATCATCCTCTAGGATTTATGTGCTGCACAAGAATGCAACTTTTGTTCAAGAATCAGCCATTCGCTATTAATCGGCTAAAGTTGGAAAGCAATAGAAGTTTCGGTCCTAATGTGACAAGGATTAAGGTATTGCTCGTGTATGCAAATTTATGTTCAAGAATTAGCCATTTTTCTATTAGTTGGTGGTAAGAAATAGAAGTTTAGGTAACTACTAATATGACAAATAAGAACGTTGAGTGCAAAATGTCAAAAACTCTAATACGTCAAGGGTTTAAAGTGGGATTATCCCAACTATTCGAGGATACAAATACTCACTAATGTACAAAACTACATGATCAAACTCACATTCTTAGCTATTTCTGGTGTTATCATGAGGAGTTTACCAACAAGTGTGGTCCATAAACGTTGTTGAAAGTGGCTAGTAAGATACTTTATGCTGTTGAATCAATAAGAAATTAAGGGATAAACAAACTACTGAAATCATTATGGTTTGGTTGTATCACCCCACTCAAACAAATTCTTGGATTTTTATTACAAATCATATATGCATTAATGGACACAAGAACATTGAAGCCCCTTGCAATTAAGTATAGCTTCTTTATGTCCTCTCAGAAAGAGATGCAATAAAATTATGGGTAAATTAAAAGGCATTAAAGAGAGATGAGACTTCACAGTTGGAAAGATAATGGATTTTGTTATATAATATTGAAACTTGGAGATGGAAACAAGAGGACCCCATTTGGCATTATAACTGCTTAGATAAGCAGATTTTTGATTGGAGATCAGAACCCTTTGAAGATTATTGTGAAATAGCAACACATGCCAACCACTACAGAAGCATTAGAATTTAGATGATAAAATGTTAAAAGATTAGAAGCATGAGGTCCCTTCCTTTTGTGTGTCTTTAATTTGAAACCAGAAATATAATTTTTGTGGGGTTGAAATGGATGAGTTTAGGATCACTTGCCAGCTAAAGTTGTCTACTGCCTTCAACTTCTAACATTTCTAACCATAAGTTAACCAAAACAAGCACTCCCAAACACAAGCTTTAACTCACACACAAACACACACAGAATGATAACCATTATCACCAAGCATGCACTTAGGGGCCAACATTGGCATTTGGCAAGAAGAAAGAAAAAAGAAAGAAGTAGGTGTATATGATGGGAAGTTGTACTCCTAACATCAAAATAACGTTTGTAATATGACTAACAATATAAACAACTCAATGAGTAACACTTTTTACTCTTTTAATCATGTTGCAAGTCCCTCAAATTTTAGAAAAGTGTGTTTCGGTCTTTAAACAATATTAAGCTCACTATTGAGTATTCCAATCGACTTAAATCAGTAGTTCCTTTTTACCTACATTCCCACTCATCCTTACATCACACACAAAAATCAGATTTGGACCCGAGATCTTGAACTCCAAATCTGGGGTTGGAAAGTCAGCAATATGCTTGCACACATCTTTATACATAACGAGCATTTTAAGAACTAAATTTACGAATTTCTTTAAATATAAAAAAGATTGAAGAACAAAACTTGAATAATTCAAGGATTTTGAACATGCACAAACGAAGTTTAAAGTACTATAAAACCTAATTAGATACCTTGTAGATCAAACCGACGAACTTAAAATTTCTTGGGGCTTAAATTAACTTTTTTCAAAGAATTGGGGCAAAATGAAACCTTAATGTTGTATTAATAAATGGACAAAAGGCTTCATAATACGCCTTTATGTTAACGATTTGGTGGCCTTACACTTAATTAATTGGTTGCTTTCATTAGGCTCATGTGACAAGAAAAACTTTTACATTAATTTACTTAGATACTTGATTTTAATTATTATATATAATTGCATTCTTGTCCCTTAATAATATTTGATCAACAGTAGGACCACTAAAGTGCAACGTGTGCTCTCTTCAAAAAGTTTTCTTTTGCTTCCAATTAATTGGAAGAACCTCGAACGACTTTCAAGATTTATATATATATATATATTCTTAGATTATTAAAAAAAAAGATAAAGAGGGAATAATTGTTCTATTAAAGAATTTAAGTACATTGAACTAAGACGATTAACAAAAGGCATTAAGTTTAATTAGAATTACTAATCATGATTAAAAAAAATATCTCTTGTTCTAGAGAAGCTCAAGAATTCTGTGGTTCGAATTATTCTCTTAATATTAATTTGGATATATTTGATTATCAACCCTGGCCACTAATTGAGGCAATGGTGGTTAGCGTAGGTATAACTTTTTGGATTTAAATGAACATTTTTATTATTTATTCTTTGGGAGATTGTAGCTGCCTTGATTGTGTCGAGGCATAGGAAGGCAAACATTGTCAAATTAATACCAAGACAAATCTCAAAAAATATTGTTTATGATTCCCAAAAATCAGCATATATAGGAAGAGTCTAGAAGAGATGTATTATAGAGGACAATTTTGAGGTTTGTAAAAATGTTTTGGATAAAGATTAATATTTATAAAGAATGTGGGAGACAATCAACATAAGAAGAGTCTAGAAGAGGTGTATTATAGCTGACAATTTTTGAGTTTTGCAAAAATGTTTTGGACAAAGATTAATTTTAAAAAGAATTTGGGTTGTCTCGGGAAAACATTTTGTTGGTTATAATGGCAGTTTGATCCATTGTTTGTTTTGGTGGATTGCACTCAACTTGTTGATAATTCTCTATTAGTTAATTGAGTATAAATTTTTTATATTAATTTATAAGTTATCGCTTTCGAAATGTAAGGTATATATAATTAATTTTATTTAGTGGAATAAAGACCTAATTTGTTGTTACTGTTATTGTACTTATTATCGTTTTCTAATTAATTCGTGGACATAATGAAATTTTTTCTAAAAAAAAATCATGGACATAATGAAATTATTTAATTGGAAAAATGATGTATAATAGTAATCCTTCTTAATCATATCAAGAGTAGTTTAACAACTTAATCATCTTCTCAATGCCTTCAATTATGGAAGAATAGAAACAAATGAGAATGTTGAACATAATTTTCGAATTTTACAAGGGGCAAAACGAAAACAAAAATTAAGATGAATTGGTGCCCATTTATTGGCAAAGCCCAAAATTCATGATTAGACTTGAGAGAACAAATTATACAGATCGGGCTTCATAAATCTAACCCACATCCAATGGGCTTCATTAGCTCAATAATTGGGCTAATGGATTATCACCACACTTTTTTCCCAAAATCCACCTTAATTAGACTCAAGGGAACAAATTTATTGCCTTTTACAAATTTTGGAACATCAATTTGGTACTATGAATTTTCAAATTAGACTTTCAAATCTTTATCTTTTTATTTTCTTCCTTATTATGATTTAGAATTTTTGTTGAATAACAGTAAAAATTAAAAAAAAAAAAAATTCTTCCAATTAAGATCACATTATGAAATAAAATCTAATTGAATTCAACATTTCTCAAACCTTTTGCTTCTTGCGTTTTCTCTTGTAAGGTTTAGAGTCTCTCTTAAATAATGGTAATAAAAAAAGAACATATATGCAACTATAATGAACACATCATGAATACAAATATCTAGTTTGATCCTATTGTCTATGTTCTTTTACATCCTTAATTATACATTAAAAAAATTCAATTTCCCAACTTAATTAGTAGATATATAACTAATTAATGAACAAAAATGATGCATGTATAGTTGTTGTATTTTTTTTTTAAAGCAATCATGCATGTAGAGTTATATATAATCTAATGAAACTTGAACAGTCTAATTCTTTCCATCATGATAATGAAAATTAACCAAAAAAAAGAAGAAGAGAACAGTGTAACAAAACAACAATATGAATAGTTCAAAGAGATATAGCAACAATTTCTTCTTATTATTTGCTTCATTATAAAAAAAAAATCACATTAATTTGACAACTTTATATATATATATATGCTTAACCTTAAGCCATGGACAATAAGTATCAACAATGATGACTATACAATTTTAATTGGCATATCTTTGCAATTTCTCACATATATTACAAACTCTATAAATAATCAAGACATGTTAATATATATATAGAGCAAACAAATTGCAGAAGATATATAAAATTAAGGCAGAAAATTTTACTTAATCAAAATATTGTTTCTCTGTACAAGAATTTCCTATACCATTACCAGCCAGCTTAATTTTTCTCCTTCGTCATGATCATCTTCTTCAAAGTAGTACAAAAAGGAAATTATAATTTTTATAAAGAAGAAAAAAAAAAAGAAAGGAAAGAAAGATAACTATATATGTGATATTAATTTAATTCTACTTATATATAATTAAACCTTAATTGGCTAGCTTCTTGCTATGATCCAATTTTTTCAGAAACATTGGCTAGATGCCGCATTACATCTACTTGAAGCTTCAATGACAAAATATAATCTAGGGTTTCCCTTATCAAAGAAAATTCATCCATGGATTCTCCTCCAGGCACAAGACTTTTCAGCACTTTAGTCCTCTTCATTATGAGTCTTTTTGCAATAGAACTAGCCCCAACCACATGGGCTGTTGCTGTCCTTCTCATCCTTCTTGTGGCACTACAACTTTTCCTTAATATTTTCTTGCTTCTTGCTCTCTTGCTGCTCATCATCATCATGCTGTTGTTCTTGATCAATTTCATTGAATCTTTCTTCAGTATTGTCTGAGATAATTCATCCCCTAATACATGTAGCACGAGGGCTTTGTTTTTGGCGTCATTTGAAGCTTTTGCCATAAGGGCACGACTCCAAGAAGAGGTTGAAATTCTTGTGGACGCCATGGCAACGTCTGCCGATAATTTTATGGCCTTTTTTCTTTCATGGATGCTCATTTCTTTCTTCGTTGCACTGTATATTTGTAAACCCTTTAACCATTTTTTCAAGAACTCTTGCTTGAGTGAGCTTGGAGACCGCATTCTAAGAAAAAACCAAAATGAATGAATAAATAATAACAAACACAAATGAAAATTCCAAAGGAAATTATAAGTCTATTTTGTTGCGTGATTTTCTCTGTCTTGCAAAATTCCAACATATGCATGATTACAAATGTGAAATGTTTCGTGCAGAGAATTATATGTTAGAAGAGTGATAATGCATGAATGAACTAAAGCTGACAAGGGACAAGAAAAACAATGTGAAATCAGCAGTGTACCTTAGCAAAATATTAATTTCTTCTAATGGATGGAAGAGCAAATCATGCCGGGAACGAGGCTAGAGAGACACAAGTTGGAGCAAGTGTGCGATTCCTCTTGGGATGAAAAAAGTAGTGTATGAATATTGGCCACGAATACGAAGGTTATAAAAACACACACTCACATACTACTGAGGGAGAGGAAAAAAAGAGAGAGAGGAATAGAGAAGGAATTGGAAAGGAATGAGAGGAAGACGAATGTGCAAAGAGCTCATTTATGTGCTCAAAGGAAGGGAAAGTGGTGGGCCAATTAGATAAAAACACAGCACATGCAGGCACATGGAATCGATGGTCCACCATCAGAAACCAAAACACCCTCAATACTCATATTACTAATTTGATACCTAGCTAGCTCAATTGTTTGTTGACAACTTCTGATCCCGAAAATATATTTTGGATGGGCGAAATTATATACTATTATCGAAATACGATTGCATTCCGTCTCCCTTTAAATCCCTCAGTGAGCGCAAGATTAACAAGATTAACGATAGTTGAAATGGTGTGCAAACCTAATATTTGTAAAGAGACAAAATTATATAGTATTATTGAAAGGCGATCAATAGCATTTTGTCTACCTTAAAATTTCTCACTGAACAAGATTAATATGGTCAAAATGGTGTGCAAAACTAATGTTTGTAACGAATTTTAAGGGCAAAATTATATAGTATTATCTGGAGATTATAATGTGACTGAAATGACATGCAAACCTAATATTTGTAACGTAATATGCTGAAAACATACACATAACATATATAAACCATAAAACAGACAATCTTCGGCCTAATGAAAGAATGTGCATGTGTGGTGACACTATTATTTTGTTTAAGATAATGACCACATGAATCCCAAAAAGACCAACAATTTAGTTGAAACTATACATTTTGCAGTCTTTTATGGTTATAAATTGATATGTAACATGATGGATGAGGATTTTGAGCATCAACAGCTAGAGACTGATCACTGGATGCACATGTATATTTCTAATAAACGAACAAGACTTAACCAAACAATCACAATCCTATGTTTTCTCTTGACTAGATGCATGCGTGCATGTCTTTCAAAATGCAAATCAATGGATGTTTAGTCATGGAGAAAGTTACTATTGAATTGTACAATATATGTGCATCCACACTGATCACTATTTGAGCTAATGCGCTAGTCATCATTCCATATTTACCGTTGATATATTGAAATGCATTGTAGGTATATCATATAGCTAACAAGAAGAAAGGAAGATTGCTGTTTTTCTATTCAATTTTCTAAAATAATTAACAAGAGTACAAACTATAAAATTAAAGCTGGTCTCCAACGAAACCAAATTTATGTATGCAATCGCGATTTTAATGTACTATAAAAATGGTACAAAATTAAAATTACGATTTCAACATTCATTAATTAATGTTTGTTTATAATTATACCACTTCCTAGTATTGCAGTTAGGCTTATTAAATCTCAGACCAGCAGTCTAATCATGTTGCTCACGAGTTGATTAATCTAAATAAACAGGGTCGTCTTTACATCCAAAAACAAATGTTAAAAGTGAAAATTGGCATTGATTCCATTTATGTCATGCTTGTTTATCGGAAGAATGGGGGGGACAATGGATCAATTTATGTCATAAAATGAGTCAAATTCCAACATGCATGATCACTAAGGTGGATCATACCTTTGTACGTTGGTTGAATAATGAAATCTTAAAATTAACAAATTAAAGTTAATTTCAAGACTTGAAAAATATTGATGATGATGATGATAAGTAGATCAATATATGGGTTTGAATGCTAAAACATTGTGAGACTTTTTAAGAAGAGTGATTAAGAAAACTTTGATAATTTGGCAGGATCCGGAAAACATGCTGAAGTTGGAGAAGAATGTGGGTCCTAAAAGTAGAAAAATTCTTAGGGCTCATAGGTTTTTTGGCTTTGGCAAGAAAGAAAGAAATCACTCACATGGTCTCCACATGGGATTTTCTAAAGTGTGGCTTTGAAGGTTTTCGCAAAGTACAAATAATTTTTTTTCCCAATAATAATCGAAGTGATGACTCTAAGGACATATCTCTTCATGATCGATCACACGAAAAGATGTATCTAAACTAAGCATAGATTCTACTCATCAAGTAACTACGTACATTTCTTGAAAAGATTTTTATTACGAGTAAGTTTTTAACTTTTGATCAGTTTTGACCGGCCATCGATCTTTGATGATCTCCTAGCTTTGCATTTTCTTGCAAAAAAGTGTGAGATTTATTATGCATTTCTTGCCAAAAAAAAGTGTGAGAGATTAGCCATGTAGAGAAATCTAGCATTCTAGATATATTACATGCAGCTTGGAATCATTAACACATGTTAAGATCCCAATTCGTCTGACCAAAATGCAACTTATAAAGTTACACAATGTGTGCATATGTGGGGTTTTATTGATCAGTCTTAACTTTTGGCTATAAGAAAAAATGGCAAATGTCATAAATGATTTCTCAATTTTGAATTTGTTACACAAATGATTATAACTCATTTTTTATGCCTTTTAGTTTTACAAATAACACTGTTAGTAATGTGATACAAAATAACGTTATTTAGGTTACATGACAAATGACGTTACTTGTTATATTGATGAAGAATAAATTAATGACCATTTTTTTGATACCATCAAAGTTGAGAGGTCACAATATAACATTTTTTTTTTCAAAATCGAGAACCAAAATAATACTTACTTGAGGTATTATTTAGGTCATTTACCCTAAAAAAAATTAAAAAACAGACTTGGGAGTTTCCACAAAATTTAGATTCAGATAGCTTCTTTTATATATATATATATATATATATATATATATATATATAGTCTTTCCTCCAATTGAGATTAGAAATTCCATGTTAATTTTTTGCTATGTAAGCCTAATTAATTACTCAAGGTAAAATGAGTAAAGAATATTGGGAAAGAGAGAAAAAAGAGAGGATGCATGCACGAGATGTGTCTACAAGAATAAGGCGTAGCCAGGCAATTGAAGAATTTTATGGCCAGCTAATATTGGACAAAAACAGCTGGTCTGTATATATTTGAACAAGAAATTTTCACTTTTTAAGGTATCTTAATTAATTTCTTTCAATTTTTCTGTGAACATGTGAGTGATGAAATTTAGTGAGCTACAATTTTTTCTTACAAATTAATATATATAAGAAAATGTTTTTGAATTAGGTGCATATATTTTGTTTGCTAAGAAAATGTGATTATATATATACCTTGTCTGCAACATGAATGGAGTTATGGGTTCAATCACTCTTCCACTATCAGTGGACTCAAAAAAAGAAATGAAAAGTTTTATCAGAAAAGCAACAGAGATACAAGAAAAAAGAACCACAGAAACCCTAGAAACTTTAATATGCATGTTGGATTAATTTCCTCCAACTCCAATAGCCCAATTTTTTTCTTTTTTTTTTTTTGTAAAAATATATTTTAACTTATGCCATTTGATGAGCAGATAAAAATTGCCAAACTTAATTTATTATTATATCTTATCAAATATATATCAAGCATAACATAATAAATTGGTTCAACCAGGATAATTCACAAAGAATCATCTCTTCGGTTAATAATATGAATTAGTTTGATATTTAATAATTTGATGTATTAATTGAATTGAAAGTGATGTGTATTATAATTTCCAATGACATGTCTCATCAACTTTTCCTTTTTTTTTTTGAAAAAAAAACTTCTTTATACTCAAAGTACATTAATAAAAAGAGTAGATTTCTTAATATAAAGTAGTTTAATTAATTAACTCACTTGAAAATTAATCATCATTTTAAGGAGATTTAATTTTTCAAAATGAAAATTAAAAATTCTTTCAACATAATAAAAAAAAATTACTTCCACTCTCTAAAAAAGGAAAAAAATAATCTATTGTGGGCCTTGATAATTTTTTTTTCTTTTAACAAGGATTAACAATTTAAGCTTGAGTTCAAAGTGGGACACAATTATTTATTTCCTCTAGAATTTTTTTTTTTTTTTTTGTTAAAAGTCCAAAATCACATGCCCCTACAGAAGGAGTTGGGGTCCAAACAAATAAGCCAAAGCGTGAACCCCCGTGATTTGCGGTTTTGTTTATTCTTTTAACTCATTTTCAGAATTGTACTATATAAGCTTACAACGTTGATCACATCAATTTATTAGTGCTCGAATCATGCCCGCTATTGTCGTTCTCTCTCTTTCTTTCTCTGTCTCTCTCATGTTTACAATTTGCACATCCGCTATTAAAGATCATCTATGTTTTCGGCCAAGATATATAAAAAATAATTTAAAAAGGCAAATACTTTGTGAGAATGAGATCTGATATGTGAGATTTTATACGTTAATACGATAATTTTTTATATTTTATATGATAATATTTGATAGTTTATATATTAATTTTTTATTTTTTATACACTTTTTTTATACTTTATACGCTATTTTTTAATAATTCATATGCCAATACGCTAATTTTTTTATATTTTATACACTAATTTTTTATACTTTATACGCTAAACGGTTAAAGTGAAATTCGTATGCAAGTCTCATATATAAGAATCCATTAAAAAAAACCCTAATTTTTTTTTTTAACTTGTGAATGTTATTATGATAAACCATATTAGAAATCTTCATGTATAGTCGAGCTCACATAATGAGATAAAAATTTAATTGTTGTTGTTTTAAAACTTTTTTTTTCCTATTTTTGAAACCATGTTAGAATATTGAAAAATGCACGATGAATTGATAATATTCATAAATAAATTTGTAGGGAGCGCTCACTTGGATCCCTCTCGACCCCAAGTTTGAACTTTGAAGTTGAGTCTTGAAATATGCATATGATTTAAGTGCCTGTGTAATAAAAAAAATACTAGATATATAATAGTTTTTATTTAATGGCTTAGAGCTCCAAAACTATATTATTATTCTTTTCCTTTTTAGTAGTACTTAAAGAAAAACAAGAAATTACAATTTGTTAAAAAAAACTCCTACATCATTTTCTTAAAATCTATCGAACTAATTATTCAAATCGTTGCATTTCTCCACTTCTTGTTAATGGCTTTGAGTTGGATGCACGTATCAAACTTTGAACACAATTAAATCACTTCAGATATTTTGTTACACTCAATATTTGACTTACTATAACATTTCATATAAATACTTCACATATTTTTTCATTAATTTTAGTGATA
Source organism: Ophiorrhiza pumila (assembly GCA_016586305.1). Lineage (NCBI taxonomy): Eukaryota > Viridiplantae > Streptophyta > Magnoliopsida > Gentianales > Rubiaceae > Ophiorrhiza > Ophiorrhiza pumila. The sequence continues at coordinate 51,626,723 of BLIW01000006.1, read as the reverse complement.
ACCGTTTATATCTTTAATAAAAAAACACGCGACAGATTTATATAAAATGTTACAAAGATTAAAACAAGAAACATCACAAACGATCCATTGGACAATTAAATCAATAGACAACTAGAATTTCCAACTCTAATCATCATATGTTCCCATAATCTATGACTCTATGCTCATATTAACTATTGAAGGAAAAGTTTAATTAATTAAGTGTACGCATGCATGAAGCATGCTGCATACAATTAATTATAAATAGCCTTTTGTCTGTATTATCTATGTTCTAATTAATGGAAAGGCAATTTCTTTTTTCCTCAGAATCAATCATAAACTAACAAAGAAAGATTGCATAAATAGTAAAAAAGCAAACTGCACTATGGTCAGATTAGTGCAACAAAACTAATAATTGGCTAACTATTTGTCTGAAATGTTTCCAAGTTGGGATAAATTTAATAATTTATAATATGAGTGGTCATGAGAGAGTAAATATTCCTTCACATAAAGTTTCAGAACTGAATTTCATCTTTTGTCGTAAACTTTAAATGGAGACCGACTGCATTTTCAAATCAAATTAATTAATTGGGGTGGTCAGTTTTTTTTTCAAAGTTGAAACAATTTATTGATTAAAATTGTTCCACACTTCCACAATACTCGTCCCGTGATTTGTCAAACTCGTCATGAATGTTGGTGGAATAATGTGAAAACGTAGAAATTTTTTGTCAACATTGTCAGTTAATTAATTACTTCAGTTGTTTTTCTATAAATTAAATTAATGTCCCCCACTCTCTGCTATGCTGTTGAAAATTGACTCAAAATTCTCACAAAATAGTTCCAAAAGCCAACCTAATAACCAATTTTTTAACTTCAGAAATTAACACAACTCATGAAACATATTTGCTGATCCAAACCTAATATATATAGATTGATTAAACTGAAATTAATTTTAAGATTTTGAGTGCTCATGAAAAAGGAATCAAAATGTTAGTTGTGAATTGCGTTTTAGTTGTATAAAATAACAAGTTTTAATTTTAATCTAGTTTACTGTCAAATGAATGAACCATGAAAACTCATGATATGGGAGTTGTTTTAATTAACTACTCTAACAATGGTAGAAAATTTTCTGGGATCGATGTTAATGGACAAGATGTACTTTTATTTATCGACAATATTTTTTGTTTCGTCTAAAGCAAGATCCATAGTCTCATGTAAATTTTTGTTTGATGAATCATTTGTGCATTCTTAATCAGAAACTAGGTGGGAAGTTGTTGTTTTTAATGAGTTTGATGAGGTAAATTTGAGCTTAATTGACAAAAAATTGAGCAGTATGTAAGAAATTGTTACTGGATCATGGCTACTGCAGTATACTCAGTCACAAAAATTTTGATTGAGAGAGTTTTAACACAAACAAAAACTCTACCAGTAGTTGGATGTTTCTATTAGGTGGTGGAGCTGTTTCTTGGGCTTCAAAGAAACAAACTCTAATTACTCACTCTACTATGGAAGTTGAGTTTGTGGCTTTGTCTTCATCTTGTAAAGAAGCTGAATGGTTAAGAGATCTATTACTAGATATATATTTTTGGCCTAAACCTATGCCACCTATAACTATCTTTTGTGATAGTAAAGCCACTATGTCTAGAGCATTGAACAAAGTGTACAATGGTAAATCTAGACATATTAGTTTGAATCTCTTAACCATTCAGCTTCTTTACAAGATGAAGACAAGGCCACAAACTTAGCTTCCATAGTAGAGTGAGTAATTAGAGTTTGTTTCTTTGAAGCCCAAGAAACAGCTCCACCACCTAATAGAAACATCCAACTACTGGTAGGTTTTTGATCACTAATGCTAGTAATCCAACTAGCATCCGAGTATCCTTCAAGAACATAAGAAAAATTATTATAATAGAGTCCTAAATCTCTTGTTTTCTTGAGATAACCAAGAACTCTAGTCACCGATTTTCATTGTTCACTATTAGGATTCTTGGTATACCTAGCTAGTCTACACACGGCATAAGAAATATCAGGTCTTGTACAACTCATGGCATACATAAAACTTCCAATAACACTATTATACTCAAGCTGTGTTTTTTGGATTACCATTATTAACATGAAGCTTGAGATTTGGATCAGAAGGAGTGCTAGTTTCTTTCACATTCAAGTGTTGATACTTCTCATGATTTTATCAATATAATGTGATTGAGAAAGGGCAAAACCCCCACTATGCCTTTTAACTTTTATGCCTAAAATAGTATCAACTTCACCAAGATCCTTCATCTTGACCTTAGAAGATAGATACTTTTTAGTTTCAACTATGCCCTTTGTTGTATTACTAACAATGAGCATATCATCAACATAAAGACATACTATTACACCATACTCACTAGTGAATTTAGAATAAATGCACTTATCAGCATTATTATATCTAAATTTTGACTGTCTCTAGTGTTATCGTTTCTTTGTCTTTGACTTCTCCTAGGTTCATTTGGAGTAACAACTTCAGTTCTTGTTACTTCACTAGAAGTATTCAAATCTTGGGAAGTACTTGGCACAAATGATGTGTCCATTCTCACATTAGAATTTTTAAGAAACTGATTCTCAAAAAATTCTACATCTCTTGACTCTATTATTACATTAGAATCAATATCAAGCAATCTATATGCCTTGAAATTTTCAGCATAGCCTACTAGCACACTTTTAAGTGCTTTAGGTCCCAACTTTGTTCTTTTGTTATCAGGAACTCTATAGTAAGCCACACAACCCCAAACTTTCATATAAGATAAGTTTGGTTTCCGTCATTTCCATAACTCATAAGGACACACTTTAGTTTTCAAAGAAGGAACTCGATTGTGAATATGACATGCAGCCAACAAGGCCTCACCCCACAAATTGGTTGGCAAACTTGAACTTAACAACATAGCATTAACCATATCATGTAAAGTTCTATTTTTCCTTTCAGCCAAACCATTTTGTTGTGGTGTATAAGGCGCACTAGTTTGATGCACAATGCTATTTTCCTCACAAAAATTTGAGAATTCATTAGAGATATATTCACCACCTCTATCACTTCTCAAAACTTTGATTCTTTTATTCAACTGGTTTTCAACAAGTGTTTTGTATGTTTTAAACAAGTTAAATGCTTCATCCTTAGATTTCATCAAGTAAACATACACAAATCTTGAAAAATCATCTATAAAAGTAATGAAGTACTTGTTACCACCTCTTGTTACTAAACCATTTAATTCACATACATCAGAATGTATCAATTCAAGAACTTGAGTAGTTCTTTCAACTTTAGGAAAAGGCAATCTAGTTATTTTGGCTTGTATGCATGTTTCACATCTTTTGATTTCATTATGATTACTATAGTTGATTAGGTCATTCTTAGACATAAAATTCAATACTTTATGATTCACATGTCCTAATCTACCATGCCATAAATCAAAAGAAGAATCAAGCAAATAAACAGAAACGTTATTCATTTCATTGATGCTTAATTTAAACATACCATTACAAGCATAAGCCTTTCCTACAAAAACACCATTCTTAGATAATATTACATTGTTTGACTCTAAAACAGCCTTCAACCCTTTCTTGTTGAGTACATCCGCAGAGACAAGATTCTTGATCATACTTGGAACATGAAGTACATTAGTGAGTACTAACTTCTTGCCGGAAGTGAAGCAAAGATGCACATCACCCCTTCCATGTACTTTGGCTTTTACACCATTTGCCACAATCACTTCATGTCCTTTAAGAACTTCATAATTTTTGAATTGCTCCTTGTCTTTGCACACATGTATGGCAGCACCGGAGTCATACCACCAATCTTTAGAAGGAATAGGAGTAGTCATGTGAACTTCGGTTGCCACACCAAGTGTAACCATTGCTACAATTTCTGCACTTTCAACCATGTTAGTACTAGGAGCATTGCTTCCTTTTTGCTTCTTTTTGGCTCTACACTCAGCCTTGTAATGCCCCTTTTTACCCCAGTTGTAGCATACTCTATTCTTCTTTACATTATCACTAGAATAAGAGTTTTCAGATTTCTTTCTTTTATTATTCTTTTTCTTCTCTTCTACCATATTAACCTTAGGATCTTTCTCCACAATTTCCAATTTGTGCAATAATCTAGCACCTTCTTCAATTCTCAAATGTTTCATAACACTAGAGACAGTCAAAATTTCTGAAGTGTGAAGCAATTTCTTTTGATAGTCATTCCAAGAAGAAGGCAACTTGGAAATGATTGCTCCAACTTGCATAGAATCAGAAATTTCAACACTAAAGTCTCTAAGTTTTGAAACAATGACTTGCAAATTGTGAATTTGATCTATAAGAGAAGAATTATTATCTATCTTAAAATCAAAATACTTTTTAATTAAGAACTTATCTGCCCCTTGCTTTTGAGTGGCATACTCCTTCTCCAAAGTTGTCCAAATTTCTTTTGGATTGTTGACCTTTGTGAAGAGATCGTAGATAGAATCAGAGAGTGTGTTGAGTATATGACCACGACATACCACTTCATCTTCTTCACGTTGCATCCGTTGTTTCTTCAAGGCTTCCGAATCTTCCGCCAATGGTGGTGGAATAGGTTTAAGATCCGGATTCAACACATAAGCAACTTTCAAGGCAGTAAGGAAAAACATGAGTTTGTCTTTCCAACGATTGAAGTTCGTTCCCGTACCATCAAGTTTGTCTAACTTGACAAAGTCTTGATTCATGACTCGGACTGCAGATTCTTGAGTAGACTCCATAGTTGGTTTTCACAAGAATAATCTCTTTAAGATTGTTGGATAATTTGGGGTGGGACAAGAGTACTACTCAAATAAGAACAATATAACTTGGGAATGTATTTCACAATGATAAGTCTAAGGCATGTAACAACACTTTCCTTAAAGAGATTATTGCCCCCACTATCTTACTAACCAGGTTTATATAGGCAATCTCTTCTAGGATACAATAGACTTTAGAAATAACCAAGTAGTAAGTTCTTGAATTATTTCTACAAGAAAGAAGAATGCTTATAGAATGAATTTGAATGATTTGCTACACAAATTATGTTGTAACTTTTTGTGTTGCTTCTTGTGTATTTTTGATCTTGACCAAAACACCTATTTATAGAGTTTAAGTCCATCAATCATCATTCAAACGTCTCAGTATCAAAAGCCATGATTATTCACCAAAGAATGCAACCAAAAATGAAGAGATGCAACCTTTAGAAGATAATTTGAAAAACTAGCCGTTCTGGCACGAACGTCGCGACGTTCATGATTAACGTCGCGACGTTAAGCTTTTCAAATTACCAAAGTCGCGACGTTGATTATGAACGTCGCGACGTTCCCATACGTCGCGACGTACACACATGCTCACGTCGCGACGTAACTCACTGTTTACAAATATCAAACCTTGCAAACCATGAACGTCGCGACGTTAAGAATGAACGTCGCGACGTTCACGAACTCGCGACGTTGAACTATATGGCACTTTTGATACTTCAACTATATTACAAACTAAATTTCCAACATAAATGGCATTGTGCATCAAACTAGTGCGCCTTATACACCACAACAAAATGGTTTGGCTGAAAGGAAAAATAGAACTTTACATGATATGGTTAATGCTATGTTGTTAAGTTCAAGTTTGCCAACCAATTTGTGGGGTGAGGCCTTGTTGGCTGCATGTCATATTCACAATCGAGTTCCTTCTTTGAAAACTAAAGTGTGTCCTTATGAGTTATGGAAATGACTGAAACCAAACTTATCTTATATGAAAGTTTGGGGTTGTGTGGCTTACTATAGAGTTCCTGATAACAAAAGAACAAAGTTGGGACCTAAAGCACTTAAAAGTGTGCTAGTAGGCTATGCTGAAAATTCCAAGGCATATAGATTGCTTGATATTGATTCTAATGTAATAATAGAGTCAAGAGATGTAGAATTTTTTGAGAATCAGTTTCTTAAAAATTCTAATGTGAGAATGGACACATCATTTGTGCCAAGTACTTCCCAAGATTTGAATACTTCTAGTGAAGTAACAAGAACTGAAGTTGTCACTCCAAATGAACCTAGGAGAAGTCAAAGACAAAGAAAAGATAATCATCTTTCTTCAGATTTCTTGTGGTCTCAAACCAATGTGTTTCTTGTTGAAGGAACTAGGAATTCTCTACTGAATAAAATTCCATTTTTATTTAGTGTAGAGGAAGATCCTAAAACATATGGTGAGGCTATAAATTCTAGAGATTCAGCTTTGTGAAAAGAGGCTATAAATGATGAAATGGACTCAATATTGTCTAACAATACTTGGGTTCTAGTTGATTTGCTCCAAGGTTCCAAACCTATTGGTTGCAAGTGGGTGTTTCGAAGAAAACGTGCCACTAACGGCACAATTCTCACATATAAAGCAAGGTTGGTTGCTAAAGGATTTAGACAAAGAGAAGGAATAGATTACTTTGATACTTATGCACCTGTTGCAAGAATTACTTCTATTAGGGTAATTTTATCTTTGGCTTCCATATTGAATCTTCATGTTCACCAAATGGATGTGAAAACGGCTTTCCTAAATGGTGATTTAGATGAATAAGTTTATATGGAACAACCAGAAGGTTTTGTACTTCCTGGAAATGAAAGAAATGTGTGTTAGTTAGTTAAATCTTTGTATGGCCTTAAACAAGCGCCTAAGCAATGGCATGAAAAATATGAAGCTGTTATACTTTCTAATGGATTTAGATATAATAATGCTGATAAGTGCATTTATTCTAAATTCACTAGTGAGTATGGTATAATAGTATGTCTTTACGTAGATGATATGCTCATTGTTAGTAATACAACAAATGGCATAGTTGAAACTAAAAAGTATCTATCTTCTAAGTGCAAAATGAAGGATCTTGGTGAAGTTGATACTATTTTAGGCATAAAAGTTAAAAGGCATAGTGGGGGTTTTGCTCTTTCTCAATCACATTATGTTGATAAAATCTTGAAGAAGTATCAACACTTGATTGTGAAAGAGGTTAGCACTCATTTTGATCCAAATTTTAAGCTTCATGATAATAATGGTAATCCAGTAGCTCAACTTGAGTATGCTAGTGTTATTGGAAGTCTTATGTACGCAATGAGTTGTACAAGGCCTGATATTTCTTATGCTGTGTGTAGACTAGCTAGATATACCAAGAATCCGAGTAGTGAACATTGGAAAGTTGTAACTAGAGTTCTTGGTTATCTCAAGAAAACAAGAGATTTAGGACTCTATTATAATAATTTTCCTTGTGTTCTTGAAGGATACTCGGATGCTAGCTGGATTACTAGCATTAGTGATAAAAAACCTACTAGTGGTTGGATCTTTCTAGTAGGTGGTGGAGCTGTTTCTTGGGCTTCAAAGAAACAGACGTTAATAACTCACTCAACTATGGAAGCTGAATTTGTGGCATTATCTTCAGCATGTAAAGAAGCTGAGTGGTTAAGAGATCTATTACTTGATATAGACTTTTGGCCTAGTCCTATGCCACCTATAACTATCTTTTGTGATAGTGAAGCTACTATGTCTAGAGCATTGAATAAAGTGTACAATGGTAAGTCTAGACATATTAGTTTGAGACATGCATTTATTAGAGAAATGCTAAATAATGATGTTGTCTCTATTATGTTCGTACGAACTCATAATAACTTAGCGGATCCGTTGACAAAATCTCTAGCAAGAGATTTGGTGAGTAAGACAACATCCGGAATGGGATTAAAACTCCTAAACTAAAATCATTCAATGATGGGAACCCAACCTTCTTCTAGTATTTCCTAGATTGAAAGGTTTAAAGGGTAAAAACAAGTCATTAAGTGGTTGTGAGCACCTGGTTTTGTGTACACCATTCCAAGTTATTGGTGCATATTTTGTTACTCTTAAGTGAGTAGGTTGAACTTTAAGTTCTTAATGGATTTATCTTGTTGTGTTTTATTAGTACAATATATAAAACTTAAGATAAAAGTCCACCTATATAATCATAAGAAGTGGTGCCGCTTCTAGCAAAGATTTGGAGTAATTCTTTGGAAATGATTATGAAACTAGGATGAGCACATGGCCCGTATTAGTGCTAAAAAGTATGTGAATGAAAGAATGCTACTTTTAAAGTTTGTATGTGTAAATAAATCTTGGCTTTATTTGAGTGTTGGTTTAAGCAATCGAGCCACCAATTACTTAATATGGTTTTGTGATTTATATATGCTAAGAGAAAGTTTAAGATGAAAATCAATTTCTTTATATATGAACTTTATATCTTGTTAGTTTGAGACTATTTTACAAACTAAGTGGGGGAATATTGGAAATTTAGTTTGTAATATAGTTGAAGTATCAAAAGTGTCATATAGTTCAACGTCGCGACGTTCATACTTAAACGTCGCGACGTCGCGACGTTCATTCTTAACTTCGCGACGTTTATGGTTTGCAAGGTTTGATATTTGTAAACAGTGAGTTACGTCGCGACGTGAGCATGTGTGTACGTCGCGACGTATGGGAACGTCGCGACGTTGGTAATTTGAAAAGCTTAATGTCGCGACGTTAATAATGAACGTCGCGACGTTCGTGCCAGAACGGCTAGTTTTTCAAATTATCTTCTAAAGGTTGCATCTCTTCATTTTTGGTTGCATTCTTTGGTGAATAATCATGGCTTTTGATACTGAGACGTTTGAATGATGATTGATGGACTTAAACTCTATAAATAGGTGTTTTGGTCAAGATCAAAAATACACAAGAAGCAACACAAAAAGTTACAACATAATTTGTGTAGCAAATCATTCAAATTCATTCTATAACCATTCTTCTTTCTTGTAGAAATAATCCAAGAACTTACTACTTGGTTATTTCTAAAGTCTATTGTATCCTAGAAGATTGCCTATATAAACCTGGTTAGTAAGATAGTGGGGGCAATAATCTCTTTAAGGAAAATATTGTTACATGCCTTAGACTTATCATTGTGAAATACATTCCCAAGTTATATTGTTCTTATTTGAGTAGTACTCTTGTCCCACCCCAAATTATCCAACATGAATGAACCATTAAAACTCATGATATGGGAGTTGTTTTAATTAACTACTCTAACAATGGTAGAAAATTTTCTGGGATCGATGTTAATGGACAAGATGTACTTTTATTTATCGACAATATTTTTTGTTTCGTCTAAAGCAAGATCCATAGTCTCATGTAAATTTTTGTTTAATGAATCATTTGTGCATTCTTAATCAGAAACTAGGTGGGAAGTTGTTGTTTTTAATGAGTTTGATGAGGTAAATTTGAGCTTAATTGACAAAAAATTGAGAAGTATGTAAGAAATTGTTACTGGATCATGGCTACTGCAGTATACTCAGTCACAAAAATTTTGATTGAGAGAATTTTAACACAATCTGTTTCACAAATCAAAAATCAAAGAAAAAGTTTCGAATAATCAACACATAACACAATGCGCATTCGTTCATCTATTACATTTAGTGTTTCATTCTCTTTTATTCTATAAATACACGCCACGTGTATTTAAGATCAATTAAATTTCACTAATCACTTAATAGAATATTAGTCAAATATACGAACCGCGCTGCATAAATCTATAGAATGAAATAGGTATTGAAACACTAAATATAAGATCCCCAAGTGAGCTTAATGTTGTATGAGCTTGTACAAAAATCACACACACACACACAGCCAGAAGTAGAGGGCATCGGCGGTAGAAAATTAGAAATGCAATGGTGTGCATGAACAGGGTGCATGTGCACACATGGATGGGGCATTGCACTGTTCCAGCAAAGGGGAGCTCCATCATTAGGCTGTGCCCCCATTCCCATTCGCCTCCTTAATTCATTTTTTCGGTCCAAACCAAATCTGTGCTGTAGCCTAATATTGTCGCATAAATTCTCTCTTGTTAGCTTTCACAATTTAAATGAGGGAAACTCCAAAAATTAATCATTTTTCATATTAATGCAAAAGCATTTTTCTATCACTCACGTATGTAATGATGTAATTTTATTATTCATACTAAAAAATTTGTACCAAAATGTCCTTTGATTTTTAAATAAAAAATATGTATTCTATATCATCTGAAAGGCATACGTATATATTTTTCGTTAAAGAAGTAAATGATTAAATAAAAGAACCAATCTATTATATATTTTTAGTGTGAGTGACGGATTTACATTATTTTATTAAATGTGATTGATAAAAAAAAAATTTCAAGAACACACGAATAATGATTTTTGCAATTTTTCCTTAGAATGAAAAGTAAAATGACTACTTAATTAAAACATTCCAATCATCAAAGAGAGGAATATCTATAGTTTTTCAAATTTCTCGATGTTTTGTAAGGTCAAAAAGAACAAAAATTGTTATTTTCTTACCTATACATGTATTAGCTAAAAATTACGAAGATTTCAGTTTGACAAATATAGCAAAACTTAATTTTTTTTTTGAAAAAGGAAAATGCTATTTTCTGCATTTTTTTGTCAGGATCTCCGATTCTCCGTTGAATAAGTTGGTTATAATTCTTCAAAAATCATTGCTCAACCTAATTTCTAAATTATATAAAACTGTGACTATCCCTTCCTTTTTCTTTTATTTTTCTTTTTTCTTGTTAAAAAAAAATATGAATATCCTTGATTCTTTTTCAATTGCACGCTGCATTTCATGAAACATTTCATATTTGTTTCCTCTTTAATCCTTGCATATCTTTGTTACTTAATTATGCATGCCCAATGTGCAATTAAATACAAAGTCTTCGATCTCAAGATATGATGTTATAACTAATTAAAATTAATTAAATTACATTTATATTTCCGTAGATAAAGGAAGAAATTACAAAGTATTATATAACCTACTATTATAAATTAAGATTAATACTTCTGGAGATTAATTAACCCATACTAACACTCCAAATATTAGTACATTTTTATATATAATAAGGTGAAAATTAAAGTTCATTAAATAATTCAGATTATTAAATCCTTGATAGTTGAGACAAATTAATAAATTTAGAGAGAAGCAGCTCAATCAATGCCCTCTCCTACCCTCCAGGTTTGTTGCATTTGAAAAGCATCAAAACAAAAATAGAAATGATAGGGGGAGTGAAATTCTTGAGTGAAAATTTGGAGTGATTGACGTGGCAGTGATAAAAAGACAAACTTATCCCTTACCCATTAAGGTTCGCTTATCATTTGGTTAGGGTATTAGTTTGTCTTTTTATCACTGTCACGTCAGTCACTCCAATTTTTCACTCCAGAATTTCACTCCCCCTATCATTGCTCAAACAAAAAATATAAATATAAATTATAAATTATAAAAAAAAAACAGGAAGAAATAAATGCTAGGATTGTTAGCTTGTCATAATTTTTATAACATGACAAAAACTTTTCATTTTTGGATCATTGATTGCTTGGGGTGCACCTATATAATGTACAAGGTTTCATTTACATGCAGTTCAATTTTATTTTATTTTTGGGTTTAAATTGTTTGCAAATATATTTTGAAGAATTCTAAACTCTTTTTTTTTTTTTTTTTTTTTTTGGGCTCTGCAATTCAATAATTACATTGTTTATTAATTTGGTAATGCCTTTTGCTTTTTTTTTAAATATATATTAGCCCATGCAACTAATTTTTTTCTTTTGTTTTTCCCACTCTATGACCAGTCCATGGATAGCTTTAAAAAACAACACAACCAATAATAAAGCAAAAAATGCCAATTCAAAGTTGACTGAGTTTTACAAAGATATGGCTAAACAATAAAAGCATAATTGCATGGATATCAAGACAACACATTAGTGAAGTGAGCATTCAATTTTTCAAAATTTTCATTGTTTCCTTATCAAGAAATAATATATATGTGTTTAATTTAAGATCTTAAAAAAAAATTAGAGTTTTGTTTCTTAAAAAAAATAAGCAATGATTTCTGCTAATAATGCTATTTTTACTTTCATCTTCAAAAAATATGATTCATATGATAGTAGAACCTTTTATTTTTCATACTTTTTACATACTATGATAATTAATTACGTGGTTCTTCCCTGGAATTTAGAATTAAAATAATACCCCATATCAATTTCATAAAAATATACAAAATAATTAATAAAATCCTTGACGTTTCTAAATTTCCAATCAATTTTAAGCCTACAAATTCATTAAAAGGCACGGCCTAAAAGTTATAATTAAAAGATGGCTTTTGAGAATATATAATAAAAGGTTTCCATAACAATTAACACAAAAATATATGCAGTCTGCTAGGCAATGAAAATGATTTATTACACGATTAATGATATTTGGGGAACAAATTAATATTTTTCACAAAAGCTGAGATGGAGACTGCTAAAGAAATAAGAAAGATATTGTTGACAAACAAATTTGGAAATATATATGTCAACATGGAAAGATTAGGAAATAGGCCCCGAATGTTGCATGAAATTGAACTAATAATCCAGCATGTTAATCCTCTAGACATCAATGAACATCAATTGAAAGCTAAATATGCCATTGCCGACAGTATTTTATAGCAATTTTGAAACACAAAAAAGAATTATGGGATCCCACATGCATTTTTGTAGGATTTATATTCATTAAGATTGACAAGGAATGGACATAAATGGTATTGTTTTTGGTTAAAATTCAATAATTCCAAAGGCGATATAAAATGTGGATGTAAATTTTTTGTCAAAAAAATGCCTTGTCATTCCAATTTTACTTGCAATATAGAAAAATTTGCATCGTGGTTGTCTATATATAAGTTGTCAGTTCTTCTTGATTCAGAAAAATAGGAAGATTTTGATAGGTTTCAATATATTGGTAAACGACTAATTTCAATTTAAAAAAAGAAATAATATTGCAATAGAATTAAAGGCCCGTGTAAGATAAAATAATAAAAGACGTTGCGATAAGGCTCTGTTTGGACGAGGTGTTTTTGGATTTTATCATGAAATTTTTTTTTTTTGGGATTTGTTATGAGAAAAGTATATTTTGGGAGTGTTTGGAATGAATAATTTTATTTTGTTGGGATTTGTATTGAAGATTTTTTTATTAATAAAAGTTTGAAATTTAAATTTGAATTAATATTTTATTAATTTATTTTCATAGGAATTGTGTTAGAAAGAATTGTTTATTATTAAAATTTAAAATTTAAAATTTAAATTTAAATTTAATATTTTATTTATAAAAAATACTGTAGCAAAATTACTGTAACATGTTTTTTGTTTTTAAAAATTTTGATGGAAAAATTAGACAAAAACAAACAACTCATTTTGCAATTGTGAAATAAATTACTAATTTTGCAACGTGCAAAGCCTGACGTTCTCTGACTATATATAATAATGATCCCGTTAGAAATTGACAATGCATTAGAAATTATGTTGGTTAGTATTGTATCGAAGAGGAATTTGGAAGGCCAACACAAGCACGTACACAGCCACAACACCACATGTTTACACACTCTTAAGACAACATCATCTCTTGATGAAGAACTCTATGAAAACAACTCCCAACCATGAATCCAAAGTGTTGTTCATCCATATCAACATCCTATCTAGCATACCTACGCACGTGTGCCTCATTAAGGATCGACCCCCCTCGAGAGAGAAAAAAAATCAATGCCAATTGAATAATTGATCAACAACATATATATCAAGTTGTTTTTTGATGTAAGGATTTTGAAAAAGACATGGAGTTTGCATAGACGCATGAAAAATGATTCAAAAGTTTAAGAACAGATGAAATTCATGCAATTCTCAACAACTTCTGGTCGTGTTTTTATTGAATCTTGCAATGTATACTTTGAACTTTGACATTAAAAAGGAATGCAATCCTGTCAGGGTCTTGAACTCTTGCATTAGTCAAGATGGTGCAACAAGAGTAATATTAGAGACACGAATGAAATCACCATAAGAGGAGCAAAATCAATAGCATTGTGCATCCGGGCTGTGCCACAGTGGTCTTTTATTGCATGCACAACAAAAAAAAAATTCACTTGTCTAAATACTGAAACTGCAAAATGCAAATACAATAACATGCATGGCCCTTGTGAGACTTTGAAGATGCTAAACAAGATAGTTATTGATAAAAACAGAAACAAATCTAACTATTGAAGATTTTGCAAATGAGAATTAGGCCATGGAAATTTGCCAAGCATTGAACTGACCAGGCAAATCGATCGTTCATACATCAACTCACTACAACTCAACCACTAATAATACTTTGCTAACAAACAATAACCCGATAACCGACAGTACATCATAGAATTTTTGCTTTAAGGCGACATCTGCCAAAGGTTACGGGCTCCCACATGTATGTTTAGGGATTTAGATCATTAGTATGTGGTGAAATAAGAAGCATACGTTGGAAGAGATGGAATGAACATAATCACTCTGTTAAAAACGTTGTTTTAACGTTAAACCGGCCAGTTCAGTTCGATAATCTTTTCGGCTTATAGCAATCCTTACCACAACTGGATATGGAAGAACAGTAAACTTGGAAGAGCAGGAGTGAACATAATCACTCTGTTAAAACCGTGGTTTTAACGTTAAACCGGCTGCTAGTTCCGATAATCTTTTCTGCTTAAAGCAATCCTTACCACAACTGGATATGGAAGAACAGTATGGGGGCCTAGTGGAATTTGTACCAAACAGAGGTATGGCCACAACCACAGAAGTACATGTATGTTGACAATCTAAGACAGGAACAACTTATTGAACTGAACAAAACAAAAACAACTGTCCTTACTGAAAGGCTTTTGATCCATATCAAGAACCTAACTATCCATGCACGTGTGGTTCATTAAATAACGACCCCTCAAAGAGAAAGACCATCCTCTTGTCTCACTAATGAATAATTGAGCCAATATCACTAAGGTGTCGTTGGTTCTTTCAAGTTTAAAAAGCCTATAAGATCCAGAACTTGAAAAAGACATCAAATGGCTGCATACAATGATGCACCAGTTGTCATCAAGGATGAAATTTTGATGACATTCATCAGGGCCGTCGGGGTTGGTTCCGTTCTATTCATCCAAAAACAACTTCCCAGAATCTGAAGAATATATTAATAATAGATCAATACAACTTTTTTATCTATAGTTCCTCTCAGATAGTGATATTTATCCCTTTAAAGATGCCTTATGTTCCATAACAACAACAGAAATTATACAGTCAAAGTGAATGTGATAGTGAAAATGCATGGGGCATGTTTATATATCCACATTCTTTATGATATTGAACTAACATACTCAAACCGACAAGATATGAAGTAATGATACAAAATGAAACCGAAACGTAGCAAAAATCTATATAGCAACTTGCATTGCAATAGTACAATAATTATTGCAAGTTGCAGAAAAAATTGCTTATGGATTTTGTCTTCAACATAATATATGGGCTACTAATACTTTTCAGGACCATCTTATAGCAGAAAATGGCTAGTGAAATCCACACAACTCTGTGTCCTAAATGCAAGATAAACGATTCCACATCACAATTGTTCTTAATCTGAAGTTATCCCTCATCTCAAGTCTCTGTAAACCATGACATTGCATAGCAGATGGATGTTTTAAAGCCTGCGATTTGGTTTTCTTTCTTTAACCAATAAAAGTCCAATTTGCTTTAGTTCAATAGTTCTTGCTTCTTTTCTAGTTTCTTGTTTTTCATCATTTTTATAACAAATTTTCTTCATGGATCATCCTTCGACTCTTTGATGTACAACAATTTTGTTTCTTGAATATGAAACCACTCCAGAAATTACAGTTACAACATCAGTAACCACAACTGCAATAGTTCTATACATATATGCAATTACTGATGCTGTTCAGATTTGCAGTAGTTCACTTGGCAGTGCTAGAGGAAACTCGAAAATACATACCACAAGAATAATTAATGATTCAGTTCAACATGATAAAGACAAACCTGTATTAATTTATTAATGATGTATCATACGCGACATATGACAAAAAACATGTAAGGTGCAGATGCATTAGGAGAGGGAAAATGTGAAATACAGTTTAAGCACCATATATTCATGAACTAAAGTTACATGATACAAGTAATTCACATCCAAACCTACATCAAGTCTCGCGAAGTTAGCCTATATGTTGTACATTTCATTCCGATGCAAGTTTTCTGGTATTAGCTTCAAGAAGCCCTTTTTTCCTGTCACAACAGATTCAAAAAGAAATGTTCTTTAGTATTTCTACAAAAGGATGCAAGCGAAAGAATTACGAAAGCCCGAAAAAGTCCACTGCCATCATGGATGTGCATGAAGAGGACAATGGTATAAGAAATTCAATGCTCTTTCATAACAAAAGAAGCCATTCTACCTAAATATATAATCTCAATACTTCAACACAATCAGGATCTAAACTCGTTATGCTTGTTACGGTCATTATTGGCAAAAGTTCAGTTTAGTTCAATAATGTTCCCAAAGCTTTCTTGTAATAGTGTTCATAAAGAATATATTAATGTTGAAAAAGCTTCTTCTCTGCAACAATAGCAGAAGTAACAAGAAAAACGACAATGATGACCACCAAAAATTGAAAAGAATTCTTATGCATGTGACTAAAACTGACTTTTTAGTGTTGCAAGAATTGCGTCCTTTTATTTTGGTCCCCTTTCCTCCCTTTTTCTCCTTTTTCACGTCTCCTATCAACAAAAAACCAACCAAAATATATAGGAACAGATATGTCCACAGTGTTCAATCATTAATTACACAAAGAAAGAAAATTTCTAATGCATTCACAGGAAATGCCAAAATGAAAGATTAAAGAGATAAACATTCTGCCAAAGACGGGATACCGTTGTTGAACTACAATATGAGGAATTTACATTGCAAATAGACAAAAAGAGATTAGCTTTTTGGGTAAAACTGAGAACAGTTTACATAAATCAGCAAATGTTCAACTAAAAATTTGTTTTACTACGATATGAAAAATTACAACCCCATAATTTGTCACAGTGAAAGAAAACACATTAATTCTGATAAGTTGATCCATTTTCAAATTGGTTATCTTCCACAGTAAAACTGTCAGCAAGAAAAAGTAGAATTCTATCAATCAATTTTCCGTTTTCTCACCAGCTTCAAACTCCAGTTTTAATGCTTTCTTTCACCGTTAGGCAACTACTCCCTCCATTCCAAATGGAATGTTAAATATTCTCAAAACCTGATGTAGAAAATGTCTTAGGGCACTCTGACATGATCACCTGATTTTCTTTTCTTTTTTTTAAATTAAGAAGTTAAGTACCTAGTCATCCACATTTTTCAATATTTCGTTGTTAAAAATGTAAACTTAAAGAAACTATGAAATTTATAAATCTCAACATTTGTCCCAAACAAGTTTTACACATTCATTTGAATCTAATGGAATTCATTATATAGCAGAATATATCTGGAAAGCAGGGGACACCCAAATTATTTTACAGGTAGTAATTTATTTATGACTTCAAAAAGAGAATGCTGTTATCTGCTATCCATGATTTTGTTTTATAAACTTCAAAAACCAACCTTTCCAATCTCAGACTAGAAAGAAGAAAGAAGTAGAAGAGAAGCCACAATCCATGGAACTAGAGACATGTAATGCCGAAAACTAATGGTGGTTGTGTTCCATTTCCAGTTTTTAATGTAATATAACCGCAATATGGGAAAAAATGGAACTCCAAAAGAAGAGAAAACACAAAGAAACAAGTCCAAACATTTAAACAGATTATAATTATACTGTTCCCATCTAACATTTCTGACTGAACAAATATGCCACAGGAAAGAGTTATTCTTTTCATGAGAGATACCATCATTTGAAAGACAAAGCAGGTAGAATATCACGCTTGAAAATGTGTATAACCTTGTGCAGAAGAAGAGCGGACATTTTGCTGAATCACATGCTTCACTGTTTCGCGCTGCAGCAGAGTATGCCTGATGACAGCACTTCTAGTAAAAGGGTACCCTTCTACATGCTGCTCTCCAATACTGATGCTTTTTATGTTCTGTCCTAGATCTTTGGTTTCCCCAGCAACAATCTTCGTTGTATCCCTTTGTCTGCTTGTGTCAGCAGTAGACTCAGAGAAAGAAACGGGCCCTAAATTGGAGAAAAGAGATGCACAGTTCATATATTAACATTATTGATGGCAAGAACATGACAGTTTACATCTACATGCTCCAAACTGTTGGTACAAGATCAAGGAAAAATCAGGGATGACTTGAAGTTAAACTGTGGAAATGAGAGAGGAAGACAAATACATTTCACAGGACAAAACAAGAGTAAGGTGTAAATTCTATATCATCACTTCCATATGACCATATTTGTTGTATTGTGAAATATCAAATACCTTGATTTCAAAAATAAATGTAGTAGTATCTCAAAATTACTAGAATGTAAGGAATTAAACTCTCAAGGGTGTCTTGAACAGTAAAGTGATGCTCTTGGATACGCACAAAAATTGATTTCATTACCAATCCTTTTAACATCCTGGCTACTATTGAACAAGTTTATTGATGAGGGATGTTCACATGATAGACAAGTTGTGGAAAATATAAACCAATCGAAAAATCCGTCCATACCCTTTTCAAATGAAGCCAATGCAATTTTTACCAGAATTACATCAAGCAGTCATTTGAAGAAGTTGGAGGAACTGGGAAACTAAAATATCATGCATATGAGACCAAATGCACAATTTCATCAAGATCCAAGAGTCATATGAGAATGAATTCAGATACTGCAAAGGCAACATAGCTAACATCTTCACTGATAATTTTTCTCCAAAGAATAATTTCATACTATGCTGCATTTTTTTCTTCAAAATTTTTTGACAATAATCCACAGAGAAGAAATGCCTAGCTCAATGTAATCAACTCTACATGCATTTCCTTCTACCATCCCTACAAGTACACATCCCAAATCCACGTCTTTTTGAACAGGTGATTGAAAACACAATGGATTTATTTACAAAGATCCCAAACTCATCCAAATTGATCATTAGACCCAACTAGAGAATTTGAAGACAACGACAAGGATTGTCTGAAATCCAGAAAAAACTATAATCCTATGCAAGCCAAGGGAAAAAATGACTCAAGAAAATATTAGCTTGCCATATAGAAGACAAAGTTCAGCAACTGACTCCATTTTGAGGTCCATAAGCTCCACCACTATGCCACAATACAGACACCTTTTGCAATTTCTTGGTCAGGCCTAACCTCCCAAAACAAAAAAGAAAAGCAAAATTAAAGCAAAAGACCGAAAAAAGATCCCATTAAAATGTCAAAATTTTCTGACTCAAAGAAAAAACAATCAACCATATCATAAGATCTCCTATCGTGAACTCCAAAATCAAGAATCACTTTTTAACTATCAACGAAATTGTTGACTACTTCGTCCATGATGCCATCAAGTTGTCAACTCACATGTCCGATCCTAAATCATATAATTCCCATATGTCATTGGCATTTCACCAAACAATCAAAATAACACTCTCTTCTACCAATTTCAACTTAATCCATCCACCTTCTGCAGCTCCACCAAAAACAAGAAAATTCTATAAAAGAAAATGATATGGGAGTATGAGTCGAGTATCCTCTTAAAACTTCATTGTTTACATGCCAATCCATTCCCTTCAAACACCAGCAGCTACAAATTCCTCACTTTCATCACCTTGAACAATTACGCATACCTAACAAGCGCCCGAACGACGCACCCCCCCCCCCCCCCCCCCAAAAAAAAAAATCATTCCTAACTTAGCATTTTAAAAAATTTGACATAAAAACTAAAAATTCCTAAGCAAGAAGCAACCTAATTGGCAGAATACCTGTCCTCGGAAATTTAAAAAAAATAATAATAATAATAATAGCACTATAATAGTTTTAACAACTGCAGTAATGTCCCAGGCGTTTAGCTTCAAGTATCAACTCTTACAACTTAACAAGTCATGCATTCCAATGCACTTTATGAAAAATACCAATCTTTCATTCTACAAATCACGAATAGTTCCTAAAAGCCACTTAATTAAACCACTAATTAGAGCAAAAACAAAATTACCTGAACGAGGATTGACAGGGCAAGTTGCAGCTCTAAACCATGGCTGATTCATAACCAAAGGGGCATACATGTAACAATCAGATTTCATGTAATCCTTCATTTTTCCTAAGAACTTCTTGTTCTTTCCCTCAATGGGTTCATTTTCCTCGACTCCTATTACCACAACACAGAAATAGGAACAATTCCATTCAACTTTTAAGCCCAGAAACCAAGCCAAAAAAAACCCACAACCAAAAACAATTAAAAGAACAAAAAATTCAATCCTTACCCGTGGAGGTTGTAAATAGAGAAGAACTCTGAGAAGAAACTAGAGGCGCAAACATGTAATTATCTGATTTTAAAAAGTCTAAAACTTTCTTGAACAGCAATTTTTTCTTGTTGTCGCGTTTCATGAATTGCACTTTGTGAACTGGGATAGAAGGAACAAATTTCTTTGCCATGATTGCAGGTTTCAAATAAACCCCCGTAAAAGAAAAAAAAAATTGCTATGAAAAT
The DNA here is from genome assembly GCA_016586305.1 of Ophiorrhiza pumila. Classification (NCBI taxonomy): domain Eukaryota; kingdom Viridiplantae; phylum Streptophyta; class Magnoliopsida; order Gentianales; family Rubiaceae; genus Ophiorrhiza; species Ophiorrhiza pumila. The sequence goes on along the minus strand of BLIW01000006.1, from coordinate 51,606,241 downwards.
TTTCAGTTCTTCGGAGCTTTCTCTGTTAATTTTACTTTTTTTTGTTTTTGCTTAAATCCGAGGAAGTTGGAAACGGTTAATAGTTAGGTGTAGGTAAAGCGCGGCAACACGTGGCAGCAGTTAAGTTCCTCGACTTTGCAAATGTTCTCTCGTCATAATTATCCAACACATTTCCCTTTTTATTTTACAATTTTGTTAAATTTAATTAAAAATGTAAAATATACTATGGTCTTGTTTCACTTAGAATATAAAAAATTAATGTACTAATATATAAAATATTAATATATAATGTATAAATTATAATTCACGATATTACAAAAAATTTTGCCTAAAAATTAGGCAACTTAATATAATTTTTCTTTTTGATAATTTGAAGGTTACATTGAATTTATATAATATATAATGCCACAAGAGTTTTTAGTCTATTTAGAAAATGACATATTACATACTCAATTTCATAATCAAATTTCTTAATTAAATACAATTTTCATAAATATACATCTCTTTCTGGAATCATTTTACTAATGCTAATCAAGTTCTCCATCAATAAGTTTTATTTTCATTCATTTCATATATAAAACAATTTGAGAATTATGGAAAAATCAAGTAGTTTATTCTCAATGAAATCTATGCATCTAAGCCCTGTTTACACTTTTAATATATAGGTTGTTTAAGTATTTAGTTAGTACAAAACGACAACAATAAATAAGTATTTATTTTACTAAATTAGATCGGCTCATTTCGATCTAAATTTATTTGCTCATTTATAGCATTATAGTCTACACACAATTTCTAATATGATTTATATCACAATGTTAGACAAAACTTTTATGCCGACTTCTAGCCTAATTACATTTTTTTTCCTACATTTGCACACATATTGGATTTGTCATGATCACTAGTATTAGTATTATTTATCTTCAAAAGAGATGGATCAGTCGTAAAGGAGTTTATCATGAATGTTTGTTCCTCTTTCTTCTCAACTTGAAAAAATCTTTCCAATTAAGCAACATGGACAAGCAAGATTATCCCACAGAAAAACCAAATTAATTAAGCTGCCCATTCCTCATGAGTACTTAGATATTTCATAAGGCTTGATAAGGTTGCCATTTTGCCAGAAGGTATGAATATATAGCTGCTTCTGCAAAAGCATTGCCAGCACAAAGCATGTTTAGTGTAGGATGGAACCCTGAAATTTTTTGCTGCAATTTCAATAAATAAATGACTACTAAAGAAGAGTATTTAGAAGGCAGCATCAGTTGTATGACTGCATTACTAATTCCTTTGGATATTCCAAATACTGAGCATAATAATTTCAAGTTGTTCATGAAAAGATAGGCTTGGAAATTGGCATGCAAAAACATTTATTTATTGCTGATGGAACCATTCAACAGATTGTTCAGTTCTACAAACCAACATAATTGCTACAATGAATAGCTGTAGAAAAAGATGAATCATTTTTACTCCTATATGTTGAGTTTGGCAGGGGAAAAAAAACAGTAGAACAAGAGCTTCAAGTCTTATTTAGTAAACATGGGAGGGTATGGATAAATCCATGAGATTCAACTTTCACAAATGTGGTAATACTTCAGAACAAGCTGTAAAAATCTTTTCATTTCATTAATCACAATCAGCTTTAATTACTTGAGCTACTGATCATCATGGAACTGTTGAAGTAGTAAAAGTGCATGGTCCCATTTTATCTTTTACTTCATTCAAGAATCCAAGGGTTACCTTAACTTTGTTATTTCATTGTAAAATGCTTTTAAGCTCAGCTTCATTTTATCTTTTACTTCATTCAAGAATCCAAGGGTTTAACCTTAACTTTGTTATTTCATTGTAAAATGCTTTTAAGCTCAGCTTCTCCTGAGGAAAAAGAGCTAAGCATCCAGAATTTATATACTTAATTGGCTATGCTATACTTTGTTATTTATAACCACTAAGCCTTTATTCCATTATATGAAGTCGACTATATAGATCATATTTTGACATCGTATTCTGTATTTATATGTGTTTAGTTATAATTTATATCATTTGAATGACAAAGTTTTACACCGTCAGCCAACCTCACACAATCCTCTTGCTTTTCTCGAGTTTGCCCTGATTAATTATAGACAGTTAAGTTATTTATAGGCCGTTGGAATTCTATGCTTTGTTATTTTATTGTAAAAAAATGTACATTGCTCATGTTGAATGGTAGGAAAACAACCATGTTGAAGTCTCATTTTTTAAAGTTTGTGGCTATATATAACAAGAAAGAAGCAAGAAGAGATCACTCAATATATAGTTTTGGTATCTGCTGATTAGGGATAATCTTCTAAACAAATTTGGACTAATCAGTCATATAAAAAAATGTGAGATTGAAGTACTGTTCTTTCATTCCATAAGTGTACAAATATAGAATCAAATAAGATATCTAGTAATTCTTGTTTTCCTTTTTTTTTTTTTTTTTTTGTGCTTCCAAAGATTTGTAACTCAACTGGATTTGTATACTGAATTAATCACTTGGCCAAATTGTGCCTTCTGCACCTGTAAAATGAAAAACCATGCATGAATTTGCCCAATCAAAATGCTTCCTATTGCTGAACCAATTTCCTAACACTTGAGACTGGTTTTAGTCCATTCTTCAATGCTGCTTTCCATACTAAATCAATTCTATCTACATCAATTGCTCCAACTTCATGGTGAGTCCAACCTTCCAAGGAATGAACAACACCACCAGCATGACATGCATGAACTACCCCTCTGTCCATGGTATACTGTTTCATCATTAGCAGAAACAAGTAGCTAAAGTTAGAAGGAATTATACAAATCTATACATCCTCTTCATTCCAAAATAAAACAAATGCAGGAAAGCTGTACTTTCTTGTGATTTTTTTCTCCTTTTAATTGCAAGAACATTCCATTTGAGGGATAATCATAATTACCTCACATGATCCAAGCCCTTCAACATCTTCAGGTAACTTCATAGCTGCAAGATCACCATATGTGCAGTCTCTCCTAAACCTTAAAATTGGTGGAACCACAAACTGATGGAAGTGTGCCCCTGGTGGTGCAAAACTTTGCTCTCTTGGTGTAATCCATTTGCCAACTATCCATGCCTGTCATGACATCAGAGAAAGTTTAGTTTTACTTATGCATGGTTTAATATGTCCTTTTCTAGTTCTTCTGTTCATTAAATTCTTTGTCTCAACTAAACATTTTGCTTGCATTATTAGCATAAAGAAAATGATATAAAATCACTGTTCAGTGGACACACATCACAAGCTTGCACACCTTACAGTTCTGAGCAGCTTGGTACTTTGTGACTTGGACTAAGTACTTCTGATAATCTGTTGGTGCTTCCTTTTGAATTTTTTGAAACCTTTCTGTTGATAGAGTCAACATCTACAGAAATATTGCAGTACAATTTAGCCAATTCAGGAAGATCCCATACGATAATTAAATTCGATCGACATGGAACTTGTTGAGATGATTAGGCTACAAAATTTAATGCATACCAAAACTCGAACTCTTTTTCTGCAAAGATAAAGAGCAATTGCTCTTCCAAGTTTGGAGGTGGCTCCAGTTAAGAACACTTCAGTCACATCCTCAGGTATCTCATTAAGAATCACAGCTGCTGTTAAGGTATTGCCATGAACTACTCTGACTTTAAGGTTTTCATGCTTGTTCACAAACAGTGTACCACCACCATTCAGAGCTTCATTCTACAAGAAGATCGATGCAACTCCAAAAGTTCAAAAACAATTATGATGATCATATTATATATATTCAGCACCTAATTGATTGTAGTATTTAGAAATTTGCCATGCACTGAAAGCAAACTTTATTAAAAAAAAAAACATGAAATGCTGCAGGTCATTATAGAAATGTTTGTTCATTGTTTCTTGATGGATCAAGTATAGTTTAACCCTCCCAAATGTGCAAATCTCATCATGGTATAGGCAAAACATTAAAACTGAATATCATGGATTAAGGGTCAAATTAATGTTGGAGGGATTAATTATCTTGTGGATGTTGCTGCTTACAAAATTGGAATATATTGGTTTTTGATTGGTTTTTCTTGTTGAAAATTGGCCCTTTGCTCAACTAATCAAGCTACACTATTTTACCTATGAATGTCCCTTTGTCATAAATGTGTGCTAATAAACACACCTAATGTTGAGAGTTTCTGCCATGCATCCAACTCTTAGAGCAGGCCATTGCATGTGCCCCTTTTCCAACATTAACTCAATGCCAGATAAGGTCCCAACAACCCCCCTAAGTCCTCTGGACCAAATTTCATGTGACCTGTGAATTGTGAGGGTCAATTCACAAACCATCTTCTTTTATGAGCATAATTCCAATATAAGGCTCACCAAATATTTGATGGAAACAAGAAATTTTTACTGAAGCAGTTCTTACTGTTGTCTGTGGTAAGTAAATTTCCTCCAGAAATGGAAAATTTGGAATCTATACACAAAAATGAAAACCCTTTTTGGATCACTTAAAGAAGGAAAACACTTTCAGTTGCCTTAGTTGCATTTTACTTCATAAATCACAATCACATAATGACATAATTAATTAATTTGATGTGCTGAAAGAGAAATGAGACCTTATTCAATGCAGCAAGGCTGATAACTTTGACTCCCAATCTGTCAGCCCTCAGAATAGCCTCCTCTATGTGTTTATTAATCCCATCAGCAGCAAATGGTAAAAAATACTGCACAAATAAAACTGGGATTAGTTCATTTTTAGAGTTCCAAACTAAATTAAGCTACAGAAATGAATGTTTACTAAATTTGAATAATTATAACAAACCTGAAACCCAAAACGAGGAACAGTCCAAGTTTGATTCAGCCTGCCTCTAAGGTTGTAGAAAGAAACCAAGAAAGTTTTAGATTTCGCCCACATTACAAGCATGACGATGAAACAAATTGGCAAGTAAGGCAGTATGAAGATTCTTGTAGTGAATGGCATTGATCCGTATGATCTGAATGCGAATGGGACGTGCATGGCTGAAGTCATGTCTACCACATGAGCCAAGAACACAAAATCAGGCACCCTTCCATTTTTACCTGCATTGAATACCATGTTTGAATATCGATTAAAGACGTTTTCCCTTGAGGGTGAAAAGTAAAAAAGTAGCATGATGAATTAATATGCATGGTCTGGCAAATTTATTTCGGGAGTTAGATTTGTTCTTTAAGTACGCGTTGAGAGTTGAGATCTTTCAATTTTCGCATACTATTTGAGTTGGGATCATTGAATTGTCATAGCCCTCTTGCCCACTTTGATTGTACTTTTCAAAAATTTAAAGCTTGGAAAGAATGGACAGCAGAATTTCAAAAATAACAACCATTTCAAAAATATACCTGCGTCTATACTAAATTTCTTGTGCATATCCCATGATTTGCTGTTCAGGGTGTTCCCCAGCAGATCATAAAGAGGCATGAAAAGGCAAAAATTTGTGCCCATCTCAGTGTGATGAAGGCTATGATATCTGCAACTCCACCAGGAAGATAAAAAGAAAAATGGTAAGTTTAGATAATAATACATTGACTAGGGTACTTAAACCATTGAAATGTTATCTCTAAATCAGAATTTTATGTTCAAATGTGAGAAATTTCATGCTTGTGATGAACCAAATTTTGTCAATCCCTTCATTTCTTATAGTTTTAAAATCTCTATGAAAATGATTCAAAGCATTTTTGTAAAAACCCCACACATTAATTAAACTGACCACTAAGTTGGATGTATTGATTTGAAATTGCAGTTTCATACACACTGGCTCTCTAAAACAGCCAGCCTATATACAGAAAGCAACATTTTTTAATTTGATAGTTCCTTATACCTACATTTATTGATTGCTCAAATATAACATATTTTTCAGCTTTAAATGAAAAAAGTGAACAGTGAACTTGGCCTACTGATAGGAACTAAAGATTGAACTGTATCATAACCCTCACCAGCACATTTTTGGCTGTTTTATACAAACAGTTCTCTCAAACCCATATATATATATTTATCCAGAGAACATTCAAGCTTAATAGCTAAAAATTTATTATTTCTCTAATAATTCTAATTAAAGACATTCTCGAATCTTGACTAGTCCAATGTAGAAACAATTTACTATATGCCAATTATTTGAACCAAAAGGCGAAGGTAAAAGAAAGAAAAAACGCTTGCAAGAATGCATCAAGAAAGTATTAATTATTGGACAGTTATACTTACGTTGGGGAGTACATGAGATATCTTAGAAAAGGGAAACTTTCAAAAATTTGATGTGGAACAATTTCAGTGTTGCAATGTCCCAAACTTCTTAGTAAATCGAACATCAAAACATAGCTATAGATCACGACAATTGATCCAAATCCAAGCAAACATGAGCCAAGAATAGGAATTCCAATTACAGCAGCCACCACAAGATGCTCAAACAGTGTGAGATGTCCAGCTGCAAAAAGAACCCCAAACAACAAAGGCAATGTCCAAATTAGTTTCAAATTTTTGGTTCAACATTAAATTCATTACACGGGTTTTCAATGTCTCACCTGTAAAGGGTTGTGGAACAGGCGATGAATGATGAAGAGAATGATAACCGTCGAATAAATATTTTCCATGGAAACACTTATGAGTCAAATAATATAAGGGCTCTGAGAATGCAATATGAAGCACCACAACAGCAATGAAGCCTCTTGTATTCCATAAAGGAATATTAGCAAGAGCTGGGAACATGTAAAATATCAAAGTAGCTAAGCCAGCTTGAAGCAAAATGAAATTGTCCCTGAAACAAATGAGAAAGAAAATGTCAAACCAAATCAAAATGGACAAATTAATTAAAAACATTAACAAAAAATTTGCATATATACCAGTCCCATTCTCTGTCAATCTGCTTAAAATCCACTCCTTGTTTGATAATCCGGCGATTTCGAGTAAGAAAAAGCATATTGCAATAAGATGTCGAGAATTGATACACAAGACCTCTAAGAGCACATAAGACTAGAATATGTAGACACCAAGTGGCCTGGCTGTTATCTTCTTGATGATGTCTTGTATACAAAATCTTTGCAAGAAATGGTCCATATAGAGCATACTGTTCAAAAGGCACAGAAAAATGAGCAGCCAGCAATAATAGAAAATTAACATAAAGGGTCATTTTTATTTTCATAGATAGATCAAACTTCAGAGTTCTAGCATACCTTGAAGCTGCCCAGGCATTCCCATGGCCAAGTTGACAAAGGTGCAACCATTTTTGCAAGGTGCACAATAATCCCTTTGTCCTCCACTAAATGCAATATCTGAAAACTAGCCCAACAGGACAAATGGTGATAAAAACCCTGAGGGAGAAATGGAGGAATTTGATTTGCTTTTTTTAGCTTGTTTTTCCTTCCCCAGTTTACTAGAGGAAGTCCTCATATATATAGCAATCAGAACTCCCAAATGACTGCTTTTAATGTATCCCTGCAAACATTGCCAGTGATGTCAATTACTCAAGATCAAATGTGAAATTCAACGCGTTCATCTTTTTACTATTGCAGTGCAATATGGCACAGCTGTAGTCCTGACCACTCCCAGTATTTATTGCACAATTAGTTTTGTGTGTGTGTGTGTTGGCAGTGGTTTTATGAGTATGAGACATGAATTGATAAATTTTTGTACAAAAAAAAAAATATAAGCCTAATGTAGAGTTCATCAATTTTTTGCGTTTTGGACAATTAAATGTTGGTTGAAAATTTTAATTTATTGGTTATATTGGCTGGATATTGCCTGGTTTGGCACTTGGCATATTTGATGATTTCTTGTAGGAAAGATATACAGGGACATTCTAACTTAATTCCAAGCATGTCAATGTCTTACCTGAACTTGCGAAAAGTTATAATTATTTGATTATCTATGAGGAAACTTGTAGAATGACTTGAATGATCATATTATGCGTTCATATTGCATGCCAGTCTTGATTCTGAATCCCCTCACCTACTCCAATTTGTCTTATTGGCATGAATGAACTTTGAAAAACACAAAACATTATTCTATGATCGATGTTGGGTTTTGAGAAAAATGGAGAAACAATTTGAAAATTTGTATTTACAATCATGAGAATGTATTTAGTTTAGAGTACATGAGATGAAACACGTACAGATAATTGCGAGTTAATAGTGATTTTAGTATCAGAAAAGTAACACGAAATTAGAATCATGATTTTAACGATAATTAATTATCAGTGTCATATATAAATCACATTTTATAGATGAAACTGAATGAAAACTTCCGTAAAATCGATTTATATATGAGACGTATGTTATATATAAAACGAACAATTAATGACCATTGAAATCATAATTCTAATATCTAATCGCGTTATTGTTCATTAAAATCGGGATTAACTCTGGTAACGCACTTCATGTGAGACCAACTCTATGAACTGGATTCACATGTAAGTTTTTGTGAATAAGCAAAAAAAAAGTCAATGAATCAACCATGCATGTTGAAACAATAGACGAGAATATATATCATTCCATAAATAAATCTTTACAATCAATATTGGATATCAATCCATGATTTACGAGTCATTAATTCTTAGCAATTTTCCTTTTAGTTCCGATTTCTTCGTGTGCTGATTTAATATGTGGCTATAAAGTTGAAAGATTTGGTGTAGAATTTGTCTTTCCAACTACTAAACCATGCCTACTTCTTTCCCTGCAAATAAATTTTTTTAATGCCGACCATAATTAAGTCTTTGTTATGCTGTTCGCTCGATCAGTATCGTGAGGAAAAGCATGCATGCATGGTTGTATTCTGATGCATTTAATTCATGAGGAATTAGGAAATGTGGATGTCTTGTCCTGTAAAAAGAAATTGAAATTGTACAAATGATCTTAATGTGTGTAGTAAAAGAAACTTCAGTTGCAATTCATGAACATTTTCCATCTTATTTATTGAGGTTTTGCATCATATATGGAGATGTTGCATATATGGTCCTGATTCAGTTCATGTTCTTTAGCAGTTTTCCTCGCAAAATCATAAACATGCTCTTAAATTTTTGGTAGTTTTTTGGGCCATTTATGCAAAATCTAATATATATATATATATATATATATATATATATATAAAACTCTTGTGAAATGATTTTATATATATATGAAACGGACAATTAATTGCAGTTAAAATCACTATTTTAATTTTCTGACGTTTTTATTGTGTATTGAAATCGCGATTAACTTTTGTTTCATATGCACGTTTATATATATATATATATATATATTTTTTTTTTTTTTTTCTTTTCCCCATTTGAGTTATCCCATTAATTATTCATGTTCAATATATATGAACATAGAATAAGTGGAAGTTTTCAAATTTCCAAATGTTATTTTGTTACATTTTCTTTCTTTTTATTGAAACTTCAGTAACCAAATGCTATTCAGAACTTATTCATCAAATTAAATATAACTTCCTAACACCACAAAATGTCTGTGCCATTTCTAAATCTGTTCAAGAACCTAAAATTAAAAACATAAAAGAAAAGATCACTAGCATGCACCTAAATGGATCAAACATAGCATTTGAGACTTTGAGATACTATTGAAAATTTCATTAATTAATCTGGAAATGATATTCACATCAATTGGATTAATCCAATTATAATTGGTTGACAAGCATAATTCTTACACATTTTTCAAGTAAAATGGTAACAACAAACCTGATGAATCTTTGTTTCTTATAAGCATTGATGAAGATTTTGTCTTTCTATTTCTTTTTTTCAGAGAATTTTAATGCACATCAATACCCAAGAAAGTGTAACTAAAGAACTTTGTATGTACAAATTTAGTTTATGTTTTTTCTAAGTGAAAAGAAAAGTCGAAAGAATATCAGAATGAAAATTGGGATTAATCTTGAAATTCACACCTAAAGAGAGCTTCAATTTTCTCTCTTTTGTTTCTTTTTAAAAATGTGCAGTTTAAATTATGAATTTCAATGATTTCATTCAGTGCTGAAATTAATCAAGTTATATACTTTCCCTAGAAATTTCTAAAATCACAGCTCATAAAAAAAAATTTCTTGCACTTCTTCCCAAAATTTTTCACTAAATGAATAAATGATCATCAAAGTGGACTTGATCATATTGTCTCAAATTAACATATTTGGAAGAAATATATGCCCCTGAAATCGCGGGACAATGACAATTAGAATCCCTTTTCACGGAAAGATCAATCTTGGAATGGAAAATTTTTCATATTCCACGTTACCATGAAATGATTCATAGTATTCTACACAAGAAACAAAAATCAAACAAAATAAATTAAATATGATCATGTCTTATATACACTTAAAACGATGATTCGACCAAAATAAAGTTGATGTTTTAGGGCGGCGCCAATGATCACTATTTCACGTAAACGTGTGTAATTTGCATACTCTAAGAAGCAAAGTAAATAAGAACATGCATGCAAGTGAAGTGAATCCAGCGAAAATCTTTGTATAGTCAAACGTACGTGTTGGTTGCCCCAGTTGTTCCACAAGTAATCTAAAGTGCAAGTTACTCCAAAGATTATATATGTTCATCATTCTTTGCCCAAAAAAATTGAAACAAAAAAACAATGTAAGTTGAACTTCATGAGTGACAATTAATTCATAAACTATTTATGTCAAAACTTAAGATTTGTGTAACTTTTCATCGCCATTTTAAGTAACCATTGCATTTTGCATGGCATGGGCTGGAAAACTGAGTGGGAAACAGCTTCAAAAAGAACAAGTCATTCATCAAATGTCACTTATTGTCATTGTGCTTGATCATTAGACAGTGCGATTTGATTTGGAGATCGATAGACATACATACCTTAATTTGGATACAATTAATAAATTGTCGTTTAATGTTGAAAGTGGAGGCAGGTTATAACTTGTAAGTGAAGGATTGAAATTTGTGATTGTATGATTAATATTTTATAAGAAAGAAAGAACCATTGAAGTTATTTCAGTGGCCACACGAAGAAGTTAACCTAGAGGCAGGTAATTTAAAAAAAAAAAAAAAAAACCACCTAGAGGCAGTGGAGTTCTTCCAACAGCATTTCTTCTCTTCTTCTCAAAAACTCTATTTGTAGTGTTCGAATTTACTTGTAATAGTCCATTCAGCGTCAAAGAAAAAAATAGGATGCCAGCAAATGTCCTCTATTGTTCAACTCACTTACAACGGTTTCAATTAGCTTATGCGACTAAGAATCCACGGCGAATAAGACTTTCAAAAAAAAAGAAAGAAATTAAGGATATCAAGGGGTTCTAGTTTTCTCTTTGCAATGGTCCTTGCAGCATGTGATCACATGATTGTGAACTTACTTGGAAAAAACCATTGAAACTTCCCTTCTTTTTTTTTTTATATTTTTTCTCTGTTTGGCAAGAAGAACAAATTAAAACATCTGAAACAATTAAAGTATTTATCCTTATAATAGATTTGGATGAAAACATCCAATTCAATTTTACGAAGCCTTAAATTGTGGATGGTGCTAATGCATCACTTATCTTTATTGGAGCACCAGTTGGACCATCGTAATCATTAGTGTATATGTTATAATGCCTTCAAACGTAGGGTCATTTTCAAGGATATGAACAGATGTAAATGCTTCATATATACTGACCTTGCATGCTAACATTACTTTCATTTTCTACCTTAATGTATAAAACATGGAAGAATAACTCAAAAAAACTATAAGAGGATGAATATCTGAAAGTACCCCAACTATGCTTAAGCTTACAAAATTGATCATGATATGATCAAATGTTTGATGTGTTAATTTTCTCAAATTTTGCCTTATTGTACACTTGTTATAAACAGAGTCTGACATCTGATATTCGAATTTTTAAAAGAATAAATAAATCATAAAAAAATTCTTTAAAATCGATTCATATATAAAAACGTGATTCACATATAAAAATTTTAATTTTCTGTCATTTTTATAGCGTTAAAATTGCTATTAACTTGTCATGACATAAAAACCTCCCACACAGAATATTAATTCTTTATTAATTCTAAATAAATTTATTACAACCCCCTGTTTCCTTGTATCTTTCGTGCTATATATACAATAAGTAGGTTAAAAAAAGATCAAAATGTCCTATCTATGTATGGTCGTACTCTTTCCCCAGTGGCTTCGAAATAAAGGGGTAAACTTGGAGTCGTCATATAGTATGGGATTGCGTGTGAACAGAAGGACCCCCAAGTTTACTATGCCCTCTTAATTAGCAATTTGTTAGCTCCCAAGTTCGCAATGAATGATGAACAAACATATATACATGAATAACTACTTGCAAGTTGCAACATGCTGATGCTTTCCGTAGCCATCAACTTATGGTGCCCACGAAGTTTCAGCTCATTTTTTAGACTCCAAAATTTTCTGTTCTCGCATTCATGCTGCCTGCATGAATAGACTTTAGAAAAAACAGTAACCATGCATTAATATATTTTCATTTTCTAGTTATTGGTCTAACCCAGTGATTAGAGAGTTAACTTCCCGACATACAGATATAGTGTTCGATTCCTGTAAAATGCATGTAAGATGTGAGTGTGTGTGTGTTTAAAATAAATAAATAAAAATTATATATTTTCATTTTCTAATGTAATGCAATGGAAGTTTCAGCAGATCGACTAAACTATTACTGAATCATCTTAGGAAATACAGTTTAGATTTGCTGAGTTTAGGCTTGTAGCCAACTGGTATTTGTGATGTATCCTATACAAGCTATCCATCATACATGCGTGCAACAATATATATCACTTTTATTGTTGGATAATTTTTAATTATTGAAAATTCATGTATTTAATAAGTGCGATCTTATTTGGTGACACTTATCTTCAACCACTATTATTGGAAGTTTTTGCAATTTATCTGTTATCCTGTAAAACCGATTTATATATATAACGTTGAGTATCGTGATTTTAACATAGGATAAAAGTAATAGAAAATTAAAATCACAATTTTAATAATTGTCTATTTTATATATGAATAATGTGTTATATATGAATGGATTTCACACTGACTTTTTGTGTTTAACATTCTGTCCAATTCCAAACCGCCAAAATCTATACAAATGCATTTAAAGTGCATAAAAGAATTTACCTACAAGATTAAGAAACCTCTTATAAAACACATCATTTGTCCTAGAATTATAAATTATAAAGTGCATTGCATAATTATCGAGAGCAAATATAGTTTAATTTAAAGAAGAGTGCATTTATTACACAATTTACAAATATAGTTTATATGACACGAGTCATATGCACGGTTACCATATCCTTGTCAAATTAAAAAAACAAACTAAAAAGAAAAAGGATACGTGCATTGAGATTTTGAGGATTAGATCTTTTATTGCACAATTAGTATATATATCATTCTTTGTTATATATTTTTTTTGAATAAAGTCATTAAATAAAATAAATTAAATTTAAATACACTATTATTATTAAATTACTTGCTTTCGTGCAATAGAGAACGATGTCTAGGATTTGACTAATAGTAAAGTCTAAACTATGAAATTCAAAAGTGGGAAATCAATGAAAAACCAATGAATGCTCGATTACAATGTTCTCTAGTATTTAATTGTCAAAATTTGTAGTTACTAAGCCCATTTGTTTTTTATTATGTTCAGCATATCCAAGTTAGGTCCAAATAGCTAACTTGTTGGGCTGCTGCCAGCGATTTCTTTTGGGTTACACATCGTCGATTTTGTTGAAGCAGCCATTGAGGCTAATAATGGCTTCACATAGATATGGCTTAACAGTTCCGGTTTCGGTTTCGATTCCGTCTTGCTTCCGGTTTCAGTTATGGTTACGGTTTTGGTTCTGTCCCGATTTCGATTTCGATTTCGGTTGCGATGTTGTTCCAATTCTGGTTTTTTTGCGATTTTTAGTTTTGAATTTCGATTGTAATCCAACTTTTAAATTTGATTTCTATTGAAATAATGATTAAACTATTAATTGAAACTAAAATAATATAATTAGAGTAAGAATAGTTACAATTGAACTTAATTAATATATAGTTTTTAGAAAATAGAATTAGGAAAAATTAGATAAGTGAGATTCAAAGTTATAAAAATAATAAGAATATTGAAAGAATAATTGAATATTTGAATTATTAATTAGAATTCAACTAGTATAATATAATAACATAATTAGAATAGTAGTTAAAATTACACTAATATATGAATTTTTTTAGAATAATAGAATTATGAAGATTAGATAAGTGAGAAAGAAAGATATAGAAAGAATAAGAGTATTGAGAGAATGATCGAACTATTAATTGGAATTCAAATAGTATATTAGTGTAATATAATAATATAATTAATTAAAAAAGTTGATACCCTAAAACTAAACCCTAAACCCTAAACCCTAAACTATAAACGCTAAAACTTATAATATAAAGATTAGAAAACTAAGAAATAATCTTAGAAAAGGAATTATGTAATGAAAATGAAGAAATATAGAAATATTTATAGAATTATAAAAATGAAATTTTTTTGGCCGATTCTGGCTCTGGTTCCAAAAAATCAGGAACCGTAACCAAACCGTCCATAAACGGTTTAGGTACGGTTTCGATTTTGTGGGGCCCCAATTCCGATTCTAAAACCGCCGGAATGGCCATGTCTAGTTTCACATCCATTTTAAACTTGAGGACTAAGAAATTTTCCTTGTACCCACTTACGAAATTAAGTGGTCGTCTATTGGTCGAGAAAAAATCAATAGCCATTTTGACATTCTTAGTTCTTAGTTGAGTTCTCATCTCACTAGAGCTGGAATAGTAGAGGGGAGACTCAAACTTTTTACCTCTATGGACTAATCCATATTGGAGAGATTCGAAATCCTAACCTCTAACTCTGAAGGGTTTTAAAGCCTTTCAAGTGACCACTGACTTAGACTTCACCTCTAATCCTAAAGGGTTTTAAAGCCCTTCAAGTGACTACTGAGTTAACCTTCATGTGATCATCGGACTAACATATGTTGGGGAGACTATTGGTTGAGTTTTCATCTCACTAGAGGAGGTGGAATACTAGAGGGCAAACTCGAATCTCTAGCATCTAGCCATAAAGGGCCATTCAAGTGGTCATTGGACTAAAACTTGTTAAGTAAAACTTAAACTCCTAACCTTTAACTCTAAAGGCTTTTAAAGCCCTTCAGATGACCATTGACCTAACTCCTTACCTCTAGCCTTGAAGGGCTTTTTAAAATCCTTTAGATGGGCACTGTGTTAACATACAGGTGATCACTGGGCTAACCCCGTATTGAGGACAATCAAATCCTAACTTTTAACACTAGAGGGTTTTAAAACCCTTGCCCTTTAGCTTTGAAAGATCTTAAAGCCCTTTAAGGTGGTCGTTGAGTTAACCCTAATGGTTAAATTTTTATCTCATATTCTCTAGGTTAAATTTTCATCTCATATTCTCGATAGTTAAACTTTTATCTCATATTTTATCTCATATTCTCTAGGTTAAATTTTCATCTCATATTCTCTGTAGTTAAACTTTTATCTTATATTTTATCCCATATTCTCTAATGTTAAATTTTCATCTCATATTCTATATAGTTAAACTTTTATCTCATATTCTCACGTGAGTGCAACAAAGGTTTAGTTGTTGTATCCTCTAATAAAATTACAAGATTGTACTTTCTCATTTTGTTTTCAAAAGGCTTTATGAGATAAAAATGGAGAGGACGAAAATCCCTCATCAAAAAAGAATTGAAAAGGTATTTTAAAATTTATGAGGTTAAAAATCAACTTAATTATCCATGTTCTTGAGGACAAATTTGTGAAACTTAATAGGTCATCAAAATAGCAACTTGGAATTTAAGCATTTATAAAATTATCTTATCTAAGAGTTTTCATTAGCTTTCATCAAGCATCAAGGAACTTAGGCCTTTATAAAATTGTCTTATTAACAAATTTCATTAATTAGCTTTTATAAATGCATTGATTCAACAATTGACTGTTTAACATATATTCTTATATACAAATTTATAACTTATGCATTCCAAGCATACAAAACATAATCATTATACCATAATCCCATAATACTATTAAAGAACAAATTGTTGGGAAAATATTTTCAATCTCTTAGCTGACTGATCTTCAATTACTAAGTACATGATGTGTAAGACAAACAAACAATACTAAAACAAGTCAAAGAATACCTTCCAAATGGGATTTGCATAACATGTTGTTATTCCCCATATTTTATCATTGAGACTACTACCGAAGCAAAGGTTACGTGCAGACACTTCAAACACTTCAAATAATGTAGTTGAATAGTGTTCAAAAACAAATTAAATACAGCATTATTAGGGAGGCGGTGAGTTTAATATTGAAGCTATTAATAAGACAAAGAATTTTCAAGTCATCCCTTTTTGTTTCGATCCTCAGCTTTGTTGTGAAACTGTCCGAGTCTAATCGTCATCCCATATGCTGTTTTAAGGAAATGTGAATCAAAACAGTTTGATTCTTTTCTATTATTACTTACGTAGTCCACATGAAGAACTTGGTTTGCAGAAGTTCAAGATTGAGTTTTAAAAACATTAGTACGTGGTTGATTTTTTATTTTTTTTTTTGTAAGATCTTTTATCACTCTTTATTATAGCATACAATATTTCACATATGACATACCATTCTCTCTTTAAACAGTTATGTACCAATGACGAAGGAAGTGGCTCAAGAATTTTTTTTAGGTAAAAAACGATAGAATATTATAATGATATAGAAAATGAGTTTAGACAATTTTTACACATGAACAATGCTTATCTGAATACATGCTATGCTATTGTAGAATAAAAATTGTTGAAATTTTTGAAAACTCAAATTTCATTCTAAAGTAAATTTTCAATTACTTTTGATCTTGGAATACCGGCACTATCAATTTGTTAAAAAATGATTTGATTTCGACTCTTCCAAATATGGTAAACTACCACAGCCAAAGACAACTTTCTGAAAGTTGTAAAAAAATTCACAATCTTGTAATTCTCAAATAACTAAACTAATTCATCTTGCCATCTTTGAGGCATCTATTTATATGAGTAATAAGATATTGTTCTTTTTTAAATTCTTGTACTAACATCGCATTCAAGGAGCAAATGATCAATGAATTCTTTAGTACTACTACACTATACACATTCCTCTTACACTTGCATATATATTCAATGGCTTAAGAATTTCATTAGTTAGTTTATAACTATTAAAAAATTAATCAATGTGGAATATTATTTGTAACAATGATGAAACTTATGTCTACTAATAAATAGTGAAAGAGCTGCTTGCGACATTAAATTTAGAATGTTCAATGTGATACATGTAATGACACTATCCAACCAAACACTTAGACAAGTACATGCATGTACTGATTTTTAATTTAATTTAATTTCTTTTTTCGAAAGAACATGCATATGGTTAATCTATACAACAATTTAGTTTGCTGTATATCTTATTATTTTTCAGTTTTAAGTTTTGCCATATTTAGTTTGAATCATAAACAAATTCACTCTTATATATCATCATGTTATAATTCTGCTAAATGCCATCCCTCCAACTCAGCTCTCCGTCAGAGCCAACCTCTTCTATACAAAAATCATGTTCATCATCAAGGATCATTTTCAAAATATGCTGTAGGGTGGACAAAATCAAGCTTTCAATTATTTTATTATTGGCAACATGATGGTTCTGTCAAATGTTTGATTGGCTTATGTTGGCCAAAAAACGGCTCATTCGTTGTCATCTTTTCATAAATCTACAGGCTGATATAGGCATTGCATATGGACATGCACTAGCTAGTCAGTGCCAAGGAACTTCAAGAAATTTCGTCCTAATTTCAATTATTAGTTGCTTTTTGTACTTACGTTTCTTGTCGTAGAATATTACAATGTGCTTAGAAGCTTATATAAATAGAGTACTTGACATGATGAGTCTTCATCCAGTCCAAAAGTTTTTGGCAAAAAATGGGTTTTGAAAATCAAAAGCCTGTCATTTGCATGGTTTTATTGCAGTTGATCTATGCAGGAATCACTCTCTTCACTAGGGCTTCTCTTTTACAAGGGATGAGTCCCAGGGTTTTTGTTGTTTATCGACAAGCCTTGGCCACTATGTTAGTTGCTCCTCTAGCTTATTTCAAATCAAGGTATATTATTGACATTACACTTTTCTACTCATCCCAAGATATAAAATGTGGTGTATAGTTGAATTTGAACTACTCTAATTATAAGCAATATGTTTGTTTATAAATAATCGATATTAAATTATAAGTAAAGTTACGACATAACTGCAGTCGATGTAAAAATTTTGCTAAATTCTATAAAAGTACGGTGGCAAAATGTAATTTATATATCCGACTATATTTAGTTGTTGTTATTGTATAGTTAAATTAGACTATGTTTTTTACTGTTCAATTTTTTGGTGGGGTGCAGGAGAGGAAGTACATGTCCTTTAGGATGGAAGAACTTCAGTTTGATAGTTTTGATCACCCTCATTGGGTAAGTTACTTCTATTTAAAAGTAATCATCTTCCCTTCTTATGTAAATTAATCTCATTAGCTGAATATATAATTCTCTTTCTGTTCATTTTTTTTTTCAGTATAACAATCAACCAGAATGTATATTTTGAGGGTCTATACTTGGCCTCATCATCAATGGCCAGTGCAATGGGAAATCTTCTGCCAGCAATTACATTTATAATAGCATACCTTGTCGGGTAATATTTCCGCAAAAAATTTTCAAGGATTTTGTAAATGATCAATCTTTGAAGATATATATAGTCTAATATTTGTTTGAGAGGAACTCCAATAAAATGAGTTTATATATGAAACGGACAAGTAATGGCTGTTTTAAACTGTAATTCTAATTCCTTGTCATTTTTATTGTACATTAAAATTTTGATTAACTCCGATTTTATATATGAACCCGTTTCACAGGAGTTTTTCTCTATCGTTTTTGCTTGATAAAATCAAGAGTTTTAAGTAATTGAAATATTTTATCAGGTTAGAGAAAATAAACATCAAAAGCTTGAGAAGCATAGCAAAAATCACAGGAACAATTATATGTGTAACTGGAGCAGTAAGCATGGTGTTGTTCAAAGGGCCAAAGTTACTTAACAAAGAATTTCATCATTCCATACATATGTTGTTCAGCAACAGCAGCAGCAAGGGAGGTGAGACTTGGTTGATTGGTTGTTTATTCCTCTTCGCAAGCAATTGTTGCTGGTCAATTTGGCTGATTTTGCAGGTATTCATTCATTTAGAAACATCCTTTTGAAACCAAAATGATGCACTAATCACCTCAACCATGTACGTTTCGTTCATTTCCCTAACAGGTTCCAGTATCAAAGAGCTACCCTGATCATTTATCTCTAACAGCATGGATGTGCTTCATGGCCACATTGCAATCTGCAGTTGTGGCGTTCTTCATAGAGAAAGATTTTGAATCTTGGAATTTGCACACGAATCTTGAACTTGGAAGTATAGTTTTTACTGTAAGTGAATCATTTAAACTAAAATTGCAACAGATTGAAACCAAGAGATTGAGCTTAATTGTTTAATGTATTAATGAACTGAAATTGTTGAACCTTGAATGTCATCCTGACATTAGGCTGCAGGATCGGCAACTTCTCTCTTTGCTCAATCATGGTGCATTTCAAAACGAGGTCCACTTTTCTCTGCCATGTTTAATCCTTTAGGCACAGTTCTTGTAACCCTTTTGGCCTGTACATTCATTCACGAAGAGATGTATTTGGGAAGGTAAATCTTCATCAATTCGTAGATATGCAACAGTGCTAAACATTCTGGTGATTCCTTAATTAGCAGTATAGAATATATATATATATATATATATATATATATAGAGAGAGAGAGAGAGAGAGATTTTTTAATGCTTTTTGATGATTAATATTTAATGAATCGTTGTCTGAAATTAACAACGCTTTTTGATGATTAATATTTAATGAATCATTGTCTGAAATTAACAACGTTTTTCATCTCAGCTTTGTAGGTTCAATTGCTGTAATATTTGGACTATATGTTGTCCTATGGGGCAAAGCTGAAGATCAAGTAGAGATTGATGCAGACAAGGAGCAAAACATTAATCCCACAATCCTGAACGATGAATCATCAGACAAAACATGTTGCAGAATCGATTTGGAGGAACCCCTTTTGTCCAACAAAATAATAGTAACAGATTTGAAAGATGATCAAAAAAATTAGTATTATTCATTGGGGAATTAATACTCTTAAATCTTTTGGTCGATTGAGATGCAATGAAATGAAAGAATATTTGTAGACCACCCTCATTGTTTTGATGACAATTCTTTGTTAATGCAGAATTAATATAATATGGAAAAGATTTTGGAAAACGAAATGAGTTCTCTAGTCTTTTCGTTTACTTCTTGACTTGGCTTTTCTGAGCACATTTCTATTACTAAATCAACATCAAATCTTGTAAACCATAAGCATTTTATTATTATTCGCAACATGTTGATCGATCATTGTTGATTGACTTATGAAATATGATTGTGCCAAAAAAAAAACTTTACTGTTTTGTCATCTTCTCATAATCTATAGGATAATTATATGCATTGCATAATGCACTCGTACGTAGTTGTATATACGACTTCTTGTCCAAGAATGTTAAATATAATGGGCTTGGAAGGTTACATTATATTATATAAGTAGAGCACTTTGACATTTATCTTCATATGGTCTAATTATTTCAAAGGTTTGTCAAAAATGGGCTTTGAAAATCAAAAGCATGTTATTTTCATTGTTTTATTTGCAAGAATCACTCGATCTCTTCTTCATTAGAGCTTCTTTATTACAAGGGATGAGTCCTAGGATTTTTGTGGATTATCTACTTGCCTTGGCCATTAAAATGACAGTATCGCTGCCTCTAATAGATAAGAAAAATGATAGAAAATTTTTTAAATGATTTAGACATGAACGTAGTAAGCTTTTAAATTCCGAATAAAACGTATAGAAAATAGAGAATTAATAGTTCAATTTAAAAGGAAGAGCAAGATAAAAAAAAGAATTATAAAGCTACTATAAAAAAAGATATATTATATTATATACAAAAAAAGCAAATGAATTTAGATTGATTGGTGACAAAAATATGATTATGTGTTACCTACATAATCGTTAGTGCAATAAAGGATTAGTTATTATATTGAGAAGCCTTGGCCACTATGCTAATTGCTCCTCTAGCTTATTTCAAATCAAGGTATATATGTTCATGACAATTTACACTTTTCTTGTCATTGCAAGACATGGCCACGGCGGTTTTGGAATCGTCGGTTCCCGATTCTATGGCCAATAGAACCGAAATTGTCTCTTGGTAGTTTTGGTTACAGTTTCGATTTCGATTCTGTCCCGATTTCAATTATGTTTCGATTTTGATTTCGGTTCTAGTTTTGTTTCGGTTTTGGTTGCAGTTTTGTTTTAATTTCAATTTTTATTTTAATTTTTAGTTCGAATTTCGATTTTAATCCCACTTTTAAATTTGATTTTTGTTAAAATAATGATTAAACTATTAATTGAAACTTAAATAATACAACATAATAATATAATTAGAATAATACTAGTTACAATTGAGCTTAATATATAGTTTTTAGAGAATAGAACTAGGAAAAATTAGATAAGTGAATTATAAGAATAATAAGAATAATTGAATATTTGAATTATTAATTAGAATTCAACTAGTATAATATAATAACATAATTAGAATAGTATTTAAAATTGAACTAATATATAGATTTGTTTAGAATAATAGAATTATGAAGATTAAATAAGTGAGAAAGAAAGATATAGAAAGAATAAGAGTATTGAGAGAATGATCAAACTATTAATTGGAATTCAAATAGTATATTAGTATAACATAATAATAGAATTATGATAATATAAATTGTAAAATTAAGTTGATACATAATATAATTAGATTAATAGTTTAAATTGAACTAATATATATATGGAGGTTTTAGAAAAATAGAATTATGAAGAATTAGATAAATGAGAAAGAAAAATATATAAATGATAAGAGTATTGAAGAATGATTGAACTATTAATTGGAATTCAAATAGTATATTAGTGTAATATAATAATATAATTAGAATAATTAATTAAAAAAGTTGATACCCTAAAACTAAACCCAAATATTAAACTATAAACACTAAAACCTAGAATATAAAGATTAGAAAACTAAAAAATTATATTAAAAAAATTATGCAATGAAAATGAAAAGATATACAAATATTTATAGAATTATAAAAATAAAAATAAAAAAATTATGTTTTTTTTTCTAGATCCGATTCCAAAATTTTAAGAACCGTAACCAAACAATTAGTAAACGATTCAGCTATAGTTCCGATTTTATGGACCCTAGTTCCGGTACCGGAACCACAGGAATGGCCATGTAAATTGTAATGTCATATACATAGTTAAAATTTTCCAATTTTTTATTGGGGGTTTGATGCAGTGCAGGAGAGAAGCAAGTAAATCTTCTTCAGAATGGAAGAAGTTGAGTTAACAACTGCAAACAAATATCTAATCAAACAATTACCACTTTAACAAATATAATGCCAAAAGCATACATTCTGATTGACAATAACTTCAATCATTCAAAAGAAGACAATATCCAGCTCAAATTATCTTTATCTATCACATGTACAACACAACAAGCATCTCCAATAACAAGGCAAAACGTAGGAATGGTGGGTAATGAAGTGAAATACAACCACCAGCTTTCATTATTTTTGGATGCTACAATAATAATCTTGGGACATGGGAGAGACCAAAAAAATCCCATGGAGTCTTTCATTTTCAACAACCCAAATGGATCATTTTACATATGACAGATATGCAATTCATGAAGAAGCAATGTTCCTCCACCACACACTTGGATTTATCTCATTCTACATCATGCAGTCGGGCAAACACCGTAACGTAAAATGGTGTAAGCTACGACAAAATATGATTTATATAGTTGATTCTATTTAGTAATACAAAGGCTAAATGATTGTTATTCTACCTACCACGATTTGAATTGTATCAAGAATATTCCTCACTTGCCCAGAATGGATCAAAAAAGTTGGAAGGATATCTCTATAATTGTAACCAACTTGGCAAGATATATACCACTTGAATTCAATGTACGCGAATTATAGAATGTCGTAGCAATATACATATACTAGCTTAACAGATGAACAGAGAATTTTACTGTAAATGATACAACAATCCAGGATTAAGCAAAACACCGCCAAAAGGGAATGTTTTAACAATCTTCCTGTCTGGTATAAACCTAAACCATGTCAAGTTATTCTTTTGTTGTTTTGTATGAATGATATAAACAACGTATGGAATATATATGGATAACTTCGATTAATCTGCCAAGCATTTTACTTGTCCAAATCCAGTCCTAAACCTACAGTTGTTGACTAACACAAAATTTCACCCCAGAAACTGACAGAAAGGAGCAAATTATCGGTTTTCTAAGTAGTCAAGATGAAAAACGTTTTTAAGTTTTTAGATGCTCTCAGAAGAAATGCAACAGGAAATATAAACAATGAAGATGGAAAGCTTCTCTTTCAATCCAGAGGAAGCAAAAAAAACAAGGCCAATAACTTCAGGAGGCCAAAACTTTCCAATCAAATGAAAAATTGCACATCCCCACCTGTTTAGAATAACGTTACAACGAGAGTGCGAGTGTATAACCTATATGCAACAAAGGAGAACAAATTCAGGGCATACAAGCATTCAAAGAACATAGGATGATATTGCCAACAATCTTATATTGTCTGAACAAGCAAAAATTAAAGTATACCTGAAAGGAACGAAAAGAGATGACATTCATTACATGGAATGCAGCATAGTACTAAAAGAACGAAAATTCTAAGTCGACTCTAGACACTAATATCTACTAATAAACCAGTAACTATGTTCAAAGCGCTATGGCTTCCATGAATTCTCCTTCCTGTTGTTTCTGAATGCACAGCATCCTATAGAGTATACAATAACAAGGATGACCCATACAATCACAATGAGAATTGCCAACCTCTTCCAAAGAGTCTTGACATGGTCCACAAAACCAGCCTTGCATGCTTGGCAGCTGTAACACAAAATGTTAGGATCGTTATTCCATGCATTGCAGTCTGGATTGGTAAATGGAGTACCAGTACTGGTCCAGTTTCCGTTTGCATAGGTAAATTTGCAATCATCCGATGGCTTACAACATCCAGACTGCAAAATCGATTGCACAGCTTTAGAAAACTTGATATAGAGGGAGATAACCAAGTTAAAACAATTAACTGGAAAGGAACTAATTTCAATCAGATCATCTATGGACATAAAAGGAATACAGAAAAGCCTACCGAGTAACCAAGATGCACGCAAAAGCTGAAAATTTGACATACAGCTACACCAACAAGTAACAAGAATATGTTTATCAAAAAATAGAAGAATGCTTATGGTTAGAGCAACTCAATGGTTTTAATCTAATTAAATAGCAGATTTCAAATGCATGACAAACCAGATATAAAGCAATCACCAATGATGATAGTTGTTGTTGTTGTTTGACAAGCAGAAATCTTAAAGCCAATTAGTGATTCTTCCAAAAATGAGAGTCAACATGGGAGGCAATGCCCTAACACATGCAGATATTCAGAATCACAAACACGACGTTTGGGAACTGCTACAGGAACCGATACACAGGAAGAAAGAAATCTGAACCAATCTTAAATCATCACTATAAAGTTTCTTAGAGAAAAATATCTTTAAACTAACAACAGAATGGATGAAGCACACAGGAACCGAAGTATCTCTAGGAAAGGAATAGACAGGAACAGTTAAGAGACAGCAATATAACACAGCATATAAACAAGAACTGTCAGTTATAATACAGGGATTCTAACTTTGGAAGCCACCAGAAGGGCAAATAAGTGTGTGAACACCCTTAGCCGGTTTTGTTGATCAATAGTTCTTTATAAAAACCATCAGCAGAAACATGCAAAGGACAGTTACATATGTGATGCAGAAACCCATTAGCCGCAGCAACCGTAAAAGCACCCCCATTAAATAGATTTATTAAATTTCTGGCAAACTTATGGATGCATGTACCGTATATATAGGAGAAAAACAATGCATTAGATAAATAACACAGACAGCAACCGAATCAACATATTTAGCTTAAGTGAACAACTTTTTCTACCATGGAATATATACAAAAATTATTAAGAATCTGTTGGACACAAAAAGCTAAAGATTCAAGTCTAGAATCTAGCCAAGTTCTCCACTTTATGAAAGAACTCTAGAACAACTGAAAACCACGGATACATGACATTTAAGTGATTCCAAATAGAAGTCAAGAACTTAAAATTTTCACCATAATTTCAAAGAAATGCGAAAATCAAAATCCATTCTCACAATAACCAACTAACAACTAATGCCATACATTCCCTGCATAGTACAGCAAAAGTCAAATTGGCCATCCAGATCTAAAAAGTAAACCCTCATCTAGTCACCAAGAACACGCCTTTTTTCGCAAATTAACTCTACAAATCACAACTTTATGCCAAAATACACACGGAAGAATGAACTTCTGTAGTATAATATGCTTCAAACATAAAGAAATTTGCAAAAAAAAACATAAATATGCATGTACCTCAATAGAAGAAAGCTTCAGCATATGGAAACCTTGTTCATCAACAGATTTATTATTAAGAATACTCTGGCAGAAATCAGCATCCTGAAGACAACTCCTAATCTTGGCCCAATGCTTGTCATTAGTAACCCTTTTCTGCAACCAATTGGAATAATTCCCAAGCCTATACTCCTTATATCCCTTCCCAGAAAGAACGTCCCCAGCACCTTTATTAGTCACAACAAAGCCAAAGATTGCCAAGCAAATTAGGAAGACAATCAAGAGGAACATGACAACAAGGTACAACCAAAGAAGCCATGAAACCCCGCAACATGCCCCAATTATGCCTGCCACTGAAACCACCAACAAGAACGCCCCAACTGCTATCGTAGCCTTTTGAAAAAAGTTCTCACATAGAGTGCCGCTGCCCTGCTTTGATAGCGCTATCCCTCCTCCCAGTATTACAATTGAAGAAAGTAAAGTAAGCACATTCAAACACGTAAGTAAACTGTTGCTACACTTCACCATTGTTCAAGAACAGCCGTCAAGAAGTAAAGGGATTGTTTTTTTTGCTGGAAAATTGATCTTGGGTTCTGGGGCCTGGGCTGTGCTAAAAATGCCAACTTCTGTAAAGGATTGATAGGACTATAGGGAACTCTTTTGCTTAAAGGCTAATGTTTCCAATTTCAAGAACTGGGAGAAGAATCAAAGATTAAGAGGGATGATTAGTGATTAGTTGGGGGTGGGGGAAACAGGGGAGTGGTTCATCTATATGAGTTGGCACTTGGCATTGGCGGTGGCAGTGTGTGACTGTGTGTGGAGTGTGGGCCGACAGGGAATGAGGGGAAGGGAGTAAAACGCGCTTAAGTACACGTGTGAAATACGGAGAGAGAACAATGGGAGAGAATAACGCACGCGCTGTTTCATTGAAGGAAATTATGCAGAGAAAACGGAATAAAAATGGGAGAAATATTGGTGGAATCGACCTTTTCATAAACAGTTAAAAAGATAGTGGATTTAGACGGTTGAGATTCTTAACCGTGAGGTATAGAGAGAGTTGTGACGGTTTATTTTTTTTTTTTTTTGGGGTTTTTTAAATTTTCATCGACAGAAATTAAAGCAAGAAAATTGTCTTTTCTCAAAAAGTTTTAAATTCCGGACACCCAAACCGGGTCACGCTAGCCCTGCCTCTGGGCCTGCACGTGTGAAATACGGCAGCCTGCAATGATATTCGGCACCCGAGATACAGGTGCGACCCCAGTAATATTTCACCCAGGAATAAAGTGTCTTTTCAATTCTTCATGAAGATGGCCTTCAAAAGTTACCATATGTTTTAACAGTAATAATGAAACTCACCATCTACAAAAACTTTGCATATGGAAAATGGTAAAAAAAATATCTTCCTTGTCCCACATTTTATTTAAAAAAACTCTCCATTATTTACATTGAAAATAATGCAACTTGACCCACACTAAAGATTTGATATACCTTTTTTTTTTTTGAAGGTGGGTAACAAAATTGCATTATTTGATAAAAATAAAATTTTCAACAAGAATGAAAGATATTTTTTTTTAATTTTATCTACTTATAAATAGTTTAACTGGCTATAAATGGTTGAAAAGAAGAAAGATTACGACAGAATTACGTCAAATTAATGGTGGCATCAAAACTTTGCCACTCAATTGACATAAAGAATGTTTTTTTGCAATTTTTTCTTTGAATATAATCCATTAATATTTGGTTAACATGAATATCAAGGTCTCTTCCACTGTCCTCACATGTATCATACCTTATGGCCATCTAGGCTAGTATCTCTCCATGATAGTAACACAAAATTTGTTACATTCATGCACGTTTTTGGGCCATGTAAGATTCATGGATCCCTACAGCATAATAATCAATAGCATAATCAATTATTGCATTTGTGACTTCATCTAATGATCAATAGCATAATAATATCATCTTAGCTATAGAACTTGGTAGGTAGCCAGTGCAAAAGAAGATCCATAGATGGCCATGGAACCCAAGTATGACCATTTCTGCGCTGGTGGACTGCATGCATTTTCATCTTAACAAGCAAATAATGAAGTTCTGAAGAGCTTTTGTCAAAAGCCATGAAACTGGAAAATTATTTTTGCAAGCAAAATATTGACAAACTCAATAAATTGGAGGTCTACATCAGGAACATTTAAGATGTTTATCAGAGGAAATGATTATGTTCTTTAGTAAGAGACATCCTCATACCACCTTATTGATCTGATGCACAGAAATAAATAAACAGAGACCAGCTCCAAACGAAAAGGAAGAACACAAATATCAGTTCCTATTGCAGACATCGATCCCTAACGTAACTTCCAAATTAAAGAGGACCTGGGAAATTGCCATTCTCCCTCTGCTCGTTCCATCTTTCAACCTGTAGTAATTAACAGAATGTCCAAAAATCAATTTCAATGGGAATAAATAATTGCATGCAGAATTTCAACGTTGATTTTGCCACCCTGTTACGTAAAATAAAATACTAGGGAATGGCATTTTGATCGACACGTGAAAGAAAGGGACAACTTTAGCATATCAACTAAAGCGGAAAATAACTTTAATGCCCCACAGTATGGCGAAGAGAGCTTCAAATTTATCAACATCATGTAGAAAGCATTACAGAAAACTCTTTCTATTTCCTAACAGCGTTTGCAACTGCCAGTGTTGTGCTTGACAGCTTAAAGGTTCTTCCAATTATTTTCCCCATGAAACTGGGATTTCCAGAATTAGTTATAGAAATGACAACCATGAACATTTTTAAAATGACAAGATACAGAATAATCATCAATAGGCGGGTGCAAAAGGCACAGAAAGTGTAAATAAAAAGTCTTATTCTGCATGGTTCTAGCATCCAACACATGGTCTTACAGTTCTGCATGTGCAACTCACAGGCTACAATTGAAGTTTGTTAGAAACCATTCGACATGCAGAGGATGGAAATCAGATGTTTTGGACAAAAATTGGTAGCAAAAAGATCATCAACAAATCAGTAAGAACTGCCGTTTAAAGTATTCCACTTAATTGTCTGGTCTGATTTTGCACACATTACGAATAGAAATGGGAAGACCTACGGTTATGGTCACAAAACATGGAGAATCACAACACAATCAGTAAGACACCAACTGCAGTCAAACGACATTTTCTTGTTTGACTTAGTTGTTTAATGAGAAGACTCTACCCATTGAATATTTAAGCATGCTCAAGCGTCTATGGAACTTTTTATCAGACAAATACAATGTAGATACAACTGACGCACATAACTCCCCTCTAAGAGGACACCCTCCCCGTAAGCCTTCTACAAACAATGACAACAATAAAAAGCTATGAAGAACAACTACTAGCATATAACTTACCCATTCACCGGGGCAAAGGGACCTATAGTACTTGGCGAATTTGTCACATTCTCCAGAATCGTCACCCTTGGCAGACAAGCACCTGAATTTAAAGAAAAATTAATCCATTGAATCAGTCAAAAAAGAATTTTGAGTTTGTGAAATTTTGAGTTTGTGAAACCCCACAGAAGCAAATCTTCCGACACCTGAGCCTCAGATATTAGAAGATTCTTTCAAGGTTATCCATCACATCATTATGACAGACAAAGAAAAGTTTTTTTTGAACTCCAAAGACAAGACCAGGACAGACAACATACAACAAGTAGATATTCAGATGCTGGCTAATTATCAGATCAGAAAGATATATATTTCTTTAACTCGTTATCCATAAACATGTATGTGCTCTGTGCACTCTTAACTTTTAAGATTGAAAAGACGTAAAAACTCATCTGAGGCACCTTTTAAAAGATGTTTGCCTAAATGTCTCAGCCTCTGTCTTCTTTACTAAGCACAATTAAACTTCAGATCTCGCTGTTAAAGCTCAACCTAGTGCTACAAAGTGTAGACTAATTAGATATAGTGAAATCATATCTGATTGTATGTTCAGCTTTTGAAATCACCTAGTTTGAATTCTTTATCAACCTAGGAGAGGGTATCAAGAGATAATTTTTCCTCCTAATTGCACCTTGAGATATTCTAAAAATTACGGCATACATTTGCATATCATGTGCTATTGTCAGACATCAATATAGTATAACTGACCAAAAGTGAATTAATATTAAGTCTAAACATCTATTACACTAATATAGATTCATCAGTTTAATACTGCATTCACATTGGTTTACTGCTAAACCTTTCCTGAGAGGTCAAAAAAATTAAGATAACTAGTTTTACGACACTGTAATTTGAGCGAAACCCCTGATATGTCACACAAAGTAAGTCCAGTTGACAAAGATGCCCCATAGATCATAATTGCTAAACCATTACCTGTGGAACTCAATATAGCGTGTGAAGCAGTGTCTAGTTTGATTTGTGGTTGGGAATCGAAAATCAGCTGGCGCAGTCTTTAGCTCAATCTGAAATAAAGATTCAACTAAAACTATAAGTACAATGAAGAAAATGTTTAGTTTCTGTTTCTCATTGAAATGTCAAACAAAAATGCATTCCCTATTCCTTTTAAACATTTCAAAACTCAGATTTTAACTCATTTACAACATGCAACAGATGATCAGATAAAAATTCAGAGAGCAATCTAAAAGATAAAATTGGCAAGGTTACTTTATAATGTAACTCGATTTCCAGAATAATTTATAAGCACATTTCCACTTAAGATTCATATTTCAGTCCATCTGGACACTCTCCTTCCCCCAGGAATTTCCTCCTCCAACATTTCATATTCCAAGCACGGCACTTTCTTTGGAAAATCAACCACATGTCCCCTAAAACTTCGAAACTTCTTAGGAAGATCAAATTGAAATCAAAATGCTTACTTGGTATTTCTCCTTTACAAAGCCACTGAATCATACTTACAATAGGAAAAAGCTCAGAGCTTGTTAGATTTCCTTACACACGCCCACTTCAGATACTCGTATATACAAAAAGTACCAATCTTTTATCATTTAGGCATTACGCCATCTTCCATGCACCTTTTACCCAGAATTCAATCCCTAAATTCACAATTCCATCAGAAATAATTAGATTTCAACCCAAACCCAAATGTCTATCCTAAAGCTGTGTCTCAACACACCCCATTTCCCTATTCATCTCCCAATGAAGAACCCCTTCCCGCCAACCCCAAACTTTTCCCCCAAAAATTCATCCATAACCCTCCAAAAAAAAATTTAATCCTTACCCCAAAATCACTCACACTCATATTAACGACATCACTATTCACCAGAATAGCCCTCCACTACCCAAACCAGTTTCAATAAACTGTATTCCTGATTTAAAAAAAAAAAACATAAAAATCAATCTTGCATATGCTGATACGGTAGCTGGGCACCAATTACAAATAATAAAAATACAAACTTTGAAAATTCAAAACCAAATTATTCAACAACCCATAAATGAACGAATCCCAATCTATACATTATTCACGTTGGAACAATATCATCAGCAGATCATCTAAAGTGGATAACGATAATTCATCATCAATTAATCCAGAGAAAAACGTAGCAAATAAACAACTAAATAAATCAGAAAAACAAGATAAAAAAAAGAAATTATAAATCTTTTATTGGGATTAATGAATTTCTTATGATTCATTTCTGGGATACCTCAGCCATCGATGAGATTTGAATCAAGCAAAAATGATGAAAAGCTGATATAAGACTATAGAGAGAGAGCTTTTAATCAGCAAAATGGTGTCTTATGAATTTGTTTTGTTTTGGTTAATAAAAGTTTGATTGACTGGACTAATCTTAATTTGCAGCCCTTAATGTTGTTGACTTTTTCATTTTTACACCCTCAACTATTGTTTTCAACACATTGGCCCCAGTGGTATAAAACATCTAGGACAATATTACTACAACAGCATCTAAAGCCTTTATTCTATTAATTGCTAGACTATATATATCCCATTTCATTTTCGTACCCAATTTAAGCTATAAGCAATCTGTTTGTTTTTAAGCTCCTAGTCACATATTAAAAAATAAGGAGTGTTGCATTAGACCGAGTGTAAGTGTTTATCATAAACTAAAAAAAAGGAAAGTTGCGGTACACCGAATATAAGTTGTCGATCACAAACTTAAAAATAGGAGAATTACAGTAGATGAATAGCTAACGTAAAATTTTATTACGCCTTATAATATGAATCACATAAGCATAAGCTTCTAACACATATAACAAGGATTAATCAAAGTAAAACTACTATTGATTTTTTTTTTTTTTTAATGATCATTGTATGATTTTTGCAGCTATTAAATTGAGTACATCCATTTTTTTCAGCAAAGTTGTGTAGAAACTTTATCCATTGCATGGTTGTCTCAAATTTCGAATTGGTTTGTAAATGTGCTTTTTATGACATTTTGTAAGTAATAAATATGTTTTTTGATGCATTTGTTATTAGAGTATTTGTTTATATGAAATCTCCAACAAACTCTATACATAGAGTTATCTGTCCATTTGCGGTTTCATTGAACCTCATGAGTTGTTTTCTTGTTAATTAATATTTTTTATTTGTGAATTGTAAATATTGTTCATCCCTTTGTTAAGTTTCAATTTTTGGTTTCATATCCTGTCTTCCATTTGAAGGGAGAAAATATTGTCATTGGCAAATTCATGTAGCTTTTCTGATTGGCATAACTAAAAATCACCACCACAACCATATGCGTTTTAGAAATCAACAACTAAACTGTCAAAAGCTCTAATGTCCATTGTAAGTTGACAAAGTTACTTCAATATTTGTATAGGAAGTTCACCAAAGCTATGAAAAAAGTTGCAACTTCTTGAAAGAATGTCAAAAATGAAGAGTACAAGTTTAACTTCTGAGAAAGCATCAGAGGGATAATATGTTTAACTTCTGGGAAAACATCAGAGGGAAATAAATATGTTAGGCTTCACTTGCAAGGACTAACAGGATCCGGTTATGCGGCTGATATATTCACCTCTAAGCATGAGAGGCATTATATGTTCCACTCCAGGAAAGGTTTTCACCAGCACTAGTAACAGCTCCCCCAGGAACAGCAGGAGGGACAGGACCACCGTATGCGATAGCTCCTTGTGGTATATCCCCAGCAACCATCTGAACTGCAGGTCTTCCATAAGTATCAACATATCCACCACTACCGTGCACAGGAGGTGGGTAAAATGCATTTGGATGGCTATTGGATCCAGCATAAGGGTGGGGAGGAGCTGCACAAAGAGCAAGCATTATCAACACAAGAAGTAACTTTGTAGGATGTCAAAACATAAGATTTGTACCTTGTGCTCTTCTCTCAACATTTAACACCTCGGCACGTAATCTGTCCATTTCTCCAGCCAAGCCAACTATGTCCTTCTCCATCATTCGCATTTTTTCTACTTTCTCTATATTTTTACCTTTTTCGTACTCGAAGGTCATGCTTTTGCACAGAAGAAAAAAATTTGTACCAGATAATTACATCCTATCAGTTAATTTCCCACATCAATGACAACATAGGAATGCAGAATATGTAAAGAAGGGAACACATGGTTCCCATTTCACCAAGAAACAAATAAGATGTCATGCACAGAACTAGTACTCCAAGTATCGTAGGAGATGAAAAGTGAAAAGCATCATTGGTTGTTCCAAAATTCATCCTGTTTCCAGTAAAGTTAAAACACAGCTGTGATTCAAATGAAGCGTTACCCCAACAAAATGCATGAATGATCTCTTCTTTCATGACACAGTAAAGGAAAGGTCTTCCAAGTTATTCTCCGTATTGAGAATCAAAAACAATTATTACCACAAGAATAAGAACAGTTTGTTCCACTCACCGTAACCTTTCGTGTTCCTTCCTTAAACTATCAAGTTCAGCACGCATTTCTGGTAGCCTTTTGACATCAGAGCGGGCTTTCTCCAGTTCCTGACTGGCCTGTTGCATTTGGGCCATCAGCTCTTGTCTACCCAATGCCAAGCTCCGTGCCTCAATATGGGCTTGCTGAAACTCCTCCTTCACACTCTCACCAGCTCTGATATCAACTTCCATTTTTGCAATCTTTTCCAACAATATTCGAATCTGGATATCAGCCTCCACCGGCATGCTTCTAATATGTTCTGCAAGTCTCTGAATTTCTTGTTGGGCAGCAGCAAAATCCTGCCTCAGAGCTGCATGAGTGGCTGCCAATCTATGATTGTCCCCAGCAAGCTGCTCGATTTCAACAGCCTGAACAGCCAACCTATTCTCTAAAAGCTCAGGAGGAGGTAGTGGTTCCGTTGGACGATGACCAGCAGATGTACCATGACGAACAAAACCAGGAGCTGTTAAAGGGCTTCCTTCATATGCCGGTGGGTTTTTTTTCCTCGAAGTCATTGGAAGATACACGCTCAAAGTAAGGAGGACTGAGTATAATTTCTTGGGCCAGGAGAATCACCTGAAATGAATTATAAGAAGCACAAGAAGTAAAAGTAAAAAATCTGGAAAAATCTCAAAGGCACTAATTCTTACAGAAAAAACATTGGATAATAAAGTCCCGAAAGCAAGAAGCAACCACAGTGCAAAAAACAGCTCTTCCAATATGCATCGCAAGACAAATCTCTTGGGTTTATGGGAGAATAATTTCAAAGGTTGAGTTAACAGAAATGAAAAATGATGCTAAAAAATAATTAAAATACTAAATAAATCTTTACAAAAATAAGCATGCCCCAATAACAAATAATCTACTTTGATTCATTGTCAGAAATACTAGCACCATTTTCAAAGGAAAAGCCAAAAGCATATTTGCACTTGCTGTAGAGAATCAACTACTTCTCAACGTTATTCCAACCTACTTGAATCCTACGTGTAACATTTTTATCAATTCCCCCATTTTCCATTATCAATACTAAATTGTAAAGAAACACATTTGTGTACATGTAAACTATAGGACAACAGAATGTCATAACATGTTTTTGAGTAGAAACAAAAGAAAGTATCACCGGAAAGCTTAAGCTGAAAGCAAATGTGCAAGATATTATAGCCCAAGCTACAATTACATCTCTATTTTGCAAAGAGTCCAAAGGCATTGCATGTGACAGTGTACAACTTTTCCACAAATAAAGCAATAATATTTTGGCATTGCAATCCAATTTGACCATACACCACCAGAAATATACATCAAAACTTTTCTTGTTTCCTTGAGTAATATCAAAGCCAGAGATCAAAGCACATAAATCTGTTAAGACAACTCTAACCTAACAGTCACCAGGTTTGGTGTATAATCTAGCACTTTTCATACACAAAATTATTAATTTTTTCTAAAGAACCTATCCCCAATTTTTTTATCTTTTGAGTCATATCTGTTTTGCTGGTATCATTGCCAATCAACAACAAAAAATAAAAACTAAACCTTTATCCCACTCTGTGAGGTCAGTTATATGGATCATACTTCCATCGTTTTCTATATGTACACACGTTTTCATTCATATTTCAACACATGCATGAACATGTCCACATTGTTATATTAAG
This sequence comes from Ophiorrhiza pumila, assembly GCA_016586305.1. Lineage (NCBI taxonomy): Eukaryota > Viridiplantae > Streptophyta > Magnoliopsida > Gentianales > Rubiaceae > Ophiorrhiza > Ophiorrhiza pumila. Next base: position 51,571,133 of record BLIW01000006.1, on the reverse strand, counting down.
TTTTATAACTAGCCAGAAACACTAGAGCTTCATGGAAGTTCACCATGCTTCCTAAAACCATGAAGCCTATTTTATCAACACATTAAAGGCCTTTTTCTTCACAAGATTCTGCTTTGCAGGAATTTCTTGTTCTCTATCCTTTTGCCTTCTGATTTGTACACCTAACAACTAGAAGCACCAAAAAGCTCCTAGCTTTAATTCACTTCTCTCACCTCATCATTCCTTCATCCTCTCATTATTGAAATTGCATATCCCTTCATTCTCTCCTCATTGAAATTCCATCTGATCAAAGTAACACTAATTTGCAATAGTATGCAGTGCGTAAAACATAAAATCAAAAAAAAAAAAAATGCTTGCACATACAGAGCAGACATACATCCACTGACAAAACAACTAATGATCAAAGCTGAAAAAAAAAAATCCCACATGCAAAATATCTTGGTTCAGTGAGATTAAGGGATCCCTTTTCCTTTTTTCCATCAGTATTAACATTTTCAGGGTCAGAAAACAAGAATTGTACCCCGAACCATGAACCCTTCCAGAATTTTGCCAAAATAAAAAAGGTTTCTTTAATCAAATTGAAAATAAGAAAACCCATTCAGGAAAAAAAAAAAAAACAGGGAAAAACACTGTACCTATTCTTAGAACTGAATTAATTATAGCTCCCCCAAACAAAAGCAATGCTGAATTGAGTGAAACTGCAGTGAGTGATTGACAAAACGGGAGTTACAGCTGAAAGACTTTGTTTGTAAAGATCACTGTTTCATCATCTGGACTGCACCCCATCGTAGTGTAATATGCACTCGACCTTTTATTAGTTTGTACAGTGAAGCAAAACCTTATATTAATTGTTGCTCGAAAAGGGTAAGGCCCAAACACGCACCTATGGGCCGTTTTCGTGTCTTTTTTATGCCGACCTCAATTGTAACATACAACTTAATGAACGATGTGAAAAAAATGAGAAATATATATGTTTCGAAAAACTATCATTTTTCGTGGGTTATAGCTTGCGTTTTCTGACCAAAAATGGCAAGGTTTGAAAATGTCCTGATGGGAACCGTTTTCATGTCATACTTTTTGCACCCATCTCAATTGTCTACTTGAAACTCAATGAATAGTATAAAAAAATGAGAAAAATTGAAAAATCACTATTTTTCTTAAGGTATAAATCGCATTTTGTTTGGGCAAAAAACGAGAAGGCCCAAGCCTCATGATGAAAGTAAAAAAGCCAACCACGCCCCAACCCCCCCCCCCCCCCCCCCCCCCCCCTTAAAACTCAGCCACTAAATAGAAAAAAGAAAAAATTTTCTCCAATAAAACTATTTCACCATAATAATAAACATAAAAGAAGAGCAATTTTTTTAGAGGAATTATTACTACTACATTAATAAAGCATGAGCAAGGAATTTGGTCTAAAATAAGTTTTTATATAAAAAAAACACACTTAATACTCATGTTTCAAATTTATAACCAATAACCTCTCATTTGTAGTTTTTTATGGGTAAATTACAAAAAATCCCATATCATTGGAGAGATTTTCATATTAACTCTGTAATTTAGAAATTCATGAATTATTTCCGTATAGTTGGTCTTTTTTAAAAATGGTCATAAATCTTTAGTTTAAATACTTATTTTTTGTTAATATAACTTGTAGGTTTTTAAATCACAAAGGCGACAACTTAAAAATTTCCCAATGACAGGGAGGTTTAATTTGTCGTTCAAAATGTTCAATAGTTCACAATGACAGAATATATAACCTCTATGTCAAAATAAAAATTTCCCAACTTAAAATTATTCAGTATAAGTTTTCAAGTTGAAGAGAATTTTATGTTCTTTAAAGATTGTTGGCTTCCCTTAATTTGTCCTGTGTTATTTATGTATTGCATTACATTAAGAATTTTGGAGGAATATTAAGTTGCTCTTGTAATTCATGTTTATTGATGTGGAATAGATGAGAATGCATATTGGCTGCGCAGAATATGGAATTTTGGAGTTTTAAGTACACCATAATTAAAGAACAGTGTGAAACTAAATGCTGGTCAATAAGTAGATATACATTTCAAACTCCACTGAGCTCAGTGGAATTGGATGGCTGTCAAATTGAGCAAATCCTCCTGGATGTCCAAGTTATATTAGCCACAAAAAAACATTGTTGGAAATGCAAAGTCAATTCCTCTCAAGGGACACATCAACACCTCCAATCAAACAATCATCAAAATTTTATATTTCGTTTCAGTGTCAAGTTTACACGTACTAACAAACTTTTCACTTAGTGTACCATGCACAATGTTCCAAAAAGTTTTCCACCGACTTTTGTAGTTCTCTAACGGCTATAAATAGTTGAATCGATCTCCATGCACGCATGCAGTTCATCTTCTCATCTAAACTCTAAACAACCTTAATATTCCTTGTTGAATTCATATATATATATATATATATATATATATATATACATATGATCGATCATTTTACGTTGTCAACTTGAGTGATATATCTTGCGAGCATTTAACTTAAACATAACTTTGGCAAGAAATGGCAGCTCTTAAGTTCTTTGCGTTGGCTCCATTTCTTGTTGCTTTTTTTGCTCTTATATGTGAGAGCAGGGTAGCAAGAAAAGACTTGGGTGTGGATATTGGTGGCAATGGTGGTGTTGGAGTTGGGATTGGAACAGGGATAGGCTTGGGCATTGGAGGAGGAGGTTCCGGATCGGGTTCAGGGTCAGGGTCAGGCTCTGGCTCCGCTTCTAGATCAAGCTCATCTTCAGGTTCAGCTTCTTCTTCTGGGTCTGGGTCTGGATCCGGGTCTGGGTCCAGTGCAGGATCGGAAGCTGGTTCGCATGCAGGCTCTAGAGCTGGGTCTGGATCAGGGTCGAGTGCAGGGTCAGAAGCTGGTTCATATGCGGGCTCTAGAGCTGGATCCGAATCCGGGTCGAGTGCAGGATCGGAGGCTGGTTCATATGCAGCATCTAGAGCTGGTTCCGGGTCAAGTTCTGGGCGTGGTTAAGGATATTGAACAAGGCTAAAGAATAAATCCAGTTATGGTGCATATTATTGTGGAATGAAAATCAAAATCAACATGCATGCTAAAACAATTACTATATATTAATTAATCACTCTCTTGTATCTAAATAAATTACCGGTGCATGCATGGCTAGCTTGTATGCTTACATTTCGTTATGTATTTGTACTCGATTTCTTGATCACGTGGTAATAAATATTACTTATTTATGCTAAATTAAATGCCTCGAACACACGAGATTAATAATTTTCTTTCTTTTTCTTGTCATATTTTTGCTATCTCAAATTATTTCTCTGAAGTTGGGGAAGTTAATTTGATGCTTAAGCTAATTAACTAGCTGATAATGAAATTAAAATATCTAGTATTGATTTATACTTCATATATGAAAGATAAGTATACAAAGAAAAGAGTCGAATTACAAAAGCAAGGTTTTGTTCTTACATATTACAAGTTTATAAATTTTTGCTTTTTGATTTTTGTTGTAACAAAAATAACTTCCAAAATCACAGCCTTTATGTCTTTACTGTTTGTTTGTCATATATATATATATATATAGCAATTCAAGAAAGAGGAGAAATAAGGTTATATTATAGTTTGTCCCATTGACTGAACATTCGTGAATACAGATGGTGAAACAACAAATTAAAGCCCTGAATTCATATATTTGAAAATGTATTATGAATATTTTAAAGTTTTCACAACTAAAAGCCAATTAAGAGAGATGAATCTATAATACTGATCACAAACATAGAGAGTCATTCTGTAATATGACTTAATTAATATTGAGAGATAATTGTAGTTAATACTAAATATATAAAAAGAAATAAATAACTAAGAGAGCATGCTGATCATTGCATGCTAGCTGATCAAACATCAAAGTTAATATTGTTCAAATTCACAGTTAATGTAGCAGGGATTAATGTTATCTGAAGAAATACAATAATCATTCCTCACCCAAGGATATATGTATATACATATCAAACTTAAAAACATATCCCATGAAGAGAAACTCAAAAGTCTCAAACGCAGATCAATAATATCATTTAATTTGGTCCCGAACACGCTAGCATGCAGTGGTCCTAGTTACAATTGTAGGACTTTGGAGTGCGCACCAGATATAGAGCTACATCCAGTTTATTCAAAGGCCATAACGAATTTTATCTTGATAATTTATGAAATTTTTTGAAAATATATATAGATGATTTATGAAAATTTGATTCTTTAATTTCCCATGTAATGCAACTTTTAAACTTTCTGTTTTGTTTTCAGTGAAGTCGAGATTCACAAAGTTCAACCAAATCCTTTGCTCATGCGTATGATTTGAAGAAAAATAATCATGTTCGATGACATGCAGCACAGACCTTAACTAGATGACTTTGGATGGTATCGAAAAGTCTTCTATGTATGATGATTAAGTCAGTAAAAAACAAAAGCGATATGTATAATGTAAACACTATTAATGATGAGATGTCTGGTCCTTTGATTAGTATTAGTCATCGGCATTTTTGTATTGTTTTTCCTAAGACATGGTTATCGACTTTTTTTTATCGTCTTTCCTAAGACAACAATCAAAGGGTGGGAATCTCATTACTCATGTCTACACATTACACATAGTTTTTTGTTTTTTACTAAGTTTAACTTAAATATTGGAGGACTTCTTTGTACCGTCGAGGGTTGTCTAGGTGACATTTCCTCAATATCATACATGTAATGCAAAGGACAAATAGCACTTTGTGAATTTCGACTTCGTCAGTTTTCCCTACTTAGGAGTATATTTTAGTTCGATATAGGAATTTGGTTAAGATAATTTTAGCGAATACCATGCATAAGTATTCAAGATGCCATAGAGGAACTCTGTTTTCTTGTCAAAACTAGGTGAATCAATATTACTTATAAATATCTAATTTTCTTTTGGGTACTGAATACGTGAGTGCAAAGGAAACAAAAAGGCAAAACTAATCCAACTGCAAAAGGCTTCAATAACTTGTCTTGACTCTTGAGCATTTTGAAAGATTTGACTTTTGCTAATTAACGAAATTAGATGTATTTCTTTCTGCTTCTTGTCCCATATTACTATATCGACTTCTAACTGCACATTACTCGAGGAACAATTAGGTGGATCCAGGGGTGTGGGGATGCGACCGCCCCAAATTTAAAAAATTATGTTAGATCTTTTTAAAATTTTTAAAAAATTCAATTGAATCCTTAAAAAAATTAGAATTTTACATTCCAAAATATAAATATTATTTCTATTATGTAATTTTGCACACTAAATTATGATTTTTGGATCCATTACTGATTTCAACAATGAATTGTTGTGAGTGCTAGAAATTGGCATCTTTATCTTTTCCCAATCAAATTTAAAGACAAACGCGTTGACATGCGCAATTAATCAATCATCCTTTCTCGATCAGTTTTCTGTGGCACAGTTGTTTCATCTCTAACTAAAATAACACTCTTGTATGTGTATCCAAAACATTCCACTACGTTAGTGGAATTGTGGGTCGGCTCCATAAAATGATAATATGATCATCCCACATGAGCCCTCCTTACGGCTTTTTGCCCATGCATGCGTAAGCCTTATCACCTCAAACTTTGCTTGTTTTCTTTCATCTTCATATGCTATTATCGATAATAAAAGAAGCATTGTCCCCCATTTCTTTAATTCTCTCTAAGTTTGGCACGTTTCTTACCAACTTCTCTGTTTTCCTACAACTATAAATACCCCTGGATTTGTGAATGCCACCACCACAAAACCTCCAAGCCCAAATAGTAGTCAAGAGAATTAATCTGTATCGTCAACATAAAATCGTTTACAAACGAAGTTTGTTTTCTATAGTAGCCCCTTTTAATTTATAGCTTCAAACATGACTAGGTTGAAGGCATTGTTAGTTCTCGTTGCTTTGTTCATTTCAGCTCTAGCAATGGTGGCTGAAAGCAGAGTGGCAAGAAAAGACCTGGGGTTGGACTTAGGCGGGTTGGGGAATATAGGGTTAGGTTTGGGTGCAGGAATAGGCATTGGTTTAGGAGGTGGGAGTGGCTCAGGGGCTGGTGCTGGAGCTGGCTCAGGCTCTAGTTCGAGCTCAAGTTCAAGTTCAAGTTCAAGTTCCAGTTCTTCTGGCTCTGGAGGTGCTGGCTCAGAAGCTGGCTCGTCTGCCGGTTCGTATGCCGGATCAAGAGCTGGTTCAGGATCAGGTGGGAACCGAGGGGGTGGATCTGGCCATGGTTCTGGCTCTGGTCATGGTGAGGGTTCAGGCAATGGAGGTGGCCATGGTGAAGGAGGTGGATCTGGATCAGGTTATGGTGAAGGAAATGGAAAATGAATTCATGCATATTATTCCTATATATCAGGATCAGGGTCAAGGAAATAAATTGAAAGGCCATGCAAAACCTTTGAATAATGAGTAGAAACCTTAATTTAGTCTTGTTCTTTACTTTTGTTCAAGATCTCGTGTATCATTATCACCATGCATGCATGATTCTTATTTCTGTTTTAGGTAAATTTAAGAAAGTTGATGGTGTTGTAACTTGTATCCTGCCTTATTGTATGCAGTAAAATATTCGAAATATCCACTTTTTAGAATGGCAATATTAACATTGCTATGTTTGTTTTGTATATCACCCTAGCTAGCATAGTAAAAAATAGTCATTCCGTGCAGATCAAATTCTCTATTTAATCTTTCCAATGAAATGCTCCCGTAATTGGCCGGCTAAAGCAACTGTATTTTTAAAGATTTGTATAGATTGATCAAAATAAAACATGAAAGATTAAATAGTAATTTTGTACTATGGTGAGAAAAGAAAATTCTGGTCACAACTCACATGCAAAAAATTTTATACTCAAATCAACAATAATTAAAAGAGATTAAAGTAAAAGAGTAAAGGGATTTATCATACATATAAAAAAGTGAACGTCATTAATGAAAGTTGTTCTTTGGTTGATTAGTACATATGATGGCAAAAATAAATATTGGACGCAATCACAAGAATTCTATACCAAATTCATAGCATTAAATTTAATTAAGGCATGATCATGAGAAAGCATGCACGAGGAGAATTCTTTTCTTTCGTTTTTTTTTCTGTCCAATTAATTAATGGCATTTGTTGACGTATATGAAATGAAGAATTGTACCACACTAAGCATTAATTTGAAACCATTTTAACATAGTTTAACTTTTCATTCGTTTTCTTCTCTCTTACTGTATATAAACAAATTTTAGCAAAATGATGCCAAAATTTCCTCAATTTGTAAGTGATAATATATAGAGAATACGCTTTAGTTAGCCAACCCTTATATGAATTCTTCAACACGGATCCAACTTCCAAGGATGTAATGAAGCTTTTATGTCTCATCCACGCACTTTGAAGTTATATATGTATGCGCATTTGGAAAGTTTTAACCAGCTCAAAATTACATTTCACAAATTTTCTTGTGAGTTTGAAAATTATAAGAAATTAATGACAAGACAAATTAGTAAGTGGAAGTGATTAAAATGGTAAAGATGAAGATGATTGTCAACTGGGCTTTTTTATTTTTATTTTCTTTTGACAAATGATTGTCAACTTAGATTAGAAGTGGCATGAACATATTGAGTGGGCAACCTTTAGTAATATATTAAAATTCAAAACCTACTTTATTTAATTCTCTAGGATAACTATAAGACATAGTGGTAGTTACAGCATATACGATTTCGTGCTTTCAATTTTCATTTGGGAATTGGAATTCATCTTCAAGAAAAATGCAACAACTATGGCTCATGAACACTATGTGCACACCATACTATATATACATACATAATATATCGTGTTTTATAGGGTGGCATGGCACTTTCCTCTTCTCATCTTTGGTTGACATCACTAAAGACGTGATTCACCCTCCTATTAAGGCTTGATCCCAGTAAATGAGGGAATGAACCGGCAATAGGAACAACCAAACCAGCCAAATTTATAGGTTGACATAGCATTTTAGATCCATCATGGGAGAATGTTGACAAAGCTTTTTTTATTTTTTAATTTTGCAAGTTAATATTTTAATGAAGTATAATAATAGCTATATATATATATACTAATAGATGTTTAAAAGTAATCACTAGTCGAACATCAATAATCAACAAAATAAAATTCTCCAAATTTTTATCAAGATTCATGCAATTAAATCTTCTGAAAATTTTTCTCATAAAAGGTCCTTACTATACTTAATTCCCTATATTCTCTTGATAACTTTTGGTTTTTTCTCCAACTAGCAATAATGTGTCTAAACTATTGTTGCTGATTATACATTGGATGATTTCAATTGCATTAACAAACTTTTATTCTTAATTTCAGTATTTTTAGCTTTTTCCATATATAGTACAATAATACAACGATAAATTTTGGTTCCCATGAGTGAACAAATTGAATTTCATCTTGTTGTGGATCAGCCAAATATCTTGCAGATTGATCACTATTTAATGATCACTACATAACCAATTGATGAGTTTCTCACCATCTATATGAATTTTTTTTTCTGTTTTTTGGGTACAATGCTCTGATTAAATTTTGGTAGAAGAGTGCTAATTAATCAGTGGGACGTTGACTACGTCTATTATTATCATATCTAAAAACTTGCATTATATCGTGCCACGAACATTGGCTTATTGTTTTTCTATTAATTTGCCTACTTTACTTAATGAACAAATTGTCCACTCAATTCCTAAAGCAATTTAGTTAAACTTTTAATCTCAAGATAATGGTAAATTATTCTATCGTGAAAACAGCTCTAATTCCATTAAATTTAGAGCTAGAGAACTATTGTTTAGACATGAAAAATAAAATCAAAGTTGAATGAATACATTAGTTGGTCGTACTATTTTAGGACATCAGATCATCCTTCCAACATTATCTATGTCTTGTCTAATGTAGTTTAACTAAAATTAGGGAATAAAAGCATAAATGAATGAACCGGTAGTTTAATATTGGATATGATGAGAATCTTCCTTTCTTCCTAGATGCTTGGAAATTGGAATCACTCCTCCTAGCCCGGCTAGAGATAATTTTAGACAGAAGATTCCACCTCACTATTTTAGAATATCATATTCTCTGTTCAAGATGATCTCTTTTCTATTTTGTACAATGTTCAAAACGATGAAGTTTAATTAAAATTAGGGTCTAAACACATAAATTTCAATAAAATCACTACAATTATTAGATCATAACCAAAGAATGAGTGAACCCTAGCACGTAGTTTAATATTGAACATAATAAGATAGGGATAATTAATTTTTTTATAGAAGATCTCATCTTCTATTTTAGCCTCTATTTTTTTTTTATAAAAAAATAGTTATACAATGATAATTCAATTTGAATTAAGACTTTAAACCTTACCAGTGACATAGTCCATAGAAAGGGTTTGAGAGTCCTACTGAGAATATAAAATCAGTTGTTGAGCTTTAGTAGAATGATCCATTTTTGTTTTTTTTTTTATGAATCACGTCCAACCAATTGGGCTGTGAATAGCGAGCTTGCATCAAAACTCATATTGGCCAAACAAAAACAAACTTAAACGTTGTTTAAATGAAATGAGAAAAATTACACAAAAATTATCATTCACATTAATTGAAAAACTTTCTTTTTTATCATTTATATTTAAAATGATATAATTATGTCACTTATTTTAAAAAATTACGCCAAATTAATCCTTCTATTCAAAAAATAATTCTGTCTGATTTTTTAAAGAAAAGCATGAAACGATATTAGATAGAAATACCAACTATATATGAATAAGAGACTGTAATCAAACCTCGAGCACTATTATTAGCAAAATAAAACAAAAACATTTGTGGTCAAAACCTAATGTTTAGTTGATTGTGGATTAATTAATTTTTTAACAAGTTTAGAGAATTTAAAATTTTAGACTAATTAGCCAAGTAAACCCCAAATGTTTACATTTACGTGCTATAGATGGTGTTCATTCATGTTCTCTCTCTCTTTCTCTCTTATTCATGATTTTTGTAATTGTTTCCAAATACGATTTATGGTATATTTTTCTTTTACATCTTTCGTCTGCATGTAGAAGGAAAAGTATATATACGTATTGATAAACATGTATACACTAAGAAGAAATAAATGAGATCATCTAACCACCAATTATTAATTACACGAAACCATGGCATAATAATGAAAATAATTAATTAAGATAGAAGTATATCAAATTCAACATCAAAAAAGTTAAAAAGAATAAAATGATAATTATTGAAAATAAAATATGATTGTGCCCTCTATCTTTAAAATTTTCTGTTTTGATCGCTTATGTTATAATTTAGGTTTTAAATAGTTTTTTTTTTTGTTCATCTTGTGCAACAAAAATTTTACTTTGATAATAATGTGACATGTCTAGTCACATCAATTGATATGCCCTTTGGTTTGTCATATACATATTAAATCATTTTTCAAAAATTAGATTTTAAGTGAATAAAAAAAAGTATGATCTATCAAAAACTCAAATTGGAATATGAAGAGACAAAAATGAAACTTTTTAATATTTAACAATGAAATCAAAATAATTTTTAAAATTGAGAAACGATATAAGTAATTTACCTGATTTTTACATTAGATTATGACAATTTCATAATCCTAACTTATAATTAGGAAGATAATAATAAACACAGCTATTTTACTAACAATATTGACAAAGAAGAAAAGTACTTCAGCATAGGGACATTTCATGTACAAATACACCATCGAATTCATATATGCATATTCATGAATATCTTCCAAAACATTCTGAACCCAATTTTAGCAGTAGTTGTAAAAATAATAATAATAATAATAATAATAATAAGTTGCTTGTAATGTCAAATACACTTAACTTCCAAGCAAATCCACAATTAAGTTCACTTCTTATCTTATTTTTTAAGATTCATTATTTTAATACAACAACACCCACCATAGTAACAAATGTACGTTTTCCAATAGTTTTTTTTTTTTTTAGCAAATTGAGCATGAAAATTTTACAATAGAAAATTCTATTTTGTATAAATGGACAAACTAATGTTACTGTTTATTCTGTTATTCTTTGCATCATACAATGTTAGTCATATTTCAAAATTATGTTTAATTTATGATTCATGTTAAATATAAATATTATCATAATAAGATGTTTAAAAATGCATTAATTAGTTAAATGCTGAGAAAATTAGTGCATGCTGTTATTGTTTATTGATAAAAAAAAATGTTCTGATTTTAGAGAAAAGTACAAACCCTATGCATAATAACATGCATTTAAATATAGGACAAAATATGCAAAATCCTCTTATATTATATTATTATTCGGTTTCACGTTCACCTTTGTAGTTTTAATTATAATAATTAATCTTTTTAATTTTCTAATTTAAGAATAATTAGTTTAATACTTTAACTGCCCTTAAATGACTAAACAAAAACTGAATACTTAATGTATGATAAAAATAAAATCAAGACAAAGAATTGGAAAACCCACTAATAGTACTAGCGATTTAAAAATTCAATTTGAACCTTTTAAGATCTAAATTTTGAAGGAACTATTCCAATACAATTTTGACTAAAAAAAATACACTTATAACTCATCATGAAAATGTAACTGAACTTTGTATAACTCAAATTCATATAGCTTTTGATTTATGATTTAATTGCTAGTGTTGCATGTCATTAGCTTGCACTGATTATATAGATTAACCAAATTAAATTAGTGCATATATTATCAGTTATTTAACTTTATTGTGTTGTATTTTATTTTTATTAATTAATAAAATTATCACTTTTGGATAAAAAAAAAAAGAAATGATAGGGGGAGTGAAATTCTGGAGTGAAAAATTGGAGTGACTGACGTGGCAGTGATAAAAAGACAAACTTATCCCTTACCCATTAGGGTTCACTCATCATTTGGTTAGGGTATTAGTTTGTCTTTTTATCACTTCCACGTCATTCACTCCAATTTTTCACTCCCCCTATCATTGCTCAAAAAAAAAAACTCATCATGTAACTAGTTAAAAACAACTAATTCAATATTTAAATGTTCTATGTTTTTTCCTCATCTTCCCTACTTACTTTGTTTTTTAACGTTAAAATTATTAGAACCGAAAGTTGAACTGAGTAGTTACAGAGAAAAATTAATCCTTAGTGTTTTTTTTTCTCAATATGCAAATGATTTCAATTATAATATATAAAGCATGCAATTAAAGTATATTACTCTTCCTCTTGTGAATGATTAAGGGGGCGTTTGGTTCAAATTCTTAAATGGCAATCACAATGGGTTTGATTGAGGGGTCAATGGCAATGGGATTGTGATTGAATTGTTAATGTTTGGTTCAAATTCTATAATGGGTATTATTGTGATTGATGTTGTTTGGTTCAAATCAACAACAGTAATAGTAATCATTCAAAATTTCTATTTTACCCTTATCAGAGTTCGCATCTTTATTATTATTATTATTATTTAGTAATAATATTATTATTTATTAATATTATCATTATTAATTTTTAATATTATTATCATTATTAATTATTAATTATTTTTATCATTATTTATTATAAATATTATTATTAATGATTAATATTATTAATTATTATCATTATTATTATTAATATTAATCATTAATAATATTACTATTAATATTATTATTAATAATTAATATGAATTATATTAATAATATTATTATTTAATAATAATTATTAATTAATAATTATTATTAATAATAATTAATATGAATTACATTAATAATAATATTATTTAATAATTATTATTAATTAATAATAATTATTAATATTAATTATTAATAATTATTAATATTATTATTATTTAATAATAATAATAATAATTAATTAATATGAATTATATTAATATTATTATTATTTAATAATAATTATTATTAATTATTAATATTAATATTAATTATATTATTATTAATATTATTTATTTAATATTAATATTATTATTAATATAATAATAATATTATTATTATTATTATTATTACTATTATTATTATTATTATTATTATTATTATTAAAGTACATATTAGAGTAGGGAGTTATTTGGTAGAGTTGAGTAAAATCGATTACCCAATACAGGGTAATGGATGATTCCCTCGTCTCCCCACATTAATCATCTATTACCCTGTATTGGGTAATCGATGAATAGTCATTCCCATTACCCCTACCCAAACATTAACAATGGCAATCACTTTTGTTGATTACCATTGTCCCCTTCCATTCCCCTTACCAAACGCCCCCTAAAAGGTATGGGATCATTTATTAGAAACTTAAAATTATAATAAAAAAACCAATCAAAATTAAGGTTAAATAATTTGAGATTTGATAAATATATGAATTTGGTTTAATAGTGATGAAATGTGCAATAAATACCGGTGTGCCGGTGAATAAAGGCAACTTATACAGACATGCAAATATATATAGATTTATGAATGGAAGGATGAAATGAGAAGATCATGAATTGGCAGTGAATTTAACCAAAAATAAAGCATTCATCAATTAATTGTGCTATATAGTTATTATAACTATAAAATCAAGCTGGCACTACATTGTCACAGATAGACAGATCAGAAATGAAGGGAGAGTTGTGAGGAAATGATGGGCAGTCAATGCAACAAGGATCACCGTCCAAAACACGGATTTGTGGGTGGGACCAACATCTATTCAATATATCATCAAAATAATCATAGAGTTTTTTTTTTTAACAATTTTATACTCTTACAAATCAAATCCTAATTAATTCTATCTATAATGTAATATAAGATCTTCCTCAAAATCTGGAATCCTCTTAATAACTATGGGTTCGCACTGATTGTAACATGAGATGAAATATTAGGAACAAAACTTGTGAGTCATAAAATGAAACACACAAAAGGCAAAACTTTCGCGTAGATATTCGAACATCAAATCTTTAAGATTTCTCTGACGTCTGACACTGATTGAAACGTGAGATGAATTATTAAAGACAAGCTTTCAAGTCGTTAAATGAAACCCTAGAAGTAAAATCGAGCAGAAATGCCATTTAGGTCTCAACTCTTACGACCATTGAGACGCGCATTGTGCAAAACTTAATATTAAACAAATTAACAATTGATCGATATCTTTTTCTAAGACAATAGAGTTGTGTATACCCAAGCAATTGAGCAAGTAGAATTTAATTAAATGATAATATTAAAATGGGATCAATAGCATCTTTCTTCACTTCTATTACACTCTTAAATATGTTTCTAATCACGCTCTTTCGTTTGAATAAAATATATTGAATGACAATTTGTCAACTCATTAGCAATTTCCATCTACATGCCAAAAAAATTAAAGTCAATTCAAGGTTTACTTACTACTCCCAACTTCGAAAACATTTCTACACGATAACCAAAACACAATAAAATCCGTAGTGGAGGCTAATTTTCAATGAATTATGTTTAGGTTGAAGAACGTGAGATATTTATTTTCTACTATGTTAAAATAGATAGAACACAAAGTTCAATGAGTTTGTGCAATAAAAACATTTCTTATTTAAACAAAAAATTCAGTTTAGTGAAAAATAATAATATGAAGTTTGCCAATATTGTAAAATATCACGTCACCAAGTAGGATTATCACATTGCTGGAAAGAATATCCCTAGAATATCTTCATAATTTCAATTTTTGATACAATTTTTTTTTCCAATTTTTATCCTTTCTTTCGTGAAATTGATCCTTTATCTTATTCTTTTCATCCAATAGATTATATATCAATAAGACTAGAGTTTCAATTCAACAAAAGTTTTTTTTTTTTTTTATCGTTCATGATAATGAGACAATTTTTCTAATTTCTCCTCTAAATTGAAATAAAAATATAACATTTATTTACTTTTTCTTTTTTGTCTATGGAATTTCAAACTAATTATGGATGCACTTATCATAAGAAATTATAAAAGAATATAAGTCAAAATAATTCTAAAAATAGAAAACATTATGACTAAATGCAATCAATCGCACCAGTCTTACATAGAAATTCATTAATCCTCTAAATTTTATTTTTAAACCTTTACTAAATGTGGGCAAAAATGGTGTAAAGGTATAACCAATGATTTGTTACTCTTCTCATATGTGCTTTTGAGTGGACAACTAGAGTTTATTAAAACTTTCTTTTTTTCTTTTTTCAAAACTAAAAAAATTGGGTCAAATACAAAAACTCTGGTGAAACCGATTCATATATAGACGTGATTTATAGGTGAAATAGACAATTAATGACTATTAAAATTATGATTCTAATTACGTGTTATTTTTATCGCAATTAACTCACTAATGTATATATAAACATGATATAATTTTTTTTAAAAAAAAACATGAATTCCGAATACTCTATTATGGTAGAGAAATCTAGCGGTGGACACTCATTCTGAATTGGGAAATTTGTAACTCTAATAATGAACAAATGAAAATAACATTTAAACAGTATTTATGTACTAATATTTCACAAACTAACAAAGATTTTCCCCATGAAAATGAAGAATTAGCCATTAACGGCAACCATTAATAAAAACTTGCCGTACATTTTCAATCATCATAGTCATAACGCGTACAACCGTACTCCCTCCCATTCCCTCCAAATCTCCAATTCATTCATTCAGTCCCTCAATTATACAAACATTTTATAACACACAAATTAAAACGGCACTTATTATTACATAATTGACTTAATACTTGCCAATATTACAGCCAGTCAGTCCCAATTTTGTAGTGCACCACTACAACTCAGTCAATGAGTCCATTGAAGTAAAAGAAAAAAAAAAAAAAAGAAGAAATAAATGGATAAAACCAAGTCAAAATACTACCCAATAGTAAAAAAAAAAAAAATTATTATATTTACAATTTGTTTTTTTATATGTCCAATTTTGTCATCCAATAACTAGTTTTTAGATGCATGCATTTGGTTTTATTATGTATATATACTTTATATAATGTGAGATGAAGACAAAAACAATTAATTTTTATTTTTAGGTGTTTGCCTCTTTTCTAAAAAAATTATTTTTTTTAATTTTGTAATTCTTAAATATTTTGAATAATTATTATTTTATTTTATTTTCTACAAATAATTACTATAATTTTCTAATATCAGTGCCTATTATTCAACGTAATATATAATGTTATTTTAACTTAATGACATTAAATCTCATGCATTTAAAGTAAGATTGGAAACATATTTATTTTTTAAAGACAATAAAGTAAATACAATCTATCATCAAAAGGGAAAAATAATGTTGTAATTTAACTACTCGTGAGTCGTGATGAAGTGATAAAATGTTTATATTTAAATTGAGGGAGTTTGAGTGCCACATGCATCCAAATAGAGGGGATTTATCAAAAAATTAAAAATTGACTGAATTTAAAATGTGAAAGAAATAAATTATTGAATTTATTAAATATATTTATTTGATAATCTAATTGAATTTCATATGTGAAAATAAATAATACATGTACATATGTGAAATGTGTTAAAATGTGTCTAACATGTATAAATACTCATGTAATGTGTAATTATATTTGCAAAGAAAAAAAAACTAAACCATGTTAATTATATCATATTAAAAATATTTTAAAACTTTATACTCCGTATTTATTTATGCTCTCAAATGAGCCATATAAGACAGATTTTATCGGTTTAAAATTTTATCATTTTGAATATATTTTCGAACTCTCTTATCTATAAACGTTTTATCATTTTGGATATATTTTCCGACTCTCTTATCTATAAAAGTTTTATAATTTTGGATATATTTTCGGACTCTATTGTCTATAAAAGTTTTACCGTGAGTGTTTATTAAATAAAATTACGCAAAAATTATTGTGAAACCATTTCAAGAGGCGATAAGCGATTTATATTTTGTATGGTAATAGATTAATTTTTTTATACGTTATAAGCTAATATTTGATCATTTATAAAATAATATGCTAATTTTTATTTGATCCTTTATAAACTAACATGCAATTTTTTTTTATACTTTATATGCTAATCTTTGATATTTTATACGTTACAACTTAATATATTCAAATTAGACTGAATTAATTTTGTAAAGCCAAATTATTTTATTTTTATTATAATAATAATAATATAAATATTTTTAAACTAACAAGGAAAATATTCAATTATCGTATTTTGGAGGTTAAAACAAAGTTAATGAATGGAATACTCATGATTAAATTCATAGTAAGAAATAAAAAACCTATCAACTATAGACAACTAACCATAAAAATGAAATTTAATTAGAACTCTAAACACGAGAATTTCATATTTTCCTAAAACAACATAAATTCATAATCATTATTATTATTATCATCATCATCATCATCATATCTTAAACTCCTCTTACGTAGATGTACATGCATATTGCATAGTTAAAATGGTTAATGTTACCTATAAGAATCCAAATTCATCGTATTTATCTAAAAATTCACCATTGTCCTTCCCAAATCTAAAGGGTACGTACAACTCCACAGTTCAACACCAACACCTCCACCTTTGATTTCTTAAAAATTCTTCATTCATTGGCTGTCTCTGACTGTCCCCATTGTCCCCTCAGATCATCATCAAATTATAAAATTACAACAAATATTAAAATTTTTTAAAAAATAAATAAAAAGAATTTCCCAGTTTTATCTCAGTCCTTCCATCAAGCCGTCCTTTAACGCGTTCACGCGTAGACTTGTCTCCTTCCTTTGTGGTCGCCCACTGTATATATATCCCTCTTCCATCCTTTCCCTCCTCAGCAGGTGCAGGCGATTTCCTTCATTCTGCATCTGTTTGAAAAATAAAAATAAAAATAAAAAAAAACTTCTTTCGTATTCTTCTTTTCAAGAGAAGAAAAAAGAAAAGAATTTTGTTGTACCTTACAACTACTCAAAAACCGAAGTTAGAAAGAAAAATAGGAAGAATAAAAATGCCGTTATTGGAGGAAGAATTGTTCCCGTCGACGCCCGGAAAGTTCAAAGATAAAGGAGGGGCGCACAGCATGAACCGCCAGTTTCACAGATGTTTCGCTTCCACGAGTACGATGTTCTTGTGGGCTCTTTTCTTGATCGCTTTGACGGCGTCGTATTTGAGTTTCCAATCTTTCATGGATTCCGGCACGCGTTATTTCTCTTCCACGTGGGGTGGGCTTCATTGGGAGAAACAAGTTCGTAGTTCCGCTCAGATCCATCGGTCAAATGGGTTTTCCGTTCTTGTCACCGGAGCCGCCGGTTTTGTTGGTTCCCATGTTTCTCTTGCTTTAAAGAAACGAGGAGACGGCGTCGTCGGATTCGATAACTTCAACAATTATTACGACCCATCGTTGAAGAAAGCAAGAAAAGCACTCTTGAATTCCCACAACATTTTCATCGTCGAGGGTGACGTGAACGACGCCAAATTGATAGCCAAGTTGTTCGACATTGTTGCTTTTACCCACGTGATGCATTTGGCCGCTCAAGCCGGCGTCAGATACGCCATGGAGAATCCTCATTCTTACATTCACAGTAATATCGCTGGTTTGGTCACGCTTTTGGAAGCGTGCAAGAACGCCGATCCTCAGCCGTCCATTGTTTGGGCTAGCTCAAGCTCTGTTTACGGGTTAAACGAAGACGTACCGTTTTCCGAATCGGATCGTACTGACCGACCCGCCTCTCTTTATGCCGCCACGAAGAAATCCGGCGAAGCCATTACGCACACTTATAATCATATTTACGGGTTGAGCATTACCGGGTTGAGATTTTTCACGGTTTACGGCCCGTGGGGGAGACCCGACATGGCGTACTTTTCGTTTACGAAGAGCATCTTGCAAGGGAAACCCATCACGGTGTACCGGGGCAAAGACCGGGTCGACTTGGCCCGTGATTTTACGTACATTGATGATGTGGTGAAAGGGTGCGTGGCGTCTTTGGATACGGCCAAGAAGAGCACCGGGTCAGGCGGGAAGAAACGGGCCCCGGCTCAATATCGGATCTTTAACTTGGGTAACACGTCGCCGGTGACGGTTCCGATGATGGTTGGAATATTGGAAAGGAATCTAAAGGTAAAGGCTAAGAAGAATTTCGTGGACATGCCCGGAAACGGTGACGTTCCTTATACTCATGCGAATATCAGCTTGGCCCGAAGAGAACTCGGGTACAAACCCACAACCGATTTACAATCCGGGTTGAAGAAATTTGTTAAATGGTATCTCGCATATTACGGCTACAATCATGGCAAGTCTGTAAAGCTTTGATAATAATTGTAGGAGTAATATTGTTTTCATTTTTTTTTTTAACTTTTCCCCCTTTGTATTTTAGTTTTTTTCCTTTTCATTTTTTTCTTTTCACGATAAACAAGAAAAGGATGGAGATATTGAAAATGGAGTTGAAAATTCCATGTAAGCAAAAAAAGATAAAAATAGAAAAAAAAAAAGAAGAAAAGATATGAATAGTTATATTCTTTTCTTGAGGATGGGTGAGAAGGGATGAAGATATTGCCTCCTTTCTTTCCCTCCCTCCGTTAAGAGTTTTTTTTTTCCCTCTTTTGTAAAGATAACAAAATTTCACCATTCGGGTTGGTCCCACATTATTTTACTCTCTTCTTTTTTACTTCCAATAATTAATTAGGTTACTTTAACATTGATTGATTGCTAATTTTTCATAGATTTTGAATCATTTTTACTATAATTACGGCGAAAATTTTTCCTTGTAGTATTTTGATGATAACCCTTTTAAGTATTGACTTTGTTGATTAAAATTTCTCCGATTTTAGAGATATTTTAAAAGGATATGAGTATTTTTCATGTAGAGCAATAATTCTTGGAGTTCTTGATTTTAGTAAAAATGGAGGATATCCAATCCTTTTGGTATTGGTTCTCTACAAACTTTATGGTCCTTATCTATCTAATCCATTTTGTCAAAAGTGTAAGAAAGGATTAATTGACAGTGAAGTAAAAAAAAAATGAATTGAAATTAAAGAATGGTAAACTTAGCGTAGCGTGTGAGTTTGTTTGTGAAGAGGAATTCTTTTTGACAATTGAGTTTATGTCCGAAAGAATTTTTCCAAGCGGAAAGGGCAAAAAACACATAAAAAAAGAGACAGCTAAGGTTCCGTTGTATTACTCAAATGGACAGCTGAGCAGAAAGAAAAGATACTCAGAACATGTGAGTGTGTGTGTGTGATTTATTTGTACTTTTTCTATTTTCAGCCGTTGGATTGGACGAAATCTAAAGTCAGTGTCACATCTAAGGGTCCAACTGTAAAGTTTTATCTATTTTATTAAAGAAAAAGAAGAAGTGAATGATTGTTGTTTTTGTTTGATGTCTTAATGATGGATGGGCGATGGTTTGATTTCTTGTTCTCGGTGGCATTTTCTTGCCGACACTAATGGTGGATTTGGTCAAGATTTGGGCTATTGGGCTTGTGTCGTGGCTCCAATTCCTCAAAAAAAAGTGGGGGGATTACTGGATTAGTACTATTTTTTTGTAATTTGTACACTTGGGAGTGGTGTAGTGAGATTTGTCTATTGTTGTGTCCTTATCAGTAATTAATAATTCAACTAACCATGAATAAATGCTGCTACTTTTTTTTATTGAAATTATTATAGGAAAATTAATCAATTGTGCTATGGTGGTACACAAAAAAGCATGCCCTAAACCTAATTATTTGCATAACACAAAGAAAGAAATGTTGATGGGTTCATTCTCCTTGTGCTTCAATGGAGACATTGCAATTTGCATCCACCGACAGTTTCTTCTCGACCTTTATAAATCATGCATCTTGGTCATTCCCTCACATTTCGTACACTTCTTCTGTCACATTTCATGGAAGAGTAAAATTTGTGTGATTTTTAAATGTGTGAGATGTTTTTTCTAATTTTTCAACCAAATGTGAGGGATGTTTTTTTCAAATCTTGTATAATATTTACTTCTTCGGAAGAAGTTTTTTCGTCTTCCATCATCAATTGCTGTTGAATATTTGGGGCAAATCGACTTTGCTATGAATATTTACTACCATAAATTCAATGAAGGACAAAATCAGTAATAATTAATAAATTTGTATTATGCAATGGATCAATATAACAGGCTAACAGGCTTACCTCAGATGGCTGTTATAATTTGCTGCAGTTCTGATTTGGCCTTCAAAAAGAGTTCGTGCGTAGCTTTTTGTAAAAAATTCGTTGTTCTTCGCCGGAAGGATAAACTTACTGAAGTTTGAGCAGAAGCGAAAATGAGTGGTCCCTTTTACACTACTTATTTACACCGGTTACACGCTAACCGTACTAAATAATTTAAAATTTCAGTTTTCTAGAACGGTTAAACTCTTAACCGTGTTAGAAAATGAAAATTTTCACTTTTCTAACACGGTTCAAGTGCAACCGGTCTAGAAAGTCCGAAAAAGTGCAAATTCTTGTTTAATATTACGATAATGCCACCGCGTTTTTATAAATTAGAGCGGGTTATGTTTAACCGCTCTAAAAGGAGCGGTTTAAATTCGCCATTTTGTAGTAGTGTTTCTATGAACACATTGAACTTGTATTTCAAATGTTAAAGATTGCTTATAAGAACTATATATTATTTTCAATGAGCATATTCACCTTTGCCTATGAGAACTCATTTAAACTGCAAACTTTTCTAAGAATTAGTGAAGTAAAAGAAAATTTAATCTTAAACATAGAATCAGAATATGTGTAGTTAAACTTTGAAATTAATACAAATTAGTATGGAATTAAATTTCAATTTTGGTTGCAATGCAATGGCCACACCTATACTTACTATTTTATAAGATCAACAATCATGCATATTGGGTTATTATGACTGCAAGACAGAGATGATCGGTATAAGATGAGTTGGGATTATAATTAAATGGATTTTAAAGTGATTTGAGTGCGAATTAAGAAAGAAAATCTTGCATTCCTTATTGACGGTTGGGGTTTTTTTTTTTTTTTTCATGGGAAGGTATTTTATCGTGAGAACTATATTAATTGAAATAAATAGAGTTTTAAAGTTAGATATTTAATACAATTGACATTATAAGTTATATATAAAAAAGTAGTACTGATTGGAAATTTGGAATAAAACCCTCTATTTGGTAAAATAATTGACAAATTGATGGATTTTGAAATATTTTTCTCTCAATGATCAATTGTCACTTGAATTAATTCCATGTATTTTAAAAATCATATGAAAACAACGTGATGGTATTGAGATTGATTAGAACCTCAAAAATTAACCTCTTTGTTCACACATGATAATCTATATGTTTAATAGCGTTTTTATTAGACAAAAGTACCGACCAAACATTCAATCAATGGCTGTTTTTTTTTTAACTTAATTATGTTCCATTCACACAAACGTAGACACTAAGTAGAGTATATATAAAGGGTGTTTTGCACTAATTCTTATTGAAATAGGATATGATGCAAATTATAGTGATGATATGTTGCACGGCCTTGAACGACCACACATATTTTCATCAATTCCAATAGTAATAATTAATCGTTTATATATTTAGTGAAAAGACACGTTACGAGAATTGAAACAAAAATGTCACAAAAGATCTATTGGGGTTATAGTGAAATAAACGTTTAATTGTATAATAAAAGTGTTTGATTTCTATGTTATGGGTATTAATTAATT
The DNA here is from genome assembly GCA_016586305.1 of Ophiorrhiza pumila. Taxonomy (NCBI): domain Eukaryota; kingdom Viridiplantae; phylum Streptophyta; class Magnoliopsida; order Gentianales; family Rubiaceae; genus Ophiorrhiza; species Ophiorrhiza pumila. The sequence goes on along the minus strand of BLIW01000006.1, from coordinate 51,548,501 downwards.
AGTTGCCAAAAGAGTCAATAATTAATGCTTTTGAAAAATAATTAAAAAAAAGCATCATAGTTGAGGGCCAGGAGCATGATGCTTTAGTCTTTTTAAATATTGTCTGAATAATTATTAGTCATATAATCACTAATATGGTATCATCCCACATGGATTTGGTCATCGTATGGTCCTATTATCACAAAAAATAACGTTTTTTTTTTTAAAGGACAATTAAAGCTAGAAAATCTTTAAACAATACAAATGGTGGACATTAATGAAAGAAAAAAAAAAACATTCACGATCAAATGCGCCATACAGACACGTTCAAAACAACCTACTACAAGTAACTAAGTCAATTTGATCGTTGAGCAAATATTTCATATAATATAGATTCATGGCTGTTATTGAATCCACATTAATCCAACTTGAAGATGCAATATTATTAGCTCAAAAATTTGTATGAAACAGGTTCACATATATATAAAATACGTGGTTCATATATGAAATGAGCAATTAATTATTATTAAAATTACGATTCTAATTTTTTGCCGTTTTTATCACGCGTGTAATTAACTCAACGTTGCATTTATGAATTTGATTCACAGTACACCAACTTTATTAATCAATAGTTTATAAGTAAAAAAGAATGACGTCCAAACTTCAGCAATACACAAGAAAAAACCACTCTTTACTAACTTGTTAATCAATTGATTCCGAAATGTTTGATGGAAGAAAGAATCAAAGAAGCATCATCAGTTTACCAAGTCCTTGACATTGTGATGCACTGATGCATATTAATTTCATGTTGATGATTTACAAATAACTTCATGTTATTAATGTCTTTGCTTCCAAATAATTACAGTCAAATAGCTATTGCCTTATCTGTGAAGATATAATAATGACAAAAAGAAATTGTATATTATGATTTGTGAAGATGGATCACTCCGTACTCATGAATTTCAAAGGTAAAATTTTTGTTAATTGGAACAATTTGTATCAATTTATTTAACAAGTCAGCTGCTATAGATGTCAACTCGACGAAAAATGGAAATGGGATGATGTAGGGAAGAAAAACATCATCTAGAAATAATAGAAAAAAAAGCATTTACTCGCTTGACTTAAATGATACACGCTAGGAGATTAACTAAAAGGAAGAACTTTCATATAATTAAAGAGCCAATTTAGTCAAAAATACTAAATTAAGGAAATGAGGAAGAATTTTTAATTGTTGACTTAACTAAATTGAAGAGTTATTATTGTTTCCAATTAGGTAGGATTATGCTTAGTAATTAGTTTTGTATTTTTGGTAAATTAGGAAGAACTTTCATCTAATTTAAGAGTCAATTTAGTAAAAAATACTAAAGGAGAGGATGAAGATTTTTTAATTAATTGTTGACTGAACTAAGTTGAAGAGTTGTTATTGTTTTTGCAATAGGTAGGATTATGTTTGTTAATTAGTTTTGTATTTTTTGGTATAACTAAAACTTTGCACACTCTAATTTTCACTGTTGATCTATAAAGAAATCTTAACTTTGCTCCAAAAAGAAAAAAAATTAATGATAAAAAATTACATCAACTGGTCTTTCACGAACCGAGTTCATATATGCAACGAAGTGTTAATCGTGACTTCATCGCGCTATAAAAGCATCAGAAAATTAAAATAACGATTTCAACAATCATTAATTGTCCGTTTTATATATGAATCACGTCTTATATATGAACCGATTTTATAGGAGATTTTATAAATTTCACATATTTCAAAGCCCTCTTAAAATTTATCAAAAATAAACTTTTTCCTAGAAACAACTAGAATCTTGGCAAAAAAACAAGAATAAACATAAGTGTTTTTAGAACCAATCCATATCCAAAAGTACTGCAACAAGAAATTAATGTTTGGGGTGGACATCAATTTTTTGCTCCTCAAAGCATTGATTTCATCAAGCTGTCCAAAGGCACAAAACAAGCCAAACCCCATTAATTTAAGAGTTACTATCTCATTTTCCTCATCTGGCACGTACAACAAAAAAGGTGAAAATTGTTTATAATGAAATATTCCTTCCTTTTTTTTTTCTTTCATTATGAAAATAAAAGTAATGCTAATTTCAAACTTATTTCTATTCCTCCTCTACATTAGTTGAGTGCACGTAAATTTGTCTGTTGTATTACGAAAGACACATTAACAATGAAGTTTTTTGCCCATTGGGTTCTAGTGACCTGATCAAGAAGGTAAAAGAAGCAGCAATTTCCTTATGCTGTGTTTGGTTGTTCAGAAATAGAATTGAATTAGAATTTAAATATTATAGAAACTTAATTCAATGAATTAAAAGTTTAAAATGTTTGAATTCCTTTGTTTGGAAAAACAACAAAATTCATATATAATTGAATTATAACTCCAAATCCTTTATTTGAAAGTTTAAAAAATATATGAAATTAGATTTCACTGATAGTTACAATTGACAAAATAATTTATTTTTAATATATTTTTTATAATAATATTAACTTTTTAATATTATTTTATATTTTTATATAATTTAATTTTAAAATAAATAAATAAATTTTATTTTTATATATCTCCAAAAATTCTGATTTAACTAGACTTTTAATTTTTTTACCACTTCATTACATTCTAAACTTTCAATTTTTTTGGACCACTTCAGTGTTCATTACATTTTTAATTTTTTTTTGTGTAGAGAGAAAAGAGAAAGAAAGAAGTGAAGGCGATGAAAAAGAGTATTAAGATCCGAATTTTGATTTTGGCTCGATAAGAACTCGCGTATTGACCCATTCTATCTTGAATTAGAATTGAAAATATCTACCATTTGAAAAAAGAATTAAAACTGCAGAATTGGCTATTATAGAATTGTAAATAAATTCAAAATCCAAATTTTATTTTGTAACCAAGCACAATAATTAGAATTGGACCCCTTAATTCTAATTTTGATGGTCCAATTCTAACCAACCAAACACAGCTTTAGAATATTGAGGTGATGATTTCATTGTATTGCAGAGAGAGAAACATATTGAGAAAATCAGTTCACCTTAACAAAGCGACGCCTCACTGAATTTGTTTGATTTCCTTTCTTTGAATGAACATCAACAATGGAAAACACACACAAACTGTATTGAACGTTGTAAGTAGCAATAGCGTAACAAAGATCACCATAAAATTCGCTGAAAGTTCGCTTTCATCACACATTAAAAAACCCTCAAGAACTCGACCTGACATAACTGGCGATCCAAAAAATGGTTTCAGTTCATAAAATATGTTTGATTGTTATAAAAGTTTTTATAGTCTTTGTCGTGCTGAAAGAATTAGTCACATCCAATTTTATTTCTTGTTAGACAAATTCAATAACATGTAAAAAAGTAATATCTGTGCACACAGTCACACTTATATCATAAATAAATAGTTTAAGAACTAGAAATGGTCCCGTACGTTCACCACAACAGCTTCAGTTAGTATCAGACGTCAGTAGAAATCTCCTGATGCAAGCGGAGATTTCGAACAAGAAAGGTTCCAAGTCGTAGTATAAATAAGATTACTTGTAATAACATAGATTTTGATTTGTAACAGTATAAGATCGGCAATAAAACAAAAGTGATATCAAATATTTATATTTTCTTCCCAAATTCATGAAAGGCAAAGCGTACTTTTTCACTCAATGTGACTATTAGCTAGTTGATTTTTCTTTTGATAAAAGATTTGATATTGGGAGAAGTAATTAGAGTGATGTTATGCATGCAATTTTAAAAAAAAAAAAGCAAAATTATCTTCCTTTGACAGTTACCAATATTTGAAGCATAAATTAATATTGGAACTTGTTCATTCAATACAGCCTAAGATTATCAAACAAATTAATGAACATTTAACATGAATAAGCCATAACTCTCAACTCTTAAGAATTAAATAAAACCTCAATCTCCCTTTAAATACATATATATATATCTCCATTCCTATGTATCTTTCCTACCCAGATAATCAAATTAACAAATTTAATTCCAAGACATCAAATATGGCAAGGCCAAAGCTCTTCTCAAGAATGTTGGCCATGTTTATTATTGGCAGCACTGTCATGGCCATGGGTCAGCCAGAACAAACCCAAAATTCAGAAATAGCAGCACCGCCAGAAAAACATAACAATCATCACCATCATCATCATCATCATCCTCATCCCGAACCTGCAGCAAATTCTCCAGAGTCAGATACAGATAAATACTTGAATGGTATACCCCAAAAACGGAAGGATTTTGTGCAGAACTGTACTAAGCTTATAACCAAAGAATGTGCTGATGAAATTGTTGGCAAACTGTTTGATTATAAGATTAATATTGATGACCAATGTTGTCATCAACTTGTTACAATGGGAAGTAAGTGCCATCATGCAATAGTCAGATTGTTTTCTGGGCTGCCTGATGTTAAAAAAGATGCTGCAGTTCTTCATGCAAATAGTAGGAAGGTTTATAAATATTGTTTTCATCTTGTAAAGGAAAACAATAAGAATCAGAGTCCTCCTCCTACTGCTTGATTTTAAGGCTGCTTATCTATGGATCGACTTGATGTAATATTCATGCATGCAACAAAAAAGTATTAAATCTTATTCGAATTCTTTTGAGAAGTTCAAGAAGCAATAAAAAGTTGATCATACAAGATTAATTTCCCATTACGGTTCTCAAATAATGGAACATTTTTTTGCTACTTTTGAAATGTTATATATCATGGCATTTTATTGGCTGAATTGTGGGAAAAAAAAGTAAGTACAATGCTTGAATAATGGGAAAAATTCACTTTTTTGCCCCCCTTTTTTTTTAATTAACATTTACTAGTACCATTAGTTTCCTTTTAGTTAATTAATTTTTGTGTTCAATGGGGATCACTTGCTATTCTTATTTTTTTAATTTGTTATTCTGATAAATGGTGTTGGGGGGAGTTCGAGTTTAACAACTTTTGTCAGTTTGTGTACATATGAATTAATTTCTTACCAGCTCTATTAAGATAAATGAAATTTTGTGAACGTTTCAAAGCTTTGTACTAAAACGCACTCAAACAAAATTTTACCCCCACCAAAGATAACAAAAAGAAAATCAGGACTACTTGTTTTACCAAAAGGAAAATTAATAAGAGTTAAATGGCAAAAAATTTGACATGTTCCTTTCATATATATTCAATTTTAATTTCATATTTGGGGAAGAGTTTGAGTTTGGGACCAAACCTTAATGTTATAATCATTTTGACACATTTTTCATTTAAAAAAGTGAAAATTCAACTTTTTAATTTGAATATATTAATTGAGATTTTCTATCACTTTGAAAGGTTAAAATGACTTTAGCCCTATAATTAAAAAGTACTCTAATTCATTTTAGTAGATAAATAACTCTATTAATGGTTTCTCAAATTAGAAGTAAGTATCATTTTAATTTTTCATAATAAAAAAGTTTCATTTTAATATTTCAATTTAAATTTTATCACATGGAACTGATTTCGTTTTTCATCTATATATTTAAAAATAACTCTTTTTGTCCAAATTAATTAAAGAATCAAAATGAAATGCTGTCAAAATTAGAGATCAAACCAAAACTTATCCTAACTTGAGGGACCATTACAGTAATTTCTCCTATTCTAGTCATCGATGATTCCTTTAGATTCGAACCCAAACGAAACGCGGGTAGCCCGCATCGCACCCGATTCAAATTTCCAATTTTTTTGGAAGAACATTTCCCACTTTTTCTCCAATTAGGTTCTGTAATGGAGACTTCCCAACGTTCTTCTGCTTCTTCTCCATCATCATCATCGTCATCAACATCCCCAGCTTCTCATTCCGCTTCCTCCGCCATTGATTTTCTCACTCTCCTCCACCGCCTCAAGGTAATTTTCGTAATCATTTTTTTTTCTCCATTTTTGATTAGTATTTTTCTCAAATTGCAATTGTGTGTAGACAACAAAGAGAACTGGATGGGTTAGGAGAGATGTGGAGAATCCGGAATCAATAGCAGATCACATGTATCGAATGGGAGTAATGGCTATCATTGCTGCTGATATTCCTGGTGTCAATCGAGACAAGTTTGTATCTTTTCATGCTACTTTTCTTTTATAAATGCATTTTCAGTTGTTCATGATTTGAATATGAGATTTTTTATTCGAAAGTTTATAGCTTGATTTGTGTTTCAGGTGCGTAAAAATGGCAATTGTTCATGATATTGCAGAAGGTTAGAAGAAATACTTATCCTTTACTTCTGGGTTAATGTTAGAAATGGTAGAAGTTTACTTGTTTAACTGGAGTATGTCTTAGATAAAGTAAATTCTTTTTGGCCAAAAACCATGTATCTCTCAGTTCAACGCCGGAAAATCCTTGAGAAATTTTAGTAGTATTTTTGCTATTGTGAAGTTCACATAGGTTGTACACTTGAACTGTCTCTTAATTGGTCCTTGAATGGTTAATGTCTAGCCCTTTTTTCTTGTCTTAATTTGGAAGGAGTTGAAGAGTAATTCTCTTTTTCCATTTCAGATTAAAGTACTGGAGGTCAGGGCAATTGTTATTTGAAGGACTTTGCTTGTTTGGTTTCACAGCATAAAACTGTGTCAAATTTAGAAATTCCTAACCTGAGTATTTCTGTGGTAAATATTTTGTGTTAAAGTGAGCTTCTTTTAGTTGAGGGAGGGTTTGAATACTCTATCTGTCAGTGGTAATTGTTGTGGAGAAACGTTTAATATTGTTTGGTTGTGTGTTTTTGCATCTTGAGATTATGTAGCAACATCAGATACTTGGCAACATTTTTTACCCTTTCTTTTCAATCTCTGTGGGGCGTTTAGTTGGCATCTGTTTTATTTGGTTGCTGGAGTGGTGGGCTTTAAATAGGAAGGTTTGACAGAGTTCTTACTGAAAAGCTCGTGTTTTTTACCCTTAAGACTATGGACCCATTGATCTTGATAAAGAAGTTACGATAAAATGCAAATTGAAGCATAATATTGAGCATCTCTATGATCAGTTAGAATTCAATAGTTGAAGTGGAAATGCACCACAGATCATTACTAGATTCTTGCTTTTTACAAGATCTGTTTCAGTTTCAACTTTTAGAGATTTTTACCCAATGAGATATTTTTAACCAAAAGTATGTTTTGAAGTCTAATAATTGTGTTAGTGTTTGTTTGTTTTCGTACTGGGTCATAAAACTTCTCAGTGTTCTTGAGATAACAATGGCTCAAGCAATAAAACTAACCTCACAAACACACATTTGGGATTTTATGATGTATGAAGTGTATTACTGCTTTACTTTTACTTTGAGAACTCATAAACAAATATGAGTTCAAGATGATGGTGTTTCTGATAATTTCTTATTGCCACATATGCGAATTATTCTTTATCTGATTTCGTATCTACTATATCATTGATACGTTTTCACCTTGTCCATTAGCTATTGTTGGCGATATTACGCCTACAGATGGTATTTCGAAACTTGAAAAAAGTCGAAGGGAAAGAGAAGCACTGGAGCACATGTGCAAATTACTTGGTGGAGGTCCACGTGGTATCTTCTTTTTTTCACTATGCTTCTGAGGTTTATCTACACTTCTAAACATGAAGTATTTTTTCTCTGCTTCTTAAACTATTAATTATAGCTAAGGAGATCACTGATTTGTGGACGGAGTATGAAGATATTTCTTCACTAGAAGCTAAGGTTGTCAAGGACTTCGACAAGGTAATGTAAGACTCGTTTAAAGGAATTCGAATGGAGAAGCAGCCATTGTGCTTTTTTAGAAAGCAAAAATAAGAATGGTGTGGCTGTTTTGAGAACATATACATGAATTGAACCTCTTTTTGCTTTTTCTATTAAACTTTTTTTCACCTTCTCCATCTTTACCCAAATCTCTCTCTCTCTCACACTGGGTTCTGAAATTTGAGCACATACATGATGTTTATATTCAATTTTTAGGTGCTCTTGTACGAGTATTTGATTAACTCATCTTTTATTCAGGTGGAAATGATTCTTCAAGCCTTGGAATATGAAAATGGTAAGCCTCATATGCTTTTTATAGCAAACTCTTGAAGACAACCCACTTAAATTAACAAGGGTGTATCTAATACTCTACTTATGGTTAATTATTTCCAAGTGTTTTGTTTGATCAGTGTACGCCTACACAGGTGTTTCTGTGGGTTTTTCGGTGAAAGATTTCTGTAATTCCTACTATTAAAATTTTCAATGCCCTTTGAAACAAGTACATAAAGGAAAAGATGTATGAGCGAACAGAAATTCTTGATCCTAGAAAACTAGCCATAATCTTTTCCACAGGGTAAAAGGTGCCTCTTTGTTGGCTCCAACTTTCTCTGCTTTCTTGATATAGTATCAGGAGCATGACTACTACATAATTCTGCCGTTCACAGCTAAATTTCCTGGTTTGCTATCCTATGAAACCTCTGCCTACTCTGATAAGCTTTGAGATATCTAGGTCTTTTGTAATTTTATTTACTGCTAATTTATCCGTTAATGTTGACAATAGGCTGGTAAGCATGTTTTCTGTTTTGAGAAATTCTGATAGAAACAAATGACATCTTGGATTTTGCAGAGCAGGGAAAGGATTTGAATGAGTTTTTCCAGTCAACTGCAGGTATGTTGTCTTCACTCATTAGATTAAAGCCCAACACAGTACCTTCATAAATTAAATTTCTGCATTGTGTGCTACTGCCACCATATCCGGTGTGTGTCAGTAATCATATGGAGCGTTTAAATAAGTCTTTGCTTACTCTTATTTGCTTGAATTTTACTGAGATTGGACTAGGCATTTCCATGTAGTCTATGTCGTGTTCTCTTGCTAGATTTTCCTGGGTAGTCCATGTAGGAGCTTCTTGAAGTGTTAGCCTAATCTAAATGCAGTTTGCCACTTATTCAGGGGAGATGGGTTAAATTAGAAAGGAGATCGAAGTCTTTTTCATTTGCCTATTTTTTTGACAGGAAAGTTCCAAACAGACATTGGTAAAGCTTGGGCTTCAGAAATTGCATCAAGAAGAAAGAAACACTGATGCTTGTGGGCAATTTTCTACCATTGCAGCATTTTCACTTGCTCCTTTACAGAAATTATAAATTAGATAGGTCCTTCAGGCACAACCCATGATAGGAAATTGGAAGAGTAAGCTGGACATGATTTCTGTAAAACACAAATTTGTGACCTTCAGTAATGTTAATGAAGAATTGAAGCTAAGCTGTTTCTCCTCTGTCTTGGTTTGTCCCCCTATGAACCAAAACTTTTTGGTTTTCATGCTTCTGTTTATGTCCTTGATTATTTTGAAAAGCTAGTTCAAGGATTACCTTTTAGTTCCTAATTATTCATCAAGTCATTTAGAAGCTTATTTTGAATTATTCCAAACATGAAATGTGTCCTTCGCAGGTCACAAAATGGGCTCCTACCTAGTTATTGAAAGGTTGAATTGTGAACTTGCAAAAGCAAAACAAGAAAATTCGAAGCATACATACAAAGAAACACTTAAAAGCTTTACGTACTGAAGACTTTATCCCACGGTCATCTAAAGCACCTTTTACTAGGATCAATGTAGTAGTATCTTGTATGCATGTAAACTTAGAGCAATAGCATGATGAACATAAAGTCTCCAGGGTCTATTTCAAAGTGTAAAACTAAATCAAAATGGTACAAAGAAACACTAAACTCGTTTGACATTTGAGATCACAACCACAACCAAAATGGTACAAAGAAACCTGGAGGAGGGCCACTGAACTCCAAAGTCAACAACGTTGGTCCTAAGGTTTTGAAAGTTACCATCCTCTAAATCCGCAAAACTTTCAATAAAATTGTAAAAAAATTGCACTATATTTATCCATGCAAATCATCAAATAAATCTGAGTCGTACTATCAATCCCTGGTGTTCTTACGGTATCATCCATAAAAAGTAAAAACCATTCATGGTATTTTTTTTTTCATCATCCAATGCCATCTCCAGCACGACCCTAGCTATTTCCATGGAGGTTTGATCCAAGACTGCGGGAATCCAACCTTAGAGTATCTATGCAAAACTCGTAAATTGGCATTGCCCTAATTTGCCTGCAAATTATGTCTATATTAATAAACTAGAATCTGTAACAATATTATCAAGAGATTCAGGAGAGGATCATACAAGGATCAAACAATGAGATAAGGCTATCAAGAAATTAAGCTAGGAATGATAAAGGGTTTCACTGCATTGAAGAAGATCTTGAAGCCATTGATCTCTGCATGAATTATTCTTATTGCTATTTAGATATCTTTTGCAAATTAAACTAGGGTTCTTTGGTTGGTGTAAATGAAGACAAATTCTTGCATTATATAACCCAGTGATCCATGCACACATGCACACCCCTTGTATGCAAAAATTGAAAAACAAAAAATGATAGATTGTTTATAATCCAATAAAGTTGCCCCTTTAAAATATTTGTGTTATTTTTTTTTTTTTGAAAAGAGAATCTATGAAAAAATCTCACTTTATAAATTGTATAGTTATCATGATTATAGAAATCATGATAATATATTCTCATCCAATATGTAGCTATATACTCACTTAAAACAAAGAAAAATATCCATGTTTACTTATATTATTACCCTCAATTTGGTGGAGTGAAAATATTTAGTGTCTGTTTTTCTTAATCTCCTATAATCTCTCCTAATATCATGATTTAAATAATTATAATTAGTGAGAATTCTTACATTATTGTAGGCGTAAAATGATTGAATCTATACATTAATATATCTAATTGATTATTTATTTTGAAGATGCGCATGGGTTGCACAAAATCAATCAAAAAATGAGAAAAAAAAAAAGTTAAAACACTTTAAATGAGCCTGACTTTATTATAAACCGTTTCAAAATTCTCTGACAGAACTTTATTATAAACCAAAATTTTTTACCAAATCTACAAAATCCATAAAGCTTCGCCTTGTAACATGTGCCATTTTTCGGAAAAATTCATTTGTTTTGACCTCTTTCGATCCATTGAAGTTTTTCTAATTATTATTAAATTATTTTTCTGTTTTGATTTAGGGTTTCTCTGACTATATAAACCTTTATATGCTTTTATTTTCTTTGGCCCAACTTTGATATTATTTAATATAGCTTTCAAATTTTCTGAATTAATTTTTTTTTGAAAATTGTTGTCTTCTTTTATCAGTTCTGTGTTAATAAGTTTCTTATCCTGCAAAGAACTTGTTTCCCTAATATCCATACCCTATAGAACAATTTTCTTATGATATCTTCATGAAATTAGGATTTTCCAATTTCTGGAAATTAATAAAGTTTATTTGTGGACGAGGTCTGAAAAACAAAGTAAAAGCGTTTGCTGTGACATTCAATCTTTTAGTCACTGAAAGTTTTCTTTCTTTGTTTTCTTTAAAGCAAAAGCCATATCACTCATGGAACACTTTAAAGTAAGAAGTTTTCTTAAAATTTGTTTTAAATTTCCAATTTTGTAACTATTTAACTCAATTGTTAATGATTCATTTTTTTTTTCGGAGAATAATTCCCACAATTTTCTAATATCACTGAACTTCATTAAAGTTTTCTCTCTACTATCCATTTTTGTACATTTTGTTTTCCAATCCAGGCTTTTCGTTAAATCTCCAACCCAGGACATTTGAGGACAAAGTTTGGACAATAAAGGGAACTAATGTTTAATGTACTTATTTTGACAAGATATTTTGGAATTATAATAAACTTGGAACAACATTCACTATAATCTAATATTACTGATAACATTGACTATAATCTAATTTTACAAATATTATATTGAAAATAGCTATGATTATGTAGAGTGTAGTCTCCTCTTCTACTTAAGTCTTAAATTGAGCCTAATGGAAGTTGATACCTTGAATATGCAACTTGATAAAAGTATCAATATAAATTCTACTATCAGATAAACTATAAATTTATTTAAAAGAGCTACTATATTATGAACTATATATTTATTTAAAATAGATACTATGAAATTTATTTAAAATAACTATTAAATTATGAAACTATAAATTTATTTTAAAAAAAAGAGAAAATTGCTTAAATAGATAGTCACATTATATAAAAAAAATTATTTTGTTATCCATATTGAAATGATGCATTTTAGTCACTTACATTTAAAAAAGACACCAAATTAGTCACCAAACAAACTCAATTAATTTTTTTAACAAAAAAAAATATGTTCACGTCATGTACCACTTTTTTTTTTTTTTTTCCTGATATGACTCCTCACCCAAATTAAGTTAATAAGAATGCACACCAAACAAAAGATTGTCTCCAGCCACAATAATATACAAATGTATAAATTAGATATACAACACTACTTCTTCAGCCACACTAATATACAAATTAATGTTCACAACATCATGTACCACTTAATAAAGAGGTAAAAGTGAAAAATCGATTTCTTTTTCAAACACAACCCTTCATAACTTATTCAAATTCTAACGTTAATGGAGGAATAGTACATCGGTAGAAGGCGACGGATGATCAATTAATCGATTGTGTTTGTGTGAAGAATAAATCAAATTTTCACTTTTACCTTTTTATTAAGTGACTCGTGATGTAAACGTACGTTTTTCTCTGTTAAAAAAGGTAACAGAGTGATTGGTTACCTAATTTGGTGCATTTTTTAAATGTTGGTAACTAAAATGCATTATTTTTAATGTGGATGACAATTTTTTTTTTTGCGTAATGTGAGTGACTATTTTAGCTGTTTTCCCTTAAAAAAACTACTGAAGCTATGAATTTATTTATAAAAAAAAAAAATCAGCAAATACTCTCTTTTATATCATAGTGATGCTTCTATGCTTTAATATGAAATTATGTTACATATCAGGTTTCAATCCTATGACATGTAAAGATAGAAAATATTTCTCAATTGTTGAAATTTTATTTTATTTGAGCATTTATTTTATCATCAAACGATTCAAAATATAATAAATCACATATTTATTATTTATTAATTTATTTAATTTAAGTTGATTAAGAGAAAAGTTTAATTCACACAATAGCCCATATATTTGTAGTTTGAACTTTTTTTTTTGAAGATAACACAAATGTTAAAAAAAAGACAAATTAAAAGATAATATAGAGCCCAAATGATGAAGGCCCAAATGGTAAAAGGAAAAAGTAAAAAAAAAAAAGGCTAACCGGCTATACTGATTAAACCCGGGTTTTAACCGGTTTAGCCGGTCAAACTGAGGTTTTGACCGGTTTTGACCATTTTCGATTTTTGTCAAAAAATCAGACTGGACCATAGGTGATCCCCTGTCCAACCGGTCGGACCGGTCGGACCGGTCGGTCCGGTCTGATTTTAATAACACTGTTTCAAACTGTCAGAAACTACGATTTTGAGTGTTGAAATTGCAGATTTTCCTTGTTCCTTTCTTTTTCTCCGGGATGTAGTGGTCACTATAGTCACTCTAGATTTTCAACTTCCTAATAACCTTCTAGAAAACCACCATTTCACGTAGCTTTCATTCTCATTACCTCGGCTTGGTTTTCCATGGACACTTGATTTTTCAAGTGTGTTAATAACTTTAGAAGAGTTAACATTTGTCCTATAGATAGGTCGTTGTGCATTTGTCCCCTGCCAACTGTTCTTGTCTTGTGCCCAATCATTTCTATCCCATACTCGACTTGTTAGGTTAAGTTGAATTCGTCAAGATTGTCATTGAATTGTCATAAGGTGTCTTCTCGTTCCCAACTTGTTTCACTATTCGATAGACTCTTCCATTTGATAAAGTAATTCACATAGCTTGGGTTGTCAGCCGTCGTGAATTACCCCACGCGATAGCCTGACCTCCACGTCCTTGCCATGTTGGGTCTGTCATGGACATTAGAGCACACTTTGTTTGCCCCCGACTTGGATCACCCTTGTTTTCGTGATAAGACTTAAGAAAACTCACATAAAATAAAGGATGTATCTTTAACTTGCTCGGTAATTCCACTTAGATATGAAACCTTGCCAACCAGATGGACCACACGGAATGACCTTATGTAGGCACCAAAAAGCCTTGTTAGTTTGGTGTGGGATGAGTTTCATCATGAAAAGATCTCCCTCATTCTTAAAACCCTACATGGTGTTGTGTTTTGTCGGCCCACCTCTTCATTTTTTTAGCCGCATGTTCTAACGATGACTTTGCCAATTGCATTTTTTGTATCATTATTTGGCAAACTTGTAGGCAGTCGAACTCTTGCCCGTTTAACTAGTGTCTACACTAGATGACGTCAAAAGTTATTGGCCCGTTGCCTACTTGAATGGCAAAAGAGGGTCAAATAAAAGGAAAAGGCAAAAAAGGTTAAAAAACAAGAGACAAGGGACAAATAAAGGGAACATAGTAAAAAAAAAAAAGGAAAAAAAAGAGAATAATAGAGGAAGAAATAAAAAAAAAAGGAAAAAATGATTAATAGAAACAAAATAAAAAAAGAAAAAAAAGAATAATAGAGAGAAAAAGAATGAAGAAAAGAGAATGAAAAAGGTTAAAAAAAAGAAAGAAGGGACAGATGAAGGAAAATAGTTAAAAAAAGGGAAAAAAAAGAGACTAATAGAAGAAGAAATAAAAAAAAGGGAAAAAAAATAGAGAGGAAGAAACAAAAAAAAATAATAGAGGGTTAAAAAATGAAAAAAAAAAACCGAAAAAAAAAGAGAAAAAAAATATTTTATCAAAGCCAGGTTTCGATCCTGGGACCTGTGGGTTATGGGCCCACCACGCTTCCGCTGCGCCACTTTGATTGATGTTTGTATTTGTAACCTATAATTGTAAACGAAAGAGAAAAAAGTTAAAAAAAAAAGCTTTGAAATTGGTAAACATATATTTTTTTTTCTAAATCCTCTCCACCAGAAGGTCTAGAACGGTGGCAATTTTCCGATTATAGATGAGGCGTAGACCTGGAATCGGAGGCTTGCAGAATGCCGCCGCTGCTAGAGTACCTTCCTTGCTTTTCCATCTTTGTAACTTTTTGCTAAAAGATATTTATTGATGAGCTTGGAATTTATAGTTGGAATTGTTTTTTTTTTTTTTAATGTGGGAAGGATCAATACCGATTGCTCGGAGAGAATGTGGCGAAGCTTAGAACTGATCTCATGAAGGAACAGCTTTCTACTTTTCGCTCACAGCTCGAAGAATTCGCCCGTAAACACAAGGTCGGTCGGTCACATCTTGATTTTCTTCTTCTTCGTCAGTCCCCTTTTATCAGTTTGCCCTTTTTGTCATATGATGAAAGTAATTTCAAGTTGTTTGAAGTCTAGAAGTAAGTTAAAAAGTTTCTTACTTGTGCATTCTTCGCATTGTTTGTTTGGGATTCTGATGTATATGCATAGGTTGAAGATGCAATTTTATTTATTGATTATAGCAAATAAATAGACTTATAATTTCAAGGATGAGTATTGGCACAATGCTGTGAAGTAGCATTACATTTTCAGGGGCCAAACGCTGGACCTTGAACCTTAATGCATTCTGTTTGCCTTTCAATATTATTACTAGTATGCTGTACTAGTTTCATGATGATGAGAATTCGATGAGAATTAGGAATGGAGAAAAGAGGATGTAGCTTCTAACAGAGGATGTGTGTTTGTTGTTCAATGAGTGTTTAACTCGTTCCAATGCTTGGTATTCTTGGTGCAGAATGATATTCGAAAGAACCCGGCTTTTAGATCACAGTTCCATGAGATGTGTGCTAAAGTAGGAGTGGACCCCCTAGCTTCGAACAAAGGTTTCTGGGCGGAGCTGCTGGGGATTGGTGACTTCTATTATGAACTTGGTTGGTGTCCTTGACTATAATCATGATCAAATTATCATCAGTTTATTTATAAGCTTTTGCTTCTTAGACCCTAGAGTATGCTTCTTTCATGTACCAGCTATTTAATTTGGATTTTATGTCCCAGTTTTCTAGTTTGTATCCCATCTTCTTAAACTTGAAATCTCATAGTTTGACTTCTAGCTATTCTAGCTATAGTATGAGCACAAATCTTGAGTCACTAGCCTATCTACCTTTTGGAGTTTAAACTGCTAAATCAAAGTATAAGTTCAATTTACTTGTAAAACGTAATCTTTGTCCTTATTATGTCACATTAAAAATCTTTAGATTATGACATAACAACTCCTGCTGATGCTTTCCAAATACCAGTAATTGCGTGATTCCATTACATAGTTCACCTCCTTGCACATGGGATTTTTTTTCTTCAATTTCATTTTTGAAGAGTTGGCGAAACTTATCGGTGGCCTACAATCAAATCATAACATTGGGCATTGTGCTTCATTATATATGATTTTCAACGTGTTCTTAATTGTTTGGGGCAGTTTATTGGTTGATTTCTTTATGTTTAAGTCACAAACTCACAATTTACCTATCTGTCTAGGAAGGTGTTCAAATTGTTGATATTTGCTTGTCAACTAGAGTTGATAATGGAGGTTTGATTAGCTTAGAGGAACTATGTAAACTACTTCGTCAAAGACGCAAAGGAGCTCGTGAAACAGTATCTGAGGATGACTGCTTGCGTGCCATAAGTAAGCTGAAGGTATTTGTTGGTTTTTTAATGTCATTGTTGGGTTTTCGTACTAATTTACTCGTATCTTGATGCAGAAATATTTCCATTATACGTTAATTGTCTTGCATTGACTTAACATGTATTTTGTTTTTCAACATCTTCAAAATTCTCAATTAAGCTCTAACTGTTTTTTCTCTTAAGTCTACTAACCAATCCATCAATTATCTTTGTCTTGGTCATTTGAAAAAGACTAGACTTATGTCCTTGCCATCTTTTTCTGCTGGCTTTTTCTTTTTTTCATTTTTTTAATTGTGTAGTTTCTACTTATTGAGAATTCGCTTGTACCATGTATAAAAACATTTCATACATTTTTCAGGTACTAGGGAGTGGTTTTGAGGTAATCTCTGTGGGAAAGAAAAAACTTGTTCGGTCTGTCCCGACTGAATTAAACAAGGACCATAATGAAATTCTAGAGCTTGCGCAGGTTTTGCCTATTTCTTTTGATTTTCCTAATACTTACATTCTAATGTAACGGTAATATGAATCATACTTTCTTCCTGGTGTGTTTACAAGCACCATCTGCTGCTTTTTTATTTCTTATCTTGGTCTCAGACTCTCAGTTACTATTGAAGTGTCTTTCTGCTAACAGTTCCATCATTTTAGTCTACTCTTTGGTGCCAAATATGAGCATCCTTGAGAACACTTGTGTTGGTACTGAATAAGTTTTCTGCATGTTTCTGTTGGTCTATTGGTTTCATGGGTGCCTATGTACTCATACTATGTCTGATGACATACATTTTAGCTTTCTCTACAAATATGAACATTTTCCCTGCATGGCTAGTAAATTAGGAAAATAGAACCCTGCATGTTAAGAAATAGCAAATTTGTATTGCTTGATTTATATCTTTCTTAAAATATCAATTTGAGGTCTAAATTTCTCATGCTTGTACTTTCTCACTTGTATTCTTTGTCCTGAAAGGCACAATGTTTTGCGTGTTACCTTAAACATTTAGTATATTTGTAGGTTGATACATTGCTCTTACTATTGCTTTAGGCTCAAGGCTTTGTTACAGCTGACGAGGTACAGAGAAGACTTTCCTGGCCTTCTGGACGGGCCACTGATGCCCTTGAAACTTTATTAGATGTAAGTTACCGGTGCCTGATCTTATAAATCATCTTACAAGCTTTGGATCTATGTCTTGTTCTTTGATTCATTTGTTTGGAGCTTTTAACCCTCTATCCTGCAATGCAGGAAGGTCTTGCGATGATTGATGATGGTCATCAAGATGGCAGGCGCCGATACTGGTTTCCCTGTGTCTCTCCTATCTCTTCCTATGCAGGAGTTGATACACTCTAAATTTTTCTTCCTGATATGAATTTCAGGAAGTGTTAAAAAAAAAAGAAGCATTTATGGCTTGTGAATGAGATGCGAGAAAATCAGTGATTGATGCCCTATTGAAGTTTTTGTGTTGTGATTTATAGATAAAAAGATACGTATTTCCAAATTGAGAGACTATTGAGGTCATCTATCTTTATTGTTATTTTTTTTCATTGACTGTTGTCTTTCATTTAATAATACCTTCTTTGTGAATTTTACTTTTTCTGTCGCAGTTTATACATCATGGACATTTTGGAGGTGTTATTTGAATTTACAATCTGTTCAAATCAAGCTAATCAGCTGAGTAAAAACTTGTCAATTTTGCCAAAACTTTAGAGGTGATATGTATTGTAATAACCTGCATAAATAAATAAATATGGTTGACGAATTCATCTAATTATGCAATGCATGCAGACAAGAAGAAACACACACACACACACACACACTGTTTATTGCTAGCAACGAATGCAGAATCCGGCCTATATTTCTTTACAAACTTCTAGTAATTATGGTTATCGTAAGTTGAATAAATTAATCAGATTTCCAATTCAGAACGTTCTATTTTCTACAAACTTGACAAATCATCCAGATTTCTAATCTTTTCGTTTTGTCCACTTTCTGTTTACATAATTTGGTTGCTAAATTTGTCCCTATTCTTGGGTACAATTGGCATATTTACCGTTCGGACTTCACTATAAATAAAGTTCCTGATCATAAATCTTACCTTCATAACTAAGCTGAACTTAAGAGTCCTAAAATCAAGACAATGTTTCTCTTAGGCAGGTGATCATGGTGATCAACCCCACCATGCAGGAACTTGAAAGTTCCGTGCATGGCCGGCTTCAGCATTGTTAATATATTAGGCATCGATTAATTAACTGCCAGTGCCACCTCCCTTTAAGAAGGCTAAACACTGTTACGTGCGATCGAAGAAACAGTAAGTACAGCAACTGTTTGTAAATTGATTTTGGCCATAGCTGAAATTTGCTTATTCATCACAGAACTTATGAGGAACTTTTAAGGGCTATCGTTATAAAGTTCCTCAAAAACTTTTATCTTCAAAAAAAGCAAAAACTTCTTTGCCAGAATATGCAAATCTTTGACAAATGGCCAAAACCAAAAGAAAAACAGTTGCAAATACCTTATTGATTTTGTAGAAATAAATTGATGGCCTTTTTAGTTTGGAGGTGGAAATTGCAAATGTTGGCCATATTGCACCATACCTTCAAGTTCCTGATTGATCATCATGATCACCTGCCTAAGGATAACACTGGCTTGGGCAGTTTTGCACGCATTGCATGTGAGATTTTAATGATCCATTCCATGTTGGTTGTCCCCCATGCATGTTGTGATCATGATATAGTCGATGATCTTGATTGTTTTTCATTTCTTGCATTGATTCTGCTTCAACTGCATCAATATCCAACAAATTTAAATGTTGTGGAAACAACGCCTTGATCCTCAATTCAATCTCATTGTCATTTTCTTCCTCATTTAATATATGGTTTGGCTTTTACGTTATTGTTGCTACTGTTAATTTATGAGTCGATAAATTTGTTATAATTCCTTCATCTTTGGTTCATTTGAACGTTACTTTTGGTTAATAGATTAGGCTAAATGATTCCAATAGTCTCTCAATCAAGTAAGTATATATAGTTTTAGTTTTCAATTTTAGAAAAGTAATATATTAGTTCATTAATTTAGATTTTGTAATACAAATATTGGTTCAAACTCATTCTCTATCTATAAGACAAGTAGCGCCATTAGATATATAGCACAAAACGATGTCGTTTCGAATGATTAACAGAAACACTTAATAATTAAATGACGTTACTTGTTAGAAAGATGAATGAAAAACGATACTTACTCTACAGTGAGGTTATTTACCTTAATGTTTAATATTAAGTTTGTCATCAAAGAATTAAATTTAATTCATTTGCAAAATTAATTTCAACACAGATAGAATTTTGCCACTAGTTAAAAGAATTTTGACAATAGTGAAATTTTGGCTAATACAATGAGGCATGTGTGATTATGCTTTCTTAAAAAATCATAGTAGGAAATGACAAAATATTATATCTTTTAAGTGTTTTCTTTGTAAAGTGTTGGTATTCTTTGTCATTATATAGTTCAAACTAATTTAATTTGTGCATATGTTGTGATAAATTTTTCTTAGTCTAACCTACCTATAATAATGATAGAGAGTATGAATATGTGTAATGGGCTTCCTCAAAGGAGAAAAAAAAATGCAAATTAATTAAGTAATACTGAGATTAAAAAAAATAAATAAATAAAACACTTTCAATTCTGAAGCAACTTTGACAAAATTAGTAAATGGATTATTCATTAAATAGGTAAATATATGTATACATGTTGGAATTGAGCAATTAAAATTGATCAATCAATTTAGATGTTCGAGAAATTGCGGTGGAACATTGCAATAACCGAATAAGTTGATGAGAACACCATCCAAACGTACTGGTATATCAACCCCAAATATTCTATAACATTCGTTAACATTGATTAAAGCTGAATCTGCTTCAAATACTGCTTGTTCAATCTGTCCATTAATCAAGCTTTGAATAGAATCTCCCAAATATTTTTCAACAACATTTATATAGCTTAAGCATGCTATGCATTTTTCCCTGAAGTCACGGTTGTGTCTGGTTGTGTATCTTTCAAGACGTTTATGAACAATTGAAGCATGATTTAGAGCACAGTCGAGCGTTACTTTCCCAAGTTCTCTTGCAGTCTTATTATTGCTTCCTGAGTTTTCCTTATTGATGCAATGCAAGCAATAATCAGCCCGCCTAGTGTTATGACAGAGTTTGTAAATTAGAGCTGCATCTCCGGTCACGAATGTTGGCTTGTATTGTATTGCCATGAGGATGAAAAACACAGCAAATGATCCATTTCTAAACATTGTAGACACCATATATAGTGTTTACAACCCAACAAAATTTTAGGTAAGGATTTGAGAGAGAGAATTTTAAGGGAGAAATCAAATGATGATGAGAAAAAGTTTGAGAGAGAGAGACGAGAGAAAAACTCTTGAATTGTATTGATTATGATGATCAGAAACTTGCCACCACCTCTTGAGTATTTATATACACAAAATATCTTGCATTTCTATATATTAATAAACTCTTATCTCATTTTGTTTTGTAAGTTCAAATTTTATTGAAGCTTAATTGTGAAACAAAATAATTAAATAACAAATCCTCTAAATTTTTGTTGAGGATTCATGCTATTAGACCTCCTGAAATTTTTTCTCAACAAAATTCCAAATTATACTAACCAATTCCTTTTTTTTTTTTTTTTTTGACAACTTTTGATTATTCTCTAACTAACAACAGTGCGTATAATGTCAATGTTAATACTACATGATGATTTCTACCACATTAATATGTGAGAGAGATATCCTTACCATCTCTTTGTCAAATTCTTGTATAGTGACAACACCAACAGACAATTCCCCATGTATAAGTTCTTCTATGCGTAGAGTTCATGGATCGACTTTACTTTACAAAACATACATGCGCATCATTTTCAATAAGTTCTCAAAATTTGAGTTTAGATATTGTATTAAGCCTTCCGCAAACATCTTATTTCATTTTAACTTGTGAAAATCTTGAATAATTAAACCCAAATTTTATTTCTTTGACCTTGATGTGAATTTTTTTTTTATTTTATATTGAAAGGTTATTGGAAAATGTTATCTTATTTTTGGTAACTTTGGCACAATTATGCAAAATTCGTGCCCCATACGACTCCAATTTACAAATGGAGATCGAGCACATTTGTAATGATTCTAAATCATATCTATAATTGCCATGCACGTATCTATCTTGAATCCCATTTTTGCAAGCATAATATTCATAGTGCAGCATTTAAAAAGACTCTAGATTCATATAATCTCTTCAAGGTGTCATTTGCATGAGCATGAGGGGTACTGTTCAACCAAATAGAAAAACCGCAACACAGAACTAAACTACATCATACTGTACTTAATTTCACTTGCAGTAATGGTAGAAAATCAGGAAATGAGACGGTATTGTGTAGCGATTATGCCATGGTTATATATCATTCTTTTTCTTTTTATTTTTTCTGCAAAAGAAATCAAGTTCCATCAAAATATAGAGAGAATTTGATAATTTGTTTACAAATAAAAAAGCAGAAGAAAAGAACAACGAATTAGCAAAATGAAAAGCTTTTGTCCCAGTTTATACATTATGGACATTTTGGAGGTGCTATTTGAATTTACAATCTGTTCAAATCAAGCTAATTTTCTGAGGAAAAATTATCAATTTTGCCAAAACTTTAGAGATGATATGTATTGTAATAACCTGGATAAATAAATATGGTTGACGAATTCATCTAATTATGCATGCAGACAAGAAGAAAAAACACAAACACTGTTTGTTGCTAGCAACGAATGCAGAATATCCTGTCTGTATTTCTTTACAAACTTCTAGTTATGGTTATCATAAGTTGAATAAATTAATCAGATTTCCAATTCAGAATGTTCTATTTTCTACATACGTGACATATAATCCAAATGCAAGCTCCAACAGAAAAAAAAATTGTTTTGTCCACTTCTGTTTCACACAATTTGGTTGCTAAACTTGTCCCTCTTCTTGTGTGCAATTGGCATATTTGCCCGTTCGGACTTCACTATAAACAAATTTCACTTTTTTTTTTCCGGCAAAATTCACTAGAATGCATGTTCACATTCGATGTGAGTGTAAAAAATATTACCAAAAAGTCAAAATTACTGTATATTTGGATTTTGCAATTTTTGGCTAAAGTACGTGTATTATAACTCATGAAAAATAAAAATTTGGTAAAAAATTTAAATTTTAGTTTTGTTTGGCACCGTTCATTAGAATGCATATTCACAATTGATATATGTATAAAAAATAGTAGAAAAAAATTATAAATCAACACGTTTTTTGACTTTGCCATTTTTTTTATTGAAATACATGTGTTATAACTCATGAAAAATGGAAGTTTGCTGAAAATTTTAATTTTCACTTTTTTTAACAATATTTACTAGAATGCATGTTCAAAATCGAGGTGGGTGCAAAAAACGGTTAAAAAAAAGTCAAAATCAATGAATTTTGAATTTTGACATTTTTAGTTAAAATACGTGTGTTAACCCATGAAAAATAAAAATTTTGTTAAAAAAAAATAATCTAAATTTTACTTTTTCTGACACCGTTCACAAGAATGCATGTTCACAATTGATGTGGGTGAAAAAACAATAGGAAAAATCCAAAATCAATTCATTTTTTGACTTTGTCATTTTTTTACCAAAATACATGTGTTATAACCCATGAGAAATGAAAATTTGTTTAAAAAATCTAAATTTCACTCTTTTTTACACCGTTCATTATAATAAATGTTCATAATTGAGATATGTGAAAAAAAATATATGGGAAAAGCAGAAATCGACACACTTTTTTTACTTTGCCATTTTTGACCAAAATACGTGTGTTATAACCCATGAAAAATGGAGGTTTGGTGAAAATTTTAATTTTAACTTTTTTTTGATAATATTCGCTAGAATGTATGTTCAAAATTGAGGTGAGTAAAAAAAAAACGGTTAAAAAAAGTCAAAATCAACGCGTTTTAAAATTTTGTCATTTTTTGGTTAAAATACGTGTATTATAACTCATGAAAAATGGAAATAACGTCTTAGTTGTATAGCACAAAATGATATCCTTTTGAACGATGAACAATAACGCTTGACAAATGATGTTACTTGTTAAATGGATGAAAAATGATATTTTTAGGATCATTGTTATGACAAAGTCCAAATCAAGATAACTTGTCCAATATTGGAGCTAGAACAAAAGTATATTTCCTCCAAGTTGAGAGAACGGTGAGGTTATGTACCTTAATGTTTAATATTAAGTTTGTCATCAAAGAATTAAACTTAAGGACTTCATTTGCAAAATTAATTTCAACACATATAGAATTTTGTCACTAGTTAAAAGAATTTTGACAATAATGAAATTTTGGCTAATACAATGAGCCATGTGTGACTGTGTTTTCTTAAAATGTTTAGTAGTAAATGACAAAATATTATATATTTAATGTGTTTTCTTTGTAAAGTGTTAGTATTCCTTGTCATTATTTAGTTCAAACTAATTTTGAGCATGTTGTAATAAAATTTTCTTAGTCTAACCTACATATATATGCATAAAGGAAAGATAAAATTTTGCAAATTAATGGTCATTCATATTTATAAATTCTCTTTTCAGTTAAGTTAACAGTTAAAATTATACGGCAAAAATATGTTGTTTTTATAGTAAACATCCCGTATTCAGTCGACCAAAATAATCCAAATCTCAGTCAAATTAAATTTGCAAGTGCTGGCCTACATATTTTCAAAGGAATTGAGTTATATTCGGATTATTCTAAATTCACTTTATAGAGTTTTAATAAAGTTAAAAGTTAATATTGAAAATATTCTATATGCTACATTTTATATTTAGCCATAATATTAAATTTTATCATTTTAAAATTGAGTGATGAAAAAAAAATCAACAAATGTGAAAACAATTTTTGCAAAATTCCCTTTAAATCACATCATATTTCTTAGATATCCATGCTCCTCTATCTAATTAAGTTGGAATCCAATTCTTTTTTTTTTTTCTTTTCTTAGTTGACCAGACTCAAAATCGTACAGGAAGAAATTAAACTAAAATAAGAAGATGAAACGTTTGAATGGCGACAGATTAATATGAAATATCATTATACTCAATTTTTTTTATCATCAAATTATTTTATTTTATGAGTGAATATAATAATGATAGAGAGTATATATGCATGAAATTCTAAATAGAATTATAACTCTATTCATTTGTAAATTTCAATACACTTTTGATGCAACTTTGACAATATTAGTAAATGGATTAATATTCATTAAATGATCAATATTGGAATTGATAATTAATTTAATTGTTTGAGAACTTGTGGTGCAACAGTACAATAACCCCATAACTTCGTAAGAACACCATTCATACTTTTAGGTATATCATACCCAAATATACGATAACATTCTATAACATTGTTTAAAGCTGATTCTGCTCCTTTTACTACATCTTGAATCTGTCCATCATAAATCAAGCTTAGAATGCAATCAAACAAATATTGTTCGACAATTTTTATATACTTTAAGCATGATATATATGCATTATTCCCTCAAGTTACGGTTGTCTGTTTGTGTATTCTTCATGACGTTTGTGAACAATAGAAGCTTGATTTAGAGCACAGCTCAGTGCTACTTCCCCAAGTTCTTTTGCAGTCTTTTTATCGATTCCGGAGTTTTCCGTATTGATGCAATGTAAGCAATAATGATCAGGCCGATATGTGTTCCTGCAGAGTTTGGAAATCAGCGCTGCATCTCCGGTCACTGATATTGGCATGTTTTGTATTTGCCATGATGATGAAAAACACAGCCAAAGATCCATTTCTAGACATTGTATCGACCGTAGTGTTTACAACTCACCAAAATTTTAGCTAATGATTAGAGAGTTTCAGAGAGAATTTTAAGGGATAAATCAGTTGAGAAAAAGTGAGAGAGAGAGAGAGAGAGAAAAAAACTTGAATTGCATTGATCATGCATGATCAAGAACTTGCCACCACCTCTTTGGGTATTTATACAAAATATCTTGCATTTTACTTTTACCTATTGAAAAAACTCATAAAAACTCTTATTTCATTTTTTTTTTGTAAGTTCAAATTTTATTGAAGCATAGTAATTATATTAATAAACATTACAAGTAATCATTAGTCAAATAATCAATCAAATAAACAACATATTAATGATCTTCTAAATTTTGAGAATTCATGCAATTATATCTCTTGAATTCTGGTCAAAACCCTAAACTATACCTAATTTACTATTTGCATCTGTGTGAATGATGCTATCCTACAAGATTTCCAATACATTAACAGTTATTTGTTCGTAAATCACAATGTTGCTAGTCCTCCATATAGTGTAATGATATTGTAAGAGAGAGCTTTACAATTTCTTCTTGACCAAATCCTTGTGAAATATAATGACAACAACAACAAAACATTTGTTCACCTACTGCAGCATGAATAAACTTGTCCATGTCGAGAGTTTATGGACATCATTGATCTTTTTCATACCTTATATAGACAAGAGGCATAAAAAGTATAAATGTTCAATGAGTTCCACTTCTATTAATTTTACAAAACACACATACATTGTTTTTAATAAATTCGAAAGATTTGAGTTTAGTTCTTGTGTTAAACTTCAGTCTTTACACTATATAGCTAGAGAAAGAAAGCAAACCCTCTTATTTAATTTTAACTTAAACTAAATAAACCCAAATTTCATTCCTTTAACCTTGATATGAATTTTTATTTTACATTAAAAGGTTATTGGGAAATGTTATCTTATTTTTGTTAACTTTGGCACAAGGGCGAACAATTCTGCAAAATACAAAATGAAGATCATGGAGCACACATTTGTTATGATTCTAAATTTATAATTGCCACGCATCTTCAATCCCATTTGCAAGTAATCATATTCTTGGTGCAGCATTTAAAAAAGATTTTGGATTCATATAATCCTTCTAGGTGTCATTTATATGAGGGTGTTCAACAAAATAAAAAACTGCATTACAGAACTAAACTAAATTATGCTTTATTCTTATTCAAATTCAAAATTGCTATCGTAACTAAGCATTTTGAAGGAACAACAAGATCAAATAAAACAAGTTGTTTTAAAATAAAATTCTTTTATTTTGGTCACTATTAAAACTTTTTTCTTTTTCTAAACAATTTAATCTTCTTTTGTAATTGTGTTCAGTTCGAAATCATTAATTATTTAATAACATATTTTCCAGATTCTCCCAAATTGTGTTCTTCGAGAGAATTATTGTTTTCTATTAATTTTTTTGGTGTTGTTATAAATGCTAGGTCCTAATTTGCTAATAGCCAACATCTTTAATCCCATTTGATTTCCATAATTCCATGCATGCATGATTCGGCTATCGTACATAATCTTTCCCATATTCGTTCTCCCTATTCTTCTTCCTCAAGCAGTACCTTTTAATTTTCTTCTTTTTGTTATTTGATTCCAATTTATTACGACTAATTTAACTAATCAAGCCCACTTTTTTCTTTGCCCCTTTTTAAATAATTTAATTAATTTTTCGTTTTAGAATCATTCTTATTCAATCATATACTTTTCAAGTTGTTAGAAAATTGTTGTCTTCATTAATCTAACCCATATTACTATAAGTTCTATTAATTTGTCGTGAGTCCGCATAAAATTTTATCATACCTATGATGAGAACGGGTATATATTTACACAAAACCCCTCACTCGGGGTCACTTTGCATATTTTTGCACAATCAATGCCATTGGGACTAGGGTTAAGAATCGGTTCGATTTTTATTTTTTCAGTTTTCTAATTCAGTTTTTTTTTTCAATTTTTAAGGTTTTAAAAATACAAATCGAAACCAAACCTAATTTAAAGAGTAATGCAATTGAATTTTGAATTCAGTTCGCTTTTTTTTTTTTTTCAAAAGCAATATTTCCTCTATTCATTTCAAAGTTTTGTTTCAAATACAACTCCTACTAGCTAGAAGTAGTTTTAGCCTTATCAATCTTGATAAGCCAGATAGGGAATTGGTTAAAACCAATTCCTGAGAGAGATTACTTTTACAAGCATATAGAGCAAGAACATGGCACACCATGTTGGACTTGCAACAAGAATAAGAAAAAGTGCAGGAATCAAAAGAGTTTTTTATCCTCATAATGTCTAAAGTTATTGTCGAGACTTCCCCAGTTGGAGGAGTTCCCTTTTGTAGTCTGTTTACAATAACTTTAGCATCAAGTTGGATGTCAATTTTCCTCCACCTGTTTTGAAGCGCCAATAGTTGGGCTATCCTAACACCAATCATCTCGGTTGCCACTGGAGATAAATTGTCCTCCCTAACAAGAGATTGCGCTTGAAGTAAAACACCATCAGAGTTTCTTACTGTGATTCCAATCCCAGCCAAATTTTCTTGTCTCCCTTTCGATGTTCCAACGTTGATCCTGATTACACCCGTAGTAGGTTTTTCCCACCTCACTTCGTCTCTGGATACTGCCTTTGCTGCCTTGCTATTGTTATACTGTGACTTAAACTCCAAATGCGCTGCATTGAATTCCTTCCAGTCCTCAACAGGAGAGTTAATGATCTCCAATTCCTTTTCTTCAGCATTATCAAAGACTCTAGCATTTCCGGCCTTCCATAAATGCCACAAAATATAGGTTGTCAGCTCCACTCTTTCTTCAATGTCCACCCATATATCCAAGCATCTTAAATTTGTCCACTAATCTCTAAATGAGTTTGAAAAAATCTGCAGTCCTAGCCATTGCACTGGAGATAGTTTCCATACCACTTCTGCTTTTGCACATTTGAAGAAAAAATGTTCTGCTCTTTCAGCAAACTCGCCACAGAAATTGCATATACTCCATGTGTCCATTCCCTCTCGAACATAAATTCAAGTTTACTGGCAAGCTATTGTAAACATATGTCTAAATAAAGTGCTTGATTTTTCCTTTGATATTCATAGACCACGGCTCCTTCCACATTTTCGACTCTTGCCTTGGCGGGTCGCTTGTTCTTTTCATATTCTTCCCTTGTCTACTCCATTTCAAAGCCATACTGTATCCTGAACTGACTTCATATATTCCTGAATTAGCGAAATGCCATATCACACAGTCTTTAGTTCCAGGACGACTTGTTGGGATATGGAGGATTAAGTTTGCTTCCTGTTCATGAAACAACCACTTGATAATCTTCTTGTTCCAACAAAAGACTCTTATGAGAGATAAGTTGACTAACTAACTATAGATTGCACCTCTGTGGTTTGGGTGTCAAAGGTTTTCTTGGAATGGGGCTAGGCAACCATGAATCAGGCCAAATCCACGTTGTTCCCCCATCTCCAATAACTCTCTTGCATCCATTGTTAAGAATATATTTTGCTTCTTGCCAGCTTCTCCATAACCATTAACTTTGACTAGAAGCCTCCACGTTTAAAGGGCAATCTCTAGGAAAATACTTGTGTTTCATAACCGTACTCATAAATATTATGTGCAATATATATAGCATCGAAAATATGTGAAGAATAAGTAAAAAATTATAGTGTGATAAATAATTAAATATGTGTCAATATATGAAAATATGTTTAGTGTATACATATATGCGTAGTATGTATTATATATGTAGTATATAACACATGTACATTGCAATGTGTGCAGATGTAAAGCAAATTTGCAAATCTTTATAATGTATGAGATTGTATATAGTATATGTATATACGTAGTGTGCACATTATGTGCAAAATGCGTACAAATCAATAGTGTAAAAATAAGTGTAATATATGCAAATATACGTGCGTATAGTGTATACATATATGTGTATATGTATAAGTGTGTACAAGTATTGGCAACCATGTATCTTATGGAAATGTTTAAATATGTATAGACGTATATAGCAACAGAAGTTATTAGTAGCTTTGTGAAAATATTAACAGTAAATGTTAGTACATGTATTGTGCAACCAGTATTATATTACTTATACCTATTACACTGAATTAAAATTATAACGGGAAATAACATTTAATTACACCGCGCTAGTGCGGTAATGCCAACTAGTATCAATATAGATCGTGACTTCCATTGATGAGCAGTTGAGCACAGAAGAAACCGACAGTACATAGGCATTCAAATCCTTTTGTCATCTCACTAAAGGTAGGAATAAAACAAGAGGGACAAAATTAAAACGACATAAGCAGATGCAACTTGCACAGTCGGTAGATGGAAAGGGAAAATTAATTTGCTTATCTGGAGTTATTCAACAGAATAATGGAAGAGGAATTGTTCTTTCTTTCTAAATTAGAAAGATTGAAACATTCAAATGATTGGAAAAGGAAAAAGTTTCCAGTTATATGTGGCCTTTTATTTCCTAAAAAGCAACCTTCCATCAACATGGGAAATAATTTGAGCCCCCTCCAACTGAAAGAAAAGAAAAAGGAGAGCAAACATAAAAGCAGCCTTATATCAATACTTGTTTATATTTAATTATGATAGGAGCATGTGAACTAATATTTTGTTCTTCATTGGTCAATAGTCAATACTATGACAGTGGTAGATCATTCAAGTTGATCTACCACTGTCTTTAACACTAATATTGGCTGATCCAAGATTGATCATCTTTAAGCTACTGCAAAGCATAAAGTATGGCAATGAGTCCCGTTAAGTTTGAAGATTCAACTACAAAAGAATGTCATACTCGTACAAATCAATAGAGAGTTTTTATCATTTCCTAACAATAGATGGTATAAATAAAGTTACTATAATAGGACCAGTTGTTAACCGCAGATTAACACGTCTGACTGGATTTGAAATGCTGCAAAATCATGGATATTTAACATAAAGATATTTGAATATATATTATGCTAAATAACCATGCATTCAAACATCTTGATAATACTCCAAATCCCTATCATTGGAGTTACATGTAAAAGGACATCAATCTGGAAGAAGCAAATGCAGGATTTAATAAGTATTTGTGGCCTAAAACATATTGGTTTAAATTTTTAGGTTAACATTGAATTTAAATGTTGAGGAAATAAATTATACATATGAGGCACTCAGACAATTACTTTACATGGGAAAGTAGTATATTCTACCAGGGGTGTAAAACGAGCGAGCTGCTCGCGAGTAGCTCGCGAGCAGCTCTGTCAACTACTCGACTCGAGCTCGAGCTCGGATTACATATACTCGAGTAGCTCGCGTGCTACTCGAGTATATATATATATATTTTTTATTTTTAATATTTATATTTATGTTTTAGTCCCTGTAGTTTAATAAATTATAATTTAATCTATTTATGATTATATTTTAGTCCTTAATTTATAGTAAATTATAATTTGACCGCATTAAATTTTAAAAAATTGCAAATACATCCTATAATTTTTATAAAAGAATAAAAAAAAATAAAAAAAATAAAAAAAATAAAAAAAATAAAAAAATAAAAAAAATAAAAAAAAAGAGAAAATACTCGAGCTCGAGCTCGATCGAGCTACTCGCGAGCTCAATTTCTCTTAGTCGAGCTCGAGTTCGAGCTCGATTATTGAAGCTCGATCGAGCTCGAGCTCAATCTCGAGTAGGGAAATTTTTTAAACGAGTTACTCGATTAGGGGTGTACTCGAGCTCGACTCTGCTCGATTACACCCCTATATTCTACTATTATTAAACCAGGGAAAAAAGGACCAAAGAAGAAAGAGAAGGGAAATAAGTTATTCATGTGAGGCATTTGGATAATTACTTTAAATGAGAAAGAAAGAGAAAATTCATGTGAGGCATTTGGATATATTTTAGTCCTTAATTTATAGTAAATTATAATTTGACCGCATTAAATTTTAAAAAATTGCAAATACATCCTATAATTTTTATAAAAGAATAAAAAAAAAATAAAAAAAAATAAAAAAAATAAAAAAAATAAAAAAATAAAAAAATAAAAAAAAATAAAAAAAAAGAGAAAATACTCGAGCTCGAGCTCGATCGAGCTACTCGCGAGCTCAATTTCTCTTAGTCGAGCTCGAGTTCGAGCTCGATTATTGAAGCTCGATCGAGCTCGAGCTCAATCTCGAGTAGGGAAATTTTTTAAACGAGTTACTCGATTAGGGGTGTACTCGAGCTCGACTCTGCTCGATTACACCCCTATATTCTACTATTATTAAACCAGGGAAAAAAGGACCAAAGAAGAAAGAGAAGGGAAATAAGTTATTCATGTGAGGCATTTGGATAATTACTTTAAATGAGAAAGAAAGAGAAAGGAAATAAGTGATACATATGAGGCATTTAGACAATTGCTTTACAAGGGAAAGAAGTAGGACATTTTACAATTTTTACTATGACTATTGACTAAACCAGGAAAAAAATGGACCAAAGAAGAAACCAATCATAATTAGCACTATTTTGTTCACATGCTCCTATCATAATTAAATATAAAGAACAAAATATAAGTCATAGTATTGACTATTGACCAATGAAGAACAAAATATTAGTTCACATGCTCCTATCATAATTAAATTATTTCCCATGTTGATGGAAGGTTGATTTTAAAGCTTTATAGTTCTTCTCTCACTTGTCGAGTTCTACACGTTTGCAGTTTAAAGCTTTATAGTTCTTCTCTCACTTGTGACGATCAACTTGACAAATTTCTACCATGGCTAGCGCCCATTTATCGTTGCTTTTATCTTGCATCCTAATTCTTCATGTTTCTGGCAAATGTCTCAATGATCAAAGATCGCATTTGCTTCAATTCAGGGATGCTTTGCATTCCAAATCCAGCCACTCAACCAAGCTTGTGCACTGGAACTTGAGTAAGGACTGCTGCAATTGGGGTGGAGTAGGATGTGATAGTTTTGGCCATGTTATCACCCTGGAACTTGATAATGAATCAATTTCCGTTCGAAATGAAGATTGGAAAAGTATTTTCAGTCTCCAGCATCTTGAGAAGCTGAATCTGGCTTGGAACAATTTCTATTATGTCAAATTTCCAGTAGAGCTTTGTAATCTCACCAGCCTCAAGTACCTGAATTTTTTGGAATCTGATTTCACGGGGCAAATCCCAATTGGGTTGTCCAGAATGACGAGCTTGGTTACTCTTGATCTCTCCATCCATTTAACATATCAGGGGCTGCAAGTAAAGCATCCAGGAGGTTTAAAAGCACTCTTTCAAAATCTCACACAGCTAAGAGAAATTCATCTTGATGGTAACAAACTCTCGACCATAGTTCCAGAGTTCTTTGCAAACTTCACGAATTTGATGGCCTTAAGTCTCGACTCTTGTGGTTTGCATGGACAAGTGCCAGAGAAAATATTCCAGGCAACAACACTAGAGAGTTTAGTGTTGTCAAATAATTACTTACTTTGGTAGTTTGCCATAGTTTCCTGAGAGTGGATCCTTTAGAGAGATTATGCTTAAACATACAAACTTTTCAGGTTCATTACCAGACTCCATTGGGAACCTTGGAGAATTGTCAAGGATAGACCTGAGTTATTGCCATTTGTCGAGCTCGAGTTCGAGCTCGATTATTGGAGCTCGATCGAGCTCGAGTACATATTTTCCCAAAATTGAGCTACTCGATTAGGGGTGTACTCGAACTCGAGCTCGACTCGACTCGATTACACCCCTAATTCACAGCATCCTGAAAACGACCAAAAATCAAGCTTTCGTGGGCAGATATTATATTCTGATGAAGAGTATTTATAAATGGTAAGCATGCATTGCATTTCTTCCTCAACTTAGGGGAGTTGCTGATTCGGCCCCTATGGAGAAGTTTACTCCAATTTTCATTTGCAGTATTAACGCAACCAATTGCTAATCCTCCGAGTTCTCTTGCAGTTTTCTTTTCTCTTCCAGTATTTAATCTGTTGAAGCAAAATTTGCAGTAGTCGAGTCTTTCAGTGTTGTCACAAAGACGTTCAATTAGTGCTCCATCTTCTCTCACGACTGGCTTGAATTTTGTTGCCATGGTGATGAAGCTGAGAAAGATTGCATAGAAACAAATTCTGATCATTGCAACCATAGTGTGTGAAAGTTGAGCTAATTTGAATTTCGTTTTGACTGAAACGTACGTATAACATCTTAGGGTGCTTAAATACATTGATAATATTACATTTGATTTCAATTTTAACACGGAATCGAATAAAGCAATCTTGAACACAATTTTTACCTAATTTAAATAAGGTAGACTCTTGTAGAATGAGTTCATATATGCGACTTGCTTAACAATATAAAAATTAATATATCAAGTATAAATTTCAATCCAAAACATCAATCTAAAAATTAGCATATCAAATTTTTACTTTACTGTATAAAATTATTAAATTTTCACTTTAAGTAAGGTATGAAATTTTGATCTACTATAATGTATCAATTTTTAATCCAAATATATTGATCAAATATAAACCATTAGCTTATCAAGTATACAAAAATTAGTTTATCAAATATAATATTAGTGTATTGGCATATCAAATTCAACAAAATTAACGCATCACGTCGCATATATATATGAATCCGTTTCACAAGAATTTTTGTGTTTGCAAAATTTTAATTCTTTAAAATTTTAGTTAAATTGTTACGTTGCTTCTCTAGTGTAAGTGGAACCAAAGTTATTTCTTTATTTTGTTAGTTAGATGTATTATATTTAAAATTAAAACATACATGGCAAATTCATGATTTTTAATTTTTTATGGTTATTTATGATTTGCATTTTATTTATTTTTTATTTTTAATTTTTTTGCTCTCTCAGGTTCCTAACTCTACAACTCCATGCCTCCTGCCATTTCACTGTTGGTGGCTAGCCTTCTGCCATTTCACTGTTGTTGCCCTAGCCACCTTGAGGATGTAAAGCGCGGGATGTGCACGCAATGGGTACTAATCTTACGGTAGTAGCCCAAGTTGCGTACTAGAGTCAGTCTTCAATCATTTGTCACACTCCTCCGACGAATCTTGACCCCACACGGCCTCACTCCTGCGCATAGCCACCATAATCGTTCTCCATTGCGTATGTGCCCCGAGAGTAGGGGTGTTCATCGGTTCAGTTTTCAGGTTATTCGAGTTGTTCGATTCGGTTTGTTCGGTTTGAACATCTCTAAACTTAAATTCGAAAACCAAACCAATTTGAATTGAATTCGAATTCGGTTTTTGGTTCGAATTCGAATTGAATTCGAATAAACCGAAAAAGATATTTGAATTTAAAAATCACATCTTCATTCGAATTAACTGAATTCACGCAAAGAAATTGGACTCAAATTTAGTTTTAACCTAAATCAAATTATCAAATTACATCACAATTTATGATTCAAAACAATAATTTAGTTAAATATTATATATTTTATAAAATATTTTACATTAATATATATTTTTAATAAGTGAATTCGGTTTTCGGTTTGGTTTTCGAATTGGAAGCTAAACTCGAAAACCAAACCATTAATCGAAATTCGAATTTGATTTACCTTAAACGAATTCGAATTCGAATAATTCGAGTTCGGTGAATTCGAATTCGGTTTGATATTCGGTTTAACTCTAATATTTTACACCCCTACCCGGGAGAACTTGGAACATCTCACAAATACTCATTCTCCACCTATTTATCCATAAATGGGTGGAGATTTGTTCCAAGTGAAATTCGAACTATGGTTGCCATAGTGGAATCAGTGTTTTAAAACTCGGACCGGAGTGCGAACCGGTAGAGCTACTAGGTTAGGGGTCAATTGGTCGGACCGGTCGAACCGGTGTCAAGAACCGGATGACGTCATAAATATATTTAATATAGATATATTAATTAAATATTAACATATGTCATATTTTATGTCAAAATAAAATGGCCAAATTATAAAAAAATAATATTCAATTGAATTTTAGTTTTTCGTCCATAAAAAAAATCATAGATCGTATTGTTTAATAATGCTAATAATTATTTTATTTATAATTTAATAAAATTTCATTAAAATACACGAGATATAATAATGTATTATTAATTATCAATCATATAAAAATAAGTTAGAAAATGTAGTTTTCAATACACAATTTATTTATTTCAAAACTTAAACTTGTGAATTAAAAAAATTAATGACATATCATACTTTGAATTTAATTTTGTGTGCTATAAAATAATAATTAAATAAAAATAATAAATATTATATGATAAAATTAAAATTCATATTTATTTAAATTGTATGAATGTGATTAATTGAAAATATTGATGAAAAACATAGTTTCCATATTCATTCAAAATATTGTAATATGGTAAATTGAAAATATTTATGACTATTAGAATTTATTAAAAATCTTAAAATATGGTAAATTTGAAGCATTTATGATAATTGAAAGATATTAAAAATCTTGAATATGGTAAATTAAAATATTTATGACAATTGAATATATTTAAATTTTAAAATATTGAAATATGGTACATTGGAAACATTAATGATAATTAAAAATCTCGAATATAGTAAATTAAACTATTTATGACAATTGAATGTATTCAAATTTTAATATATTAAAATATGGTAAATTAAAATTATTAATGAGAATTGGGGTGTATTAATAGAAAGAGAAGCATTAACTCAGAAAATGTTGTAGTTCAAATTCTTTCAAAGCAAATGCTTCAGGGCATCATTGAAGATTTTTCGTACTTATTATGTCATTCTGAATAACGAAGGGGTTGTCATACAGCACCAAGCAAGAAAACGGCTGGATTGACTGGCTAGCTTGCTTGACCGGGCGAGTTATTGATTAGATTTAAGAAATATGAAAAAAAAAAAAAATCAAAAACAGAAAACCGGGTTTCAACCGATTCCTGATTTTTCCGGTTAAACCCGGTTTTTGACCGGGTTTGACTGGTTTTTTAATTAGTGGTTTTTTAACATGGCTCGGACCGGACACCTGGCCGGTTCCCGGTCCAACCGGTCGAACCGGCCGGTCCGGTCCGAGTTTAATAACATTGAGTGGAATCCCACTTGGGATACCATTGGAGCTATGCTCTCTTGGTTTTGCATTTTTTTTAATAGATCACAAGTGTTGGAACCGCTAAAAATACTATGCAAAACCGTCCAAATTGTATGTGGTACACACCTTGTTTGCATGACTTTGAATTCTCACACTTTAACCATGTTTTTGTTTTGTTTTGTTTTGGATTATTAAACAATCCAACTCTAACTTGAGGCTTGAGCAATAGATTCATTTAGTTTGCAAATATTAATTCAAATCAATGGACTACAATAAATTAAATTTCAAAAAAAAAAAACAATAGCGTAGAATAAATTAAATATTATTAATAATTTTCTTTTGTTTCAAAATTGACCAATCAATTAATTTATAATTTGTTTGAAGACTCCAACTGCAGTCTCAGAAAAACCTTCAAAATCCTTAAGATCTTTCAATAAGGGATTTGGAACTGAACCTGCAGGATCCAATACATTTATACATTGTTTATAATCGCTTAGAGCCTGTCCAGCAAAATCTGCGGTTTGCTGAAAACGTCCAATGTTATAAGTTTGTCGAGCAGTTGCCAAATTCTTTATAGCCGAATTTATATGACCTGCGCATGTAGCACAACTTAGCCTGATCTTAAGGCTGCTTCCGTTACTTGAACAGTCAACAAGATCAACGTTCAAAAGAACAACAATACTTTCAGCACAACCAAGGGATAATCCTCCAAGTTCTCTTGCTGTTTTCTTTTCGCTTCCAGGGTTCAATGTAACTAAGCAAAGTTTGCAGTAGTTTGGCGATTGTGTGTTGCTACAGAGTTGGGATATTAGTGCTGCGTCTCCTCTTGCAATTTGTATGTATTGTGTGGCAAAAATACTGAAAAAGATGCCGAACAAAACACCAATTCTGAACATTGTAGCTATATTATGTTTATGGGGTTGAGCAAATTTAAGATTTTTTTTTAATGTTTTTTGGTGCTTAAATGCAATATTGATAAAATCAAACATGGGATCGATATCAATAATTTGGAACATTTCCAAGAATTTCTCCACGATTTACTTCAAATTGATTGATATTATTATGCTTTCCTTAAATGGCACTACAACAATTGAATTAATTCCATGATTTGGCTTTTATATATAATCTTTTCCATGTTCGAATTCCCTCTCAAGCAGTTCATATTCTTTGTACTACTTACTATATTTTTTATGAGTAATTTAATTAACTATTCAAGCCCATTATTTTCTTTCCTTTTTTCTCTTAAATATCTTAAGGGTTAAAAGCACTTAACCCCTCCAACTCATATATTAGTTGCACAATACCCCCTCAATGAAATAAATAGGCAATTTCCCCCTTTTAACAAATTCTCTTAATGACTTTAATAATCAATTACTTATTTAAAGATATTTGGACAATAATGCCCATACATTAATTTCCCTATAATCCTCTTTAATTTCTTTGATAATATTTTTTTATGTGTAAAAAAAATGCTATAATTTCTTTTCATATTTTTTTGAATATTTTTGTATTATGGTTATGGAATTTTTATTTATAAAATTTCTAATAATTAATCACCTAAAATGTTGGTTTTATATATAATTCTTTCTTACAACTTTTTTTCATTCAATAATCATTTGGCAAAAAGATAAACTACTTGTTTTTATATTTTATAATTGATAATTGATAAATTTGTGTTTTTCTCCTTGGCATATACTAGTCATCTTGTGTTTCTTTTTTTTTTAATAATAATATTCAAACCATTTCTTAATGAAATATATTCTTATTGGTTTCCTGATATATTTAATATTAATAGCAATTTAATATTTAATGTCATTATAGTAAATATAAAAACGAGAAATGCTTAACCCTTAATTTAATGTCAAATTTATCAATTCTCAAATATAAAAATGAGATATTTATCTTTTTGCCAAATGAATGATGAGTGAAACGAAATTTTAAGAAGGAATTATATATAAAACTAATATTTTATAATTAATTATTAGAAATTTTAAAAATAGAAATTCCATAACCATAATACCAAAATATTAAAAAATATGAGAATAAATTATAGCACTTGTTTTATAAATAAAAAATAAAATAAATACTATCAAAGAAATTAGAGAAGATTATAGAAAAATTAATGTATGGGCATTCTTGTCCAAATATTGTTAAATATGTAGTTAATTATTAAAAGCATTAACATAATTTGTTAGAAGGGGTAAAATGCTTATTTGTTTCATTGAGGGGGTATACTGCAACCAATATATAAGTTGGAGGGGGTTAAGTGCTTTTAACCCATATCTTAATTCTAATGAAAAGTACAATTAATGTATATCGGTACAAAACTCAGTGTGTGTGTGTGTGTGTTAGAGATAAATACGATAAATGGATACAACACAACTCTTATGAGAGGATATTGTTTCATATATATGAAATAAACAATTAATTACTACTGAAATCGTTATTCTAATTTTCTACACCTTAATTTACTATGCGTTCAAATCGCAATTAACTCTAATTTTATATATGAACTCGTTTCACTAGAGTCAAAACTCATGGTGCAAAATTCAAATCTATCCCTCTTCCTCAACTTACTTTTTTATCCCACCAAGAAGTATATTAGTTGCATA
The DNA here is from genome assembly GCA_016586305.1 of Ophiorrhiza pumila. Classification (NCBI taxonomy): domain Eukaryota; kingdom Viridiplantae; phylum Streptophyta; class Magnoliopsida; order Gentianales; family Rubiaceae; genus Ophiorrhiza; species Ophiorrhiza pumila. The sequence continues at coordinate 51,509,494 of BLIW01000006.1, read as the reverse complement.
TATATGTGGCGCTTTTAATTTTAGATTCTATATTATTATGGTACTTATTTTCTTTTCGTTAATCATCGCTTAGCAGCCCAAGAACAAAAGGGAATATTGGCTTTCCTATTTTTATTGAATAAATAATGTTCATACAAAATAGGGAACCATCAAGCTCTTTTGCAGTTTTTCATTTGCTTCAGGGATTCAACTTGACTAAGCAAAATTGGCAGAGGCCATGGAACAGAGTTTTTTCTGTAAAGTTGGGAAATTAATGTTACGTCTCCTCTTACAATTGTTCAATATATTTTGTGTGGCCATATATGAGGGTGCAAAACAGAGCAAAAGGACCAAGTCTATTTTTCATTGCAGCCATAATATTACTATTACCTTTCGGATTAGTACAAATTGCATGGTTTCCTTTCTCTTTATATTATTGTACTATTTACGGAGTGTTCAGTGATATTGTGATTTATGAACAAGAAGTTATTGACGTGATTGAAATTGTATGGCATATTATTACTAACATTAAACGCACTAATGCAACTTGAATCGTAGAATGAAAAGTTGTCAAGAACTCAAGACTTCCATGTCAGGAGTGATCTATCCCTCCCTAGGCAACCTATTGTAACGTCAATTACTATAACTATTATGTTTCAATAAAATTTTATTAAAAAAAAAAAACAATAAACTTCTAAAGATACCCAACTGGATTGTTTCTAATGTTATGGTATATATATATATCATAACATAAAATATCAAAAACTAGCGTATAAAGTATCAAAAATTAGTGTATAAAGTATAAAAAAAATAGCATATTAGCGTATAAAATATCAAATATTAGCGTATAATGAATAAAAATTAAGGTATTAATTAGCATATAAATTGTAATTCACATATCACGTCTCATATATGAGACCGTCTCATAAGAGTTTTTGCGCTATGGTATTTCTAAAGAAACCAAACTGGATTGCATCTAACTTTATGGTTAGTTTTGTTGGACTTTTAGATTAAAGCATAATTTCTCCCTATATGTTTTAGACTTAATATTGCTTTCCTAATTTTGTTTCTTACAGTTTATTTCCACGATTCAACTAGGTTAATTAATCTTCCTCATATTCATTCTACCTTGTCCTCATGCTCAAGCATTAATTCACTTTCCTTATTTAACTAATTATACAAATTTTTGTCATGACTAATTTAAGAAATTAATTAAGGCCATTATTTTCTTCCTAATTAAGATGGAAATCCAATATCACACATATTTATTCGATGGCCAAATTTCCAAAGTGTGAATCATTTCCTAAAGTCACTACTACAAAATAGCCTTTTTAAACCGCCCTTTTTAAAGTGGTTAAAAAGAATCCGGTGTAATTTATAAAAACACGGTGGCATTATCGTAATATTAAACAAGAATTTAGACTATTTACACCGGTTATAAAAATAACCGGTGTAGAAAGTTTGTGAAAGTTTTTTTTTACACCGGTTATAAGAATAACCGGTGTAGAAAGTTTTTGAAAGTTTTTTTTTTACACCGGTTATAAGAATAACCGGTGTAGAAAGTTTTTGAAAGTTTTTTTTTACACCGGTTATTCTTATAACCGGTGTAAGAAGTTTTTTTTTTACTAAGTTTTTTTTTTAACACCGGTTATTCTTATAACCGGTGTAAAAAGTTTATATTTGGGGAATTAGATTATAGATCTGGATATATTTAGGATATGTGAAAGAATTATCTAGCAATTATTCTAAAAATAGAGATATATTTGGGTATTTTATTTTATTTTTTTAAACTATCCATCAAGGCATGTAGATTGGGTTTAGATTAATTTATCTATTTGTTTTCATTTTATCCCATTATTACTTGATGGAACTTCTATAATAGATATCTAACTTGTTTTTTTTATGTTTTAGCACAATTATAAGAAGTTTTTTTTTTACACGGGTTCTAAGAATAACCGGAGTAAGAAGTTTATATTTGGGGAATTAGATTATAGATCTGGATATATTTAGGATATGTGAAAGAATTATCTTGCAATTATTCTAAAATAGAGATATATTTGGGTATTTCATTTTTTAAATTGATTAACTTCACTAATATATTAAAGATATTTATTAATTTTCACATAATTATCTAAACTGATATTTTGTTTAAATTCCCCCACATTTTTGTAACTAATTCGATCACATTAGCTTTTTACACTACTTTTTACACCGGTTATAAAACAACCGGTGTAAAAAGTATATGATCGAGTTTGAACAATTTGTGGCCTTATTTGTTGCTTTTCATTTTCTTCTCTTTTCAGTCCTATATCTCTTTTTACATACGAATGTAGAAAAAGCATACTTATCTAAATGAACATTTTTTAAATTGATTAACTTCACTAATATATTAAAGATATTTATTAATTTTCACATAATTATCTAAACTGATATTTTGTTTAAATTCCCCCACATTTTTGTAACTAATTCGATCACATTAGCTTTTTACACCACTTTTTTAGAAAGTTTTTTTTTACACCGGTTATAACAATAACCGGTGTAGAAAGTTTTTTTTTTTTAGAATTTTTTTTACGCCGGTTATTGTTATAACCGGTGTAGAAAGTTTTGTTTTACATCGGTTATAAGAATAACCGGTGTAGAAAGTTTTAAAGTTTTTTTAAAAGCCCTTCTAGTCCTAGTCGTGCGGTAGCTTCTCCCTACGATTTGCCTTCCAAATCTCTTCCAAAGAAATTTTCTCTAGATCTGCAACACTTTCAAATTTGGATCGTGGCTGGTCCTGATTCAAATGTCAACACCGTTGAAGCTGGTTGGATTGTAAGTCCTGTCCTTATAATTATATTAAACTCTACAAGTGTGCTATTTTGAAAATATTCGTAAGAATTACTATGAGGGATTGCTTTATTACCTTCATCAAAGTAGTTGATTTGATGATAAGTTTGCATTTAATTTACCTCACATTATTTTGGTTGATTTGTCTTTGATTTGGAATTAAATGAACAGGTCTACTGATACGAGATCGAGGTCATACGTCAAGTTCGATGAATTCAAAGTGCTCATTCCAGTTGTAGAAGACGAGTCTTTCATTTGGAAATCTGGGATTGAAGAAACCGACGTGGACAGAAATCTACGTCGCGACGTGGAGAGGCTCCGACGTCGCGACGTCCATCCACGTCGCGACGTCCAGCAGTGACGTGATTTTTATTTTTAGGGTTTGTTCCCCGACGTCACGACGTGCGGGAATTTTATGCGTTAATTATTTTTCTGTTTTTTAGAAACTAGGGTTTTAAGTTATTTAATGTTTCCTTTTATGTGTTATTTCGTTTAGGGTTTGTAATAAGTCTATAAATAGGCCTTTTTATCAGTTGTAATGAGAGAGAGTTGAATTTTGAAATAAGAACACAGAGTTGTTTCTTTTACGTGAGTTGATTTCCTGAGGAGGGATTTTGATTTACTTTGTGAAGAATTTTCCTGAGGGGGGAGCTTTCTTTACGTGACTGTCGTGTTAATTGTATGTGAGGAGCATTCAATTAATTGAGCATACTGTCAATCTACGGAGATAGATTGATTCTACCTGTCCAATTTGATTTACGAAAAGATCGTGACCAATATTCCTCAACAACTATCAATCTACGTGAGGAGCGTGGTGAGATCGTTTATCAAGTGGTATCAGAGATCAAGGGATTTTCGAAATCAGGTTTTTCAGTTTTTCTTAAAATTGAAACCCTAAATTGTTGTTATTCGCAGCCTTGCATGATTTGGTTATTGTGATAAGGTTACAACATTATATCTTTATTATTGTTGAATTAGTATTGGTTGTTGGTTTGAACATATTGGATATTTGTGCAATTGTTGAGGATATACTTTTTGGAAATTTGGTTAAGAGTCAGTATGAGTAAACAGGCAGAAGGTGCTAGTGTTAATCAAAATCTAGAAGGTATACTTGCTACTATACAAGAACAATTACGACAGATGTTAGCTGACAATCAACGATCTGCGCAAAAACATGGTATTTCAATAAATACTACACCAAAAATACCTAGATATAGTACATGTCTTGGATATGGTCATACTGAAATTAAATGCGCAAGTCGATTGGGAATGGTTATTGTTGATGGGGTTGCTAAATTTAAGGATCCAAAATCTTATGTTATTGGTGATCCTTCTACATGGGCATGGGTTGATGCCATTCCACAGCCAAAGGTGGCAAACACAATTGAAGAGATTATTATTGAATCCGAATGTGAAGGAGAAGTTCTTTCGGATAAGCCTTGGCCAAAGGTTATTTTGGAGGATATTGAGCCTACCATTGAGGAGAATGAATCCAAGGAATATGAAGCTTCTTTGCAGGAAGTTCAATCACCCATGGTGGAGGTATCACATGATGTGCTTGAAGAACAATCTTGTGAAGAATTAATTCCTTTTATTACTTTAAATGATTGTAATTTAATTGTTATTAATGATGTTTATCATGATAAGCAGGAAAGTGAATTGATTCATGATTTGAGTGGAAAAAGCCTTGCAGTGAGGTTTGTAGAAAAAGGCAAAGAGGGGAACAATAATGAGTGTGAATTTCCATATATTTTGTCTTTTTGTCTTTATGATTTTACAGATTTTGTACCGGCTTTCCTTGTTACCATTTAACAAGATTTGAGGACAAATCTTTTCAAGTGGGAGGGAATGATACGAGATCGAGGTCATACGTCAAGTTCGATGAATTCAAAGTGCTCATTCCAGTTGTAGAAGACGAGTCTTTCATTTGGAAACCTGGGATTGAAGAAACCAACGTGGACAGAAATCTACGTCGTGACGTGGAGAGGCTCCGACGTCGCGACGTCCATCGTCGCGCGTCGCGACGTCCAGCAGCGACGTGATTTTTATTTTTAGGGTTTGTTCCCCGACGTCGCGACGTAGGGCTCCCCCACGTCGCGACGTGCGGGAATTTTATGCGTTAATTATTTTTCTGTTTTTTAGAAACTAGGGTTTTAAGTTATTTAATGTTTCCTTTTATGTGTTATTTTGTTTAGGGTTTGTAATAAGCCTATAAATAGGCCTTTTTATCAGTTGTAATGAGAGAGAGTTGAATTTTGAAATAAGAACACAGAGTTGTTTCTTTTACGTGAGTTGATTTCCTGATGAGGGATTTTGATTTACTTTGTGAAGAATTTTCCTGAGGAGAGAGCTTTCTTTACGTGACTGTCGTGTTAATTGTATGTGAGGAGCATTCAATTAATTGAGCATACTGTCAATCTACGGAGATAGATTGATTCTACCTGTCCAATTTGATTTACGAAAAGATCGTGACCAATATTCCGCAACAACTATCAATCTACGTGAGGAGCGTGGTGAGATCGTTTATCAGCTACCCAAAATTTTTTGGAGACAGTCGCACAAGGCTTTTCGTTTATTGGACAGTAAGTCACTCACAAGATTGATTTGGGAATAATCGATTTTGATTTTAGCTGAGCATATGCAAGAATTAATCTAAAAATGGTATGTGGGCTTGCTTTGTAATCTTGGAATAATGACAGGGTGATGGTTATAGATCCACTGGATGCTACAACTTGCACTGCTCAGGCTTTGTTCAGACAAACAATGGAATCGCACTTTCATTCACAACTCATATGGGCAGTGGCCTTTTCCCAGAAGTAGGGTTTGGACGATCAAGCTACTTCAGAAATCTTCAATTTGTTGATGAATCAAATACTTTTCCCAGAAGCAGTGGCCTTCATTGGGATTGAACTCTTCGGTGAAACATTTGCTTTGAATGGATCAATTGCTTTGAAGGGATCAGTGAACAAGTTTGAATTTTTATTTTAAAAGTTGAATTCTTTTGGGTGAAATCGTTTGGATGAAGAGATTTTAAAAGAGTGTTTTTTTTTAAAGACCTTTTACACCGGTTATTGGAAAACCGGTGTAAAAAGTTGACTTTTTACACAACTTTTTACACCGGTTATAAAATCGGTGTAATAAATTTATACTTTTTACCCCGCCTGTATATACATCGATTCATTTTTATAGTAACCGGTGTAAATAATACGATTTAACCCGGTGTAAAAAGCCCGTTTTGTAGTAGTGAGTGCATTATATAGGAGAAAAGGAAAGCATTAATAATTATATTAAGTTATCGAATCAAATCACTGCATGTCCATAGCTATATATAGATACTATGCATTGTCAATAATGCGTTTCATTAGTGCCCAAAAAAGAAAAAGAATTGGATACATGAAAAACAAAATGCTTAGAATTGTTCATCTTTTTGCCTTGTTTTGCAGCCTTATAATGGCCGCGCACAACACGGCGGCCTCCAACTCGTTAATGGAGATGCAGCACTGGTTGCTCAAGTCTGCGACAAAACACCAGACCCTGGCCATTGTCAGCAATGCTTTGGGCTTGACTGGCTACGCTATCGCGAGGATCTAAAAGGGCTTGGACGTGCATCCATTACTTGCTCTTATATACAAACTCTTGCTGTTAATAACGATTTCGACAACTACCTTAACAACAGTATTGATCCTAAGTTTAAGCAAACTTGCATTATACGCAAAACTTTTATTTTTGGTAATCTTTTTTACTTGTCAACTGCAAGAAAACAATTCGATGCTGGTAATGTTACGGAATCTGTACCTCAAGTTGGATATGCTCTTCGTAGTCATGAAGATTGTGCTCTTATAATTAGCAGGACTGCAACAATATTCCCACCTCAATTTGGTGTTGATTTTAGTACCTTAAAGGCCTTTTACCAAGTTTCTATTGCAGTTCTCAATCAAATTTAGCCATGTACGTAGTCAATTTTGAACTATTAATTTTTATCATGAGATTCTTTAATTTTAAGCTATATATTGTGATGAATTTTGACTGTTATGTAATGATTTTATTTCCTTCGTTCATATGATTTTAATTTGCTTCTTGTTTTGGCAAAATTATACTGCTTAATTAATATTGATCGTCCAATAATATTATCTCATTTGTTGGGTGGTAATAAAGAAAATTATATTCATTTGTAAAAGAATATTAGTGGAGAAGATAATTCAGCAATTCCCATAGTTATATAAACATTCACCTTTAAAGCTTATTATATGTTTATTTCCAGAATCTCCAGGACAATGTAAAATTCCCAAGTTTTTATGAAATTAATTCAATGTAGGATGAGCAATAATTAATTAATTGCAGGAAATAATAATAATAATAATAATAATCAATCGAGTGGGCTAAATTTAATCCTTGTTGATAACATAAATTAATTTAAAAAAGAAAACTAGTTCTAGTGTGAAACTAATACTAATATACATAGATTTGATATGGTAATTTATATTTAGATGTTAGTTATTTAAACAATGAAATAAAGCAGAAGTTAGAGCAAAATATTAAAGAGAAATAAACCAAGGGTTGTCATCTATGTCTTGTTTACTCAAATTAATTGTTCTTACAAATTACATGGAGCAGTGGCCTCTTTATATTTATATTTCATAAGTTACTTATGAATTTAAGTTGTAGTACTATAAAAACTATCTTTGTAATTCAATGTTATCTTTGAACATTCAACTTTAATGTTTCAATGTTTTCTTGCATTAGGCGGTTATTGGATTATTTCACTAATTGAATTTTGGTTAGTTCACCTTTTCTTTTTCTTAAACATTTAATCGAATCGAAAATCAAAAATCGAATAATCAAATTCTAATTCATCAATTATATATTCGGTTATTCGATCTCATACTGAATTTTGTTTTTAGGTTCAACGCTTTATACTATTTAAAAAATGAAAATTCTTGAAACATAAAATACATACATAATAATCATACATTATGAGTTTGAGGTAGTAAGACCGTATGTAAATTCTTGTTCAACCACTACGTTTTAATTTCATATTATTTTCACTTTAAAACAAACAAGATAAATTCAAGAAGGGGTTCAAAATGTGGTGCATTAATTTTTAGCAATAGTAAAAAAGTATGGGTCTAAATTTTTATCTAATGTATGAATGCATTAAGTAATAAATAATTTGGGACAAAATCATGAAATTACTGTGAAAAATAATAAAAGGTAGACATGAAGTTGGTCCATGAGCCATAGTTTTTCTTGATCCAAACACAATTTGATTTTTCTGGTTTGAAATCGAAAATTGAAAACCTAAAATCGGAAGCTGAAAACAGTAATGAATTGGGTTTATTACTGTTAATCGAATTCAATTTTTCAAAAACATAACTAAATCAAAAACGGAAAAATCTATTTCACATAATGTACTTAAATTTGGTTCGGTAGTTTTAATCGAATTTTTGGTTCCAATTTGACTTTAGACTAAACATAAGGCATAATGTTAAAAGATTGATTTAGATCAAGGCATGCATGCAGGAATTCACAAGATTAAGTTCGTTAATTTGTGCTAGGTCAATCATACGTAACTCATGAGTTTAAGAGAAATTAATTAAGTTGAAATATAAAAACTATCTTTGAAAACTAACGTCTTTCATAAACATTCAACTTCAATGTTTCATAATAGTCCTGTTCTATTCCAGATTTTAATTTAGACAAAATATAAGGCATAACGTCAAAAGAATATAGATCAATATTATCTCTGTTATCTAATGTTCAAAACCACGTAGTTTAATTTAAATTAGGGACTAAAAGCATAAATTAATATTACTAAAATCACTTTACAATTATTAGACCTTAATTAAAAAATGAGAGAAGCTGCTTAATTTAATTTTGAACATAATAATACAGAAATAATTTTATATAAAAGATATCAACGGAAAAGAATATTGATTTAGATCAACATGCATATTGCACGACTTCACCAGCATAGGTTCCTTTTGTGTTTGATCAATATGGCTGGTATATATATGTGTAACGTTAAGCTAAGCAATTTATATTAACTTTCCTTTCTATCTTACATAAATGTTGTTACAAAATTTTAGAAGAATTATATATTTTTTATTCGATTCAAGAGGGAAAAAAAAATAGACAGTTAAAAGTATAAACAAATGATCAATTTTTAGAGATCAAAATTTTCTTTCAAAAATCAAAGATTAGAACTCATGATGAAAATGAAGATTTTTCCAAGATTAGTTCATCAACTTTGTGATAATCTTTCATATTCATTCTTCCTATCCCTCTTCCTCAAGCAATTCCCTTGTTCTTCTTTTATAAAACTTAATTATTCGATTTTTCATGATTCATTCCCTCTTCCTCATGCGCATATTACTTGCTGGCTTAAGTTCCATTTATGAACAGAAATGGTCATGGATTAGTGCGCTTGTTTACACACTGTGCATTGCATCTCTTTCTCCATTACTCGTACAACAAAAAGTGTACATTGAATTTGTTGCAACTGTACAAAAATTAAAAGAATGTGTCAAAATCACAAATTAATGCATGCCCAACATCCATTTCGTGTTAAAAAAAACTGTATAAACACCTACCCAACCCTTCTAATCTTTGCATAGCAGTACTCAAACACAATTCAATATGCTGAGATTAAGTCTTTTTGCCTGATTTGCAGCCTCATGGCCACTAAAATACATGCAAAATGTCATTGCAGATCCAGCACTGATTAATCAAGTTTGTGCCAAAACCCCTGAACCTGGCTACTGTCAACAATGCTTTGCGTTTGACAATAACGCTTCAAAGAAGATCTTAAAGGGCTTGGACGTGCATCCATTGCTTGTTCTGACATACAAAGTCTCGCTGTTAATAACGATTTTGATAATTTCATCAAAACTGCCACTGATCCTAATTAAGTTTAAGGCAGTATGCACTGCATGCAAAACCTATATCATTTCTGCCTTGATGAACGTCGCAAATGCGCACATTAGTTGGTCTAATGGAAATTATAAACTAGCTTCGAGTTTAATCGGAGTAGCTCTGTCTGATTATGAAAGATGCGCCAAGCAAATTGCGACCACAGTATTTCCTCCTTCGCAATTTGGCAATGATTTCAGTAATTTAAAGGGATTAATTCTATAGAGTTGCTATATCAGTTCTTCTTCAAATATAATGATGTTCATAATCTGATGATCACTTTGAATTAATGTTAACTTTTATGATTTTCGATCTATTTCTTCGTGCCCATTTATGATTCTATCCGAGGTAACATCATAGGTTTAGTACACGATCTATACCTTTACAAATTTCCAACACAAATGTACGCTTTATTGTCTCTAATTTACGGCATGCAAAATACCTTTTATTCTGCTAATTTACTTCAAGAATCTCTGAGAATTACTTGTATTATTGACAATCAAATCTCAAGAACAATAGCCCTGCTTAGGAACGGGATCAGTTGTTTTTTCACTCATTATCCTTTCTTCAATCTATTAATTAAGTAATTAATGTGTGTCAATAATTTCGGAACAGTAAAAAACTCAATGAATGTTCAGTTACAGAATTGAATATATGGTGACATTTCATAACCAAAACAAAACAAAACAAAACCCTTAATAAAAGGAAGTGGCAAAAGTTACAACTTTTTGTCCAAAGATCTATGTTTTTTTTTTTTTTTTTGCATCAATTATATTATAATATCTTAATCTTGTGATATGCCCCTATACTCTGTTGCCTTATCATACATAACATAAATTGATAGTTCATAAAATTTACTTTCTTAATTATTTAGTGTTAATTTAATAAAAAATTAATATAATATAAGTTTATTAAATATGGAGAAAATAATTAATTACGATTGTTGAGCCAAATTGAATTGAAACAAAAAATAAAAAAGTTAGCAGTGCGATACACGGATGATCTTCAACCTCTTCGTATGGGCTCATATTTTTAAATTACGAAGCCTAATTCATTCCATTCTCTTTGTGTAGCCTTTTTAGAAACTAAAAAGGGCCTTCGCCCGTGGAGATGGTTGGGCTTCTTGCACTTGTTTTGCTTCCATACAATAACTTGCACAGATTGTCGATACAACGTTAGAAAATTTTCAAACAAGTGACGTTTAAAAATGGTAAATACGAGAATTTTAACATTGAGTTGGTTTGAAATAGGTTTACATATAAAATAAAAATTAATCACAATTTAAATACATAATGGAAGTGACAGGAGATTAGACTTAAAAATAATTACGATTTTAACGGTCATTAATTGCTCGTTTTATATATAAAACACGTCTCATATATAAATCGGTTTTAAAAGGGTTTTGTCCTTAACATCTAAAGTGTGACTTTGGCTGGTTAATTAGTATTGAACACTAATGGCTTATGCACTAGAATAAGGTGTGGATCTCGAATTTCTGCCCTTTCAATCCAAATTAGATCAATAGATTGGACACAAAAGACGAGCACTTAATCTGGGATGTGATCAAATCTGTGTATACACAACAATTTGTTATTCTTACAATAATGTTGTGATCAATCTAATGTAATAATGGATAGTTAGTCCATGCTCGTCATGTTTTCAAAGAAGTGATTTTGTAAAAGTTCTTAAATCCTTTGTTCAATAGTCTCATGTTCTTGCTAGTAGTAATGTAACTAGATTTTTTTTTTTTTTTTCCCCATTTGATCAATAAGAAGATGTCACGCTTGGACCAATGTATTAATCTTTTTCTTTGCTTGTTGGACGGTAAGACTTCATTCTACCAAAAATTAACTTAATCATCATAAAGTTTTCTTTCATTTAACTATGGAGAAAGTATTATGAGTTTCCCTTCTCACATATATCTCAATCATAAAGTTCAAATATGATTTTTCTCTAAGCTTTAATTTTTCCTAGTCGATTGATGAATAACAACCATAAATAACAATTTAAACATATTATGCATGCATGATAGAATTAACCAATATTGGATTTGATTGTATACCATATAATTCATCTTTTTTATGGACATAATAAAACACAAATGATTTTGCTTTTGAACTTTGAACAAAAATTGTAAACTTATACAAACTAAAAATGAATGAATAAAGCTTTGCCTGTTCCAAAATGACAAGCTTTGCAGCACTAATATTGAGTAGCAGTGACCAAATCTTGGAAGAGTACTGTGGTCACAAAGGTTAGTACATCCCATGAACATGAAACGTGGTCTCATCATAACAAAATCATCTTTATTAATACTACTCATTACTATTGCTTTTTCATTTTTATTTTCCTCTTTACTTCTTTTGCTCTTTTTTCCATATTATTTTTGTCTGAACATTCTAATCTCTAAGCTGATTTGCAACGTTAGTGAAAGTGGCCTGCTTTCAAAAAAAATTGACTATGCAGGGAAAAAAAAAGTTTAATTTATAAAAAGATTTGGTGTTGCTTTTTGGTCCCAATATTACTCTATTATTTTTTATATGCTTTTCAATCTTTCTCAATGGACCCTTCACCATCAGTTAAAGATATAATTAATTAATTCTTTCATTATCTCTTGCATTTTTCACTAATTAATATCAGATGAACATAGAGATACCTATTATTAATTATATAGTATGTCACCCTTCAAATTGATGCGTGCACTTATTGGATTTACTTTGATTTTCTTTCCTTTTTTTTTTTTTTTGTGGGGGGGGGGGGGGGGGGGGGGGGGGGGGGGGGGGGTGTGTGTGTGGGTGTGTGTGTGTGTGTTGAATTGCTTGTCTCTTACCTAGACAACAATTAATGTATATGTAATTGTCTTTTTATTGGGGTGTTTTTATTTATTTTTGTTTTTTATGTAGATATGAACAACGTGATAATTAAGTTGAAACACTTGCTGAATTTTTTAAGTAACTAAGAATTAAAAATACAAAATTCCAAGTGGTTGAAGAACAATTATATCAAGGATTTATCTCATTCAACTAAGAATAAAAAAATAATAAAAAAAAAATCAACCCTTATCTTAGAAAAGTGATATAAAAATGGAGTCATCATTCAGTGAAATCTTCCCTTCGGGTTTATTATATGCTGGTTTTAAATCGATCGGTGACAATATATAACGTCAAATTGAATGTTATTTTGTTTTATATCAAGAAATTAAAACCTTTGAAGGATTTGATTTATTTTAAAAATCTAAAAACTTTGCTTGATCATTATGGCCAAATTTAGCATTGACCATTTGTGACTTTTACAAACCAAATGAAATTTTGCGAGCTCGTCTACTGCACAAAATAGACATCCATGCATGCCAACTTCTTAACTATGAATTTTCTTACTTTTGATGTTTGAAATTCAACCTTATCTGTATAATTTGCTCTAAGATCTTAATCAATATTTACTACTTTGGTTGAATATTAAACTGGTCCTATCATCCTATCCTGATAGAAATCACATGAAAATTTTGTTGAAATCTGCAAAAATATTTGAATATTTTGATGATCAAAGCCAGTGGCAGCTGCCTTACACTTACTGGACTAAACTAAAGTGAATGCATGAGAGGGTCACTACTCACTGGCATTGCATTCACCAAAAAAAAAAAACCTTAAATCTTGGCAACTTTTGCCATTCTCATCTTCAAGAAAAAAGAGAATAGCTAGCAAACTGTAAAATTGAAAAGCTTATCTAAAGTCCAATTGAGTCAGTAAAGTGTAAAGATATCCAGCCTTTAATTTGCTTTTTGAAAATTTTATACTCTCTCAATTGTCTCTAGACAATAATTTTCTTTTAATTCTTTGTTTTCTTGCATGTTAATTCTTTTGTTTTGTTAATGTACCAGCATGGGTTAAAGAAAATTGTTTGTCGCCATTGATCTATATCTTAATATTCTCAATCCAATTCTTAAAATCTCAAAAGGGTTTTGTGTATATACTCATAAATTACTATAATCAAATCTATAAAATGTTAAGAACTTACAATTGTGTCGCACGTTGCATACATGGTTTGGGACTCGGGAGGGAGGGGAAGAAGAGTTTCGGTTTTGAGCTGGAAACAACATTGAACATCCAATATCTCTCTCTTTTTCTTTTTGTTTTAATGCATTGGAATTAAACGCCAAAATCTAAGACCCTTTTGATTAATTTATTCTTCTTTCGTTAGATTGGAATGAGTTGCCGCATTTTCAAAGTGTCTCATCTGAGATGTTAACAACTTCTACTACTACTATTAAAGCGTGAGAATTGAGAAATGACAGTACTTCGTCATATAAAAAAAAAAGTTTCTCTCCATCCCAAAAACTATAGCTAAAATGCACTATTTCTTGCTGCTGCTGCTTCTTCTTCGTCTCGGAAATTGCAAGGTATCTTGCATTTAGCTTTACAATTTCGATGTACCGTCTTTGTGGGTTTATATCCTCATTGGTGCATGCAACTTTGCCAAACTTTGCATATGCATATATATATATATATATAGAGAGAGAGAGAGTTTTGAAGAAGCCGGAAATGCATTTCCTCATGTACACTATATATGTTTGCATATGGCATGATTGTACAGTGGTGCTTATGAAAAGAGTTTTTGATCTCTTGTTAAAAATACTGTCTTGAAAATGATTGATATCTTTGCACTTTTATCGTCACTGATTAGTTCAGATCTCAAATGTTTCTCCTGTTGTCTTCTTCTGTTTTTTAAGTCTATCATTTGTCTCAGAGGAAACAATGGTTTAGAAAGAAAAAGAATTGTTGTACCAATTAGGATCAATCATGGAGGTCTTTTTGGATGGGATTTTAATTTGCTACTATTTCTTTATGTTTCTTTTTCATTTTTGTTTTAAAAATTTTGTTCAATTCTGTTCCTTGCCCAGGTCATAGCTTAATCAAGATCAGTTGCTGATTGTGATTCTTGAATCATATTTGTCTTGGACTAAGGACTTTTGTCATTCTTATTCTTCAGGTACTTCTTTGATCTCTCCTCTATGCATTTTAGCCTGAAATTTTGCAAAGCTTTTTCAGAATTCTCAGTTGTCCGGAAAGGCATTTTGTCTCTTGCTGTTCAACATTCAACTTGTATTATTACTTCTGTTTAATCCCTCTTGATTATTAGTCCAAAATGTTTGAGCTTATTTCCTCATTCTGGACACAAAAATCCCTCAAGGCGACCAATTTCTGACCAATCTGCATTACCCTATCCAAACCCATAAAAATATACTTGACAAAGTGGAAGAACAATACAAAAAAAAAAAAAAAAATGCATCACCATTATTTGTCATGTTTTGGTCACGATAATATGCCATATCTGAAGTGATTCAGGAATTGAAGTTTACTCCACCACCAGCAGAGAAAAGAAAAGAACCCACAACAAAAGGGCTTAATTTGTTTTCCTTTCTTTTATTTTCTGTGGTGAGGAATCAATGAATCCAAAATGCCTGTGTGTGGGCTGGCTAACAACGAAATTCATGCAGCCTTTTTTTTCGGTCCTTATCGATCGAAATCGAACAATGTGGCACCACACAAAGTAACAAACGTAAGACGAGAAACACGGGGAAGATTTCAACTTTGAACAAATGTCCCAAGTTTAGGATCAATGGAGCTTTTATGATTACTTTACTTGTTCGTTTATTTGTGGGATTCGATGATTTTCAAAGCTGGAAATGGACCCCAACTGCGGTTGTTTTTATATTTTGACTAAACAGGTCAAAGCAATTCATTGAAAGAAATGCCAATCTGCTAATTTAGCTTAGCCGCTCTAACGCTCCCCTAGGATTAAATCCCACGCAAACGAATGTTAGGCCATAAACGTTCTTGGGTAGAGTTTTTTTTTTCTCAGTTTTGGTTTGGTTATAGTCTCGAGAAAAGAAAAAGGCCTCGAAATTGATGCCTGTGTTTGGTGTCGGAGGAGTAGTCAGGTCAGGTCCGGTCCTTCATTGTTATTTAAAATAAAAACTTGCATATAATACAACAAAGTTAAAGCTGAGAAGCTGTGTTTGAATTTGTGAGTTTTCTAAACATGGCACTTGGCATCATCACTCATCACTCATCACTGTAAAACTTTGAAGTACAGTAACAATAGTTGATTTATCTACCATTTATCTTATTTTGAGTTGTATAAACTTTATTATATAAAATTCAGGTACATTTATCACTAAATATTAAACAAGTGTCTGAATGAAAGAGGGACAACAATCTTCTTAGAGATAAGGTCGTAAATTTATCCTACTAAATAAAATTGATTATATTGGTCATATTTTGCCATAATTCGGTACAAACTCATATTTAATTTATATTGAACCATGCATAGATTAAAGTTGTTTAAAGACATAAATATATACTTATAGTTTGTGTGAACGGTCATAACATAATGAGATACATGTTTGTAACTTAGGGTGATTTATGGTACGAAGCTGCACTTGAATAAGAGGATAGGAGGGTGGATTTTGTGCATTATTATGAAAGGCCAAGCAGGGAAATAAAATTTTGGTCAGAGATTGCTTGAGGAGATGTAGCTAAACTGGGCATATAGGATTATTTTGGTGCAAGTAATTTGTGACGAGGGATAAGTCTGTAAATGAAAGGCACGGGGCATGCCCATTTCAGAACTGTACAAAACATCGATCTTTCTCATGATTCTCTTCATTTCATGTTCATTTACTTGGCTTCATTATGTTTAAAACAGGCAGACACTGTTTAAACTGTAGAGACATATAAGCGGAAAGAAGGCAAAAGGGCTCATGCCCTGCGCAGAGCTGTCCTTAGCTAAGCTAAGCTTCCTCCTCATTCATTCATAAGTTTCTCTCATCCATCTCATGCTTCTGTCTAAACCATACTTGCTTCTGATGTTTAAGGATAGTACAGAAGGAGTAAAAAAAGGGGGAAAAAGCCCATCAAAATCTTATGCTTCACCCCTTCAAGCTCACTCATGTATTTTGATTTTTTGCCCTGTTTAATTCATCTTTCATGTGAGCTAAAGCTCTCTCTTAGCTAGGGAGGGGACCATTTTTTAGTTAAGTCACTTTCTATGGTACAGTATATTCATCCGTGCGGTTTTATAGCTGATGATCAAAGGGTTTTAATTGGAAGCGGAAGTGGTGGTGCGACCGTGGAAGAAGATGCTGATGAGCTCTGGATGAATTTGTGGGCTGCGATCAAATGATGAATGCTTTGGATATGCTAATTAGGAGTGAAGATTTGAAGCATTTTTGGGTTCGGTGGGAAATGGCTTCATGTTTTCAATGTCTTGTGTGCTCGTTGGCCACAAGGCATTTTTTGCTGGTTGATTTCTTGTTCCTCTCATGTGTCATTACATATTGACGGTGGCGGAGGTGGAGGCGGTTGGTGGTGGTGCAAATTCTGAGAGTGATATTGGCTGGACGGCTCAATCTAAGTATCTTAGTTATAAAGTAGTAATATGAACATTTTACTTATAAATGGTTTCAAAATATATATAGCTAGATGATCAATGTTCTTTGTAAAGAATGGATTTGCAGAGATATGTCTCAAAAGTGGTAGGATTTTTTTGCTCTCTTTTCTTTTGTTTTCTTAAAGACTTACTGCCTTTTGCTTCCTTCTTAGTGCTTGCTGTTGTTCAATGAGAAATTGAGAATACAAAGCAAAGCAATCTTTTAATTTCATCTTTTGAGGAATTAGAGAATGTGAAAAAATCTTTCTTTGAGTCATATTTTCAATTGCCTTTCGATTCTCCTCAGTTTCATTTACTATTACTTTATTCCATCACAAACTCCAATTCTAGCTCATCATCATCATCATCATTTATCATACCACTTTGTTAATATGGTTTCTTGAATTTTGCAACTTTGTCAACTTCTGTTTGTTGGTTAATATCCCCAAATAACAATTTGTTTAATCTCCTGTTAATTGTTTGCTCTTAACCCTTTGTTTATCAATTCATTTGTAACACAAAAATGATGTGATTTTTATGAATTAATTTGTGTTGGATTTTGTGACGGGATAATAACCCTCTTGTTGATGTTGATTTGCTGCCGAATTCCCTTATTTTTTGTAGTGTGTATTTTGTCTTTAACACTCGAATTGGATACTGATGTGGGCTGTGGGGTTGTTGAAAGTGATTAGTACTAAACTACTAATATTTATAGCAAAAAACTTGACTCTAGTAATCCACGAGGTAAAGACTTGTTGCTGCTGCTACTTCGTTGGTAGTCTTGGACAACATTGTGTGTTTTATTTCACTTGTTTTTAACATTTATTACATGAGATTCAATTATTATTTGATAGAATTTTAATTAAACACAAGTTACGCGTAGGATTTAGTTAAACACAGGTTTGCGCGTATTTATAAAATGAAATGTTGCGTATATTTATAAAATGAAATAGAAAACCAATCAAGAAATGAAATAGAAAATTCGAAATGAATCTTTGAGTTGTGTTTTTTATTTGTATCTATACATCTCATCTAAATTTTGTATAGGAAAAGACTTGTCGTAAAGACAATAGATATGTTGAAGTTGGAATGAGAGATGGATGAGCAGTGAGCCACGATTTCGCCGGTTTTTTTCATGGAATTGCCCGACATCATTCCTTTATATAGTACAATATTGTTACAATTTAAACACAGCAAATTGAATTCCAACCATTTTTTTAGTTGGTTTTTATTGTATGCATGTGAACTTGAAAAGGTTTTTGTATGATTTGATTTTGGTTCCACATCTTCTCTCCTTCCGGGGGTTCTGTAACGGTGGGGTCTTTTTATCCTCCAAATATAGTAATTGGAGAACATTATAATTGAAACAACAAAAAGATAAAGAGTACATAAAAAATGGTGGAAACTGGAAAGCTACAACAGTAGTTTGGCCTATTGGGCAGAACTGTTCACAAAACTTTTGTATTTTTTTGGTTTCAAAGCATTTGGGGTACTAAATTTTGAGAAAATGAACATGGATTTTTTGGTTGTTGGTCATTGTTGCATTTAAGAGAAGTTGGCAGAATGGTAGGGTCGAAGAATTTATGAGGGTTAATAAACAATTGAGCAGAGCAGTGAATTGTGCAATGGTTTGTGTTTGTGCAGTGAACAGAAACGTCTGCAGTTATTGCAGCAGCAGACTGCAAACATATCTAACAAGATAGATTTTTCTCTGCATATGCATTTGCATTTGCACAATTCAATAGACTTATTAGACTTATAGTGCTCAGTGAACTGTCCCATTACCGCTGCATAGTATTATGCTGTGTGTATTGCGGAAAAATTAGTTAAAGCAAAATTTGCCATTTTTCACAAGGTAATAAATGGAGTCCTTTCTAGCAGCAAATTTGATGTTTGTGCTGCATAACTCACTTTCTGTTTTGGGCTGTGTGACTCTACACATTTTAATCTCTTACACTCTGCCCAGATAGGGAAAGGATTTATTTTGAATCCCACTTTTTTTTTATAAACTATAATCCTATGTGTTATCATTGACTTATGTTCATCTTTATCAGTATCCGCTGGTATTGAGACTCCGTTTCGTATGTGCAACGATAAGTTAATCATGATTTCAACGCAATAAAAGCGACACAAAATTTAAATCACAATTTCAATGGTCATTAATTGTTCGTTTCTTATGAATTGATTTCAAAAAAGTTTTTGTGTATTAGTATTTGACCTTAGCAATAACTTGATTAGCCTCCTGCCACTAAGAGTATATGAGCTCATCTACGACCAATTGACCTTAATCTCATCTGTGAGAAAACTATCTCTATGACTCAATTCACATTTTCAGTTTAATATTTTGGATAAAATCAACCAAATAAAGAAACTTGACCACTTGTTCAAGTTGAAGCTCATCCCCTTTTCCCAAAAGTCAGATTACATACATAATTTTCTGTTTATGAGGTATGCCTTGCCTTGTTTACTTCATGTTGTTGGGCTATTTTAATTAGCCATAAAGATTTGGTCCATTCATTTACTGGACTAAAATATGAACATTAACTACAGTTTAGAACAACAATGTCAAAAGTGATCTTCATTTTATCTCCTAATTAAAGAGTAAGAAGATATTAGATTCAACTTTCAAATCCTCCCTTTTCCTTGTACCCTTCTTTTTGGCTATGGTACTGTTTAGAGTTTCCCTATGAACCTGAAAAAAAAAAAAAAAAAAAAAAACAGAAAGTAGGAAGAGAAAAGGCACTTGCCAATCATTTCTGCTGTCTGACCTCATATTGTTATTCCAAAAATGCATAGGAAGCTCAAAACAACTGTTGGTAAAGCAAAAGTTTCAATTGGTAGTCAATAAACTAATATATACTGTTCATCATATTACCAGCCTAAGACAGGTTTGGTCATGCTAATGCTCCTGTAAGATAAACAGATAAAAGTCTGATTACTGAAGGGCCAAGATCAAATGAGTAGCATGAAGTTTTCCTAAAGCCATTAGATTCTTAAAGCACTAGAACTTCTGCATTGCCCTTCCAAGTAAATCTACTTGGGCAGCAGAACATGAGAAGTTTAAAACCAAACATATGCGGCAAGTTAAGCAATCAAATCGCAGCAAGAAAATTCTTTATCAAACTCAAACTCAATCCAGTAAAGTGCTTCAGCCTGCTGGTTAGTTTTCAACTGTACTAACATGCAGGCAGACTGCAGACATAAAGTGATTCAGATTAAAGTATGAAGTTTGTCAGAGTTCAATACAAGGGAGTGGCAGTGTGGAAGATTACTAAATCTTTTCTTAGCAGGAGTGCAGCTGCTGCTTCTTAAATTCGAGGAACAGATTCAACTAATTCTGAATGAAACTCTCTTCTGATAAAGAACACCCGAAGGAATATAGTATCAGAAAATTGTTGAGATCTTATCAGTATCTTTCCCAAAACAAGTTGAGCTAGTCAATTTTCTGATACAGGGAAAAAATAAAACATTATATGTAGCAAAGAAATTACATCATTTTAGTCATATTATAAATTGATTGTTAGTATTGATGGCAACGAATAATCGGCTTCAATGCTTTGCGATATCTAGAATTTACCAAGAGCGAGAAATATCAAATGACAAATATACTTTGACAGATCCTCATAAACTTAACAGCGTCAAGATCACGGCAGTTGCAACTCATATTAAGTCAGTACAAATCTTTTTCTTTCAATCTGTAGGCAAACAGCAAACATTGCAGGCTATTATAGATCATGTCTACATGTCTTAAGAGTTAATATTGCATGCTATTATTATCTACAATTCACAAATTCAGCATCTAGCGCATTTTACCTGCAAAAGAGTGGATTCTGGGGTTATCATCAAGAAGTCACACTTCAAGTTCCATTGAACTTATGTTGATGAATACCACAACCCTTATATCAAAGAAAAGTAATAAAGGGAAACTTCTCAATCCTAACTGTGCCATTTTAATACATACAGAAACACAATTGGCCAATCACTCAAGTACATCAAACATTCTATTTCAACCAACATCATTACTAGATGATAATCCTCTAATAGCAGCTAACCAGCACCTTAAATAGCCAGATGTCCTAGACTGATTTTCAACTTATCTTTCATGAAACCAGGCTTTATGGAATCAGGTAGTCAAGATTCAAAATATAAGTTTAAGACGTAACTGCTTTCTTTGATTCATTTTTTTTTTTGCATTTCTATCTAAGTCGTCCCACCTATATTTTTCCAACTTATCATACTTATACTCTACTATATTGGGTGGTCTTATGCTAACAGCATCTCCATGCCATTGCATTTTCAAGCAAAAATCCAAAGTTTAATTCCTCATCTTGTCTAGTGATTTGATCATTGAACAACTATCAACTCGATCACTGCAGGTCCTACAGTTTCTGGAAATCAATCATATTCAGGTAGTTTCAACTTAAGACTTACTCCCAATATGAAACCTCTCCCTCCCTCTATTGCTCCAATTAAATCTTGCATTTCAATCTGTAGTCAAATGACATTAAATTTCCAACTTTTCAGCTGTATCCCTCACAATTTGCAGTCGTGCAATGAGCACCACTATATTTTGCTCCAAATCGGAATGACAGAGACATGAATCTAACCAATTGCCACTAGAGTATTCAAACAATAGTAGAGAAAGCTAGCTAAGAAAGGTGTAATACTATATTAAGCAGATCTAGCCCAAAATTTTCATTCAAACAATGATCCTATCTTCCTCTTGTTGATCTTGTCAAATTTTTTGCATCCCATATACTTTCAACTACAAAAAAAGGTGTCTAATTGTGGGTGGCAAATTAATTATGAGTATTCTCAGATATGTAATTGGTAATCAGAATCTTTGAAGAGATGGTAATTAAAAGATCCTCTAGATAAATCAGATAATGATATCCACCTATTAACATGACAATTACTCTTCCTCGCATAATCATATTACAAAAATATAGAATAAGTAGAACACATACAAAATGAGAACTTCAAAAAAGTTCATATGCTTTAGTAACAACAGAAAATCCCAGGTTTAATTGTGATTTGATACAAACTAGAAACTTTTAAGATCTGGAGCAACAACTCTCCAATGACGTATTAGTACTACAAATAACACGTTAATGTAACTGGAACGGGCAGTATCACGATACACAACAAAACAAGAATAAGTGACTGTCGAAAAAGCACTATTTCGACAAATCAGAACAATCTTAATGCAAGATCATCACCTGCATTATTGCTGAGGATTCTCCAAATACCACTTATATGTATTCGCAAGCCCATCCCTGAGCGAAATCTTAGGTTGCCAACCCAATGTCTCAATCTTAGAATTATCCATAAGCTTTCTAGGAGTCCCATCAGGCTTAGTACTATCCCAGACCAACTCCCCTTTAAACCCCACAACCTCCTTCACTAATTCAGCCAATTCCTTTATGGTCACTTCCTTCCCACTCCCCACATTCACATGCTCCAAACCACTATAACTCTCCATCAAGAAAACAACCGCATCAGCCAAGTCATCAACGTGTAAAAATTCCCTCAATGGAGTCCCACTCCCCCAAACAACCACCCTATCATCCCCCCTCAATTTAGCCTCATGAAACCTCCTCAACAAAGCAGGCAAAACATGGGAGTTTTGCGGGTGGAAATTATCATTAGGCCCATACAAGTTTGTGGGCATAGCTGAAATTGCATCAAAATTAAACTGCAAACGATAAGCTTGGCACATTTTAATCCCAGCAATCTTTGCAATGGCGTACCATTCATTAGTGGGCTCTAAAGGGCTCGTCAATAATGCGTTTTCCTTGATGGGTTGTGGGGCGAATTTGGGATAAATGCAAGAAGAACCCAGAAAGAGGAGTTTTTTTACGCCATGGGAAAATGAGGAAGCGATGACATTAACCTGGATTTGGAGGTTGATCGTGATGAAGTCGGCGGGGTAAGTGTTGTTAGCGTGGATGCCGCCTACTTTGGCGGCGGAGAGGATGACATAGTCGGGTTTTTCGGCGGCAAAAAAGGCGTCGACGGCGGATTGGACGGTGAGATCGAGTTCGGAGTGGGTGCGGAGGAGGAGATTTGTGTAGCCCAAATATTGAAGCCTTCGAACAATGGCCGAACCGACTAAGCCACGGTGGCCTGCAACGTAGATTTTGGCGGATTTGTCGATCGACATTGGATTGGATCTGTACGAGAAGAGAAAGGTTTTAGGTTTTGGAGAAATTAAGGATGAAACTGAAAGTATGTTTGATTTGCGGTTGGGGAATGGTAGTTAGACTGTTGAGAGGACTACGACCTTTAACAGTCAAACTTAGTTACTATTACAGTTGGACAATTGGTTTGAGACTTTTTTAACTGTCAAAAAGTACTCACTATTTTTTTTTAGAACAGACCCTGTAAAATTTCAAACATTTTATCGAATAATTTATTTGGTCACTTGCATATCAAACGGGATAAAATAGTTCTTTGTATTTCAAAAATGTACTTTTTTTAATCCTATCTGACGAATATATTAAAAAAACTGCTAATTTCATTTGCGTGACAATCACATAACTATTTTTTTAGGGGCAAAAAAGAAATTACAATCCTTAATTTAAATCGCTTCTTTTCGAAATCTGAGGATTTGTTCCACTATGACCGACCTTTAGCACCATCGACACGAGATTTTCTGTCCAAAATTTTGTCTGTTTTATTTTGTCTTAATTAAAATTACGTCGTAGGGTTCACTAATATCTTGGTTAGAGTTTAATAATTTTAAAATAATTTTAATGATATTTATGCATTTAGTTTCTATTTTTAATGAAGCTACATAATTTTAAACTTTAGACAGAATAAAATACGATAAATATTGGACAAAGTATATGATCACTGCACCGTCATTATCTCGTCCTCTCCCCGTTTTCCCAGCAACTCATTTTTTAACTCCATGACCTTATGTAAAATGAGATCAACAATCTCATTTTAATAGCAATAATCTTATGTAAAATCATATACACCAACAATTGCCGACAACATCTGAGAAACAATGTAAGTTCCGAGGCTGAAATGTCCTTCAAATGAGACGAACAACAATTTGCCATGGTCCAACAAACAACGTTGTGATCAAATCCAATTACATCTCTCTTTGCTTTTTGTTCTAAATCTTAGAGCCACTATTCCACACTAATAAAAGGAGTAATGTGTGGTCTTCAAGAAGTGATTGGGATTGGACATTGAGTGGCCTGTATTTAGTCATATGAAAATAATTGTTGAACTTATCCATAAGTCACCAAAACATGATTTTTTCAGTGTTATTAAACTCGGATAAGACTGGTCGGTTTGAACGAAAATCGATAAGGTGTTCGATCCTAGTGAGTATAAAAAACCGCCTATTAAAAAATCGGTCAAATTTGGTTAAAAATCGAATTCAACTGGGAAAATCGGAAACCTGTTGGAACGCGATTTTTTTTTTTACATTTACATTTAAATCTAATCAATAGTAGTTAATGATTTTCCAACAATACACCCCAATTGTCATTAATGATTCCAATTTACCATATTTTAATATATTAAAATTTGAATACATTCAATTGTCATAAATATTTAATTTATCATATTTAAGATTTTTAATTATCATTAATGATTCCAATTTGCCATATTTCAATATTTTAAAATTTGAATACATTCAATTGTTATAAATATTTTAATTTACCATATTCAAGATTTTTAATATCTTTCAATTATCATAAATACTTCAAATTTACCATATTTTAATATTTTTAATAAATTCTAATAGTCATAAATACTTCCAATTTACCATATTACAAAATTTTGAATGAATATGGAAACTAATTTTTTCACCAATATTTTCAATCAATCGCATTCATACAATTTAAATAAACATGAATTTTAAATTTTATCATATAATATTTATTGTTTTTATTTAATTGTTATTTTATAGCACACAAAAATAAATTCAAAGTATGATATGTCATTAATTTTTTTAATTCACAAGTTTAAGTTTTGAAATAAATAAATTGTGTATTGAGAACTACATTTTCTAACTTATTTTAATATGATTGATTTGATATTAAATTAATTAATACTTTATTATATCTCGCGTATTTCAAAGAAATTTTATTAAATTATAAACAAAATAATTATTAGCATTATTAAACAATACGATCTATGATTTTTTTTATGGACGAAAAACTACGAATTCAATTGAATATTATTTTTTATATAATTTAGTCATTTTATTTTGACATAAAATGTGAGATATGTTAATATTTAATTAATATATTTATATTCAATATATTTATGACGTCATTCGGTTCTTGACACCAGTTCAACCGCTCCGACCAATTAACCCCTAACCCAGTAACTTTACCGATTTGCACTTCGATCCGAGTTTTAAAACACCCGATTTTTTTAGCCATAAAGGATCTTAAATCATCGAGATAATACTATGCTAATGCTGTGTTCAAAAATTTGTAGGTCAGGCTCTCAAAATATTTGTTTAAGGTGTGATGAATTGATTTGCGATGGTGGAAGACAATGAAACGATATATAACGTTTCGGAATTCAAGTGAAGATCTTGCCCATCTCACAGTAGATCTGTTTATGTTTTATTGTTTTTTGTTGCGTTAAAAAAAATTGTCTGAAGAAGACACTACTAAGAGCAGCCATACTTCTTTTCTTTGCCATTGGGCAAAACAATCCCTTTGAGTAGTGGGTTTGATGGGGAGAAGGGGAAAGGAAAAGAGTGGCGGTGCTGGTGGCTCATGGTGGAGGAAGAGTGCAAAGATGCGATGGGAAGATAGATGAGGAAGAAAGGAAAAGAGTGGTGGCACTGTGATTCTTTTTTTGTCCTTGAAAAAATGGTCATCTAACAGTTTGTTTAACACATCTATTAGGAATCACTAAAATAGTACAATTTTAAAATATGAGAAACTATTTTATCCCGTTTTAAATGTGAGGGACCAAACAAATTATTTGGTAAAATATGAGAACTTTTAGGATCGCTCTCCCTTTTTTTTTTTTTTGAAAAATATAATTATCAAATTTCAAAAACTAGGTTTATACATTAATAGGGCAAAAAAAATGTCCCTTAATTTGCAAGATTAAGAAAACCATCACAAGTAATTCTTCAATAAAAATGAAAAAAATAGGGAGTTCACAAATATTTCTAATAATATAGTACAAGCAACACAAGGAGCTGACCAGGACAATAGATAGTAATGGACTAAGGATGCACTTTGTTCACAGAAATGAATAGTAATGACAATTATAATGATAATAGTGAGCAATACTTATGATAAAGACATTCATTCCCTCAAAATAGTGGAGTACAGAGTATTATTTAGAATTGGGATATATAAATAATTTTAAGGGAATGATTATATCTAACTAAACATTTTTTTTTTTTTCATTTCATTTCCATTTCTTTACTCTAAATCCTCTAACCAGGTACACCATAATTCTTTTGTCGTTGTTTTGCTTTATAAATCCTTGTATATATACTAGAGATTGATACAATGATTATAAGATAATCCTAAGAGCTAAAAACTAGAGAAAAATATATCTGAATCATCATCTTTAACAAAAAACATTCCAATATTTTAAGAGCTAGCATTCGTGTGAGCATTTAATTAATTTTCTTTCACTCTTGATCAGTTATAAATTTCTTTTGTGTCTTGATCTCTTATTGAATCACCCATATTGCAAATAGTGTAAATCTTTCTTGTAATATTGAAAAGTTGTAAAGTTGTAAAATTCTAATTAGGGGGTCTCTAGAGTAAAGCATATAATTGCTAATAAAATTGATTCATTCTGGAAGATTTGTTATAAGAAGTGATTTTAATTTCTCTACTAGAAAAAAAAAACACTTTTAATCGACAAAGTTTGAAATCCTAAATTAGAGGGTTTAGGTGGTGAATGTAGAGTTTCCTATAACGATTTGGATCCAAATTGATAGAAATAGAAGAGAATTCTGATAAGGAAGCAGAAGTTTGGGAGAGAAATTGTAAAAGAGAGAAAAATTAGCAGAATGTTGAACAACACAATACCCCCTCCAGTGATTCCACTTCTGATCCTATATACCCACGCACAACTAACAACATATCTAATACTGGATTTTTTTTTTTTAAAGGAAAACTTTATACCATTTTTTTTTTAAGGAAAACTTTATACCATTATGGACAAAATATGGTGCCGAATATACCCGACCACACATGACATGACAAATCCTCCCTCACAAAAATATCCTTGTCTTTAAGGATGAAACTGTGGAAACTATCTTTTGATGAACTCCAAATCCTCCCAAGTTGATTCTTCCAAATTGAGATTTACTCATCGAACAAGAATCTGGGAAACAGAGTTGCTATTACATGAGATAATTCTCCATTGTAAAATTGCCTCACGCTCAACTAGTAGCTGATGATCAACTCCTTCTACAAGCAGTGTTGGCATAGTCTGTTGAGTAGCTCCTAATTGTTTCTTTAATCTGGAAACATGAATTTTGATCCAGGAGGTGATTGAAGTTTATAAGCCACTCTTCTTCTTAAAAAATTTGCATAGAACATTTGATGAATTCTAACTCCCACTAGCAGTTGTGATACTGATATGTAAACAACTCTCCCAATGATGTGCCAAAACTCCTTATTGTGTTCCAATATGGATGCTAATACAAAAACCATTTGCATCTTGATTGTAAAATGAACTATTTTAAGATGCCCTTTCAATTGTTGCACAAGTGACACTATTCTGCTATCCCAACCAAGTATTCAACTAATGTTTCATTTGGAAGGAAGTCAACCATAACTCCTAATCTTAACACATCCAAAAATATTTGAACACATCCAGAACAGAGATATGAACTCTCAAGAACAAAATTCAGTAAAATTGACAGAAAGTTTGAATTATGATCACATTAAACTTCACTTTGTCCACCAGTTGAATCACCACAGTTAGATTCATAATCAACCACTCCAATTGTAGAATCCAAATACTCAAAGTTGTACAGATGTGCAAGAGCAATTTCTTCATCATTTTTTAAACTAAATCCAGTGTTTCCAACAAGGTCATATTCTGATTCAAATTTTGCAATACTTGGAGCCCAAATTTAGGCTCCGTTTGGATGATGTATTTTTAGATTTTATCGTGAATTTTTTTTTTTTTGGGATTTTTTATGAGAAAAGAACATTTTGAGAGTGTTTGGAATGAATGATTTTGTTTTATTGGGATTTGTATTGTAGATTTTTTTATTAATAAAAGTTTAAAATTTAAATTTGAATTAATATTTTATTAATTTATTTTGG
The DNA here is from genome assembly GCA_016586305.1 of Ophiorrhiza pumila. Classification (NCBI taxonomy): domain Eukaryota; kingdom Viridiplantae; phylum Streptophyta; class Magnoliopsida; order Gentianales; family Rubiaceae; genus Ophiorrhiza; species Ophiorrhiza pumila. The sequence continues at coordinate 51,481,064 of BLIW01000006.1, read as the reverse complement.
TGGAAATTGTGTTAGAAAGAATTGTTTATTATTAAAATTTAAAATTTAAATTCAAATTTAATATTTTATTTATAAAAAAACTGTAGCAAAAATAATTACTGTAATATTATTTTTGTTTTTAAAAATTTTGATGAAAAAATTGAACAAAACAAACAACTTATTTTGTATTTGTGAAATAAATCACTAAAATTAAGGCATCGAAACAGATAGTTATTCCTTCAAGGGTAGTAACACCTTTAAATTCAGTAACTCTTTTATATCCAAGATTTGTTAATATTCTTGGATGTCTCGAGAGTAGATTCAACCAATTGCCATTCTTCACAATTTTGCAAAAACCCATAATTACCAAAATCATAAAACACACTACTAAAATTCTCCTGCACTACATCTTTTATAAATGTAGTTGGAAGAATTTGTCAACCACAATAACCATTAATTTCATCATTAACCAAGATATCAGACCACACAACAGATGGAAAATTTAACAAAACAATTGATTTTCTATTTGTTGCAATATTCTCAAACTTCACAGCATTTCCAGATAAATTCCACATGTTCGCATTTTCATCATTCAAAGTCACGAATTTCGCATACATTATCATAACGAAATGTTTCAAAATTAGCAGAATATTCAACAATACAATACCCCATCCACCGACTCCACTTCTGATCCTATATACCCAGTCCCACACACAATAAACAACGTATCTAATACTGGACTTATTACTCAAAAATAGGCTTACTTATACTAATACCCAAATTTTGATGATTATTTTTACAGCCCACTACAGAATACAAGCCCAAACACGATATTTCTAAGGAAAAGATTTGAATTTTGTGTAATTTACTTTCTTAAAATCTTTTATGCCCTAGTTTTTTTTTTTATATATTTTCAAAACTTATATTCAAATGTTTATTATTCACATTTGTACTAAATTGGACATATTTTGGAGAATGATTATTAGAATAGTTTGGTTTAATAGAGTTATTTCATTGTTGCATTCAGCAAGAGCGCTTGCACACTAACTGCTTTATTAAATTTCTTAAATAATCAGTTTTGTAGTATCACAGTAAATTTTAGATAATGTAATTCACTCCTCCCCTCTCATTTGGTTGCCTTAAATCTAACAAAAATGAAAAAATTTAAAGAAAGGAAAAGAGAAAGAAAAAAAAAAAGATTTGTCTCATTTACTTAAGAAACAAAACAAGTGTTGTTGAGTGGCTCAAAATGGAGAATTATTTTGTGTGTGTGTGTGTGTGTGTGTTTTTTTTTTTAATTATTATTATTAATTTGTGGGCTATGGATTTTGATTAGAGTTTCGAACCAAAAATTGCTACTTAATTGACCATTAGCAACCGCTAAAGAAAACGGAGAGAAGCTAACTACCTCATCAACTATGCGATGATGCTGCTAGAAACGAGGGTTGACTTTACATTGACTTGCACAAATCGAGCTGGTGGACTATACCTTCCACTAATGTTTTCGGGTATAAATTCTTAAAGGCTGGCCCCAAATGGTATTCACCCCTCATCACTATAAGAATGCACTAATACACTCGTTTAAATTTAACCAAATTAATCATGATAAACTTTGCAAAAATTCTGAGTTTTGAATCCAAAATTTATATATAGCCAGCATTAGAGATTAATTCCCTCCACTATTTCTTTCATGTTTTTACTTGGTTTTTTAACCAAATGCGATACTTTTCCATGATTGGATAAGAAACAAGAATTAGCTAACTAATTATGCGTCTTCAACTTCAGCTTGCATAAGCCAATTAGGGAAGTGGAACATCCACAAGACATCCTACCATTACATGCTTTCTTAGCTAAAGCATAGCTAGAACTACTGAATTTTCTAGGGTAAAACGAAAAGTGACACGGCCCAAATAATTGTTTCATTATGAAGATATCTTCAGTTATAGTATCCACATCCATACAAGACGAGAGTCTCTGTTGTAATCTGTCTGCTATAGCTTTGACATTTACCGGAATTTCAATCTTCTACCATCCTTTCCTATATGTCAACAGTTGAGCTTGTCTTACTACTCCCAACATGTTAACGGAGATATTTCCTCCCGAGCTATAAACATGCAAGGATTATTTTCCCCTGTGCATCACTTGCAATCGACACGAGATCTTCTGTCCAAGATTTTGTCTGTCTTATTCTGTCCTAATTAAAATTACTTCGTAAGGTTCACTAATCTCTTTGTTAAGGTCTAATAATTTTAAAGTAATTTTAATGATATTTAAGCATTTAGTCCCTACTTTTAATGAAACTACGTAGTTTTAAACGTTAGACAGAATAGCACTGGATAAATATTGGACAGAGGATCTGGACTCCTTGCAATCTGCCCCCATCATGTTATTACTTGTTATTTTTTGTCCTTTGTTTTTACTGCCAGTAAATATCCTTGAGAATCAAATTTCCTAAATCTCTGCTCGAATGCGGACAATCTAAATTAGTGGAAAAATTTCTATACGTACCTAACGTATTTATTTTGCTACTTAAACTAATTAAGACATGCCTCTTTCGTTTCATTCGCACTTTTTTCGTTGCAATTCTTCCTTCAGGTTAGATAATTCTCTCTTATAAGTTTTCCGCAGTTCTTTCACCATAAGCATAGCTTTTGATCGATAAACCAATTTATAAAATAATCACAGTTGCTTTTTTTTTTTTTTTTGGTTCAGTAATTTCAAATGGCTTCTTTTGGTGGAGTTTACTTCTTGGCTTTGCTTTTATTGGGAAGTTTCTTCTTCCTAGTGACTCAAGTCGATAGTGCTTCTTCATTAATCGAAAATTTATGCAAAGCGACAGGGGACAGTTATTCAATATGCATGGAATGCTTAATAGGAAAGACTCAAAATGACGAAGATTTGAAGGGTTTAGGCGGCAAATCAATAAGCTGTGTTCATAGTTCGACATTAGTAGCTCGACAATCCATGCTAGATTATTCTAAGAACTCTACTGGCAAAATCCAGGAAGAAGCGCAGTTTTGTGTGTCACAACTGGACTCTGCGGCAGGCAGCTTTGAGAAGGCAGTTCAATCTTGGACATCTCAACATGATAAAACAGAAACAATGAATCGTATTGCATTTGGTTGGCAACAATTTCAACTCTGCATTCATGATTTTCACAATCCACCGCATGAATTATACAACCAACTCATATTTGTAATGGTACGCATTGATATGGCTAGCAAAGTTATCAAGGCGATCCCAGTATAGCTTTGGTTTGCCCCGTCTGTTTTTGTTTGATTAATTAATGATCCAGCTATTTATTAATTAATAATAATTAATGTTCAATGTCTTATTAATTTGTTTGTTTTCCCTTCATAATTTGGTTATGATTAGGTAGTTTTTGTTAACATTTCTCCAATGAGGCACGTCAAGATGCATGGAAACCTTTTCACATAAACATATTTAAACAGAATAAAAATCAATCATATATAAACTTTTTCACATTTTGCAATTTACCATCTAAAATTTAAAGCTTTTATAGATTTCTTAATTTTTCATCTATAATCAAATTAAATTTTCAATATCTTAAAATATACATCATGTTGAAGCTTGAGAGTTTTCAAATGAGCCCAACAAAATTAGTCGACCTTTTAATTTTAGGCATAAATTGCCATTAGATTGCGCAAATAAATATAACTAATAATAATTCTAAGTCGTTATTAAAATTGAAAACTGTTCATACTCTTCAAACTAAACCAAATATACAATTTGGCATAAATGCGCAATTCATCCTTTCCTTTCAACTTAATTATATATGTAATCCCAAGAAGACTATTTCCTTTGAACTTATGACAAACTCCAAATGAATAATGCTATGTACTGGGATGTCTGTTCAATGTGAATAAATCCAAAAATTTTGTGTCCTCAAATAGGAGCTATAGGTATTACTTTAATAAAACTTGCTGAATATTCAACGAAAATTCATTGAGTACAAGATAAAAGATAACATAGAGTACTTAAAAGTTTTATAATATTTGAAGTCCATCAAGCATCCACTCTTAACTATAAACTATAATGTTACACTCCATTTATACAAAAAAAAAAAAAAAAAAAAACAGAAAAAAAATTGTCCCTTCACTAAATATTAAGACAACCGGCCATTACAAGCAATTCTTCACTAAAAATGAAAAATATGGAGTTCATGATATATAGAGTATGTTGAAACATTTCTAATAATATAGTACAACTGTACAAGCAACAGAAGGAGCTAGTCAAGGAACAATAAATAGGAACATATAATGATGCAATCTCCCCTTAAACATACAATCAAACCAATAAAAGAATTTGTAATGAAAATATTGTATAATAAACTAATACTAATAAATCATTTGCACATCAAGTCCTGGAGCTTCTTGGATGAGATATTGAGGTTCATGGTACAGTTCATGTTGCTAGATTTGTTCTTCTTGAAAACCAACATTAACTCGACTTTTCCTTTAATTGTTGATCTGCTGGTCAAAGGGATCCAAGCATGTTGTCGGAATTCATTTCCCAGCACTTCTCCGGGTACGTTAATGGAGGACAAATCCACTGGAACAGTGAATTTCTTCGTTGATCGAAAATTAGCTCTGCCATTAGGAATCACAGCTTCCCCTACCTTTATGTCTTGGTAGAAAAATTCTATGGTGCTGTTCTGGTATTTGTAGCGACCAAAGTTGGTGTTCTTGACACCAAGTTCAGCATTCATCCTAATGTTGAAGGAAGCATTGGTGTTCAATGTATTAACATCAAAATTCTCAAACGTAGCAGATCTCACACGGAATTTTGGAGTTTTAACCTTCATGACGGTGAGTGCAAAGATCAATATGATCGCCGTTTGAAACACAGCAAAGGCAGCAACGTAAGCAAAACATTTCATGCGTTTCTTACGACGCTCTTCCCTTTGAGATACTGAGGCCAACTCTTCGTCCGCTCGGCCATATGGATTGACTGTTGGTGCAGCATAAACCTTTTGTTCGCCATTCTGTGCCATTATTGAATTTGGAATGACTTGATCAGTATATAATTTATTGGGATGAGAAGATCTTTTGTTTGTCTTTTGTTTGCTTTGTGAAAACTAAAGTATTCAAGATGATTTGATGGTTTGATGATTTTGCTGCCACGACATGAAGTATTTATAGTACTATTGGGATGACTTTGTTGAGTCATTAGTAGGGCGGCTTCTTGGAACTCCGATGTTGAAGTTTTGTTGTGAAACGAGTGATCACTTAGTCTTCACGTCTGTCTCTAGAGTGTTCATGGTGTTTATTTTTTTTTTATAAACTTTATTTTATAAAAAGAGTTTATGTGATACATAAAAGAATATCGTCGATGTTGTCTATTTTTGCATTATTAATGCTATTGTTTGCTAGACATTTGATTTGTAAAAACATATAAAATTTATCAAAAAGTCTTCTATGGAACCGGTATATATACGGACAACGTGAAACGAACAATTAATCATCGTTAAAATTATAATTATAATTTTCTACTATTTTTATCACGCGTTAAAATTGCAATTAAGTTAAATTTACATATATGAAACCCGCGTCATGTGGCACCAATAGAAAATTTATAATCAATTCTATTCGTGTAATGTGAAAACCTGCAAAATTTCGCCTTACAAAACGAACGTGAAAAAAACAAGATCTAAAACTTTCGCATATTAAGATTAGTTTATTGAATAACCGACATTTCATTATTGACATGACTTGGCCAAGTCATTAATTATCATTATTAGTAAGACTATGTTGGAACTCCATTGTTGAAGTTTTCTAGAAAACGAATGACTTAAAGCCAACGGCAAATATAGGAAAGATTAGAGCAGCAGTAGTAGTGGACTTTGTAAGATTATACATACTACTACTTTCGTTCCTAAACTTTGTTGATTTCTTGACTTTCCAGATAGTGGGATCGAAGATGTCGTGCATATATGGTTCTATTTCTATATATGCAACGGTTTGCGGCAATTAAAGCTTGAACGCAGTTTTTATTGTATTCCCAGAAAATGGGAATGGTGTGGCTCCATCTTCAATTAATATACGCTGATTTCCAGAAGGAATGATTAGCTCAACATTTATCGCATTCTTTGGATAATCGAAATATTAATTAGTTTAATTATAAAGTACTATTTTAAGAACATTTTGGAGTTAAAAGACTTGATGATCTTTTGTTTCTTTATTTCACTGTTATAAATTCATGCTACAATTTAATATGTATCTCTTGAAATTCACTCCTCACTTAATAGGGATTTTTTCTTTTTTGGCATAATATCCTCTATTGCGAGGTGGGTCGCCACTCCCTAGTATATTCGATAATTTTTTAGGTGAAGTATATACACTAAATTCACCTTTACAAATATCAGATCTCTTGATCACTAAACCATGAAAGCCTAGGCCAAATGGTGTAGTGATCAAGAGAATAAGCAAAAGAGGAGTACTACTCCTTTTACAAGAAATCAACCTATCCTAATTAACAGCTACAAGCTAAACAAAGTACTAGGTCCCAAAGGCAAAACTCCACAGAAATGGAGGGGGACTTAAATAGCTACAGCATTTGCATATAAACACAAAAGATCCCAATAACAAAACTCCACAGAGGTGGAGGGGGATTTAACAGCTACATCATTTGCATTCTCTATTCTGCTTGCCAAGAGTGAGTTACCAACTCCAAAAGAAGCAGCCACCATCCATTTTGTATTTTTGGGTAATCCAGTCCTAACGTCAGCAAACTGGAGGCCAAACAAAGATCGCCAAACTGTCCTAACTTCAGCAGACAGGGGCTTACACAACTCTATGTACATTGGCTGATACATCACATATCCAGCTTTCCTTACCAATTTTGGACCACATAAGAGTTGCGTCTTTTTCTGGAGACAGAAGGGAAGGGTGCTCTATCAGCTTGTAGGAGCTTGTCCAGGACTTTCTTGTTTGGCTCCTGATGTTGTGCCAAGTAGGTAGCTGGTCTGTTAGCAGCCTTGGGAATGAAAGAAAGAGATGCTTGGGCTCGGATTTGTTGGAGAGTATCTTCCCACTTTCTGAATCTCCATGTGTTTTGTTGATTGAAGGCTTGCAAGAGCACTTTGGAATTTGACTCTATATGGATTAGGTTGTGCCCCATGTTCTAACTTAGTCTAATTCCTTCTAGACAGCTGCTAATCTCCACCTGTAAGTTAGTTTCATGATAAGAGCAAACAGATGGAGAAATCTGGAAAAGGAGCTTACCTTCTGAATTTCTGGCCAGCCCTGCTGCAGTAACTAGATCATCTGAAATAGAAGAGGCAATGCTGATCTTGATTTGTGGATTATCAGGGGGAAACCACTTAATCATGTTGATATGAACTTTTCTCCTGTTCTTGGGAATTAGTGCCCAGAATCCCGTCCAATCCATAGGCTGGATTTCCTTTTTTTTTGCATTTTGATGCCAGAATTTGCTTGGCCATGTTGAAAATATTCTGAATGACTACAGTCTGATTGGGCTTAGCATTTTCAAAAATGATTTTGTTCCTCATATTCCAAATAGCCCAGCATATCAAAGAGGGATGATCTTATGCATGAAGGCCTTAATTTCAGCTTTTACCTCAGAATTCCACCAGTGAAACAAGTTAGTGTAAAGGGAAATAGAATATGAAGAAATACCAACTTCTGTCCCCATGATTTTCCAAATATTAGAAGCAAAACTGCAAGCAGAGAAAATGTGAGTAATGGATTCCCCAGTAGAGTAACAAAATGGACAACATGAAGGACCAATAATGCCTACTCTGTCAGCCAAATTTAATGGGGATGTATGAATCCCAAATAAATTTAGAGAACCTTAATGGGGATGTATGAATCCTAAATAAATTTAGAGAATGGGAATGAAAAGACTGAAGGGGCTGTAATTACCTGGTAAGCTGATTTTAGGCTAAAAGAACCATTTTCAGAGATGCCCCAAATCAAAGAATCAGGGTTGTCAGCCAAATTTAAAGGCATAGAGACAAAGAAAGAAGAAGGGATCTGAGGGCAAATGTCTCTGATTTTCTGTACATCCCAGCCCCTTGGACCTAACACTTCTTTCAGTTTCAGGTTACCTGAGCCATTAAACAATTCATGGATGCTACCCTCTTCCTTCCATCTATCAAAGAAAAAATTACACTCACCCGAATCCACTTTAAAGAGTATGTGTTCATCAGCCTGCAGAGACTGTTGGATCAGTCTTTTCCAAATATTAGAAATCCCCCTTTTAGGTTGGCATTGGAGGGGGTGGCAGTTAGAGCAGTACTTGGCCCATAAAAACTTGGACCAAAGGGATTCTTTCTTCCTAAATTTCCACCACATCTTGAAGGTTTGAGCAGATACTAATGACTGAAGATCTCTAAAACCAACCCCCCTCCTCTTATGGCCTACACAATGATTCCAACTAATCCAATGATAGTTGAATTTAATGTCAGAACCTGACCACAGGAAGTTAGCCATAAGAGACTGAATTTGGTGGATTATTTTCTTAGGGGGTTAAGGTTCATTATGGTGTATAGAGGGATAGATGACAAGACACTTTTAATCAGGGTAATGCGGCCTCCCATAGACAAAAATTTAGATCCCCATCCCTGAATTCTGTAAGCAATTTTCTGAACCAAACTACTATAGGAGGCAGTTGGGATCCTTTTATAGTGGAGGGAGATGCCTAAGTATGTGATGGGGAATGTGCCTTTAGAGAAATTGGTGATTCTTCCAACTAATTGTGCCCTAGCTAGGGGTAGCCTGTTATGCACTAGATAGTAGCTTTTTGAGGGGTTCACTCTTTGACCTGAGACCTCTTTATAGTGCTTTAGCTTATTTAGGACAGTGCGAATGATTCTAGGGCTCGAGGAGGAGAAGATGATCATGTCGTCAGCATATGAGAGATGGGTAATTTTGGGACAGTTTCTGGGAACTCTAAAGTCCAAACCATTGGGGCCATTATTGTTGAGATCTTTAGATAAATACTCAGCCCCTATAATGAATAAAAGGGGGGGAAATGGGATCTCCTTGTCTAAGGCCTCTAGTGGATTGGAACCATCCTCTAGAGACACCATTAACTAAGATAGACATCCAAATGTTAGAGATAAGCCTCCATATTAGATCTATCCACACTTCCTCAAACCCCATAAGTCTCATGATTTGGAGCAAAAAATCCCATTCTATTCTATCATATGCCTTTTCCATATCAAGTTTCAGCACAACACTACCCTCCTTTCTTTTCCTACTAATGGATGACATTAATTCACTTGCTAACAAGTAATTATCTGAAATGTTCCTGCCCATTACAAAACCACTTTGATTTTCAGAGATTAAAAGGGGCAGAACTGTTGCTAGTCTAAGGGCAATCAGTTTGGAAACTATTTTGTTAATGAAATTGCATAAGCTTATGGGTCTGAAGTTCTGAAAAGAGGAAGGATTCTGACCTTTTGGGATCAATACAATCGAAGTAGCCGTGGCTGCCTTTGGTAATTCCCCTCCATTCATGAAGTGCTGGACAGCTTGAAGGAGGTCTTCTTTAATGATGTCCCAAGCCATAGTGTAGAAGAGTCCATTGAAACCATCAGGTCCAGGGGCACTATCTTTGTTCATTTTCAGGACAGTATTATGTATTTCATCTAAATCAGGAAGTCTTGTGAGGAAATTTCTGTCATTCTCACTCAGAATTTGGGGGATCAGATTGGGTTTCAGCCTCAGATGATGGGGTTCAGCTTTGTAGAGGTTAGAAAAGTGCTTTACTGCTAATTCTCTAATCTGGTCCTCCCCTTCAATCCATAGCCCCTGCTGATCCTTCACCTTATGAATATAAGATCGAGCTTGTCTCTGCCTCACATGTGAATAGAAGAACTTGGTGTTTCTGTCCCCTTCCGCTATCCAATTCGCATTAGCTTTCTGTTTCCAAAACTGTTCCTGATCGCTGGCTCCTTGTTACAATACCTGATGGCAGTTTGGTCCACGACTTTGGGTATGCTTCCATAATGGCATGAGGGGAGAAGTCCTTCAAGGGGGTATCTGGAATTGTTTTGTTTTGTGGTACCCCTGGATCATCCTTTTCCTCCTCAGAAGAGGTTTCAATTTCGTGCACATTGACTGTAGACTTAACCCTTGGGAGCTTGTCAGGAGGGTGGGTGTGAAGACCTAGGGTCTTAATCTTACTTATTTTGATGTCTAACAAATAATTATGTTTATACTAATGGTTCATAAAGTGTTTCAATATGATAGAGATTCAAAAGAAGTCAAGCATGGAGTTGGATTACATGAAGAAATAATTGGAAGTGCAAAAGAGATGAAAAGATTCAAAAGAAGCCAAGCATGGAGTTGGATTGCATGAAGAAAGAATTGGAAGTGCAAAAGAAATGAAAGTATGGTAAATTAGTTCATTTGTGTAAATAGCTTAAGAAGTTGTTTTACTCTTTTAAGGCTCAAGTAAAAATGTTTTCAAAGTAATTTTAATCTTCAAATGATGCTCAAGTAAAAATGTTTTCAAAGTATTTTTAATCTTCAAATGATGCTCAAGTAAAAATGTTTTCAAAGTATTTTTAATCTTCAAATGATGCTCAAGTAAAAATGTTTTCAAAGTGTTTTCAAATGATGCTGAAGAAATCTGCCAGGGTTCAGTATTTTGCTCATATCTCTCTCATTTTAAATCCAAATGGAGTTGTTATGGTGCCATTAGAAAGATAAGAGAAAGATCTACAACTTTCAAGTTTTAAGGTGTTCTAAATTCTGTCGGAGGCATATCGAAATATACTCACAAAGTTTCGGACGCCCCAGAGTCCGAAATCTGCCAGGGTTAAGTATTTCAATCATATCGTTCTCATTTTAAGTCCAAATGGAGTGATTTTGGTGCCATTTGAAAGCTAAGAGAAAGAGCTACAACTTTCATGTTTTACGTTTTTCCAAATTCTGTCAGAATCATATCGAAAAATGGTTTACAAAGTTTCGGACGACCTTGGACAAGTTTCGGACGTCCGAAACTGTCGTGACAGGTTTTGACATGCTCTCAGAAGAATAGGTTCGGACGACCCCAGGGTCCGAAACAGGCGTCCAAAACTCATTTTTCAGCATAACAGCTAGTTTTTCAAAGGTCAAGCATATGCATTTTTTTGTCATTTTTTGAGAGGGCTTAAATACCACCAAATGCAAAAACGTTAACAAGACTTCTCCCTTGATTCCTTGAGCTTCTAATCTTGAAAAACATTCTCTACAACTCTTTCAAAATCATTTTGAATCAACAAGACACAAAAGATCAAAAGTCTTGAGCCTTCTTTGAGTTCTTCATCTTATTCTTGAGCTATATAGTTTGAGTTGTAATTTTTATTATAGGAATCATATTGTGAGCTTAACATTATCATATTCACCCAATTTGTGGGATTGTATTTCATTATCAAACATCTTTTGAGAGTGATTGTGAAAGGTTTCTCAAGTGAGAGTAAAAACCTTTGACACATAGCTTGGGTTAGCTAGTGTAAAGGTTGAACCTTTGGTGAAATCCTAAGTTGTGATACTTGGGTTGTAAAAGTGGTTCTTTTGATCTCACCACTAGAAAGGAGATCATTTTTTAGTGAAGAGGTTGAAATTCTAAGTTGGAAAACTTGGGTAGTGGATGTAGAGTGCTCCAAGGGGGAGACTTGAACCACTCTAAATTGATTGTGTCAATTGCTCTTTATTGCTTTCAGTTTTTACTATTATTTCATCTTGTTCATGATTTAATTTACTGCACTTGGATTGAAGTATATATTCATTGTGTTGTTGGAATATTACATTAAACATCATTTGATATTACACTTGATGCAAGTCACACTACTCACTCATCATTGTTGAATTGAATTTGAATTGATTGAGTTTAAAGAATTTTTAGAAACCTAATTCACCCCCCCTCTTAGGTTGCCTTAGACCTTATAGTGGGACTTTGCATGCTCCGGTAAGATGGATGCACCGATAAGATGGATGCTTAATGTGCCCTCCATTTCCGTTAAATTAGTCTTGTTCGAGGGATCTTTAACGCTGAGCTGGGGAACCTCTACTGGAGTCTGGGAGGAGTTTGGCTCTTCAGCAATATGAGTAGCTTGCTCTTCAGCACCAGGCACGGGGATTTGAACACGTACCTCTGCAGGAGGATTCTCCTTATTCTTGGGAAATTCAGAGGAGGATTCTCCTTATCCTTGGGAGATTCAGCAATCACAGATACCTGGGCAGGGAGTTCAGAGGGGGTGGTTTGTGAAAAATCCGGCGAGGCGATTTTGGCCTTTTGAGGAGGTAAGATCTTTCTAGAGTTAGAGGATTCCGGGATGTCAAGGCCAAGGGGAGATAAGTTTTCTGTCGTCTGAGCCGATTCTTTGTCTTTAGAATTCTGATGTCGTTGATTTGCCTGCATATTTTCTGGTGGATTAACTGTCTCAGGGGGAGGTCTAGCCCCTTTTTTAGTAACCAGAGTCCACTCTTGAGAGTTTTGCTTTGGCGGCAAATTTTGTGGCTGTGAGAGGTTTTTTGGGATTGGGACATTCTTCGCCGGGCGTTGAGGATTACAGTTTCTGCTGTTGTGGCCTAGTTTATTGCAATTAGAGCAGTAATCCGGTCTGTCCTCTATTTCAATTGGTTGCCACTTTCCATCGGCATGGCTTCCTATCCAGATTCTTGCAGGGGATGGCTTTGTAACGTCCATTTCAATGCAGACTCTCGCTTCGCTTGGGCGAACTAGGTTAGATGGTGATGCAGTGGCTGCGTCGAGCTTTAAAGGTTTCCCAATTAGTGAGGCAAGGGAGAAGAGCATTTCCTGGTTGAAGAGGTGTAATGGCAATAGTGGAAACCTAATCCAAACAGGGGAGAATGATGGTTCTATTGAAGGATCAAATTTCTTCGTCCATTTGAAAATTCGAGCAGCAAAACCACCAAAGTACCAAGTTTTCCTGAGCCAGATTCTTTGGAAATCTTCTTCTTTGTCGAAATTAAGTAAAACATGTCGGTTGTCAAGAAGGCCAGCATGATATTCTCAGAGGAAGGCCGCCGCAATGATGTCCTTTCTTAGATTTGCCATGGATGGGCGACCAGTGTCCATTTACAAACTTCTGCAAGCTTATCTTCCTCTTCTTCAGACAAGATAAGTGCAGGTTCCCCTTTATGCAGAGAAAGGGGCTTTTTGTTTTGTAAAGAAGAGAAAGAGGGGGAATTGCCTTGATTTTGGCCTAGGGCTAGTTTGTAGGAAGGGGGAGGAGGGGGAGGTGGTGGAGGAGCCTCCGCCTCCGCCATAGGCGGTGATGGGGCTGAAATCGAGGTAGAAATGTTATCGTTAGGGACAAAACTAATGAAACGGTTATGTTATAACCAATGGTCCGACATAAACCGGGCAGGTTTTTAATTATAAGGGATCAGTAGATAGAGAGCAATTAATATACGCTGATTTACTTAAATATATGTGGCGTATATTTATAAAGTGAAACATGGATTAAATTAAAAATGAAACAGAAGATCCTGAGTGATCAAAAGAGAGAATTTTGGAAAATCTAATTAGCCTCTCTAAACGTTTAAATATTTTGCAATATGATCATGCTTTCAGTTTTTATTGCAAATTTATTAAAAGTTTAAAGAGGTAAAATTATTAGGTTAATTTGCATAATTTAGAATATTTTTGCATAAATTTTCAGTGCTTAAAAAGCATAATCTTCATGACTAAGAGGCTATAAATGAAGAACCAATGAATAGCATTTGGCCTTTTCATTTTTATTCCATCCTTTCTTATTTAGGAGTTGGAAAAAAGTAAATAAAATGTATAGAAAATGATGTTTCAAAAATTGATTAATTACTCACTAGTGGGATCAAGAAACATTATTGTCACCCCATGATTGGAAGTAATTTTTATTAGTCTATTGCATATATTGCCAAAAGGAAAATGAATGAAAATAATTTGCAATACATTCAATAATTAGGACTCATTTTACAAAGAACAAATGCAACTATTTGTCCACAAAATCATATGATTTTGTAAAACAGAACAAAAGAATGAGAAAAATGAAAAGCTAGAATTGCTAGCTAGAAATTAAAAACACAATATTCAACCCTAAGATTTTACAAATACTAATAATAAAAATAATTTCTAATGGAAATTAAAATACTTTCATCCCTTAAATTAATCAATAAAATTAATTAGATGGGCAATCAGATCATGATCATCTGCACTTCAAGTCCTGGAGCTGTTTCGATGAGATGTTGAGGTTCATGGTACAGTTCATGTTGCTGGATTTGTTCTTCTTGAAAACCAACATTAGCTCCACTTTTCCTTTCAGTGTTGATCTGCTGGTCAAAGGGATCCAAGCATGTTGTAGGAATTCATTTCCCAGCACATCTCCAGGTACGTTAATGGAGGACAAATCCACTGGAACGGTGAATTTCTTCGTGGATTTTAAATTAGCCCTGCCCTTAGGAATCCCAGCTTCCCCTACTTTTATATCTTGGTAGAAAAATTCTATGGTGCTGTTCTGGTATTTGTAGCGACCAAAGTTGGTGTTCTTGACACCAAGTTCAGCATTCATCCTAATGTTGAAGGAAGCATTTGTGTTTAATGTACTAACTTGGAAATTCTCAAAAGTGGCAGACCTCACCCGGAATTTAGGAGTCTTGACCTTCATGATGGTGAGTGCAAAAATCAATATGATTGTGGTTTGGAACACAGCAATGGCTGCAACGTACGCAATACATTTCATGCGTTTCTTGCGACGCTCGTCCCTTTGAGCTACTGTTGCCAATTCTTCATCCGCTCGGCCATATGGATTGGTTGTTGGCGCAACATAAACCTTGTGTTCCCCGTTCTGTGCCATTATTGGATTTGAAATGACTTGATCAGTATATAATTTTGTTGGAGTGAGATGATCTTTTGTTTGTCCTTTGTTTGCTTTGTGAAAACTAAAGTATTCAAGATGATTTGATGGTTTGATGATTTTGCTGCCAAAACATGCATGAAGTATTTATAATACTATTGGGATGACTTAATTTGTTGAGTCATTAGTAGGACGGCTTCTTGGAACTCCGATGTTGAAGACTTCTTGGAACTCCTACGTTGAAATTTTGTTGTGAAACGAGTGATCACTTAGTCTTCACGTGTGTCTCTAGAGTCTTCATGGTGTTTTGTTTGTTTTTTTATTTATAAAAATCAGCATCCAAAACAAAATAAGACCTTATTATTCCTACATGTTCCATTAGTAACATCTTATGATTCGTCTTTCCTGTTAATGATTCGAAATCCTCTAGGAATTTTTTATTCAATGAGTTGATTTATTAAATTGGGTTATCAATAGTGTTTGATCAGAATCCTTTTTTTACTCTGCACAATTGATTCTACTATACTATTAGGATTGAGGAATAGAACAATTCCTTCATATTTATAGAGATAGGGGACATAATTCACATGGATATAGTAAGTCTCGCTTGGCCTGCTTTCTTTTTCTCAATCTAACGAATAAGATCTAATAATTACATTAATTAATAAAACAGGGAGGGTCAGGTTTGATGATTGATTGGGAGTGAGAGAGTGGGTTGATTTATTAGTTAGTCCTGGTAAAGCTCCTAGGCGGCGTATTGTTTTGAAATGAGGTCCTCGGTAATGCGACATAATGACTCCTTATTCTTATTTAAAATGAATTTGATTCTTATTTTTTTATTAATTTTTTTTAAAACCTAAACTAAAACTTAACTAAATGAAGCAAAGTTTACTAAAGTAACGAACTTGTGTACTCTAAAGAAGAATGAACATAAAAGAATATCGTCGATGTTGTCTCTTTTTGCATTATTAATGCTATTGTTTGCTAGACATTTGATTTGTAAAAACATATAAAATTTATCAAAAAGTCTGCTATGGAACCGGTTTATATACGAAACGGACAACGTGAAATGAACAATTAATCACCATTGAAATTGTAATTATAATTTCTTGCAATTTTTATCATGCATTAAAATTGCGATTAACTTAAATTTACATATATGAATCCGCTTCACGTGGCACCAACATTGGCAGATCTAAGGGGGGGGGGGGAGGGGACCGTATTCATTGCTCCTAAAAGTAAGGTTTAATACTCTTTTCCCCACTGTTTTAGCAAATCTTGTCCGCTTGGCCATTCAATATGGTGAAAAATACGATAAAAACATAAGATATTTTTACATTTGAATCATAGTATTTAATGGTGGTAGGTAACTAGAGGTGGTAGAGATAAAAGGAGAATTGAGTTTTAGGGATTAGTTTATAATTGATTGAATGGTTAAGATTTAGGAGAGAGAATGTAGTACCATTCTTTTTTATTTTTTAATACGTAGTAACTAAAAGTATAAGTGAAATTTGATTTTGATTACTAGGCTTATCATAAAATAACGAAGTTAAAATTTAATTTGATTTTGATAGTTTGACTTATCATAAAAAAAAATGTTAAAATTGTCCACTAAATTTAGAAAAATAGACAATCAAATAAAGTGTTCAAGTTGAGAAATCTATAAGCCATGAGCTAAATTTGAATTGTTTTTGTCTATTTCATCAACATTTTATTGTTGAGAGATCTAAAACTTTCGCATATTAAGATTAGTTTATTGGATAACCAACATTTTATTATTGAAATGACTTGGCCTAGACATGATCACGGTTCGTGAACCGTCGGTTCACAGTTCCACGAAGGGTGGAACCTGAATCGGCCCTTGGCCTCACAGTTACGGTTACGGTTCGTGAACCGCGGTTCACGGTTCCGTCATGGTTCAGGTTCCGATTTGTTTACGGTTTTTTACGGGAATTTTTTAACATTAAATTTGAAAAAAAAATAAATACAATATATACAAATTTGACATAATTGAAAAGTAAGTTGAATTATCACGTAGATCTAATGATGTATATACAAAATATAATGATGTATATACAAAAAATTTGTTTGTCTTTTGTTTGCTTTGTGAAAACTAAAGTATTCAAGATGATTTAATTGATGGTTTGATGATTTTGCTGCCACAACATGAAGTATTTATAGTACTATTAGGATGGCTTTGTTGAGTCATTAGTAGGACGGCTTCTTGGAACTCCGATGTTGAAGACTTCTTGGAACTCCCATGTTGAAGTTTTGTTGTGAATCGAGTGATCACTTAGTCTTCACGTGTGTCTCTAGAGTCTATTGTTTGCTAGACATTTGATTTGCAAAAACATATAAAATTTATCAAAAAGTCTTCTATGGATCACCGGTTTATATACGAAACGGACAACGTGAAACGAACAATTAATCACCGTTAAAATTGTAATTATAATTTCTTATTATTTTTATCACGCGTTAAAATTGCGATTAAATTAAATTTACATATATGAACCGCTTCACGTGGCACCAACAGAAAATTTATAATCAATTCTATTCATGCAATGTGAAAACCTGCAAAATTTCACTTTACAAAAGGAACGTGAAAAAAACAAGATCTAAAACTTTAGCATGTTAAGATTAATTTATTGGATAACCGACATTTCATTATTGAAATGACTTGGCCAAGTCATTAATTATCATTATTAGTAAGACTATGTTAACTCCTTTGTTGAAGTTTTCTTGAAAACGAGTGACTTAAAGCCAACGGCAATTAATAAAGGAAAGATTAGAGCAGCAGTAGTAGTGGACTTTGTAAGATTATACATACTACTACTTCAGTTCCTAAACTTTGTTGATTTCTTGACTTTCCAGATATTGGGATCGAAGATGTCGTGCATATATGATTCTATTTCTATATATGTAATGGTTTGCGGCAATTAAAGCTTGAATTTTGTATTCCCAGAAAATGGGAATGGTGTGGCTCCATCTTCAATTAATATACGCTGATTTCCAGAAGGAATGATTAGCTCAACATTTCACTCTTATAAATTCACGCTACAATTTAATATGTATCCCTTGAAATTCAATCCTCACTTAATAGGAATTTACTTAAATATATGTGGCGTATATTTATAAAGTGAAACATGGATTAAATTAAAAATCAAACAGAAGATCCTGAGTAGTGATCAAAAGAGAGAGTTTTGGAAAATCTAATTACCCTCTCTTAACTTTTAAATATTTTGCAATATGATCATGCTTTCAGAATATTTTTGCATAATTTAGAATATTTTTGCATAAATTTTCAATACTTAAAAAGCATAATCTTCATGACTAAGGCTATAAATGAAGAACCAATGAATAGCAATTGGCCTTTTCATTTTTATTCCATCCTTTCTTATTTAGGAGTTGAAAAAAAGTAATAAAATGTATAGAAAATGATGTTTCAAAAATTGATTAATTACTCACTAGTGGGATCAAGAAACATTATTGTCACCCCATGATTGGAAGTAATTTTTATTAGTCTATTGTATATTGCCAAAAGGAAAATGAATGAAAATAATTTGCAATACATTCAATAATTAGGACTCATTTTACAAAGAACAAATGCAACTATTTGTCCACAAAATCATATGATTTTGTAAAACAGCTAGAACAAAAGAATGAGAAAAATGAAAAGCTAGAATTGCTAGAAATTAAAAACACAATATTCAACCCTAAGATTTTACAAATACTAATAATAAAAATAATTTCTAATGGAAATTAAACTACTTTCATCACTCAAATGAATCAATAAAATTAATTAGATGGGCAATCAGATCATGATCATTTGCACATCAAGTCCTGGAGCTGTTTTGATGAGATGTTGAGGTTCATGGTACAGTTCATGTTGCTGGATTTGTTCTTCTTGAAAACCAACATTAGCTCGACTTTTCCTTTCAGTGTTGATCTGCTGGTCAAAGGGATCCAAGCATGTTGTAGGAATTCATTTCCCAGCATTTCTCCAGGTACGTTAATGGAGGACAAATCCACTGGAACGGTGAATTTCTTCGTGGATTTTAAATTAGCCCTGCCCTTAGGAATCACAGCTTCCCCTACTTTTATATCTTGGTAGAAAAATTCTATGGTGCTGTTCTGGTATTTGTAGCGACCAAAGTTGGTGTTCTTGACACCAAGTTCAGCATTCATCCTAATGTTGAAGGAAGCATTTGTGTTTAATGTACTAACTTGGAAATTCTCAAAAGTGGCAGACCTCACCCGGAATTTAGGAGTCTTGACCTTCATGATGGTGAGTGCAAAAATCAATATGATTGCGGTTTGGAACACAGCAAAGGCTGCAACGTACGCAAAACATTTCATGCGTTTCTTGCGACGCTCGTCCCTTTGAGCTACTGTTGCCAATTCTTCATCCGCTCGGCCATATGGATTGGTTGTTGGCGCAACATAAACCTTGTGTTCCCCGTTCTGTGCCATTATTGGATTTGAAATGACTTGATCAGTATATAATTTTGTTGGAGTGAGATGATCTTTTGTTTGTCCTTTGTTTGCTTTGTGAAAACTAAAGTATTCAAGATGATTTGATGGTTTGATGATTTTGCTGCCAAAACATGCATGAAGTATTTATAATACTATTGGGATGACTTAATTTGTTGAGTCATTAGTAGGACGGCTTCTTGGAACTCCGATGTTGAAGACTTCTTGGAACTCCTACGTTGAAATTTTGTTGTGAAACGAGTGATCACTTAGTCTTCACGTGTGTCTCTAGAGTCTTCATGGTGTTTTGTTTTTTTTTTTATTTATAAAAATCAGCATCCAAAACAAAATAAGACCTTATTATTCCTACATGTTCCATTAGTAACATCTTATGATTCGTCTTTCCTGTTAATGATTCGAAATCCTCTAGGAATTTTTTATTCAATGAGTTGATTTATTAAATTGGGTTATCAATAGTGTTTGATCAGAATCCTTTTTTTACTCTGCACAATTGATTCTACTATACTATTAGGATTGAGGAATAGAACAATTCCTTCATATTTATAGAGATAGGGGGACATAATTCACATGGATATAGTAAGTCTCGCTTGGCCTGCTTTCTTTTTCTCAATCTAACGAACAAGATCTAATAATAACATTAATTAATAAAACAGGGAGGGTCAGGTTTGATGATCGATTGGGAGTGAGAGAGTGAGTTGATTTATTAGTTAGTCTTGGTAAAGCTCCCAGGCGGCGTATTTTTTTGAAATGAGGTCTTCGATAATGCGACATAAAGACTCCTTATTCTTATTTAAAATGAATTTGATTCTTATTTTTTTACTAATTTTTTTTAAAACCTAAACTAAAACTTAACTAAATGAAGGCAAGTTTACTAAAGTAACGAACTTGTGTACTCTAAAGAAGAATTAACATAAAAGAATATCGTCGATGTTGTCTCTTTTTGCATTATTAATGCTTTGCTAGACATTTGATTTGTAAAAACATATAAAATTTATCAAAAAGTCTGCTATGGAACCGGTTTATATACGAAACGAACAACGTGAAATGAACAATTAATCACCATTGAAATTGTAATTATAATTTCTTGCAATTTTTATCATGCATTAAAATTGCGATTAACTTAAATTTACATATATGAATCCGCTTCACGTGGCACCAACATTGGCAGATCTAAAGGGGGGGGGGGGGGAGGGGACCGTATTCATTGCTCCTAAAAGTAAGGTTTAATACTCTTTTCCCCACTGTTTTAGCAAATCTTGTCCGCTTGGCCATTCAATATGGTGAAAAATACGATAAAAACATAAGATATTTTTACATTTGAATCATAGTATTTAATGGTGGTAGGTAACTAGAGGTGGTAGAGATAAAAGGAGAATTGAGTTTTAGGGATTAGTTTATAATTGATTGAATGGTTAAGATTTAGGAGAGAGAATGTAGTACCATTCTTTTTTATTTTTTAATACGTAGTAACTAATAGTATAAGTGAAATTTGATTTTGATTACTAGGCTTATCATAAAATAACGAAGTTAAAATTTAATTTGATTTTGATAGTTTGACTTATCATAAAAAAAAAGTTAAAATTGTCCACTAAATTTAGAAAAATAGACAATCAAATAAAGTGTTCAAGTTGAGAAATCTATAAGCCATGAGCTAAATTTGAATTGTTTTTGTCTATTTCATCAAAATTGAAAATTTTGAACATATTGAAATAATAAATTAAAGGTATTCTATAAAAAACATTTATGACAATTTTAGTATACATGGAGGATAAGAATTTTTTTTTTATTATTTATAACAATTGTAGACTTATATGACACATCTGTTTTATATTTAAATGTTAATAAATAAGTATTTTATTAGTAGGTGGTATATATATATATTCATTATTATGATTGTCAATTAATTGATACTTTATTAGTTATATATATTTATTTGATGAAAAAAATTATTTTATACTAATTCTATATAAGCAACCCATCAATTTTGGTTCTGGTTCCGCCACTGGGCACCAACAAAAAATTTATAATTAATTCTATTCGTGTAATGTGAAAACCTGCAAAATTTCACCTTACAAAACGAACATGAAAAAAACAAGATCTAAAACTTTCGCATATTAAGATTAGTAAATTGGATAACCAACATTTTATTATTGAAATGACTTGGCCTAGACATGACCACGGTTCGTGAACTGTCGGTTCACAGTTCCACGAAAGGTGGAACCTGAATCGGCCCTTGGCCTCACAGTTACGGTTACGGTTCGTGAACCGCCGGTTCACGGTTCCGTCATGGTTCAGGTTCCGATTTGTTTACGGTTTTTTACGGGAATTTTTTAACATTAAATTTGAAAAAAAATAAATACAATATATACAAATTTGACATAATTGAAAAGTAAGTTGAATTATCACGTAGATCTAATGATGTATATACAAAATATAATGATGTATATACAAAAAATTTGTTTGTCTTTTGTTTGCTTTGTGAAAACTAAAGTATTCAAGATGATTTAATTGATGGTTTGATGATTTTGCTGCCACAACATGAAGTATTTATAGTACTATTAGGATGGTTTTGTTGAGTCATTAGTAGGACGGCTTCTTGGAACTCCGATGTTGAAGACTTCTTGGAACTCCCATGTTGAAGTTTTGTTGTGAAACGAGTGATCACTTAGTCTTCACGTGTGTCTCTAGAGTTTATTGTTTGCTAGACATTTGATTTGTAAAAACATATAAAATTTATCAAAAAGTTTTCTATGGATCACCGGTTTATATACGAAACGGACAACGTGAAACGAACAATTAATCACCGTTAAAATTGTAATTATAATTTCTTATTATTTTTATCACGCGTTAAAATTGCGATTAAGTTAAATTTACATATATGAACCGCTTCACGTGGACCAACAGAAAATTTATAATCAATTCTATTCATGCAATGTGAAAACCTGCAAAATTTCACCTTACAAAAGGAACGTGAAAAAAACAACATCTAAAACTTTCGCATGTTAAGATTAATTTATTGGATAACCGACATTTCATTATTGAAATGACTTGGCCAAGTCATTAATTATCATTATTAGTAAGACTATGTGGGAACTCCTTTGTTGAAGTTTTCTTGAAAACGAGTGACTTAAAGCCAACGGCAATTAATAAAGGAAAGATTAGAGCAGCAGTAGTAGTGGACTTTGTAAGATTATACATACTACTACTTCAGTTCCTAAACTTTGTTGATTTCTTGACTTTCCAGATATTGGGATCGAAGATGTCGTGCATATATGATTCTATTTCTATATATGTAATGGTTTGCGGCAATTAAAGCTTGAATTTTGTATTCCCAGAAAATGGGAATGGTGTGGCTCCATCTTCAATTAATATACGCTGATTTCCAGAAGGAATGATTAGCTCAATATTTCACTGTTATAAATTCACGCTACAATTTAATATGTATCCCTTGAAATTCAATCCTCACTTAATAGGAATTTACTTAAATATATGTGGCGTATATTTATAAAGTGAAACATGGATTAAATTAAAAATCAAACAGAAGATCCTGAGTAGTGATCAAAAGAGAGAGTTTTGGAAAATCTAATTACCCTCTCTTAACTTTTAAATATTTTGCAATATGATCATGCTTTCAGAATATTTTTGCATAATTTAGAATATTTTTGCATAAATTTTCAATACTTAAAAAGCATAATCTTCATGACTAAGGCTATAAATGAAGAACCAATGAATAGCAATTGGCCTTTTCATTTTTATTCCATCCTTTCTTATTTAGGAGTTGAAAAAATGTAATAAAATGTATAGAAAATGATGTTTCAAAAATTGATTAATTACTCACTAGTGGGATCAAGAAACATTATTGTCACCCCATGATTGGAAGTAATTTTTATTAGTCTATTGTATATTGCCAAAAGGAAAATGAATGAAAATAATTTGCAATACATTCAATAATTAGGACTCATTTTACAAAGAACAAATGCAACTATTTGTCCACAAAATCATATGATTTTGTAAAACAGCTAGAACAAAAGAATGAGAAAAATGAAAAGCTAGAATTGCTAGAAATTAAAAACACAATATTCAACCCTAAGATTTTACAAATACTAATAATAAAAATAATTTCTAATGGAAATTAAACTACTTTCATCACTCAAATGAATCAATAAAATTAATTAGATGGGCAATCAGATCATGATCATTTGCACATCAAGTCCTGGAGCTGTTTTGATGAGATGTTGAGGTTCATGGTACAGTTCATGTTGCTGGATTTGTTCTTCTTGAAAACCAACATTAGCTCCACTTTTCCTTTCAGTGTTGATCTGCTGGTCAAAGGGATCCAAGCATGTTGTAGGAATTCATTTCCCAGCATTTCTCCAGGTACGTTAATTGAGGACAAATCCACTGGAACGGTGAATTTCTTCGTGGATTTTAAATTAGCCCTGCCCTTAGGAATCACAGCTTCCCCTACTTTTATATCTTGGTAGAAAAATTCTATGGTGCTGTTCTGGTATTTGTAGCGACCAAAGTTGGTGTTCTTGACACCAAGTTCAGCATTCATCCTAATGTTGAAGGAAGCATTTGTGTTTAATGTACTAACTTGGAAATTCTCAAAAGTGGCAGACCTCACCCGGAATTTAGGAGTCTTGACCTTCATGATGGTGAGTGCAAAAATCAATATGATTGCGGTTTGGAACACAGCAAAGGCTGCAACGTATGCAAAACATTTCATGCGTTTCTTGCGACGCTCGTCCCTTTGAGCTACTGTTGCCAATTCTTCATCCGCTCGGACATATGGGTTGGTTGTTGGCGCAGAATAAACCTTGTGTTCCCCGTTCTGTGCCATTATTGGATTTGATATATTTTTGTTGGGCTGAGATTTTCTTTTGTTGGTTTTTGATTGCTTATGAAAACTGAACAAAGTACAGAAGATGATTACGGAAGTTTTAGTTGTGATGGGTTTCGATGTTTTTGCTGCCGCAAAATGAAGTATTTATAGTATTGGGAATTTGGGATGATGACTTGTTGAATTGGAACTCCATTGTTGAAGTTTTCTTGATCAGAAACGAGTGGCTTAAAGCTAACGGCAAAGATAGGAGGATTAATTACAGCAGTAATAGTAGACTTTGTAAGATGTATTCTGCTTCCGTTCATAAATAATTAGATCCTACACGCTTTAACGCCATTCATTTCTTCACTTTCCAGAAATTGGGAAGTTGCCATGCATGACTCTATAAGTATGAAAAGGAAAATTAAACACGGTTGAAATTTATACTAAGTAGTGTTTTATCATGTAGTTGTTGATATCACGATTAAATTCTCATAACATGTACGAATTTACTTCACAAGATACTAGCTAGTGTGAATATTAACGTTGGAATTTGTTTTATTTAGGTTATATTAGGTTAATTTGCATGCTTTATATTGGATGAATTTTCAGTACTTAAGAATATGACCTTCGTGAGTAAGAGCTTAGGTTTTATGCATTGTCTAATCAAGAAATTATTATTTTGAGCGTGTGAAATTAGTAAAAGTTATATTTTAATTTTAGGGAGAAAAATTTTAATTTCTTATAAGAAAAGAAAATGGTTGCGTGTGAAGCATGTTGATATATGTAATAGAAAATTAATTGCGATTTTAATGCCCTATAAAAACGGTAAGAAATTAGAACTACAATATCAACACACGAGTAATTGTTTGTTTCATATATGAACTATGTTTTATATATTTGAATTAGTTTCACAAAAGTTTTTTGTTTAACTTTAATAGTAATTTTGGTTTTATCGGTTTTTTCATTTTAGGTTTTAATATTTTATTATACTTTTATAATTAATTAATTTAATTGGATGAAGATATCCTAATATAATTAGGAATTTATTAACTTTGTTATAACAAAAATTGAGAACAAGAAAGTGTTATGGCTATTTTAGGTGTTAGTGTTTTTTTTTTCTAAATTAGCAATGTTTTATAATTTGGTAATCTTTAGCCGAATACATTATGCATAAAACAAAGCCACCTATCCTTTGCATTTGGCCATTTCATTTTTTATCCCATCCTTTCTTATTTAGCAGTTGAAAAAAAAAAAAAAGTATAGAAATGATGTTTCCAAAAATTGATCACCAGTGCCATCTCAAGAAACATTATGGTGACTCCATGATTAGAAGTAATTTTTAGTCTTTTGTATATTGCCAAAGGAAAATGGATGAAAATAAACTGCAATAATTCAATAATTAGGATTCATTTTACAAAGAACAAATGCAACTATTTAATCACAAAATCGTATAACTTGTAAAACAGAATAAAAGAATGAGAAGAACGAAAATCCCTATAATTGCTAGAAAAAAAAAACACAATATTCAATCCTAATATTTTACAAATAATAAAAATAACTTCTAATGGAAATTAAAATACTTTCATCACTCAAAATTTATCAATAAAATTAATCAGATGGGCATCATTTGCACATCAAGTCCTGGAGCTGTTTCGATGAGATATTGAGGTTCATGGTACAGTTCATGTTGCTGGATTTATTCTTCTTGAAAATCAACATTAGCTCAACTTTTCCTTTAATTGTTGATCTGCTGGTCAAAGGGATCCAAGCATGTTGTCGGAATTCATTTCCCAGCACTTCCCCAGGTACGTTAATGGAGGACAAATCCACTGGAACGGTGAATTTCTTCGTTGATCGAAAATTAGCTCTGCCCTTAGGAATCACAGCTTCCCCTACCTTTATGTCTTGGTAGAAAAATTCTATGGTGCTGTTCTGGTATTTGTAGCGACCAAAGTTGGTGTTCTTGACACCAAGTTCAGCATTCATCCTAATGTTGAAGGAAGCATTTGTATTCAATGTGGAGACATCAAAATTCTCAAACGTAGCAGATCTCACACGGAATTTTGGAGTTTTAACCTTCATGACGGTGAGTGAAAAGATCAATATGATCGCCGTTTGAAACACAGCAAAGGCAGCAACGTAAGCAAAACATTTCATGCGTTTCTTACGACGCTCTTCCCTTTGAGCTACTGAGGCCAACTCTTCGTCCGCTCGGCCATATGGATTGCCATTCATTGTTGCCTGGATGTTAACCTTCTGTTCCCCGTTTGCTGCCATATTTCTTGAGTACACTTGGATATGTTTTTGGCTTTCCGGGCACTGGCAATGTTTGTTTGTTATTCTTGATTGGTCAGTAACACAATTAAGATGGTCAAGGAAGCTTTTCAATGTTGATGGAAAGATTTGGGGAAGTCATACATAGTATTTATACATGATTTGTAGCAGCATAAAGTAGTGGCTGCGCTCGCAGTTTGTTTTCCTCAGTAGTAAGGAATTCTTGTTGAAAACTTTGAAGTTTTCCATATGAAACCGAGTTAATTACTTTTAAAGTTGAGCTAGTCTTGATATACACCGATGCTTAATTAGAACGGTTTGTTTCCACTACGCGCTTAACGGCTTTGATTTTTCTTTGACGTTCTAGACATTTGGAGCCTGGATCGGTCACGATTATACACTTGTTTCATCAACTATATATGTTATCTAAAAGCAAAAGGGACTGTTGCCATTAATGTTCTAGTTAGGCAGCCTTGGCTAAGATGATCTTTTTCCATTTTTTCATATTGGAATTTTTTTTTTGCTTTGAAATATTGTCAAAGAGTAC
Organism: Ophiorrhiza pumila; assembly: GCA_016586305.1. NCBI lineage: Eukaryota > Viridiplantae > Streptophyta > Magnoliopsida > Gentianales > Rubiaceae > Ophiorrhiza > Ophiorrhiza pumila. The sequence continues at coordinate 51,454,115 of BLIW01000006.1, read as the reverse complement.
ATCGATCAATATGAAGAAATTTGTTAAAAGGGTTTCTCTACATGATCAACATATAGTGTGTACGATAGTGAATATGTTGGAGATAAAAATCTCTTTTATGTAACTTGGAACTAGAAAATAGTTCTTATATTAATATCATAATATGCGAAACCACATTCATTTATTTATCACAAGAATATGTGTTTAAGAGAAGAGGAATATAACCACAATATTACATGTATGGCACAACCGCCACACAACAACACAGTCCGATCCGCGGAATTTCTCCAAACTCGAAAGGGTTTTCTCCACACCTCTTTGAGGTATCTAATCCTACTCCTCTATCTCTCTCACCAATTACAAAGACATCTAACACCCTCTATATAGGACAATAAAAAATCTAAAACATACAATAATTTGATGAGTATATGTCTCACAAATTCTAATTCCTAAAGAAAAACAATCTAATAAGTAAATTCTATTAGATATATAATTTCTAATTAATAAAGCTTAGTTTAATTTTCAACATAATAAATGTATGAAATGAAAGAAAAAAAATTGCCAATTTTTTTTTTATCCTTTTTCCTTTGCGTGAGTTTGTTTATTAGAAAAGTTTCTCTAGCTTTCCAGTATTTTTCAAAACTGAAATAGGCTCAGTGTTGGACCATTTCCATGACCATAAAAACGTTAGGAGTAAGCATAGGACTTTCTTGCGTCTCTCTATGAATTTTGACTTCAACAAAAGCGAAAACGTTATGAGTCTTAAAAGAGCTTGCGTGATGGTATCATTTTCAATTTTTGCTAGACATTTGATTTGTAAAAACATATAAAATTTATCAAAAAGTCTGCTATGGAATCGGTTTATATATGAAATGGACAACGCGAAACGAACAATTAATCACCGTTGAAATTTTAATTATCATTTCTTACTATTTTTATCATGCGTTAAAATTGCAATTAATTTAAATTTACATATATGAACCCACTTCAATTCTATAATCAATTCTAACAGAAAATTTATAATCGATTCTATTCGAGCAATGTGAAAACTAGCAAAATTTCACCTTATAAAACGAACGTGAAAAAATCAAGATCTAAAACTTTCGTGTTGTAAAACTACTATTTCTATGCAATACAACTAAATAACAGTACAGAAGTAAAATACAATAACGAGAAATACACAAAAGAAGTGGGTGGAATTATGATTCTATTGTACTAACTCTTATTGATAGCAATTTACAGTACAAGAGTGGTTATTACAACAGAGTTTTACAGAGATTCTCTGGTATTACAAGTTTGCAGAGTTCTACAAGGTTACCTAAAATGAACTACAATAGCTTCTATTTATAGATAAAACCAGGTAGCTGAACCAGGTAACTGAATTATTTATTAATTTAGTATTTCGATATGATAACTGATAGTTATCCATTAGTCTAGAAGTTTGAAATTCAGTGAATCTAGACATTAACACAAGGGGATGAATCGAGAGGGGATATACATAAACCCATTGAATAGATAATGAACATCCATATTTAATATTTTCATAACACTCCCCCTTGGATGTTCATTTACACAAAGAGTGTGCCTCATTAAAACCTTACTAGAAAAAGACCCAGTTTGGAAAAAAAATTTAGTGAAGGAAAAAGAGTACATCATTCTTGTGTATTTATTTCTCGCCTTGATTCGAAGATCATTTGAGATATTTTAACCGACGCATTCCAATATTACAAATCAATTTCTCAAAAGTTTTAGTCAGTAATGACTTGGTAAATAAATTTGCCAAATTATTATTTGACTGGATTTGTTACATATTAATTTCACAATTCTTTTGCAAATTATGAGTAAATTTTTTTTTTGGTAAAATATGTTTCGTTCTATCTCCTTTAATATATCACCCCTTTAATTGCGCTATACAAGCAGTATTATCTTCATATAATATAGTTGGAGGATTTTCAAAAGATAACCCACAATTCTTCTGGATATAATGTGTCATTAATTTTAACCAAACACATTCTCGACTAGCCTCGTGAATTGCTATAATTTCAGCATGATTCAAAGATGTGGCAGCTATTGATTGTTTCGTAGATCGCCACGAAATAGCTGTGTTACCACATGTAAATAAATATCCAGTTTGAAAAGCATAACCAAGCAATTTATGTCGAGAATCATATGGATAAAATAATTCAAGATCAATTGTTCATTGGAGATAACGAAGAACATGTTTAATACTAATGTCGTTTTGTAGGAGAGGAACTAAATCTTGCTAATAAGTTTACTTCAAATGATATATCTGGCCTTGTACAATTAGCAAGATACATTAATGCACCAATTGCACTAAGATATGCTATTTCAAGACTAAGAATTTCTTCATTATTCTCTCTTGGTCTAAAAGGTCCTTAATAGGATCGAGTGACCGAATGATCATTGAGGTACTCAATGGATGTGCCTTGTCCATATAAAATCGTTTTAATACCTTCTGGGTATACTCAGTTTGATGAACAAAAATTTCATTTTGCACATGTTCAATTTGCAAACCCAGGCAAAATCTCGTCTTTCCAAAATCTTTGATCTCAAATTCTTTCTTTAAATATCCATCTGCCATTTGGATCTTTTCAGGAGTTCCAATTAAATTGAAATCATCAACATATATGGCAATTATTACAAATTTTGGTTCATTTTTCTTTATAAAAACACATGGACATTTAGTAAGATAGTTATACCACATTACAAAAACCTTCTTTAGTTAAACATTTAGTAAGATAGTTATACCACATATGTCCAAATTGTTTCAATCCATAAAAAGGCCTTTGTAATTTAATAGAATAATTTTCTTTAGGATTTAATGTATATGCTTCAGGCATACTAAATCTTTCAGAGATTTTCATATAGATATTATTTACTAATGTCCCATACAAATAAGCAGTGACCACGTCCATCAGGCGCATATCAAGTCTTTCATGAACTGCTAAACTGACAAGATATCTAAATGTAATTCCATCCATTACCGGTGAATATGTTTCATCATAATTAAATCCAGGTCTTTGTGAAAATCCTTGGGTTACAAGTCGAGCTTTATATCTCACAATTTTATTATTTTCATTTCTTTTTTGTACAAATACCCATTTAAATCCAACTGGCTTAACACCTTCTGGTGTTCGGACTATAGGTCCAAATACTTTTCGTTTTGCTAGTGAATCCAATTCAGATTGGATCGCATCTTTCTATTTTGGCCAATCATTTCTTTTCTGACATTCATCAACCGATATAGGTTTATGATCCTCGTCTTTTTTCATAATATCAAGTGCAACATTATATACAAAAGCATTATTAATAATAGTTTCTCTTCGATTCCAACATTTTCTTGTAGTGACAAAATTTATTGAAGTTTCTATAATATCATTCTCTCCAGGAGTTACCTCTTCAGGAGTAGGCTCTTCAGGAGCAACCTCTTCAAGAGATTGAATTTGTCACTAATAGTATTTTGGAGTTCTATACTTTCGTTTAATCATTTTTTCTTTTGAGGATTTTATTTTTGAAACCGAGAGGCCTACCACGCTTCAAGTATACTTGAGACTCATTAGCACTTTTAATCTGTCCTTCAGGGATATCAATTTTAATCGGAGTATTTTTCGCAATAATATGTAATTTAGTAACTCTTCTGGAGTCAGTAAATGCATCCCGTAATTGATTTGCAATGTTTTGAAAATGTATAATCTTTTGAACTTTCAGTTCACATTCTTTTATACGAGGATCAGAGAAATCAAGTGATATTTTCCATTTAATTTCCTTTTTCGGTTGAACTTTATCTCCCCCTAATGTCGGGAAATGTGATTCGTCAAAATGACATTCAGAAAATCTCGTAGTAAATAAATCACCTGTTAATGGTTTAACATATTTAATTATAGAAGGTGATTCATACCATACATATATCCCCAATCTTCATTGGAGGCCCAATTTAGTACGTTGTGGAGGTGCAATCGGGACATAAACTGCACAACCAAAAATTCTCAAATGAGAAATATTAGGCTCATAGCCAAAAGTTAATTGTATGGGAGAGTATTTATGATAACTTGTCGGCCTAATTCTCACAAGTGTTGCTGCATGTAATATAGTATGTCCCCATGCAGATAAAGGAAGTTTAAACTTTATAAGTAATGGTCTAGCAATTAATTGCAACGGTTTAATAAATTATTCATCTAGACCATTTTGTGTATGAACATAAGCTACATGATGTTCAACACTTATTCCAATCAACATGCAATAAACATCAAAAGCATGCGATGAATATTCACCAGCATTATCTAGACTAATTTTCTTAATTTGGTGATCTGGAAATTGTGCTCGTAGTTTAATTATCTGAGCAAGTAATTTCGCAAACGCCAAATTGCAAGTAGATAATAAACTTACATGTGACCATCTTGTTGATGCGTCAATCAACACCATAAAATATCTAAATGGCCCATATGGTGGATCTACCGGCCCACATATATCACCATGAATTCGTTCTAGAAATGAAGGGGATTTAATCCCTACTTTCATTAGTGACGGTCTAATTATTAACTTTTCTTGGGAGCAAGCAACACAAGAGAATTCGTTAGAGTTTAAAACTCTTTGATTGTTCAATAAATGGCCATGTGAATTTTTAATTATCCGTCTCATCATTATAGAACCAGGATGTCCCAGACGGTCATGCCATATCATAAACTATTTGGGATTTGTAGACTTTTGGTCTACTAGGTGATGACTTTCAATTGCACTTATTTTTGTATAATATAAACCAGATGAATAAGATGTTGATTTTTCTAATACACATTTTCTTCCAGAAATGGTATTTGTAATTAACAAAAATTCACCATTTATCTCATGCATAGTCTTGATATGATATCCATTTCTGCGAATATCTTTAAAATTTAGTAAATTTCTTCGAGACTTTATAGATAGTAGTGCATTGTTTATGACAATTTTAGTTCCTTCAGGGAGAAATATAGTGGCTTTTCCAGAACCTTCAATCAGTTTAGCACTACCACTAATTGTATTAATATTAGTTTTTCCCATCTTCAAGTAGAAAAAATATTTCTTATCTTTAAGGATAGTATGAATAGTAGCACTATCAATAAGGCAAATATCATCACCAGTATTTAATCCCATGTATTTGGCACTCATTTCTACTCTAGGAAGATAAACATCCATTTCTTCTTCAGGAAGAAATGTATCAAATTTTTTGCTACTAAAAAAAAGGTATCAACTTTCTTCATCAGGAAGAAAGTTATCAACTTTTTTCGTCAGGAAGAAAGGTATCAAATTTTCTTCGTCAAGAAAAAGGTATCAAATTTCTTTGTCAGGAAGAATATGAGAAAATATAAATAAACTTTAATGAATAAACATTAATCAATAAACATAAATAAAATTCAAGAATTAAATATCAGTTTATTCTTCAGGAAGAAAAGTATCAGTTTCTTGGTTAGGAAGAAATGTATCAGTTTTCTTTGTCAAGAAGAAATGTATAAGTTTTCTTTGTCAGGAAGAAATGTATCAATTTTCTTCGTCAGGAAGAAATATACAAATTTCTTCTTCAAGAAGAAATATAGCAGTTTATTCTTCAAAAAGAAATATATCAATCTATTATTCAGGAAGAATCTATCAAATTATAAAGAAACATAAATAGACTTCATAATAAAGTTACATAAAAGACGCAAATAAAATTCTAAAGATGCGAAAATTAGAACTATTAAACAAATAAAAATTACATAAATATATTACACCTTCAAGGTGTATAAATATGATCATATTACACCTTCAGGGTATTCAAGTAAATATGATCAAAATTGCACCTTCAGGGTAAGAAATCTTATCAATGAAATTTATTTCGACACCTTGGTCGTTCTTTTTTAATGATGCTTGATAAAATTTAACAAAATGATCTACCGTACAACAGGTACGAGATTAATAGATTTTATACCACATCAGGGGTATTTATTTTTGCCATTTTTCTTATCATCACATCTTCTGGAGATTATTTCATTTCTTGTCGATGTAATATGTAATCATTATAAGGCAATTTATGCCATGACCGAACTTTTGGAATTACAACCAACTTCAGGTGGTTGAACATTTCTCAATATTCATGGTAAGTGGTTATTTGAAGAATATAAAAAAGCACAAATTTACGGTTAAAATAAATTCACGAAAAAGGAAGAAATATTACCTCGTGAAATTACCAAAAATGCAAATCTCTAAATCTTACCAAAGATATGTAACCACCAATTGCTTCAAAATCTAGACTTGAACCTGATTTGCTCCAGTGGTAGAGTCTCGTGCAAAGATATGTAACCAACAAAGCTTCAATGTCCAGATTTGAATCTTATTTGCTCCAGTGGTAGAGTCTCGTGCTGATAACGTATTGTAAAACTACTACTTCTATGCAATACAACTAAATAACAGTACAGAAGGAAATTACAATAAAGAGAAATACATAAAAGAAGTAGGTGTAGTTATGATTCTATTGTACTAACTTTTATTGATAGCAATTTACAGTACAAGACAGAGTTTTACAGAGATTTTCTGGTATTACAAGTTTGCATAGTTCCTACAAGGTTAACTAAAATGAACTACAATAGCTTCTATTTATAGATGAAATCAAGTAGCTGAACTAAGTAATTGAATTATTTATTAATTTAATATTTCGAGATGATAACTGATAGTTATAATTCGTTGAATACATTAACACAAGGGGATGAATCCAAAGGGGATATACATAAATCAATTAAATGGATAATAAACATCCATATTTAATATTTTCATAACATCGCATATTAAGATTAGCTTATTGGATAACCGACATTTCATTATTGAAATGACTTGGCCAAGTCATTAATTATCATTATTAGTAAAACTGTGTTGGAACTCCTTTCTTGAGGTTTTCTTGAAAACGAGTGACTTAAAGCCAACGGCAAATATAGGAAAGATTAGAGCAGCAGCAGCAGTAGACTTTGTAAGATTATATACTACTACTTGCGTTCCTAAACTTTGTTGATTTCTTGACTTTCCAGATATATATTGGGAAGTTGTCGTGCATATATGATTCTATTTTTATATATTTAACGGTTTGCGGCAATTAAACTTGAACGCAGTTTTCATTGTATTCCCAGAAAATGGGAATGGTGTGGCTCCATCTTCAATTAATATACGCTGATTTCCTGAAGGAATGATTAGCTCAACATTTATCGCATTCTTTGGATAATCGAAATATTAATTAGTTTATAAAGTACTATTTTAAGAACATTTTGGAGTTAATTAAAAGACTAGATTTTGTTTCTCTATTTCACTCTTATAAATTCACGCTACGATTTCATATGTATCCCTTAAAATTCACGTTACAGTTTTATATGTATCCCTTAAAATTCACTAATCACTTAATAGGGATTTACTTAATTATATGTGGCGTATATTTATAAAGTGAAACATGGATTAAATTAAAAATAAAACAGAAGATGTCGAGTGGTCAAAAGAGAGAGTTTTGGAAAATCTAATTAGCCTCTCTAAACTTTTAAATATTTTGCAATATTATCATGCTTTCAGTTTTTATTGCAAATTTATTAAAAGTTTAAAAAGGTAAAATTATTAGGTTAATTTGCATAATTTAGAATATTTTTGCATAAATTTTCAATACTTAAAAAGCATAATCTTCATGATAAGAGGCTATAAATGAAGAACCAATGAATAGCATTTGGCCTTTTCATTTTGAAAAAAGTAAATAAAATGTATAGAAAATGATGTTTCAAAAATTGATTAATTACTCACTAGTGGGATCAAGAAACATTATTGTCACCCCATTATTGGAAGTAATTTTTATTAGTCTATTGTATTTTTTTTTTTTTTGGAAATAGGATCTGGCAAAATATGATGTTGGATATACCAAAACACATCGTTACAAAAGAGAAAGCATGAAATATGGAGTACTACTCCATTATTACATGATTTGTAATTAAGTGTAAAACGTGGAATGAAGAAAATTTTTACTCTAGATTCGGTAGAGTAAGACTTTCTAATATCCACTACAAAAGTCCATCAACCATTTACATGTAATCTATGTGTTAAAACTGTATAAGAATCAGCTAAGCAACTAGTAAAGTTGAGTTACAATCAAAAAGAGAATCTGCCTTGAGTGCATCTCCTTACCTGTTCAGCTTCATCAAGATCATGCAAATTCAAGGACTATAATTCAAAGTAATAGTCCTCATCTTAACCCTTACAAATCTAGACAACCTCCCTTTCCATTCGCAATTCAAGGGGGATTCCAGCCCACCCAACAATCAGCACCAAAACAGAACATGGCAACATCACTATCCTTCCAATTAAGAATTCTCATTCAATATCCACATTGCAGCAAAGCCACAGCCATAGTCACAGTACCGCATGAAGTTTTTACAAAAGTAAACAGCAGAACCACATGGTGGCCAATAAATGGCTTACTAGATATAGCCTGTCAAGGTGTCCATCTCTGCCACGCGAAAGGATGGAAAAATATTGTCCTCCAAATGAGTCTACAAGGCCTATACAAAGCACTCAAGCCCCACTCAGATCTGCACTGGATGGTGGCCAATAACCGAAAGATGACTGAGCTGATCCAGCACAATTGTGAGCTGGAGTTAGGACCAGCAGAGGAGAATCAAGCAGCCTTATGGATTGCCTCAAACGGGATACAGCAAGGAACAGCCACCAAGGAACGAGAATTCAAGAAGATCATTCAAAGGGACAAATCCGCTCTCCCGCTCTTTAAAAAAGTAAGATGGGCAGGGAAAGGGGATCCCTCCTGCCAAACTTCTACTACAGCCAACTGATGGCAAGTGAACTTAATTGCAATAGGGCATTGGCTGCCGTGTTAGGCCAATTTCCCACTGCTGTATATGTTATTAGTCAGGAACATCAGATAGACAACACATTCCTCTCCTCCACTGAGGAGTTTTGTACACTAGGAATGCATAAACGTAATTGCCCCTTTGAAAAAGTTTGTTGCGTAAAGTTAGATTTTGTGCTGGAAAGGTGTTATGGAATTCTGTCCATCACATCTTGATTTTGTTGTTGAATTGTAATATTAGACAACTTTGTAAATGGAGTAAGTATTCCATATTTATGGCTTTTCAAAAACCGATTGATCCTCTTCCCATTAGTCCATTGGCATGTAAATGGGAAGTAGATCAAAAGGATATTTTGTGTAAGTTTGGTATTAGGGTATGTCCACCACCCAAAAAAAGTATTTAATATAATAGGGAGTGGCGACCCACCTCAAAAAAGGAGGTTTAGCCTTTTAAAAAAATAAAAAATAAAAAAAATAGCAGAACCACAGTATTACCACATACTTGATCATTTGCACCATCACATATGCAAAATAGTTCCAGGGCCAGCCCCTGGAAAGGGTTAACTCCAGATTATATCACTCAATCAAGAAACCATTCATCACCAAACATTAAGACAACAATCAACGTTTATATACTATATGGCCAATCTGATCTAACTCTAGTAATGAGGGGCCAACATTTGTTATAAAACACTTACCCAGGATTCCATTTTTTACCTTCCAAATAGCAGATGAATGGATTCCTCTCTCTAAGCTTTCCACTGGACTGAAAGTTAGCTTTGGGGCTGACTAGTGCCTCCATGTACTTTGTTTGCGTTGACGATTTCTGACTTTTTTTCATTTTCGAGAGGAACTTGCCTAATTCATCTTCAGATTCCTCCTCATAACTGTTCTCTGTCCACTGGTCCTCTCCATCTATCTCTGATTCCGATTATGTGGGAATTTGGTCAATGTTGGAGGTTGATCTAACTTTGAACATTTTTGATGATTCCCCTTCCTCCCAATTCAACATCACCTCGAGTTAGTCTATTGTATATTGCCAAAAGGAAAAATAATGAAAATAATTTGCAATACATTGAATAATTAGGACTGATTTTATAAACAAATGCAACTATTTGTCCACAAAATCATATGATTTTGTAAAACAGAACAAAAGAATGAGAAAAATGAAAAGCAAGAATTGCTAGGAATTAAAAACACAATATTATATTCAACCCTAAGATTTTACAAATACTAATAATAAAAATAATTTATAATGGAAATTGATGTAACATATTTATGATATTTCCTAAGATAAAGGGGAATAAGTCAAAATCAGTTCCAACAGACTTGGCAATAACAACTTAGTAGTATTCAAGGAGTAAAAGGTGGAAGCAGTTTAACGGTAATGTGATTTATATTCTATATATGTGAATTTCATTAGAGGGGATGAGATACAACTTTTACTGACTTTAGCATCGGAGTGGAACTCCCGGGGATCACCTCGGGCTTTTACTCTAACGCTATTCTGTTTTACAGATAAAGTTCGTGATTATTGCTTGGAGCTCGGTTATTTCAGGTCGGTCAAATACGAATATCCATAATATATTGCTTGGAGCTCGGACTTTTTCAGCTCGGCCATTTATTTCCCGAGGTGCAAATTTGAGCTTCATCAATTGGCGCCGTCTGTGGGAACCAAACAAAAGGTTCACACAACGAATTTATCATTGTGATGGCAAACACGAGATCCATGAGAGGAAATGTTCAGACTAGCAGGCGAGAAGGAGAAGGATAATCGTCACCCTCTCACCTGAAGGATCCTGAAAAGTCGCAGCAAGGAGGCAACCCCATCACTCCGGAGATGATGAAGATTTTTGCTGAACATTACGATCAAATGGAGCCTTTGGTTAAGGATGCTCGAAAGAAGAAAGACGATCAATAGAAAATCCGGGGAAAAGGACCCCTGGTGATTGATGACAAGTCCAATGGAGAAAATGAAGGGAGATCTGAGACACACCCTTTTCTTCGGACTGGAGGTGGAGAGAATGCAAATCGCGATAAAGGTAGAAATCCCGGGAAGAGAAGACCCGGGAAGAGAAGACCAAGGAGAAATAGCCCCTTATCAAAAGAAATCGTTGATTTCCCTCTACCTCCACGTTTTAAGTTACCACAACTGCAGGCTTATACCGGAGACACGGATCCCAATGATCATATTCACAAGTTTGAATCCACAATGGATTTCTTGAAGGCACCAGAGGAAATGAAGTGCCAGGCATTTCCTACCACATTGGAAGGAAATGCTCGCCTCTGGTATGAAGGCTTAAGGCCAAGGAGTGTAAATTCCTTTTCTCAATTATGTAATCTCTTCTTTAACCGATTTTTGCAACGTAAGAAATTTGACAAGTCTACGGCAGAGTTACTAAATCTTTGTCAAGGAGAGAGTGAGTCCCTTCGGAGTTATATGGGTAGATTCAATGACGAGAGTTTGCAGGTAAAAAATTGCTCGAAAGATGTTCTGGTCGGGGCATTTCTCAACGGATTACGACCCGAATGTTTTTACACAAAAATGGCCACTGATCCGCCATGTGATATGGAACAGTTGATGGACCGAGCAGAAAGATATGCTAAAGGAGCAGAGGCGGACCAAAGGAAAAAGGATAACGAAAAAAGAGGAATAAGAATCCTAGATGATGGGAAAAGGAACCGAAAATTAGATGACCCCGATTTATATTTTAAGGTCGGGAAATTTACCAGAGGATAAAGTTGCAGCTCGGCGAAAATGTATGCGATCAGCTCGGATTATTTCCTGAGGTGCGAACGAAGGGATATGTCAAAATACTCATCAGGTCAGGATATGTCAAAATACTCATCAGGTCGGGATATGACAAAATACTCATCAGGTCGGGATTTTTTGAAGTGTTCTTAGCTCTGGATTTTTTGAAGAATTACTTGAGCTCGGGAATTTTGAAGAATTACTTGAGCTCGGGATTTTTTAAGTATCATTAGCTCGGGATTTTGAAGAATTACTTGAGCTCGGGCGTTTGAAGAATTACTTGAGCTCGGGCGTTTGAAGAATTACTTGAGCTCGGGAATTTTGAAGAATTATTAGAGCTCGGGATTTTGAAGAATTACTTGAGCTCGGGATTTTGGAAGTATCATTAGCTCGGGAGTTTGAAGAATTACTTGAGCTCGGGCGTTTGAAGAATTACTTGAGCTCGGGAATTTTGAAGAATTATTAGAGCTCGGGATTTTGAAGAATTACTTGAGATCGGGAGTTTGAAGAATTACTTGAGCTCGGGAATTTTGAAGTATTATTAGCTCGGAAGTTTTATTAAGTTCATTTCAGCAATGTAATAAGAACAATTCAGTTCTTTTTGAATAAAATATTTTTTGGTGATAAATTCCGGAGGAAAAGATCTCTGTGAAAAAATCCCAACATACGTGGCAAGCTCAAAATTTTGGGGAACAGAATCTCTAGAAAGGGCAAATGACACAAAACCCCGAGAATAAATTTTGGGGAAAATATTCAACTACTTCAGAGAAAAAATCTCTAGAGAAACAAAGGTGATAAAATCCCGAGAATAAAATTCTGGGAAAACAAAACATCCATATCCAGGGACAAAATCTCTAAGGATAAAATGTCAATAAAATTTTGGGAAATAGGAACCCAAAATACAGTAAAACTAGAACAACGAAAAACTAAAGCCACTGGAGGTACATTCAAGATCGGCTTCCATCTTCATCTTTTTCTAGCTCGGCAATATTCACCTCGGATTATTTCAGATCGGTCAAAAAACTCTTTAGCACTGGAGGTCGGATTATTTCAGCTCGGTCATAAAACTTCTTAGCTCGGAGGTCGACAAACTCCTTAGCTCGGTCATAAAATTCCCGAGGTGAATTCCTTGTAAAGAATTATAAGGAAATAAAGAAACTTCAGGAAAGGAAATTTTATCTCTGAGAAGAATCTCCGAGAAGAAACTAAAGGGAATTTCTACTGTAGGAGAAACTAAACAATTACTATTAGCAGGAGGTGAAACGCTATGAGCTGATGGTGAAGGATCCTTATGACCTATTGATTCCAGATCAAATCTGGTATCGAAGCATCATTTTTCATATTGAAGACCAAGTAGATTAGCTCGAAAATATCCAGGAGTTATTATCAAGTCGGGATAAAAGATTTTTGTACCGACTTGAGGAGGTATTGATATAACATATTTATGATATTTCCTAAGATAAAGGGGAATAAGTCAAAATCAGTTCCAACAGACTTGGCAATAACAACTTAGCAGTATTCAAGGAGTAAAAGGTGGAAGCAGTTTAACGGTAATGTGATTTATATTCTATATATGTGAATTTCATTAGAGGGGATGAGATACAACTTTTACTGACTTTAGCATCGGAGTGGAACTCCCGGGGATCACCTCGGGCTTTTACTCTAACGCTATTCTGTTTTACAGATAAAGTTCGTGATTATTGCTTGGAGCTCGGTTATTTCAGGTCGGTCAAATACGAATATCCATAATATATTGCTTGGAGCTCGGACTTTTTCAGCTCGGCCATTTATTTCCCGAGGTGCAAATTTGAGCTTCATCAGAAATTAAAATACTTTCATCACTCAAATTAATCAATAAATTTAATTAGATGGGCAATCAGATCATGATCATCTGCACTTCAAGTCCTGGAGCTGTTTTGATGAGATGTTGAGGTTCATGGTACAATTCATGTTGCTGGATTTGTTCTTCTTGAAAACCAACATTAGCTCCACTTTTCCTTTCAGTGTTGATATGCTGGTCAAAGGGATCCAAGCATGTTGTAGGAATTCATTTCCCAGCACTTCTCCAGGTACGTTAAAGGAGGACAAATCCACTGGAACGGTGAATTTCTTCGTGGATCGAAAATTAGCCCTGCACTTAGGAATCATAGTTTCCCATACTTATATATCTTGGTAGAAAAATTCCATGGTGCTGTTTTGATACTTGTAGCGGCCAAAGTTGGTATTCTTGACACCAAGTTCAGCATTCATCCTAAGGTTGAAGGAAGCATTTGTGTTTAATGTGGAAATATCAAAATTCTCAAAAGTGGCAGACCTCACCCGGAATTTGGGAGTCTTGACCTTCATAATAGTGAGTGCAAAGATCAATATGATTGCGGTGTGGAACACAGCAAAGGCTGCAACGTATGCAAAACATTTCATGCGTTTCTTGCGACGCTCGTCCCTTTGAGCTACTGTTGCCGATTCTTTATCCGCTCGGCCATATGGATTGGTTGTTGGCGCGGCATAAACCTTATGTTCCCCGTTCTGTGCCATTATTGGATTTGATCAGTACCTATATATATAAATATTTTTGTTGGGCTGAGATTTTCTTTTGTTGGTTTTTGATTGCTTTATGAAAACGGGACAAAGTACAGAAGATGATTACGGAAGTTTTAGTAGTTGTGATGGGTTTTAATGTTTTTGCTGCCGCAAAATGAAGTATTTATAGTATTGTGAATTTGGGATGATGACTTGGCTGAGTAATGATTAGTAAGACTTGTTGAATTGGAACTCCATTGTTGAAGTTTTCTTGATCAGAAACGAGTGGCTTAAAGCTAACGGCAAAGATAGGAGGATTAATTGCAGCAGTAATAGTAGACTTTGTAAGCTGTATTCTGCTTCCGTTCATAAATAATTAGCTCCAACACGCTTTAACGCCATTCATTTCTTCACTTTCCAGAAATTGGGAAGTTGCCATGCATGACTCTATAAATATGAAAAGGAAAATTAAACACAGTTGAAATTTATACTAAGTAGTGTTTTATCATGTACTTGTTGATATCACGATTAAATTCTCGTAACATGTATGAACCTATTTCACAAGATACTAGGTAGTGTGAATATTAACGTTGGAATTTGTTTTATTTAGATTATATTAGGTTAATTTGCATGCTTTATATTGGATGAATTTTCAGTACTTAAGAATATGACCTTCGTGAGTAAGAGCTTAGGTTTTATGCATTGGCTAATCAAGAAATTATTATTTTGAGTGAGTGTGAAATTAGTAAAAGTTATATTTTAATTTTATGGTGAAAAATTCTAATTTTCTTAAAAAATTTTAAATTTCTTATAAGAAAAGTAGATGGTCGCGTGTGAAGCATGTTGATATATGTAACATGGAATTAATTGCGATTTCAATGCGCGATAAAAATGGTAAGAAATTAGAACTACAATATCAACACATGAGTAATTGTTCGTTTCATATATGAACTACGTCTTATATATTTGAATTAGTTTCACAAAAGTTTTTTGTTTAACTTAAATAGTAATTTTGGTTTTATCGGTTTTTTCATTTTAGGTTTTAATGTTTTATTATACTTTTATAATTAATTAATTTAATTGGATGAAGATATCCTAAGATAATTAGGAATTTATTAACTTTTTTACAACAAAAATTGAGAACAAGAAAGTGTTATGGCTATTTTAGGTGTTAGTGTTTTTTTTTTTTTTTGCTAAATTAGCAATGTTTTATAATTTGGTAATCTTTAGCCGAAGACATGATGCATAAAACAAAGCCACCTATACTTTGCATTTGGCCTTTTCATTTTTATCCCATCCTTTCTTATTTAGAAGTTGAAGAAATAAATAAAGTATAGAAATGATGTTTCCAAAAATTGATCACCAGTGTCATCTCAAGAAACATTATGGTGACTCCATGATTAGAAGTAATTTTTAGTGTTTTGTATATTGCCAAAGGAAAATGGATGAAAATAAACTGCAATAATTCAATAATTAGGATTCATTTTACAAGAAACAAATGCAACTATTTGTCAATGATGAAGCTCAAATTCGCACCTCGAGAAATAATCCGAGCTCCAAGCAATAATTTTGGTTCTTATCTGTAAAACAAGATTAGCGTTAGAGTAAAAGCTCGAGGTGATCCCCAGGAGTTCCACTCCGATGCTAAAGTTAGTAATTGTTGTATATCTCAAACGTTCAAATAAAGTTTACATATATAGAATATGAAACATGTTACCGTTAAACTGCTTCCGAGCTTTTCTCCTTGAATCCAGCTATTCTGTTATTGCCAATCTTGACTTATTCCACCAAATCAGGAAATATTCAAATAATGTTATTTCAATACCTCCTCAAGTCGGTATAAATATTTTTTATCCCGACTTGATAATAACTCGCAAATATTTTCGAGTTGATCTACTTGGCCCTTCTTACGAAGAATGATGCTTCGATACCAGAGAACAGATAAACTTGTTCTTCGTTATGATGTAAATACCGAGGAGAAAATTACCGAGCAGACTAGCCATGACATAGAAGACATCACTGAGAGCATTCTTGCTAATTCCATCTCCTCCACCTTGGATGGGAAAAGGATTAATCGTATACTAAAGAAGTATTTCATCCCGGATTATATTACCGTTCAAGTTGCATAAAAAATCTTGGATCCAGCTGCTTTTGATACAGTAAAGATTACCTCCGCGGGTTTATCTCCATTACCATTTAGAAAAGAAGTCCAGAGCGTCCAAAAGAAATTTACCACCCTCGTTTATCCCAGACAATAAGGTGAGCAAAAGAGTTAATACCACACCTGGTTTACCTCCATTGCCATCAGAAAGGAAACCAAGGGCTTCGAAGAGAAACTTACCGCCCTCGTTCAGCCCAGATAAACCGAGCAAGAAAACTACTACCACCTCCAGTTCTTTATCCATACTTCCCTATGATTTTTCTCAAAATGCTGAGTTCGGGTTTTTATCCCATCTCAATCCTGCGACTGTTCCCATTTCTTATGTCCCTGTTTCTCATCCCGGTGACAGGTTTTGCCCGAACTGGGATTTTATCCGTAACTCCCGACTTCTAACTCCAGCTTCAGCCCATCAGTGGTTAAGCTAGGGTACTCTTCCTCGTGACCAAGATTCGATGAGGGAGAACTTGGTTGAAGGAGCTGGTTGAGGGAGAAGGAGAACTTGGTTGAAGGAGCTGGTTGATGGAGAACTTGGTTTTTCGTTGAACCAGTTTATTCCCTCTATCCCCTTATATGAAGCACCCGAGGTGGATATGGCCGAGCTGAAAAAAGGATAAAGATGGAAGCCGAGTTTTACTGTATTTTGGGTTCCTATTTCCCAAAATTTTATTGACATTTTATCCGTAGAGATTTTGTCCCTGGATATGGATGTTTTGTTTCCCTAGAATTTTGTTCTCGGGATTTTATCACCTTTGTCTCTCTAGAGATTTTTTTCCTGGAGTAGTTGAATATTTTCCCCAAAATTTATTCTCGGGGTTTTGTGTCATTTGCTTTTTCTAGAGATTCTGTTCCCCAAAATTTTGAGCTTGACACGTATACTGGGATTTTTCACAGAGATCTTTTTCCTCCGGAATTTATCACCAAAAATATTTTATTCAAAAAAGAACTGACTTGTTCTTATTACATTGTTGAAAAAAACTTAATAAAACTTCCGAGATAATAATTCTTCAAATTCCCGAGCTAATAATTCTTCAAATTCCCGAGCTCAAATTCCCGAGCTCAAATTCCCGAGCTAATAATTCTTCAAATTCACGAGCTCAAATTCCCGAGCTAATAACTCTTCAAATTCCCGAGCTCAAATTTCCGAGCTAATAATTCTTCAAATTCCCGAGCTAAAAACTTCCGAGCTCATAATACTTCAAATTCCGAGCTCATAATTCGTCCCGGATTCTCACTCCTCGTTTTTCATTATCCTTTTTCCTTTGGTCCACCTCCTCTCCCTTGGCGTATTTCTCTACTCGGTCCATTAATTGTTCCATATCACATGGTGGATCAGTGGCCATCTTTGTATAGAAACGTCCGGGTCGTAATCCATTGAGGAATACCCTCACCAGAACATCATCTGAGCAATTTTTCACTTGCAAACTTTCGTCATTGAATCTACCCATATATCTCCGAAGGGACTCACTATCTCCTTGACGAAGATTTAGTAACTCTGCCGTAGACTTGTCAAATTTCTTACGTTGCAAAAATCGATTAAAGAAGAGATCACATAATTGAGAAAAGGAATCCACACTTCTTGGCCTTAAGCCTTCATACCAGAGGCGAGCTTTTCCCTCCAATGTGGTAGGAAATGTCTGGCATTTTGTTTCCTCTGGTGCCTTCAAGAAATCCATTGTGGATTCAAATCTGTGAATATGATCGTTAGGATCCGTGTCCCCCGTATAAGCCTGCAGCTGTGGTAACTTGAAACGGGGGGGCAAAGGGAAATCGGCTATCTCTCCTGGGTCTTCTCTTCTCGGGATTTCTGCCCTCATCATGGTTTGTATTCTCCCCACCTCCAGCTCGGGAAAAAGGCTGTGTCTCAGACTTCCCTTTGTTTTCTCTATCGGACTCGCCATGAATCACCAGGGGTGCTTTTCCCCGGTCCTTTTGCCGATCATCTTTCTTCTTCCGAGCCTCCTTGACCATGACCTCCATTTGATCATAATGCTCAGCGAATATTTTCATCATCTCGGGAGTAATACGGTTATCTCCCTGTTGTGACTTTTTCGGATCCTTCTGGTGAGAGGGTGATGATTGTCCCTCTCCTTCTCGCCTGCTAGTCTGAGCGTTTCCTCTCATTGATCTTGTGTTTGCCATCACAATTCGTTGTGTGAACCTTTTGACCGGTTCCCACAAACAGCGCCAATTGATAAAGCTCAAATTCGCACTTCGAGAATAATCCGAGCTGAAATAATCTGAGCTGAAATAATTCGAGCTCCAAGCAATAATTTTGGTTCTTATCTGTAAAACAAGATTAACGTTAGAGTAAAAGCCCGAGGTGATCCCCTGGGGTTCCACTCCGATGCTAAAGTCAGTAATTGTTGTATATCTCAAACGTTCAAATAAAGTTTACATATATAGAATATGAAACATGTTACCGTTAAACTGCTTCCGAGCTTTTCTCCTTGAATCCAGCTATTCTGTTATTGCCAATCTTGACTTATTCCACCAAATCAGGAAATATTCAAATAATGTTATATCAGTCAACAAAATCGTATAACTTGTAAAACAGAATAAAAGAATGAGAAGGACGAAAATCCCTATAATTGCTAGAAAAAAAACACACAATATTCAATCCTAATATTATACAAATAATAAAAATAACTTCTAATGGAAATTAAAATACTTTCATCACTCAAAATTTATCAATAAAATTAATCAGATGGGCATCAATTGCACTTCAAGTCCTGGAGCTGTTTTGATGAGATGTTGAGGTTCATGGTAAAGTTTATGTTGCTGGATTTGTTCTTCTTGAAAACCAACATTAGTTCGACTTTTCCTTTCAGTGTTGCCCTGCTGGTCAAAGGGATCCAAGCATGTTGTCGGAATGTTAGAGTTTTAGGTCAAGCAATTCAATATGCAATTGCTTAAAGCATTACACCTCAGGTATCTAGTTTGGAATACCCAGCATGTTGCCTCCAGCTAGCATATAAATAGTAGTACACTATGGTTAAAACACAGTTAATGGACTCTTGCCCATTCAGGCTCATTATAAAGGTTCATTATTTATTGGATTATATTAAGTATTCAACAATCTCCTCCTATGTTATACATCTAGCACAATCCAATAATGGATTATATTGGTCAAAGAGATCCAAGCATGTTGTCGGAATTCTTTTCCCAACACTTCCCCAGGTACGTTAATGGAGGACAAATCCAGTGGAACTGTGAATTTCTTCGTGGATCGGAAATTAGCCCGTCCTTTAGGAATCACAGCTTCCCCAACTCTTACATCTTGGTAGAAAAATTCTATGGTGCTGTTTTGGTATTTGTAGCGACCAAAGTTGGTGTTCTTGACACCAAGTTCAGCATTCATCATAATGTTGAAGGAAGCATTGGTGTTCAATGTATTAACATCAAAATTCTCAAACGTGGCAGACCTTAACCGGAATTTTGGAGTTTTAACCTTCATGACGGTGAGTGCTAAGATCAATATGATCGCCGTTTGAAACACAGCAATGGCAGCAACGTAAGCAAAACATTTCATGCGTTTCTTACGACGCTCTTCCCGTTGAGCTACTGAGGCCAACTCTTCGTCCGCTCGGCCATATGGATTGCCATTCATTGTTGCCTGGATGTTAACTTTTTGTTCCCCGTTTGCTGCTATATTTCTTGAGTACACTTGGATATTTTATGGGCACTGGCAATGTTTGTTTGTTATTCTTGATTGGTCAGTACGTGACAAGCTAGATAGTCAAGGAATCTTTTCAATGGTGATGGAAAGATTTGGGGCAGTCATACAAAGTATTTATACATGATTTGTTGAAGCATAACTCTAGTTTGTTTTCCTCAGTAGTTAGGACTGCTTGTTGAAAGCTTGGAAGTTTTCCATATGAAAGTGAGTTACTTTTCGAAGAAGTTGAGCTAGTCTTGATAGAGTACTGATGCTTAGAACGGTTTGTTTCCACTACGCGCTTACCGGCTTTGATTTTTCTTTGACGTTCTAGATATTTGGAGCCTGGAGGTCACGATTATACACTTGTTTCATCAACTATGTTAAGCATAAGGGACTGTTGCCATTAATGTTCTAGTTAGGCAGCCTTTGCTTATAAGATGATCTTTTTTCCATTAATTTTTTCATATTATTGGACTTTTTTTGCTTTGAAATATTATTTGTCAAAGGCATCGATCAAGATGAAGAAATTTGTTAAAAGGGTTTCTCTACATGATCGTTAAATAGTGTTGGGTTGTGAATAAATGTATTAAAAGAAAGAAAAAAATTGCCAATTTTTTAATCATTTTTCCTTTGGGTGAGTTTGTTTATTAGAAACGTTTCTCTAGCATTCCAGTATTTTTCAAAACGGAAATTGGCTCAGTGTTGGACCATTTCCATGACCATAAACAAGTTAGGCTTTATGGCATAGGACTTTCTTGCGCCTCTCTATGAATTTTGACTTGAACAAATTAAAAAGCGAGAACATAATGAGTCTTAAAAGAGATCGAGCTTGCCGTGATGGTATCATTTTCAATTTTTGTACGCAGAGGAAATGATCATATATATAAAACTTCCCTCTCATTCTCAGTTTTATTTCAGCGAAAAAACACGAACAGTAGTGTGTGTATTTTCTCCACTAGTAACGATAGAATCCAGAGTCAATCTGTGCATTAATTTCAAACAGAAGCATCTATTTGGATTTTGGACATTTCCGAATTTGAGCCTTCGAAGCAACTTCAAAATTACAATCAATTGAAAGTCAAGAGTAAATTTTAATTAAAACGCGTAATTTAACAAAAACACAAAAGTTGTTGATTTTTTAGTCCTGAGTTTAGACAAGAATACTTCAAGAAAATTCAACTATAAATACTACATAAGACTACCAAAGTTTTTCCATCATCATCCTCACCCAATCCTTTCAACATCTTTTCATTAAACAAGCTGCAGCAGCAAATACAATATAAACCAAGAAATATATATCTCTAGCTAGCCTCCATATATTTGGCTATAATTAAGCATCAAAATTGATGGCTGCGAACGGCGAGCAAAAGGTTAGTACCCCGGCTACGGTCAATCCATATGGCCGAGCGGATGAAGAATTGGCATCAGTAGCTCAAAAGGAAGAACGTCGCAAGAAACGCATGAAATGTTTTGCATACGTTGCAGCCTTTGCTGTGTTTCAAACGGCAATCATATTGATCTTTGCACTCACCATCATGAAGGTCAAGACTCCTAAATTCCGTGTGAGATCTGCTACGTTTGAGAATTTTGATGTTACCACATTGAATACAAATGCTTCGTTCAACATTAGGATGAATGCTGAACTTGGCGTCAAGAACACCAACTTTGGTCGCTACAAGTACCAAAGCAGCACCATAGAATTTTTCTACGAAGACATAAAGGTGGGGGAAGCTGTGATTCCCAGGAGCCGGGCTAATTTTCGATCAACCAAGAAATTCACCGTTCCAGTGGATTTGTCCTCCATTAACGTACCTGGGGATGTACTGGGAAATGAATTCACACAGCATGCTTGGATCCCTTTGACCAGCAGGGCAACATTGAAAGGAAAAGTCGAGCTAATGTTGATTTTCAAGAAGAACAAATCCACCAATATGAATTGTACCATGAACCTTAATACTTCTTCCAAGCAACTCCAGGATTTGAGATGCAGATGATTCGTCATAATTTGGAGGGAGGGATCGATTGATGGATGCAAATTCTTTTATTGTTTTTTGTTTGTGTTTTTGTCAGTCTAGTTAGTCTCCCTGGTTTTGTTTAATAAATTGGACTGTTTTTAACAGTTCAATATATTGATTTTATTTATATATACACACATTCTTATATATACTTCTTCTTTTTTTTTTTTATTTGTAAAATATATATTTGTTGATTGCTTAATTAATGTCCCTTTTAATCCTGAGCTTATATGCATGCTTGAGTTTTATCACTGTCAAATATCAGATGTTCATGGCATTTACTCTAGACATTAATGAAGTAATACAATGGAGTTAAGCTCATAAATAAATTGAAATCTGATCATATTTAAAATTAAACTTTGGATTAATAGAAGAATTCTATTTTTTTTATCAGTGAAAATGATAGTATTTTGACCGTGAACGAATATGTGTTAAACACGTAATAAAATCAATTCAAATATTATTGATTTTATGATTCAAAAGTTAAAATAAAATTACGTAGTATTTATAATTTAAGAATATAAGTAAAATGAAATTTCTTGCAAAGAAAAGCATGCAACATATGAACATGGAATTAATGGAGGGACCAAAGTATTTTAAAGACTTTTGTTTGACTTTTCACAAACGAGCAACTAGAAAGACAATACATTATACAAGTTCATATAAATAGTCTGTATTTGTAAGCCTAAGCTCTCAACTTAAGCCCAATATTCACAACTCTTATCGAAATTTTCTCAAAATAACATGCATATATGTGTGACATGCCTCTTCATTATTTGTCCAAATACAAAATTTAATCATTCCAAGCAATTCATGATATATTAAAAAATAAATAAATAAAACGTCTTTAAAACTAAAATTAAATTCATCACCTTAATAAAGAGTAAAAAAAAATTCAGTTTGTTTGGATTGACAAGTTTACAAATTAAAGTGTAATTTTAAATGTCCACAAAGTTTAGTGTCTAAAAAATGTAACTTTGGGCTTTCCTTTTTTCACTAATCCAAATAATCAATCTAGAGATTTTTTTAAATGATAAATGGCCTTTTTAAAAATTTGTGTAGGTTATAGTTTATATTTTACTCCCTTTTAGATTATAAATCCGAATTAATTACATTAATTTTAAGTTTCATATATATCATGATACATAAACTTCGCTTACCTAATTTTCTTTGCCCAAAAAAAAAAAAAAATCCTTCCACTAATATGAATCATAGATAGGAAATCAATGGAGATCAATTATATATATATACAAATAAGATTTAGTAAAAACAATAACATGATAAAAGCCTTTAATAAATTGACAGAGTTTCTTCTTATAATTTTATCTTTTTATAAATAGTAGTGCATGCAATTTTTTTTTTTATTAACATGATAAAAGCCTTTAATAGATTGACATAGATTCTTCTTAATAACATTACTAAACTAATATGAATCAAAGGTCAAATACATTTGTATGCTGTTGGTGCGCCATCATAGACACATTCTGAAATTTTGTATCATCCGTACGGTTTTCTATACAGCCTTAATTATACATGATTTTTTTTTTTTGACTAACTTAGCTAGAATTCGATCGAATTGCTCGGGGTTGATATAAAAAAAAAACCACAACAAAGTATTTTTCAATTATGTGGGATTGACTATATTAATTATATTTTATCATTATATTTTATTTAAATGATACCAAAAGAAATTAAAACAAGAAAAAAATAATCTCTAGGGAGATAGAGAGAGTGAAATGAATGAATTAATTGGAGAGACACTACACATATATTGATGACTAGTTGGCAGCGCGCTGTAATTATATGTTATTTTCCGTTATAATTTTAATTCAGTATAATAGATTTAAGTAATATAATATTTGTTGCGTAATACATGTACTAACATTTACGGTTAATATTTTCACAAACCTTCCTATAACTTCACTCGCTATACATGTCTATACATATTTAAACATTTTTATAAGATACATGGTTGCCAATACTTGTACACACAGTTATACATATACATATATATGTATACACTATATGCACTTTCGTATATTTGCATATATTACACTTATTTGACACTATAGATTTGTACACATTTTGCACATAATGTGCACACTACGTATATACATATACTATATACATTCTCATATATTATAAATATTTGCAAATTCTTTTTACATCTGCACACAGTACAATGTATATGTGTTACATACTACACATATTATACATACTTATACACACACTTATACATACTACGCATATATGTATATACTAAACATATTTTCATATATATATATATATATATATACACTATACATACTTCCACACATTTTACATATATTTCTCACATATTAACACGTGCTTCACACATTTTTACATAATATACATATTTATATATACTACACATATTTTCATACACTATATATTTTTACATGCTACATATATTAATACACACTACACACAATTTCACAAACTCGACATATTTATACATACTACACATATTTTCACATGCTAATGCACATTTTCCATAATATAAATATTTACACATAATACACATTTTTTGAAACACTATCTTTGTACACATACACGCATATTTTCATATGCTACATATATTTATACATAATTCATACATTTTAATACACTATGCATATGAACACATATACACATACTGCATATATTTTCATACATTATACATGTTTACACATTGTACACATATTTTATTCACTACACATACATATACATATTACACATATTTCTCATACACTATACATATATACACATATCTACACATACAACACACATTTTTGACACACTATACGTTTTTATACATAATGCACATAATTGTTTACACTACATATTTACATATACTACACTCATTTTCACACACTATACATATTTGCACATAATTTATACATTTTCACATATTGTATTATTTACACATACTACAAATATTTTCAACCTCTAGAATAATTTATACATACTATAGATTTTTTTATATACATATATCTACATATATTATACATATTTTCACATTCTATACATATTTATAAAAACTTCAAACATTTTCTCACACTATACATATTGAACGTATTTTTACACATTGCACCTATTTAGAAATATTACCTATATTTTTACACATTATTTATATTTATATATATACAAATTTTCAACCACTATATATATACACACACTTATACATATTAGACATACTTGTACACACACTTATACCCTTATTATTATAATACATTTTGTTTTCACTTATATATTCCTTCCTAATTCTTTTTATATCAAAACTTGATATATTTATTTTTTTATTATTCTATTTGAATATCAAATGCTAATTTAATTTTTCTTTCAATTACTTTATTCTTTTATATATTTACAAACAAATATTATATTATTTCAAAGAGAATGATATAAGGTTATAAATATATCAATTTGAAGGTGGTATCATAATTAAATAACGGAAAACATAAGAATTAAAAGTAGGATCTAAATTGGAAAAAAATGTAATCAAAATCGAAATCAGAACCATATATGTTTACACATAATACACACATTTTATGCACTACATGTAGTTATACATATCACACATATTTTCATACACTATAGATATTTACACATATTACACACATTATTTACATTTATATATTTTTACATATACTACATATATTTTCACGCATTATACATGTTTACACATATTGCAGACATTTTCCACACTATACATATTTATACATAGTACACGTAATTACACATATTTGTATACACTGTACACACTTACATATATTTGCACATATTATACATATTTTTACACACTATAATTTTTAACACATATTGCACATATTTTTATATATTGCACACATTATACATATTTGCATGTAGTATACACATTTTCACACATCACGTATTTCTGAACATTATACATATCACATATTACATATACTATACATTTTTACTATTTGGTGAATTCATCAACCATAATTACGAATACAAAATTTTAGTTTAAAAAAACTCTTAATTATTTTAATTTTTATGTTTTTTTAAAATGTTATTTGACTATTTTGTTATTTCATTAAAAAATTCCAAAAACAAATCGTCTTTCACAATATTATGAAAAATGTTTTCATTACTTACATTTAGAATGACACAATTCCGTCACTCACAATAAAATATGCATTGAATTGGTTATTTTATTTAATTAAATTACTTATTTAATAAAAATTATACTGTAGGGGAAAATCTGCAAATGATTTTCTTGGCCTAACTGTGTCCCTGATCCATCGGTACTTGTGGTTATGGTATGGTATGGTACTACTGTAGGTCAACGTTGCTTGTAACGAGATATTCATCCAAGAGAGCAATATGATCATATTCGTATCATCATCATCAATCCCTTTTTTTTTGGTTGGTAGATATTATGATTAGATCTATGATTCATTCATTAGGCATCATCCTTAACTATTTCTCGTATAGTTTTTTGTCTTATGTTTTATGTTTCGATTAGCTTTTGTATCCGGATCTTCATTTGGATTAAAATTCAAACTTTTTATATGTACATGTAAGCTATAAGGCAACCTAAGAGGGGAGGGTGAATTAGGTTTCTAAAAAATTATTTAAACTAATCAACTCAAATTCAATAACAATGAATAATTAATATGAATCGCCACAAATGTAAAGTATTGATATATCAAGATGATGACCAACAATCACAATACTTTCAATTCTCAAATAATCAAAGCATAAATGAATCAAAATAAGTGCAGAAATTAAATCAATGAAAATCAAGAACACAAATGATTTATAGTGGTTCAAGTCTCCCCCTTGGAGCACTCTACATCCACTACCTAAGTTTCCCAACTTAGGATTTCAAACCTTTCACTATAAACTGATCTTTTTCTTGTGGAAAGATCAAAAGAACCACTTTTACAACTCAAGTTTCCTAACTTAGGATTTCAACCAAGGCTCAACCTTTACACTAGCAATTCCAAGCTTTGTGTACAAGGTTTTTACTCTCTATTGAGAAACCTCTTACAATCACACTTAAAGGATGTTTGAAGATGAAGTACAATCCCACAAATTGGGTAGATATGATGCTGATTAGCTCACAAGATGATTCAATCAATAAGATTACAACTCAAACCTATATAACTTAAGAATATGATATATACTCAAATAAGGCTCAATAAAATCAATCTTTTGTAGCTTGATGAAATAAAGATGAAGAGCAAGAGTTGTAATGATATTTTTCAAGATAGGAAGCTCAAAGAATCAATGGAAGAAGTGTATCAACGTTTATGCATTGGGTAGTATATATACCCTAGAGAAAATGACAAAAAAACGTCTATGTTGAATTTTAAAAAAACTAGCCGTTGAGAGTTTCGGACGCTAGTTTCGGACGGATGAGCCGTCCGAAACTAGGTTTCGGCCGTCCGAAACTCTCCTCTGCAGCTTCCATTTCTGACTCCAAAAACCAAATTCTCTGGACAGTTTCGGACGGTAGTTTCGGCCGTCCGAAACTAAGCACAGGCGTCCGAAACTTTGATTTTTCATTCCTTTTTCAATTTTCGTTGTTCAAATCACTTTTGTAACAAAGTGTGTCTTTGTGCAAGTGCTTTTAAAACATTTTGAAGTTCATTTGAGTACTACCTATATTTAGAAAACATTTTTACTTGAGCCTTAAACAAGTAATTCATTTTCTTGAGTTATTTAACAATTAGGGTTTAGGATTGGGATTTTGACCTAGTTTACCAATCTTGTATTTCCTTTGCATTTCCACATGTACTCTTCCTTTGATTGATCTCCATGCTTGACTTCTTTGAATATCTAATACATTGAGACACTTTTTGAACCATTAGCATAAACATAATTGTTTGTTAATCATCAAAATAAGTAAGATTAAAACCCTAGGTTTCACAATCTCCCCCTTTTTGATGATGACAAACCAATTAAGCAAAAGAATAAATAACCAATTATGCAAAAGAATAAATAACTTACCTTTGAATAAGAAAATGGATATAAGCTCCCCCTATGTGTATATTTCCATTTTTCTCCCCATATGTATATACTAAAATTCTTCTCCCCCTTAGTTTTTCTTTTACTACCACTCTTTATAGCATTACTAATCTACACTCCTTTCTTTTGCTCTATATTTATCTTTTCTTCTCCCCCTTTTGACATCATCAAAATAAAACAATAAGATTAGCCAATAGAAATTGTAAATGATAGAAAACAATACTCTTTGCGTACTTGGTTATTTTACCTTTTAGGGAAAATGACATTACATTTTAGGACTCCCTTTCCACTCCTTGCAACCTAATGGGTGGCTAGGCAACACAAAAAATGGTTAAGTGCAATATTTTATAAAAATTTTTACAGGGTTTCCTTTGTATTTTGATAGTTTCCACATGTCAACAATCCCAACAAGATACAAAAAAAATGCACAAGATACCATTTCCAACAAAACTTCTCAATATATCAAATACCATATAAACAGTTAGTAACAAGAGGTAATGATATCCAAATTTACTTCAAGAACTATTTATCCAACATATAACCAGAGACAAGCACTAAGTTTTAAAAACAATAATCAACATCTTAATGGCAAAAATTATCAAAAGTATGAAACAACCATGAACCACAAGAGCAAAGAACTTCACAGATAGTCTAACTTTACCATTAATAAGGATGAACTTAACATCCTTATAAAATCAACATCAAAACATAAAAATGTCAAAGACAAAAAAAAAATCATCAAGACATAAATAGAGAAATATTCCAAGAACCGTAAATAGACCTAGTCTATTACATGAAAGCTTCAATCACGAGCCGGTGCCTTCCCTTTGAGGCGAGCTTGAGCCAATGCTTCTCGTTGCTCATCCGTCATTAACACTTCATGACCATAATGAATTTCATCACTCAAGCCATCAACCCTAATGGTTAACTCATCAAGTTGACCCCTCATAGCATCCATATTGGATTGTAAACCAGCGAATCCACTATCAATTCGATCGACTAAGGAATCAAAGTACCCTTGGATTATAGTCTTGAAGTCATCATCCACGGGAGTAGCTCTAGGAGGCGTGGGGACGACTTGTTCTTGTGCAATGTCCTCATGAGCTTCATCCTCCTCATCCTCATCTTCCCACATATAATCATCATCATGAAATCCTCCAATCGGTTTCTCAAAAGTCCACTCACCATTGACCACATATATTCCCATTGACTTAAGAGAACGTAAATCATAGAAATTATGAGATGATATCGGGTACATAATGGTATTCTCAAAGGAAATGTCATTATGCCTAAGAATCTTAGTGATAAGCATGCCATAGGGTAAACTACGGCGTTGATCCTTAATATTGACCTCAAGATATTTAAGCATCAAATACCCAAAGTTAACGGGGACTTGTCTAAGCATAGTATAGAGAAGGTAGAGGTTCATGGTGTTGGGGTCGGTTTTATGGCCATGAGTGGGGAGAATGGTTTTGGTGATGATGTGAAACAATATACGATTCTTAGGACTCAAGTTCTTAATAGGTGCCTCACTAGCTTTGCTAAACATTTCACCATTAAAGGCAATTGCCACAAGATCCCTAAGGTTAAAACCATGTGAAGCATCCGACCATTTATGAAGTGTAAAATATTTCATAACCTGTTTGCCATCTTTTGCTTTACGATATGGATGAGAGCAATTAAAAATTATGTTAAGTGTCTCAGGAGTCAAAGTGATATCCTTGGAATGAACCCTTGTACACAGTATATCATCACAAGATTTCTTTCCAATAGGATAATGAAGGTTACCAAAAAATTCATAGATTAACAATGTGGGAATTGGCTCATTTGCATAGATAATTTCATTCCAATCTTGATACTCAAATAATTCCAATATGTCTAATGCTTCTATGAAATCATCTTTTCTCACAATTCTAGGAACAATAATCTTCTTGGAAGAAGTAATGTAGTTATTGTACCTAGAAGCACACTCCGCATTGACAAATAAGGGAAGAGGAGGTTGAGAGTCACCTAATGAGCCATGTTGTACGTGTGGAGGTGCCGATTCCTTAGTTCTCTTACGTCTTCGTGAGGTGCTCATGATGATCACGGACGTTGGGTGTTGAGAGTGGAGTGAATTTTGAATATATAACTCAAGAATGCTCAAAATTGAGTTTTCACCCAATTTCTAGGGCTATGCATCAAAAGGCAAATTTTGATGTTAGATTTTGAGTTTGTAATCGGTGAGAGTGTTCTATAGATGCCAAGGAAGGATTCTAATGAACTAATTTGAGAATTAAACGGGTAGAATTTAATTTTGAAATTGGAGGGGGGAAAAATGTTTGAGAAGCTTTGAAGAACAATGAAAAAATTGCGTGAGAAATCTGGGATTTTAACCCTGATTCGACAGTTTCGGACGGCCGAAACTCTATGCGGCGTCCGAAACTGGCGTCCGAAACTCAACAGCGAATTGGCAAATTTGAGACATAGTTTCGGACGTCCGAACCTCTGAAAGGCGTCCGAAACTGCCGTCCGAAACACGGCAGATAATTTTGGTTTTTTTTTTGTTTTTTTGTTTTTTTTGTTTTTTTTTTATTTATTTATTAAAATCAATGTTTTTGAATTACACCAATTTGATTCCTTAATAAAGAAAATTGATCCTCGGGAAGTGGTTTTGTGAAGATATTCGCCAATTGTTCTTTAGTAGGAACATATTCTATATGAATGTCTTTATTTTGAACAAGATCACGAATGAAGTAATGTTTAATGTCAATGTGCTTGGATCTAGAATGTTGGATAGGATTCTTAGTAAGATTTATGGCACTTGTGTTATCACATTTAATGGATACACAACCAAAATCTAAACCAAAATCAAGAAGAGTGTGTTTCATCCAAAGAATTTGTGAACAACAACTTCCGGCGGCTATGTATTCGGCTTCCGCCGTAGATAAGGATACGGAAGCTTGTTTTCTACTAGACCAAGAAACAAGGGATTTTCCAAGGAATTGGCATGTTCCACTTGTGCTTTTTCTACCAAATCAAAAGTGTTTGTTCTAGGATACCACAAACCATGTTCTATAGTTCCTTTTAAGTATCTAAATATTCTTTTCACAGCCAATAAGTGTGATTGTTTAGCACATGATTGAAATCTAGCACATAAGCACACAGCATACATAATATCCGGCCTACTAGCCGTTAAATAAAGCAAACTACTAATCATTCCTCTATATTGTGTTTCATCAACTTTTACACCATTTTCATCTTTATCTAGTTTAGTTGAAGTGCTTATAGGTGTTCCATTTGGTTTTGAATCATCCATACCATATTTTTTAAGTAACTCCTTTGTATATTTTTCTTGACTTATAAAAATTCCATCATCTAGTTGTTTAATTTGTAATCCTAGAAAGAATGTCAATTCTCCCATCATGCTCATTTCAAATTCATTTTTCATTAAATTTGAGAATTCTTCACATAAAGACTCATTAGTTGCACCAAAGATTATATCATCAACATGTATTTGTACAATCAACAAATCATTATCACAATATTTAGTAAACAATGTAGTATCAATTATGCCTTTATGAAATTTCTTTTCTACCAAAAATCCACTAAGTCTTTCATACCAAGCTCTAGGAGCTTGTTTTAGTCCATATAATGCTTTAACCAATTTATATACATGATTAGGGAATTTACTATTTTCAAATCCGGGAGGTTGTTCTACATAAACTTCTTCTTGAATAAATCCATTTAAAAAGGCACTTTTAACATCCATTTGAAAAAGTTTAAATCCCTTAAAACAAGCATAAGCAAGTAACATGCGGATAAACTCAAGTCTTGCTACGGGAGCAAATGTTTCATCATAGTCTATACCTTCTTCTTGCCTATACCCTTGAGCCACTAATCTAGCTTTGTTTCTTACTATGTTTCCAACTTCATTTAGTTTATTTCTAAAGATCCATTTAGTTCCTATAATTGAAGTATCTTTATGCCTTTCTACTAAGTTCCACACTTTACTTCTCTCAAATTGATTTAATTCTTCTTGCATAGCTACAATCCAATTATCATCCTTTAAGGCTTCGTTTATATTTTTAGGCTCGATTTGAGAGAGAAATACTAAATTATTATCTAGGTGTAGTGATGACCTAGTTTTTACTCCTCTAGTTGGATTTCCTAAAATCAAGTCTTGAGGATGATTTCGAATAAATTTCCATGTTCTAGGTCTATCTTCCCTATGTGGATTTTCATCTTCATTTTGTGTGTCTTCATTAGAGGAATGATCTATTTGTTGAGGTGGATTGTTTTCTATATCATTTTTATCTTGATCATTTGATGAGTTATCTTCTATTCCTATTTCATCATCACTTTCATCATGATTTTTACTAGCATTGCCTTCATCAAAATTTACATGAATTGCTTCTTCTATCATCAAAGTTCTTTTGTTATATACTCTATAAGCGTTCCTAATTTCCGAATAACCTAAGAATACTCCTTCATCCGATTTTTTATCAAATTTTCCTAGAGTGTCTTTTACATTCAATATAAAACATTTACAACCAAACACTCTAAAATATCCTACATTTGGAGTTTTATTATATATTAATTCATATGGAGTTTTCTTTAACAATGGTCTAATTAATGCACGATTCATAACATAACATGCGGTATTAACCGCTTCGGCCCAAAAATATTTTGGCAAATTATTTTCACAAAGCATAGTTCTAGCCATTTCTTGAAGTGTTCTATTCTTTCTTTCAACTACACCATTTTGTTGAGGTGATTTAACTACTGAAAAATTATGTGTAATTCCATTTTCATCACAATGATTTAAAAAGTTTTCATTTATAAATTCGGTTCCATTGTCACTTCTAATCTTTACTACATTTAGACTTAACTCATTTTGCACCTTTTAAATAATTTGACATTCATTAAAGGTATCCTTTTATGTGCCAAAATATTACCCAAGTGTACTAGATAGTCATCTACATTACAAAGGCATATCTTTTTCACCTAAACTTGTGGTTTGTGAAGGTCCAAACAAATCCATATGTATTAACTCTAAGGGTTTTGAAGTTGTCACCATGTTCTTAGGTTTAAATGGCTTTTAGTTTGTTTTCCAAATTGACATGAATCACATATTTTATCTTTTTCATATTTTTGTTTAGGTAGGCCTCTAACCAATTCTTTAGCAACTGAGATTGTTTATGTGATCTATTCCTACATGAGCTAATCTCCTATGCCACAACCAGTTGTATCATGCACCACACTAAGACATTGCATATCTTGTTCCATAACATCACATAAATTAAGAATATACACATTATTATGTCTAGATCGGTAAGAACTACTTTGCTAACTATTTGGATCAATAACAACACATTTTTTCACGTTTAAACAACACATCAAGATTTCTATCACTATTTGACTTACTAATCAAATTGAATTTCAAATCATCAATCAAGCACATTTCAATCACATTGCTATTATTATTTGCTACATTTCCAACGCCATTATTTTTCCTTTCTTATCATTTCCAAAAAGTCACATGTCCTTTATTTCTTGTTTCCAAGTTACTAAGCAATAAGGATTACCCGGTCATGTGTCTTGAGCATCCACTATCAGACACATTTTGTGTCCAAATTGTATTTTTTAAACAACCTACATTCAAGATCAATGTTGACTTAAGTTACTTACGGTCTGCAACATTGATACTCTTTTTATCCAATTTTGATCCATTTTTAACTTCCATTCTTGCATAGCTTTCCTAGAGGTATGTCCCTTCTTACACAATATCACAATTACAGATATTTGAAGGATGTGAATTTTTTGATAGGATATGATCTAGTATAGCCAAACCTAGGTTCAAATATGCATGTTATGATCATATTTATGATTTTGTGTATTATGATTTTATGTCTATGATTATGGTTAGGATTGTCTATGTGAATGATGGTTCTATCATTAGACTTACTTACTCCTTTTTGAGTATATGAATATGAGCTGTTTTTGCCGATTTGGATTTTGACTTTGACCTATTTCATGTGAGTATCCTATCCAATTAACTACTTCCCATCTTTGATTTCCTAAAAGGTTTCTAAGTTGTTCTTGCCTTGTGTGAATTTTGCTAGACATTCACTAAGGTCTTCATTCTCTTCTTTAATCTATGTGTTCTTTCTTAACTTCATCATACTTTTTTAACCTCTTCCTTAACCTTGCTACTTTCTATTTTCAAGTTTTCATTCTCAGTTTTTAATGCACTATTTTCTTTTTCTAAATAATCATGCTTAATGATTAACTCTTCATTGCTAATTGTAACTTCTTCCACTTTAGCCTTTAGCTTTTTGTTTTGAATTTTTGCTTTCTTTAGCTCATCCACTAGCTTAGTCATATATAATTCAAGTTCATCTTGTTCATAGTAATCATCATCATTATCACTAGAAGAAAGACTTACCTCATGGTCTTCAAATCCCATGAAACACATGTTAGCAACCCCTTCTTCTTCTCCTTCGGTTTCTTCTTCGGATTGGTCATCATCCCAAGTGACCTTGAAGCTTCTTCCTTTTCCTTTCTTGTCTTGTTTGAACTCCTTCTTTCTTCTTGGACAATCTGCAACAAAATGTCCAGGTTGATTACATTCAAAACATTTATTCACTTTTGAAGTTTCTCCCTTTTCTTTCATCCAATCTTTGTTCCTAAAATTCCTTCCTTTGTTAAACCTATTTTTCCTACTTTGTATCATCCTAGATAATTTTCTAGTAAGAAATACAATGTCATCATCATCATGTTCATTTATATCTTCCTCATCTTCCTCATTTTCATTTTCATTCTTTGACACTTTAAGTGCTATGTTCTTTTTAGCTTTGGTGTCTTCTTCTTTTTGAATTTTAGATTTTATCTTCAACTCATATGACATAAGAGAACTAATTAGTTGATCAATAGGTAGTTCTCTCAAATTTTTAGCTTCCTCAATAGCTATAGCTTTTGACTCCCATTCCTTAGGTAAAGAATTCAATATCTTTCTATTTTGTTCACCTAAGGGATAAATTTTACCAAGGTTCTCCAAGTCCTTAATTATGCTATTGAATCTACAAAACATTTTATCAATTGATTCATTTGCTTCCATTTTAAAGCTTTCATATTGTGTCACAAGCAATGATTTTTTTTCTTCTTTAACATCTTCGGTTCCTTCATGAATCTCCCTAAGTTTCTTCCAAATGTCATGTGCATTTTTACAACCTTTAACTCTACTTGACTCATTAACATCTAGAGAGTTATACAAAGCATTTGTGGCTTTAGCATTTAGGGTGAGGTTTTTCCTATCGGTTTCGGTGAGTTCACTATTTTTCTTTTCTCTAGTTTCACTCCCTATAGTTATCTCAGCTTTATAAGGTCCTTCCTCAACAATATACCACATCTCAATATCAATGGATTTTAGATAGATTTCCATCCTATCTCTCCAACTACTATAATTGTTTCCATTAAACATTGGTGGCCTAGAGATAGATGTCCTCCTAAACATAGCGATTGTTGTTGCCGATAATCTTTACTCTAAGGTGGTTAGGCTAAGCAAATAGAGACCACAGGCTCTTGATACCCAATTGTAGCTATAAGACACCTGAAGAGGGGGGGGGGTGAATTAG
The DNA here is from genome assembly GCA_016586305.1 of Ophiorrhiza pumila. Lineage (NCBI taxonomy): Eukaryota > Viridiplantae > Streptophyta > Magnoliopsida > Gentianales > Rubiaceae > Ophiorrhiza > Ophiorrhiza pumila. The sequence continues at coordinate 51,418,557 of BLIW01000006.1, read as the reverse complement.
GTTTCTAAAAAATATTTTAATAATCAACTCCAAATTCAATAAACAATGAATAATTAATATGAATCGCCACAACTGTAAAGTTTTGATATTTCAAGATGTATGACAACAATCACAATACTTTCAATTGTCTCAAAAATAATCAAAGCATAAATGAATCCAAAATAAGTGCAGAAAATTAATCAATAAAAATCAAGAACAAATAGATCTTTAGTGGTTCACAGTTTCTCCCGCCTGGGAGCACTCATCATCTCACACCTAAGTTTCCCAGACCTTAGGATTTCAAACCTTTCACTATAAACTGATCTTTTTCTTGTGGAAAGATCAAAAGAACACTTTACAACCCAAGTTTCCTAACTAGGATTTCAACCAAGGCTCAACTTTACACTAGCAATTCCAAGCTTTGTGTACAAGGTTTTACTCCTATTGAGAAACCTCTTACAATCACACTTAAAGGATGTTTGAAGATGAAGTACAATCCCACAAATTGGGTAGATATTGATGCTGATTAGCTCACAAGATGATTCAATCAATAATGATTACAACTCAACCTATATAACTTAAGAATATGTATATACTCAAATTAAGGCTCAATAAATCAATCTTTTTGTAGCTTGATGAATAAGATGAAGAGCAAGAGTTGTAATGATATTTTTCAAGATAGGAAGCTCAAAGAATCAATGAAGAAGTGTATCAACGTTTATGCATTGGGTAGTATATATCCCTAGAGAAATGACAAAAAAACGTCTATGTTGAATTTTAAAAACTAGCCGTTGAGAGTTTCGGACGCTAGTTTCGGACGGATGAGCCGTCCGAAACTCTCCTCTGCAGCTTCCATTTTCTGACTCCAAAAACCAATTCTCTGGAAAGTTTCGGACGGTAGTTTCGGCGTCGAAACTAAGCACAAGGCGTCCGAACTTTGATTTTTCATTCCTTTTTCATTTTCGTTGTTCAATCACTTTTGTAACAAAGTGTGTCTTTGTGGCAAGTGCTTTAAAACATTTTGAAGTTCATTTGAGTACTACCTATATTTAGAAAACATTTTTACTTGAGCCTTAAACAAGTAATTCATTTTCTTGAGTTATTTAACAATTAGGGTTTAGGATTGGATTTTGACCTAGTTTACCAATCTTGTATTTCCTTTGCATTCCACATGTACTCTTCATTTGAATTGATCTCCATGCTTGACTTCTTTGAATATCTATTACATTGAGACACTTTTGAACCATTAGCATAAACATAATTGTTTTGTTATATCATCAAATAAGTAAGATTAAAACCCTAGGTTTCACAGTACATATATAACTAAAAAGAACCATTGATTGATTCGTTCCTCATGAAGTATGAGTGTCAAGACTTTCAGGAATCTTTGCATATTGCTTGAATGTTCAAAAGGGTAGTTATAAATGTTTCTTTCTTCATGAAAATAAGGCCAAATTAAGAAACTTCATTTTCTGGCAATCAAACGCGATTTTGAAGTTGGACAAATCTTTCTGATTCTCTAAACTTTACAGATTTGTCCCATTTGAATGCTGGAGATTAATATGCATGTTGTTTGGAATAGAGAATATCTACAATTAAAGTACCCTTTAGGTACATCTGGCAAAAAAATCATTGTTTCTTTGAATATGTGCCCATAATATTGCACTGATTCTTGTAAGCAAGCTGTGACAATTTCCCTTCATGTCTGATCCTGTGCTGTATTTTACTTCCAATGCTGCATTGGATGCTGATGGTTTTAACTGTGCAATCTTTTAAGAGCTAAACAATAGAACAGTGGAAATGCACAAGAAAATACTATTCTGAAATGAAATTTCATTTTTTTGTTCATTTCAAACGCCAAAATTCTTTGGTCAAGTTATTTCCAACTACGACAATGTGCCCATTTGCCATCGTTTGGGATATATTGCATTGTTCATCTTATGACTATTGATAAGAAAGTGAAATATTGAAGCATCTTTACTTTGCATCCATTTTTCTGCTTGTTTATTTTCTCTTTAATTCCCCCTTTTATCGAATATTATACAGAAAAGAAAATCTTGTTGAAGCATTAGCATCCATGAAAAGAAGAAGCTGACTGAAGTTCTTTATTAACAAATTTGAAGAATGCCCTCTTCGTTCAACTTAAGTTGTTGCATGTATGAATGGTTTATGAGCTTGAAGAATAATAATCATTTTCAATGTTTAAAGAGAAGAGAAAAATCTGTCACAACTCATAAATATCACAATCTCATGGCGAGAGATCAAAATTTCTTTATTGTGCAAGCCTGCAAAGTATTTCAAATTCACCATTAGTTTTAATGCAACTGTATTAGCACTAAAACCCTTGAACTTGCAACTTTTCCAACAATTTTACACAAGGCAGAAACGAATTTACCTGAACTAATTCAAATGTACTAAAAGAATTTACCTGAACTAATTCATCAGCAGCAGATGCAGAAGCAGGCAGTTTATCCCTGGGAAGAATCCGAATCTGAGCTCCACTTTCTGAAGCCATTTGTTTAATCACACTACCTGCTTTCCCTAATAAGCAGCCTATTTGGCCAGAAAATATAAGTAATCTCACAATAAGTTTTTTGTTTACCATTTGGGAGAGGAGAGGCGAGAGATGAGGGATGAGATGAGTTTGGGAGTGGTGAAGAGGTGAGAGAGCATTAATTAAATGCTGACAAATTCGGCGGAAGCTACAGATTTCGGCGGAGAAGGTGATGGATTTGACAAGGATAAGCCAGCTAATAAAAAGAGATGGCCAGCAGCAGAAGAAGAGAAAACGGCGTAGTTTGCGTAGAAGGGGACGTTCCTTTGAAAAGCGCACGTGACCAAAGCTGGTGGCATGTGCCGTGGTCGTCCATCCTTCCATGGTTATATTATTTATCTTAATAACATTAAACCATCATGGTACCATTACAATTCCAGATAAATCAATTAACTTGAAACTGCTAGTGCCACAATCCATTGGGAAAACTTCATTGACAAGGTATACAAACAACAGCATACATAATGTTCTACACAAAATCAATCCATAGATATGTCATTAACTACTCAACTGAAGTTCTTAATTTCCTAGAAGTGCCCAAAAAAATACAGAAAAAAAGCATTTGACAGAAATATAATATTTTAAAGATAGCAACCAAAACAAACCAGTGAAATGCTTAAGATTTCCAGACGTACTTCCGTCAATGTATGGCCAACCACATATTGCCTTCTTTACAGATAAAATATAACTATACAATGAGCTTCTTCTATGAACACAAAAATACTGTACCAAACTTTGCTCCCATGCAAATTCAAGATACATATCAGCAAAAATATACATGTCACATGTGATATGGGGTATTGTTCTGGTGTTTGATTAATCCAATGAAACATATTATCATTTCCACATACCTTCAATCCAACTGCGGCTAGAGTTTCTGCTACAAGCTTTGAAATTTGATCAGGCGACATGGTGGAATTCTCATATCTGTTACATTGAAGGACAATAGATAAGGGGTCAAACTACAACCAAAAAAAGCTTTTTTAGCAGTGACAAAATGTGAACTTTAAGTTTTGAGGAGAAAAAAGTCAAAACTGAATGTTGTTTAAGCAATTTAGATATATCTTTCAAAAGGAAACCAACATTCTCACGAACAGTTAGAGAATCAAAAAGTGCTGCACTCTGGAACACCTGTTATAAGTAGAACAAATTAGAGGTTTGTTTGAGATCATTTCATAATGGATCCCAGAAGAGCTTAAAAAACAAGTCAATCAAAGTTACTTACTAAGCCAATCCGAAGACCGGAATTTTCCTCGTCACTGACTAAACCATGGCGTATTTTGCCACGTATTAAAACCTCACCCTACTCATAACACCCAGCCCGTTAAGCAAGCAATCAGGAAAATAAAGTCAGATCAAGCACAACTCATTATAGTTAATTAAACAAAACTGAGACTACGTTGTTGAGCCAACAGCTGAATTGCATTACAAAGAATACCTTGTAGGGAGCAAGAAGTCCAACCATAATCTTCAGTATTGTTGATTTCCCAGTACCAGAAGGCCCTATGATTCCAACAGCCTCTCCATGTCTAATCTATACATGTTAACAAAGTCTTGAAATAACTTACAGAATAATTAAGTCCTAAAAAACGTTGAACCAGATCCATTACTTAACAAGAATTTGTCCCCTTATTGCAACGAAAGGATGTTCCAAGATCTTTGATAACTATATAAATTAATCTTCTGCCCCAAACACGTCTCTTTATCAACTTCGAAATGACCAAACATTTTGCAATATTCCCTAATTAGATTCCTCTTAAGTGTTCTGAGATACAGACAAAACTTATAAATTAACTAAGGCCCATTCAACATGTCTAAAACCTATTTCAATATGCATAACATAACCAGTAGGTGGAAATTATGAGCAATGACCTCTGAGTTGGATAACTACCAAATTCTGAAATGCTATTTAAGTTTCTCTCATCTATCCTCAGTGCAACTTCAAGTCTTGTGCTGTCAAATTTTTGATTTTATCGCTTGCATTTTACAAATGCTTAAATATACTGTTGAACGAAATCCGAAATATACTTCCAACATTTAAGGGACTCGAGAGATGCATTTGTAGTATTGGCAACAATTTTCTCCAACTCTTGTCAGTTTCCTTCCTTAGTTTCATTTCCAAAGAAGGATCTACTGATTGTGCATTATTAATATTTTCAGTACTCGTCATAACAATCGAGGGAGACGAAGGGTTTTGGAAGGAGAGATCGCACCACTGCTTAATATAACAAAACAGAGTCACCATCTATGAACCGCCCCAATAAAAAATGGAAACAGAAACTATTATATTATATAAGAAATTCAATATATGTAATGTAGCTAACTATACACACGTATGAAACGGGGAAAATATTATAGAGATTCGAAAATAATGACATAAAATCAAATGTAAAGATCAATGCAAACATGCAATACCACTGACATTTCATTACAATACCCACGACATTCAACAATTTTTTTTGGACGAAAATAAACAGACAACCAAGTGCTATGTGATGGACCTTCATAATAGATACAATAATGGAATTTTTCCAACTCTCCTTCTTCAATGTCAAGCATTAATTCATTGTAAGATCAAATGAACAGAATGCTCAAATTTAAAATATATTTTCTTCTCAATGGAATGCAAAATACAAAAGCATATCTATCTCATGTCCAGGTTGAGGACCATAACAAGTTTCAAATTTCAGAAACAACTAAATATCATCTATTTTTATGATGAGGAAAATCTCTAACTAATTGGAATAAGAAATTCAGCCAACAATTGTCAAGAGAATTGTGTATGAGCAATTTATTTGTATCACCCAATTATTCAGCTCATTTCAGGTTCTAACATTTTCTCACTCTTCATGGATGTGAAGTACGATAATACACAAAAAAAATTTAAAGCATAAAAGAACTGTAGAACTTTTGTTTGGACGATGTCACATGCATAATGTGTACCAAAGTACATGTTGGATTTAATCATGTCAAATTTATAGATGTTGCAGTCAATATTGAGTAATACTGAATATTGAATAATTTTTAATTTCATCATATCATTGCAAAATCTCTCGCCACGTACCAGCATATCCACTAAGTACATGGGATTTCGTCATGTCTTGTTTATGCATTATGGCAATTAACTTTCTGAAATCATTCACTCTAATACATACCACTTGAGTTAAGAACGTTGTACAAGTTACAATTTTTATTGAAAACCAAAAGATTATCTGCAAGCCTCGAATTAAATAAATTCAATTTCAAAAAGAAGAAAATTTTCTAAACATTCAAGTAGTGCTACAACCCAAAACTAATCAAATTTTTCTTATTAAATGAAGTGTTGCAAAACTAAATACTCAATTAATCCATGACAGAAGGAAGCAGAAAAAGTTTGTTAAACAGAAAAGTACCTCATCTATTGAAATTCTTACTCCAAGTTTTGATGAAGTGGAACATAAATTAGCAAATCGCCTCAAGTCTCTTTCAGCAATCTTAGGAAGAATATACTCATCTAAGATGAAAAAATAAGACTTGTAGAGGTAGAAAATAAGGCAGAAGCTCAACGGGACATATTTTTATACAAAAGAGAAGACTACCTGTCTTCTCAGGAGGCCAATCAAAAAATTGAGTGCAAATCTACTGAAGTTAGTTATGATTAAATGGATAAATGGTCAGAACTCTGCAAGAAAGAGAACAAGAAAAAATAATTGTGGTCTTTCTAACTTGTCTCAATAAACACGGCGGGACACATGCCATCAGGCCAGGTTTAGAGTCCATGGTACACAAATTTCAGAAGACATAAAAGAGCAAAACTTCCTACTTAAAGCAGTAATTAAGCAAAAGAACAGATGATAGCAAGTTCAAGCAATGGATCAATACCTATACACGGCATCTGAGTCAGCTGGGTGGCACTTTGGCTTCAAGTATGCATTGATCACTTGCAAGATCTCATTATTCGTTTGTAAGTTGATTTCCTTCCCTATTGAAAAATGATTTATCAATCAAAATGGATTAGCCACAACTTTCATACCAGACAACCATGAAATCATCCACTCAGTTATCTTTTGGACTAATAAGTTTCAACAACATTCATTGCAGTAAGACATAAACTGCATAAGATCTTGCTGAAAGAATACAATTGAAGTTCATTGCAGAGAGTGAGTAGAGGTAGTTAAGATATACAGGCAGTATCTACTATTACTCTTTTATTTACACAACAGACAACAATATAATTCAGGTGAACTAAGATTCTAAGGGCAAATGTGAAACCTTGAATTATAATATAACAATAGTAATAACAAGAAGAAAGCAAAGACACCAGATGTATATGTGTTTGACATGTAATTCTTCCAAATATAAATTCCAATAAATGTCATCAAATCTAACTTTATTACCTAGTCCATACTATTAAAGCATTGTAACCAATGGGCAGACAACAAATGTAGGCTATTTTTTAAATTAACAAATCACAGCTTTATTTGACTCACCATTGGCATCCCTTGAATAATTCTCACTTGAAATGCGGCCCTGATTTTTTGAACCTTTTACTTTCTTCATGAACGAGAGTCCCTCTGATGCAATTTGTTGAAGCACAGAACTATCACCAACAGATTTAACTATCTGACAAGCTGACTCCTGTAGTTCAGGCACGGATTAAAATCTATTTTACCACATTATTGTATCTCGTAAAAGGTATCTCTGATTGAAGGGAAAAATACTTGTTTCAATCTTATAGGGAAAACATTTTCAAGCTTACCCGACCAAGACCATACACCCCTTGGGAGTAATCACCACCAAGAATAACACCTAAAGTAATCTGAAGATCATTAATTACCAAACTTGTTACTAAAGAAGTATAAGAATACAATAAAAAATTCAAAAGTAACTTATATTACAAATCTGTAAAAGCTTGACTGAAATCGCCATAGCAGGAATATGTCATTTGGTGAAGGAATCAGAAAACTTTTATTCTGCAGCAACAATGGATCTAATGTAGAAGCTTTTTTATTTCTTCAGAAAATAGTTTGTCTAGGATTAAAAACCTTCCTGGTAAAAGAAACCCTGAGAATCAAATCATTTTAAATGAAAAATAGAAACATGATAATTTAAATAGTTTTCCTACATATCTAAAGAAATTTCAAAGGTTTAGTCAATGGATAAATTTTGCATTGAATTTCAACTGCACTTCACAAAACAGTTTATTTTCTCGAAACATCCATTTTAATCTTGAAATCATGATAACTGCAATCCTGAATACAAACATTTCATTCTTGCCAAAACTCATGAACGCAAATTTCTTTTGTTTTTCAACACCTGAAATAAAAGGCCTATGCATAAGAAATTAGTATGTTTGTAGAGATACTCCATAAATAAGTCTCCAGGGAAAATGGATACCAAGGAATTCCTCCCAAAGCCTAGTTTTCTCTCAATATCAGCCATTTCATAACAAACAACATAACCGCCTTGACCTAAACTCAAAAGATGTTCAATAGTGGTAAAAAAATCGTTAGGGGATGATTAAGGCTTAGAGTATAAAATATTCAAGATACTTACCAAGACAAATATCTTTGTACACTGTCCTAGCACCAAACAGGAAAGCATCACAATCTGAAGTGAAACACGCATCCTCGAAATCATAATAAGAAAAAGGTGTTAGGGAATAAACGAATCTCACGTTGTATCTAATAGCCCAAAAGAATAGATGATAGTAACGAAAAAAATAAATGGGACAATGGACACAAAGATTTACGTGGTTCGGTCAATATGACCTATGTCCACGGCCGGAGGCGGTGCCAAAATTCACTAATATGTGGAAACAAAATACAAAGGTAGAACACAAAAGTTCTACAAAGCCTTTCTGAAATCAAAAGAAATGAAAGAAGGATTCTAAGAGAAAAAGGAATGAGAGAAAGCTTTCTAGGCTGATGCTTTGGGAATGAATTTTGTGCTTCAGCAATGCTCTATTTATAGGCATATTTTGAGGCGAAAAATGATTGTAGCTTTTACGTCAATGCATGGAGCCCCATTCTTCTTATTAAGTCAGCCAAATGGAGTTCCATCCTTCTTCAATTTTGGTGGGTGAATTGATGCAGGACCATTTATTACAAATCTCCACCTTGGTCTGCATTCCAAAAATAGCAACTTTAATCAAACACACCTGCACGGCACAGCCCCAATGGGCTGAATCACAAATTATGAACACCAATCGAGTCCAAGCACTGCTTGAACTTGTATACTAGAAGAGCTTTCGTAAATATATCGGCAGGATATCCTTAGTATTGATCTTCTGAACAAGGACCTTCTTCCTCAGCAACGGTATTCTCGAATGAAATGATATTTAATATCAATATGCTTCGTCCGCTCATGATACCATCTGGTCTTTAGTCAAATGAATTGCACTTTGACTATCACAGTAAATGGTAGTAATCTCTTCTTGTAGAGTTAATTCGCCGAATAGACCTCTCAACCATAAAGTTTCTTTGATTGCCTCTGTAGCTGCCCATATATTCTGCTTCAGTAGTGGATAAAGCCACTACATGTTGTAGAGTAGCTTTCCAGCTAATTGCACAACCTCCAATGCAAAATACATAACCTGTAAGAGACCCTGCGCTTATCAAGGTCACCGGCGTAGTCCTGAATCTACAAAACCAACCAAAGTGTTGTTGGTTCTACCGAACTCCAAACAAGAGTTTGAAGTACCCTTCAAGTATCTGAGTATCCATTTCACAGCCTGCCAGTGTTCTTTGCCTGGATTTGCCATATACCTGCTAACAACACTAACTGCTTGTGAAAATATCTGGACGAGTACAAACCATCGCATACATGATACTGCCAACGGCACTAGAATAAGGAACACGTGCCATATACTTTCCTCTTCCTCTGATTTGGTGATTGAGCAGCAGATAGCCTAAAATGGCTAGCGAGAGGAGTACTGACTGGTTTGGCATCCAACATGCCCAAATCTCTCCCAAAACTTTCTTAAGGTAACCTTCTTGATCAGATATAATTTTCCAACTCCTCTATCTTGTCTTATCTCCATACCAAGAATCTTCTTAGCTGCTCCCAAGTCTTTCATTTCAAATTCACCTTTCAATAAGGCCTTCAACTGGTGAATTTCTGCAAGATTCTTAGCCGCAATGAGCATGTCCATCAACATATAACAAAAGATAATGAATGAATTATCTTTTAACTTCCGGAAGTAAACACAACTATCATACATGCTCCTGGAGAAATCATGACCCAACATAAATGAATTCAAACCTCTTATACCACTGTCTTGGAGATTGTTTCAATCCCATACAAGGATTTCTTCAATTAGCAAACATGATCTTCCTTACATTCAAATTCAAAACCTTCAGGTTGTTTCATATAGATCTGTTCATCTAATTCACTCGTGTTAAGAACGCTGTCTTAACATCAAGCTGTTCCAATTCCAAGTCAAACATGGCTACTAAATGCAAGCAATACACGAATTAGAGCTATGTTTTCAACAACAGGTGAGAAAACATCATTAAAAATCAACCACCTTGTACCTGACTATAGCCCTTTGCAACTAATCGTGCCTTATACCTTGCATCGTCAACACCTGAATTACCTTTTTTCTTTTGAAGACCCATTTGCAACCAACAATTTTCTTTCCTTTCGGCGGCGACACAAGATCCCAAGTACCATTCTTGTGTAGAGATTCCATTTCTTCATTCATGGCCACCACCCACTTATCTGAATCAGGACCTGAAATTGCCTCTGTGTATGTGGAAGGTTCTCCGTCTCTATTTGTTTCCTGTGCCGTTGATAAAGCATATGCAACTAAATTTGCCAAATTTGCATACCTCTATGGTGGTCGAATCTCTCGTCTTGGTCTATCTCTGGCTATGGAATATTCTTCTTCTACTGGTTCATCTTCAACAAGGTCTGGATCTGGTTCATCACCTTGGTCTGTAGAAGATCTTTGAGAAGGATTGAAATTCATGACCTCTAACTCCACCTGTTTTTGTGTGCTATCTTCTTTTTCTAAATTACAAGGATTACAAATTTAGGTGATTTGGGATCAGGACAAAATAATCTGTATCCTTTCACCCCTGAAGCATAACCGAGGAAAATACATTTTCTAGCCCTAGGCTCTAACTTTCCCTCATTTACATGCATATATGCTGGACACCCAAATATTCTTAAATTTGAGTAATTAGCAGGAGTACCTGACCACACTTCCTCTGGAGTCTTGAAATCAATAGGAGCACACGGAACACGATTGACAATATGACAAGCTGTAGCGATGGCTTCCGCCCAAAAATCTGAAGTCAACCCAGCATTTGAGATCATACACCGAGCTCTTTCCAAAAGAGTCCGGTTCATAGGCTCAGACACACCATTCTGTTGAGGCGTCATTCTAACGGTACGATGTCGAGCAATTCCTTAATTTTTACAGAATTCATTGAATTCTGTTCCACAAAATTCCATGCCATTATCTGTCCGCAGCCGCTTAATGTGTTTTCCTGTCTGCTTTTCAATCAAAGCTTTCCATTGTTTAAATGTTAGGAAAACATTATTTTTATTCTTCAAGAAATACACCCAAACCTTTCTTGAAAAAATCATCAATAAAAGTTAACATATACCTTGCACCACTTTAGAAGGAACACGAGAGTCCCCCAAAGATCAGAATGAATATAATCCAAAGTACCTTTTTTTTATGCACTGCAGGTGACTGAAACTGACTCTTTTCTGTTTCCCCAATATACAATGTTCACAAAAGTTCATCCCTTACCAGTACTATTTGTCCACAAAAGTAGGCCCCTGTTGCTTAACAACGTTAAGCCCTTCTCACTCAATGTGTCCCAAACGCATATGCCACAATTTGGTGATGTCGGTATCTGATGATACGGAGACTGCTGCAGTACCTGAAACTGTAGATCCCTGCAAGATATACAAACTACTAGACTTGCAAAGCTTTCATCAATACAAGAGCACCTCGTGAAATTTTTAAACTCCACCTTCAGCCGAATACCTGTACCCGAGAGAATCAAGGGGTACCTAAGAGATGAGATTTTTCTTCAAATGTGGGAACATGTCTAACATTTGTGAGTGTTCTAACAATATCCATCATAATTCTTTATCTGGATTGTTCCCTACCAACAACTTTACATGGAGCATTATTCCCCATCAAAAACAATCCTCACCATCATATTTTTCATACTGTGGAGAAATAATCCTTTTCAGGACTCATGTGGTAAGAACAACCAGAACGTAGAATCCAACTTCATCTTATAGACCTAACTTTATTGTTGTTGCTACAAACAAAGTTCCATCATGCTTCTATCTGCAACGTACAACTTAGCTTCGGCCATGTTGCTGTGAATCTGCTCAATTTTTATATTTTTTCTTTATTTTTTTCAGTGTTGTAACAGTCAGGCCTTATGTGCCCCTTTTCTCTTGGCGAAATATTTGACGAAAATCTTTATTTTATGTTGGATTTTAGCACCTGCTTTTAGATCCACTATTATCAAAATTTCTATTTTTCAGGTCTCCCGTATCACTAAGTCCCTGCCCCGTGACTTTCACTAGTCTCTTCCTGTGCTATCTTCTATCAATCTGTTCTTTAGTGATTTTAAAAGAAGATTTTTACATGAGTATATGAACAGATTCCTCTCCAGCCATAAATCTATGGTAATCAACGAAAATGTTCTAAATGACTGTGAAGGAGAGCATAAACAACAAAATGGCTTGATGCACTCATCTTCCCATCTTACACATCTACAATTCTCCAAATCCAAAATAATGGAATCTAATTTATCAAGATGTGAGATAATAGATGTACCTTCCACTCATTTTTAAACATGTTACAATTACTTTTGCTTCAAATAAAGCCGATTCTTCCACAGTCCTATTTCATATACATAGACTTTAACATGTCCCACATGCCTTTGGCTGTCTTTTCACCGGCAACTTCCTGCAAAACCTCGTTAGAGAGATTTAATATAATAGCTGATCTAGCATTTTTTCTTCTAGATCCCAAGAATCTTTGTGGCGTCATTTCTGGTGGATTTTTCTCTACTCCTTCAAGAGCTAATCACACCCATCCCTGAATTAGAATGGCTTCCATTCTGAGTTGCCATGTACCGAAGTTGATACTCCGGTCAAACCTTTCATAGAGATCTTAGTTTACTGTCATCGTGGCTAAACAGATCTAAAAGAGATATGGCTTCTGATTACCAATTTGTTAGGGAAAACGAATCTCACGTTGTTCTAATAGCCTAAAGAATAGATGATAGTAACGAGAAAAATAAATGGGACAATGGACACAAAGATTTACGTGGTTCGGTCAATGTGACCTATGTCCACGGCCGGAGGAGGTGCCAAAATTCACTAATATGTGGAAACAAATACAAAGGTAGAACATAAAAGTTCTACAAAGCCTTTCTTGAAATCAAAAGAATGAAGAAGGATTTCTAGAGAAAAGGAATGAGAGAAAAGCTTTCTAGGCTGATTGCTTTGGGATGAATTTTGTGCTTCAGCAATGCCTCTATTTATAGGCATTTTTGAGGCGAAAAATGATTGTAGCTTTTACGTCAATGCCATGGAGCCCCATTCTTCTTATTAAGTCAGGCCGAAATGGAGTTCCATCCTTCTTCAATTTTGGTGGGTGAATTGATGCAGACCATTTATTACAAAAGGTAATAGTGATATGTGTGATGCTGACGTTGTAAGTTGGGCTGATTGAGAAAAATAAGAAGACAGAGGAAATTGTAGATTAGCACAATCAAGAAGTTTTCAGTTTCTAAGCAAAGCGAAATTGGGATTTAGCATATAAAAAGTGAAGATTAATGGCAGCTTACTGTGGTTGATAAAGGTTAAAAGGTGTTTCTCCTTGATCAGAACTTCCTTTATCTCCAAAAACAATTTCTTCCAATTCCATCATGCCCCAAAACAGCATGGAAAAAGAATTGCAGCAAGGCCTTTTCTTGCTAATGTGCTAGGACTGATATATTATCCCTGCCTAGGTCCAATAGACATTAGGTAGCAGCACCATCCAAAAATCCACCAGTTGTATTATTCCACAGCTGAAATATAAAGAAACATCATGAGTTCATAATCTCAAGTATCAGAAGTAGTATATTGTTACGAAATATTGCCAATATTCAGCCACAAAAACATCTACAGAGCTGAATCAGGAAAGCAATAAAATTCATTTACAAGCAGTAGCCAACTGGCAAGTAAGATTAAAGTCCACAGTAGTATGTTAATCAAGAAAACGTAACAAAAAAATCTAGCTAAGAATGTCTCTCGCAACGGTGATTACATTAAGAACAAGAAGAATCCCTACAGTTGGTAACTGGAAGCATCAAAAGATCAGATGATTTGAAAAAGGAAAAACAAAAAGATCTTCACATGTATACGTATGAGTAGTATATTATATTAAGTGTGTGAAAATATATGTGTATATGTAAATATATAGAGTGTGTGAAATATGTTTAGTATTTGTAATATATAGAATGTGGAAAATATGTGTAATATGAGTAAATATGTATGTATTTGTAAATAATGTTAATATGTATTAAATATATGTTTTGTGTGAAAATGTGTGCACTATGTGTAAATATGTATATAGCGTATAAAATGTATTAAGTACATATAAATTATATAGTTTGCCAAAATGTCTGTAGTATGGATACAAATCTATAATGTATGAAAATGTATGTAGTGTGGTATAAATATGTATAGTGTGTGAAATATGTTTATTATATATAATATATGTAATGTGCCAAAATGTGTAAATATGTGTAAAAATATTTAGTGTGTGAAAATGCGGGTAATATTTGTAAAGATATATAGTGTGTAAACAATTGCGGAGCATGTATGTGCCAAAAATATATGTTAATATTTGTAAAAATATATCATTTGTCACAATATATATAGTATGTGTACATATATATAGTAATCTAAAATACATTATATATGGTCACCTATTTTTCTGTCAACAAATTTTGTATATTTATAATATTACAACAAAAATGTGCACAATAATATTCCATTTTGCTTTAATTACAAATTTCATACATCTCACTTATAAAATTATAATCATCAATAACTATACATATTCAATTCAAATTTTTTTTTTCGATTTGACTAATAATCATCAATAACTATACATTTACTCATTCAAAGCAAAATTCCAGACATGTGCATATTTATATTTTATTTATATATACTACACAATTGTCCACCCATTATACATATTTACAGTCGCTATTTATACTTATTTATGGATACTATACAATTTTGACGCGCTATAAATATTTATACTTACTTCCTATATTTTCACACAAATTACATATTATGGATACTATGCACATTTCACACATCATATATATATATATATATATATATATATATTTTATTTCACAAATTATTCGTATTTTCATATTATACACATTTCCAAACAATATACATACTTAGATTTATTTTACATTTTTTTATTTAATAATATTGTGCATTTACATATACTTTAATCATTTACGTATTGTATATGCTTTGCGTATTTTTTCACGGTATATATATTAATATATGCTTCACAATTTCTATCATACTACAAACATTAGGACATACTATGCATAGGGTATATTTTCACAACACTATTTTTCTTTACATACTACACATATTTATATATACGTACATGATTAAACATTTTTGCATATGAACACAGTTCGTTAGATTATGAAACATATTTGTTCTTAACATTTACTGTCAAATTATTATAATTCGTTATTAAATTATAATTTATTATCAATTTTAAGGTTGCTTACTACAACTTAATCATTTCTAATATAGATTTATACTTACTATGCGCATTTTCAAACCCTATACATTTAAAACATTTTCGTCAACTATACATTTTTATACATATTTACAAATATGATTTACATTTTCAAATACATACATTACACATTATAAGACAATATATATTTTCACATACTATGCATATTTACACATTTTGACATATTTTATATATTTACACGTACTATACACCTTTTAAATATACACTTTTTTGCATTGCATATGTGTAATATGTATAAATATATGTTGTGTGTGAAAACATGTGCACTATGTGTATATATTTATACATATTACACGCATTCGCATACATGTTATATATTACCCATATTTTCACATTCTATACATATTACGCATATTATACCAATTTTCGCACACCATAGATATTTACCTATACTTCATAAAGTATACATTTTTACTATACACATTATACACTTTTTTGCACAATATTCATATGTATACATACCTTACACATATTCACACACGATAAATATTTAAACATTTTATGCACTATACATATTTACATATTTTTACGCACTATACATATTTACACATTCAACACAAAATTTCAAACATATACATATTTATATATACTACACACTTTTTTCACCCACTATACCTATTTAGAGTCAATAAACACGTATTTACACATATTACATAATTTTCATGCACTCCATATATTTATACATACTAAATGTATTTTTTTTCACATTATACATATTTATACTTATTGCGTATATTTTCACAGTGTTTACATTTTATGTATACTATTCACATTTCACACATTATACATTTTTTATTTACCTCACACATTATTCATATTTATTCATAATATACACATTTTCAAATAATATACATATTTACATATACTTTACATATATATATATATATTTATTTATTTATATTGCGTATTCACATATACTTTACATACTTTACATATTTTCGCACACCTTATATATTTATACACAGTTCACAAATTTCTTGTATACTATGCATATTAGCGCATACTATGCACACTATACATTTTTACAGCTACTAAACAATTTTTCACAAACTATACATTTTTATGTGTACGTACACAATTCACTACATTGTCACACACTTTCGTTGTTTAACATTTAATATAGAATGTTAATAACTCATTATTAAATTCTAATTTATTAGCAATTTCAAGATTGCTTACTGCAAGTTAATCATTTCTAATTACTCGTACAATTTTCCTCAGGGCAAATCACACCGCGCGAGCGCGGTGTAATCTACTAGTTATTATTGATTGAGTTGTACAATGTAAATAATCATTGACCCTCGTCGTCTTGCATATATTTCCGCAGATGCTGTTGGAAACTTGTTTTGTATAAGTAAAATAAAAATGGAGGCGGTGGTATGTCATCGCACTCTCTCTGAATATTATCTATTCTTTTTGTTTCCAATACTTTCTCCAGTTCCACACCCACCAAAAATACAATTAATGATTTCAACACTTTATTACTTTCATATCTCAGACTACCCAACATAAAACTAACAATTTGTCAATAATGGAGCAGTTACAATTTGTTTTTTCTCATTAAGATGCTTATTAAGTTTGATGTCTTATGATGATGGTTTTTACAACTTTCCAGCCATATGAATTATCTGCATGCCCACTATCTACAAATCTAAAGCTTTGAAAATTAGTTTAGTGATTCAAGTTATACGTTTTGGTATGATCAGTTGCTTAGTAATGTCACTGTTGGAGTGTACTTCATTTGCTGCAATAATTTTATGGGTTTGATTGAAACATTGCTTCTTCTCAGATTTGTCTTAGTCTATCACGTTTTGTCGTTTCCGCTGATATTGCCTTGCTAATCTTCAGTACCTCTTATTATGAATTGATTTGTCTTACTCTATATGTTTCATGAATATGAATTGATGTGGCGCATCATGATCTGTGTTTGTTCTCTCTCTTTTTTTTTTTGTTGCTTTTCACTCCACACAGCCTGTATACTATGAGGTGGGGAGGGGCAGAGCAAATCCAAAGGAAAAAAGCCCGGAGATTACAAAGTTGTTTCTGTCTGGAAATCAGCTCGATCCCATATGCGAAATTGAATATTCCCTCAAATATGACAAAAAGAAATGCTTTTTGGATGAGCTTGATAGATTAGAAAGATTAACACACGACGTGCCGCATGATGCATTGCATTGGATGTTCCATTATGACTCTGGAAAATGTTTTGCTGCCGTGCTCAAGGGTGAAACCGCTGGAATGTTTGAATTTCATGAACGATTACCTGTATTGCATAAAGCAGCTGAGTTTGAAGCCGCTGAAATTACAAAGTTGTTTCTATCTGGAAATGAAAGTCAAGCAAACCTAAGATTGGATTATTATTATGGTTCAAAGCAAAATTGGAAAGAAGTGCTACCTCTCCATCTAATACTTGAGAAAATATGGTAATATATAGATACATTTTGTACTTTGTTGATCCTTAATTTCAGCTTCTAACTTTTTTTTTTACCTAGTCATCTTTGGTTTGATAAAGTAGAAAAGAAATGTAAAAATTTCTTGTGTTGCTTTTAGCTTGACCATTGTTTCTTTCCTCTTTACATCGCACAGGACATCTACCTCTTTGCCTTTGTTGATGCCATTCGATGAAAAAGGTTCTCGCTCACGGTGCCACTCTTATTTATCGATAGATATGATGGACACTTTTCAATTTGAACCGGAACCGGAGCAAGATAAGATGGACACTTTTCAATTGGAACCGGAACAATTCGTCTTCAAGTTACTTTTTCATATGATGACTGATCTACATATGGTTTGTTCGTTTATTTATCTAGATTGGAAGTGATGCTAATAATCTCTGTTTCTATCCGCCACCCTCCATAAATCCCATCTCTTTTTTTTTGCATGCAAGCCATCGTCTGGAGTTCTGTAGTACTTTCCTCTGGGGGATGGGTTTGTTCATTGTCATTCTCAAGTCTAAGGAGTCCTAAAGTAGTTTTCATATTTTTTCGCTCAATTGTTGTGCACACAAATTCTGTTGGTCTAGTTGTAGTTCGTGCTTGTTGACATGAAAGATATTGTGACACTAACTCAATTTTTCTATTTCCTTTCACAGAGAAAACCTCTTGAAATTGTGAGATTACTTGCGCGGCAAACCAAGGAAATTGAGCAGGAATTTTTAATGTATTTGAAAGAAGGAAAAGTAGTTGAGTTAATTACCTTATTGTTGGTAGCTCGTGAAACTGTTATGCCTAGTTTTGAAAGAAAATTGGAAATCCGAAAATTTGTCGTGAAAGAGATTGCATCTCTGAATGTGTTCGTATTGAGGTCTGCGTATGAAATTTGGGATGTTAAGATGGTGCAAGAGGGCCAAGAAAAGAAGGCAAAGATGGAGGCAATACTATTAATTCTTGAAATATTCGATAGAATTGGTGATAAACTCGCAGCATATCTTCGGATAAAGCAAAAGAATGTATAAACTTAAAACTTTTGCTTCTTTTTTTTTTTCTCATACTTGTCTTGCTTCTTCTAGCATTTATGTTATATTTAACTAGACCTTGAAACTGAAGAAAATGAGCAAATTTGAATTCTTCAAGTTGCTCTTGTAGGTGTCAACAGTGGTCAGGGCCAACGATTTTGCTTGGTTCGCTGAAGAAGCAGGATTTGATGTGAAGCTTGATCTTTTCTTCCAGTTCAGTTTCTCATGTCACTTAAATTTCCTTTTGCACATTAAGTTCCAATTGTGATTCATGTTTGCACTAAATTCCTATTGAGTGACAAGTTTCTTTTAGTTCAATGAGTACTTGATTGCTTCTTGCGTGTGAAATTTGCAGGTTTGGTGTTTTCTTTGGGAACTCTACGTTAAAGTTAGGTAATTTTTTGTTCTTTTTTATGCAACCATTACTTCTTTGCCAATTTTAAAAGTCGTGAATGGCTTACAAATTTTGGCTAACTAACTTCTCTAGTATGATTGATTCAGGGGGTTATGACTATGATTCGGAGGAAACCAATAACTATGAAATGGATGGACACAATAATAATCAAACTCCTCGAGACAGTGAAAGTAACAAATCATATGATGAGGCATACATTAACGCAATTAGTGATGATGAGGTACATATGTGATGTAAACTTTAATTACTTTCATAGTTGTTTACATGTTTTTCATTTCCCAAGCACATTTAACTTTGGCCCTTAAGTCTTCAAACAAAAAAATACAGAAATGAAGAAAATGAGAAATTTACTGATTTACCCCTAACAGTGATGACTGCACAATTTTCTATATTCCCTTCCATTTGATTAACGATAAAATCGAGGTGTATTAATAAAGGTAGAATTGAAACTTTCTTCATTTTTTTGTATTGAAATGTGGAAAGGTACACTTATTTGAGAAAAAAAATTGTAGTTAAAAAGAACGGAAGGAGTACCATATTAGTAATAATTAGTGCATATAGCTGGTTTTTTTGAATGAAAACAAGCTTTCTCTGCATTATAATATAATTGTATTAGTTACATCTCATATGCTTGTTTTGTTTGATGGAACATGACAACATCATTGTCAATTTGCCTTGCCCTTATTTGTATATACTTTTAGTAATTCCTTTTTCCTTTTTTTCTTTAAGGGATAGTTGGAGTATAGTGAAGGTCTTCATTGACATTCTAGGTGGATCTATTTTCTTATACTCCTCAACTCTTTAGTGCGTGGAATTGAAATGATGTGATTTCTGAAATGTATATTTGTTCTCTCTCTCGGGTACTCCTGGCATCTCTTGCATGTAATGATATATATTTTCTTCTATTGGTACTAGGGTCTGGATAAAAGAACTGATATTGTTGGATCTGAGGTGAATAATAAGCCATTGGAAGACCTTATTCTCAATGATGATAAAGATGGATTTGTCTCTTTCATCAGAAGCCATTTGAAGGAAGAGATTTCTGGGACTAGTGAAAATATACAACATTATGGTGACATAATCAGGTGGATTTGTTCTCATCGTGCCAAGAATTGTGCCACTGCATTACTGGAAGGGGAGACTGGACTAAGTGTGGATCTTAATGTGCTACTGAAAAGTGGATTCTATCCCTTGCACCATGCAGCTGAAAACTTATCCTCTTCCCTTACAGATTTATTTTTGTGTCATGAAGCTCGCACCGATCTACCATGCAGCATTAACGAGTCAAAGTACCACGGAATGCTCCCACTGAGTGTTGCACTTGAGGCAATACGTTGTCACCAATATCTGAGTGATTGGCATCCCAGGAAATCAATCTTTAAGTTGATTTTTATACTCTGCATGCCTGAACTGGTACTGTTTGAAACCTTTTTGTACGTTATTAGTGTGCTTACGATATCTGAATGACACAATGAGTTAATTAGCGATGCCTTTTGTAGTCTAATCTTCTCACTCCTAGCAGATCGGACCATTGGAGACTATAAAACTACTTTCTGAAAGGACTGAAGAGCTGCAAGTGATATGTTCTTCCATAGCTCGTGAGGGAAGACTTGTTGAGCTTGCTGCTCTGTTGTCTGTGGCCTGGAAAAAGTTGCTTGTTTCAGTTACCGATGAAGGTGTAGATAGTTCCGTTATCGGACAATGCATTATGGGAGAATTAACTTCACTAATTGATCAAGAGTGTAAATTGATGGGTACTGGCCAATGTAAAGAGTTGATTCAATGCAGGAAAATGAAAGCTGCAATGGTTTCTGCATCATTGATGCTCAAAGTTTTTTATAGGGCCGGTGATGATATCGATACCTTCCGTCAGTCATTTGGAGTCAATCCACGTTCAAAGAGTGTATATGTATCTACTTCCATTATTGCTTCCTTCCAAATAAGTAAAGCTTCTCTTTTTTTGGCATTTGAATCTAATAGGAGTTTCTTTTTCTTGCTCACGCAGCAGCAGTGCCACGCCCCAAATTTCCGTCGGGTGCAAGATTCGATACATTTGTTTAGGAAATTAGGATTTGTTTTGAAGAGAAGAGACATTCACGTTGATGACATAACCTGGTAAAGTTGTTTGTGATAGAAAAAAAAAAATCATAGCTGTTTAATTTATAAATTTCAACTATTACTTACACTAGTGGTTTTTAACTGATGCTGGGAAAATGGTGATACAAGCTTTATTGACAGAATCGATCCTGAACAATCAGGTAATTAATTTGCATATATTCCTCCGTTCCTACTTGTATTGATTCGAAAATGAACTGGAAAAGAATATTTAAAGGAAAGAGATGAAGAACAACCTTAATTAGCTAAAAGAACTCCATGATCCATCTAAATGGTTTACTCTTTTCTCTTGTCTGACAGAAGAACTTGATAGATCTATTAAACGTGTACTGCAATCAAAGTCAAGCTTGTCAGGAAACGCTCAGGTTAGATTCTCCCATGATCCATTGCACATATAGAATCCTTAACTATTGGCAGGTTGGGTTTATTTGTGTATTATGAATGAATATTCATAGAATGACAGGTTAGGGGTGTGCGTGTTTAAAAGAAATGTTTCTGATTCTGTTTGGTTTAGCCTAATGCCGACTCCACATAATGGGATAAAAGTATAGCTGCTGTTGTTGTTGCTGTGGTTCGTTTTTGTTTCCATCTCTTGGGTGTTCTTAAAAGAAAGTGCTCATGCCTTTTACACTGTTCTTACCAATTTCCTCCTCACACTTGTATGAACATGAATATCGCTTCTCCTTTAGAGTGCATCATCATCTGTTAAAAGGACAAGAAAGAAGCGGGTTCTGAATGACCTTCCATCTACAAGTCAAGTTTGGGTTCTGAATGACCTTCCATCTACAAGTCAAGTTTGTTTGATCCCCTCCAGATTATTTCATACTTGTCAACACCCAATGTCCAGATCTGTCCCGAAACTCTATAAACCAGTTGGAGCTCCTCAAGTGACCAATACAAGTAAGCATCACACATGTCAATTACCAAAACTCTATATACCAGTGGGAGCTCCTCAAATGATCAATACAAGTAAGCAATTGGGAGAGTACTCGAAGGTTTTTTCTCCTATGCGGTGGACATTTTGTTACCTGCAGGCTATAAAAAGAAGGATTAGATGAGCAAAATTTGTCTTGACGACGGCGGCAAAATGCTTGTTTTACATCACTTCATATTGCAACCCTGCAAGGCTGCAAATCTTAGTGGTGCATATATTTAAAATGCCACAAATCATCTCTTTACAATGAAAATGGACGTATTCTCTTTTATGTTTTGATAAACACTAGTAATATTAAACAGATATATAAGTACTTCTAGTCATTCAAATGTTTACGAATTGTTTACACAAATTGATCGAAATACTCTATGCAGTTCCTTGGCAACACATACAAATTACAATGAAAATGTAGTAATGTAATGGTTCTTCGAGTGCTCAATGAGATTATTCAAAACGTTAATGGTTCTAATGAACGGTAAAGGGCTGCTACATATCCTATTAAAATTCGTCGACTGTTAGAGGACATGTCACAATCAATAAAACAATAATAACAGGCCTTAATCTATTCACTGTCACAGTAACCTTTCATAGTCAAAATCGAAAATCAAAATCGCCAAGTTAAAGTCAAAATAAAAAATCTAAGCATAATGTAAACATTCATCGAACAATAATTCAATTATAATTGTAATTTAAGAAAATCAGAGATAAATGGCATGCTGGTATCATACAAGGCAGGGAACTATAAAGAACGAATTTTGTAAGTTATGATGTTTATTTGAAATCAAAATTGACTAAAAACAGTTTAAACACAAAGTGAAAATAAGGATTAACTACTCTAATTCAATATGTCAACTAGAACGATTAAATATAAGATGATGGGGCAAGAACCCTTAACAACTAGTTTTAAAAACCCAAGTTATCACCAAAAAAAGAATCACTTGAATTGAAATAGATTGAATTTGTTCTTACGCAAAGAATTTAAAGAAAGTCTCTCAACTCTTTCTGAAACAAGATTAACTCTACGAATTGAATTTAAGTATTTAACACCAAAACTAATCCATTTTATTGATTAACAAGGGGCCTATTTATAGGCAACAATAATTACATCAATGAAAATTTCAAAAATTAAAATAATTGCACTTATCACTTTGCGCTCAAATGTGAAATTTGAATTTGAAAGATATTCTAAATTTGAATTTATTCATTTTAATATGTATTCATCTATGAGTTACTACGGTAACTACTCTCTTACTTTATTTTGTTGAAATTAACTCCTAACTTAAGGAAGTAAAGTCTACATATTTATTCATGCCCTTTTGCAATTAAATGAACAAGTCTTTGTTGATGTCAAACTATTTTGACACTTGAATTAACCTTTTGATGTTTAAAATAGGATGGTTCTAATGACTTGGATTACCTGCATGAGTGGGTTGAGACTTGTGTTGGACTTGAAAGATTAGGTTGCCAAGAACAGACTCAAGAATGGGCTGCATTTTGCAAGGTTTTGACCAAGAGTGGGATTTGAGGAGCAATGTAGGTTGGGGTTTAACCTCCATAGGTTTATTTGCATCACATGCCAAGATGGAGTAACACAATGAAGAATTCCAAATTATGATAATTTCGTAATGAATGGTAGTCCAAAGTCAATAGTGATTCAAGATTATACTTTTATGTTTAATTTGCAGTTAAATATTTGGTATGTATTGTGTGTTTTAATTATCAATCATCCCAATAACACGGCAACTAAGCATGATCCCAAATTATGATAATTTCGTAATGAATGATAGTTCAGAGTCAATAATGGTTCAAGTTTATACTTTTCTCTTTAAATTGTAGTTAAATATTTGATATGTATTGTGTGTTTTAATTATCAATCATCCCAATAGTACAATAACTAAGTATGATTATTGACATTGTAAATGAGAAAAAAGTATTTTTAGTCCCCAATGTTTGTTTATTCGACACTTTTAGTTCCCAATGTTTTAACCTCAACATTTTTAGTCCCAATGTTTGTTACTTGATATTTTTAGTTACCAATGATTTAATCTCAACACTTCTAGTCCCCAAACTTGTAGAAAAATTAGCATTTTTAGTCCTCAATTTTGTGCCTACCCGACACTTTTAGTCCCCAATATTTTAACTTCAATATTTTTAATCTCAAAATTTATAAAAATGTTGCACTTTCAGTTTACTCAACACAATTAAACAACTATAAATGAAATTTTTATGTGACAATTAAATTTTTCATAAATCTAATGTCGTATGGCAATTAATTTTTTAAACTTTTTATTTGAAGCAAAAGTCGTAGTACCTCTATTGTTTCTTTTTGTGTTTCTGTTAGCACAACTCCTTCTTCTATTCTGGGGACTCCTGACTCTATCAAATGCCAATACTCTTTGAATCGAAGAAGATTCTCCATTCGCAAAGCCCAATAATCATAGTAACCATCAAATTGAGGAATAGCAGCTTGAACATATTTATCGGTTGCCATTTCAGACTTCTCACTATCTTCCTCTTATTTTTTAAAGTGTTTCACTAGTTCTTACCAAGTATTCCACTCTCTCTTGTTAGGATATTGCAGTTCCTAACTTCTCTCAATTAGACCCTGGTATGTGGCTCTGATAACACTTGAACTAAGAGAGTTATCCATTTGTTAATCAATCTAAATTGAAGTCGTACAAATCAGGACATTATTAATAGAAGCAACAACTAAGGTGAATCTAGTCATATTGACTTTAGTCACCAAGTAAACAATAATCCTAACAGGAGGAAGCACGCAGCATAGGTAACTCTACTGAGTCAGAAAGACCATTAGGACCCAAAAGCTCGACAAAAAGATATGATTCGAAGGGAAGTTGTAAAAAAGGGGCAATTGGTATTTTTGGATTGGTTTCTTGAGCAGCACAATAGCTGATGAGAATGAGCCGTGTCTATGTCCAATGTGTCAAAGACAAATTTTGAATGCTGAAAGATTCTGCCACAGTTTGGTATTCTTGACATATCTCTTTCGATATAACTCGGAATTTGGTGATTAAAGAACCCCTGGAACGATAAGAGATAGTGCTAAAACTTTTATGTTTTAAGTTTTACACGATTTGGACGTTATCATCGTCAAATGAGCATACAAAATTAAGTGACGTGATTCTGGCAGATTACCATCGTGAAGTTCATGGACCTTTTTGAAAACCAAGATGGCGTGCTTGGGCTTTGCTTTCAATGGATCACGCCATTACCTTTTAATTCATAGGATTTATGTGTTTTAATTAATTAAGTCCGAACTCTTAAATGGGCTTTAATTAATTCGTGTTTTAAATAAGTTAATTACTTGGCCCAATTATCTTGCATGATAATAGCAAGTAATGGATTTAGGAAACTAAATTCGTTTAGGAAAGTAATCTCCTACTTTTTAGGAGATGTAATTCTTTTAGGAAAATAAGTTAGTTATTAGTTTCCTATTCCAATTTAGGAAGTTTCCTAAAGTTGGAGTTGGTTAGGGATCCAATTCGGAATTGACTTCTTGTTAGGGTTTGTTTTAGTTTCCTTTTGGCCAAATTATTTCCTATAAAAGGAGGGCCATTGTAAAACGTTTTTACATTATGAATTTTGAGAAAACTTTAGCTTTGCTAAACCTTTTTGCAGCCGTGACAAGTTGTAAGAAAAACGTGAATCTTCAATTGAAGAAAACTTACCCGTTCTTGATTTAAAGAACATGCCAAACTGGTTTAATTCAACTCTTGATTTACATAAGTTGAACTAAAATCTCTTTGTAATAACGTGTGGATTTGGTTAGTTAATCAAATTCTGCCGTTCAATATCTTTTGTGTTTCTTGTTGTTATTTCCGCATCTTTGTTTTATTTCGGTTTTGGTTCGAGTTTTGGTGGAACAACCGGTCCAAAGGAGAGGGTATTCGTGTGGTTGAGGACTGCAATCCAAGGCCATTCGTATCAGTAGCAATCTCTTCCGTCGGCATGCAGATACCACAAATGAATACCTGATTTAACAGATTTTAATGTGGCGGATGATAACAAAGGTAAAGATAGGATTTTCATTAGAGGAAGAGGATGTTAGATGTGATTTTCAAAAGAGGAGAAGAGGAGATAAGAGTGAAGTGGTGATATCATTAGAGGAGCATTAATAACATTCTGACAACATTTCATTTGCCCGAACACGACACTAAATTAAATTAAAATAATGACCAAACAGAATAAGAAATGTTAGAAACGACATCGTTTTGATCAAGTGATTTTTTTTTTTTTTTTTTTGCTTTAAACAAGTCACGTGCCCACAGCCTGGGAACTAAACATGTCTGAGCCTTGGGCTCTTATTCTCTTATCTTAATAAGGCCCAATGCCGATGCAGAAACTGAGACGTTCAAAAACAAGCTGGTCTTGGACAGACTCTCCTGCGCTTTATTTATCATCTCAGAATGTTGGGCTTGGTCACTTTTTTGGGGATTTATAAGTATATGCAACGGCGCAAGAAACGTAGAGACTGAAATGTTTGTCTGTAAATTGTAATATAGCATTCATCCAATTCAAGAATTCCCTGATTGAGATTGAGGAGGAGGAGTTGAGAGGGTTTGAATAAATAGGGTTTTGACCCTTTTTCTCAGGTGAAGTAATTTTACACTTTATTATTATTATTATTGATTGAGTTGTAAATTGTAAATAATCATTCACCCTCGTCTTCTTGCATATCTTTCCGCAGATGCTGTTGGAAACTTGTTTTGTATAAGTAAAATAAGAATGGACTCGGTGGTAAGTCATCGCACTCTCTCCGGATATCATCTATTCTTTTTGTTTCGAATTCTTGCACGGTGGTTGTGTAATTGTTATAATTCTAGACTTGAAAAACCAACAAAGGCAATAGCTTTGGAAACTTTTAGCATTGTCTCCAAACCCCCAAAATTAGTCGTATCTATATCATTACCATTCTCTGGTGTTTGGATGACCATTTTGGATTTTATTTTATTTTTTCATTTCCAAAGTTATTAAATAAACGAACACGAACAAGATTTTAGGCTCGATTAATAAATGAACAATAAATGAACACATCGGTGAATGCTCGTTTATGTTCATGAACAGCTCGTTAAAAAGCTCGTTTATAGCTCGATTAAAATATTAGTTATATAATATATATTGTACTTATATACTAAATATTAGAAATAATTATATTTTTATATATATTTATTAAGACACAAATCACAATATACGAGTGTTTGAATTGTTATAATAAGCTAATATTTTATAGGCGTTTGAATTGATATATTTATTTGAGTGAAAATTTATGTTAAAAAATTATACAATTGTAAAAAAGTTATTGTTTTTGTGAGAATTTTGAATTATTTAGTTGGTGTTGTTTCTTTGAACAGTATATGTTGTAATTTATTTTATTTACATTTGAATATAACTAATAGATTGTGTTAACTATTATCAAAATATTTGATAAATTATTGTATCGTGATTGAATAATTTTATTTGTGCAAAAAAAAAGTGATAAAAAAAGAGAAAAAAATAAAAAAAAAGTGATAAAAAAAAAGTAATCGAGCTCGGGCACGAGCTCGAATAAAGGCTAAACGAGCCGATCCCGAGCCGAGCTCGAGCCCGGCAAAGCTCGGGCTTGGCTCGGCTCGATATCAGCCCTAATTGTGACCACTAAGGGAAGGAAAGGTCCTGTTTGAAAATTAATTGAACCCATTAAGCTTGTTTGATAACTACAAATTGGACATGGCGCATCATTTTAATTAGATTAAGAGGTTATGAAAACACGGTGAAATTAAATTATGATAGAATTTTCAGCCATCAAATTTTGTTTAATTTGAGGGTATGGTCAATTATAAATATTATTTATACATAAATTACAAATTTTTACCTACTATATTTTCCAATGTGTAATTTTGTTGGATTATCAAACATATACTATTAATGATTTCAACACTTTATTACTTTCATATCTCAGACTACCCAACATAATACTAACAATTTGTCAATAATGGAGCAATTACAATTTGTTTTTTCTCATTAAGATGCTTATTAAGTTTGATGTCTTATTATGATGGTTTTTACAACTTTCCAGCCATATGAATTACATGCCCACTATCTAGAAATCTAAAGCTTTGAAAATTAGTTTAGTGATTCAAGTTATACGTTTTGGTTTGATCAGTTGCTTAGTAATGTCACTTTTGGAGTGTACAATAAGTAACTTTCTACACCTTCATTTGCTGCAATAATTTTATGGGTTTGATTGAAACTTTGCTTCTTCTCAGATTTGTCTTAGTCTATCACGTTTTGTCGTTTCCACTGATATTGCTTTGCTAATCTTCAGTACCTCTTATTATGAATTGATTTGTCTTACTCTATATGTTTCATGAATATGAATTGATGTGGTGCTGCAATGTGCGTCTGTGTTTTTCATTATGTACTCTCATTGCATATATAATGTTTCTCTCCATTCTCTTTTTTCACTCCACACACAAAAAAAAAAAAAAAAGCCTGTATACCATGGGAGGAGGAACAGACCAAATCCAAAGGAAAAAAGTGCCATGCTCGAGTTTCCCCTGGTCGATATTCAATATGCCCTCAAATATGACCAGGAAAAAAACTTTGTGCATTTGCTTGATAGCATAGAAAGCATAACAGGTGATGTGCTGTATCAAACTCTTGATTCGATGTTCCAATATGACTCTGGAAAATGTTTTGCTGCCGTGCTGAATGGTGAAACTGCTGGAATATTTGAATTTACTTCTGATGTGGTTCCATGCGAGGGTATTGGACAATTACCTATATTGCATAAAGCAGCTCACTTTGGAGCCCCTAAGATAACGAAGTTGTTTCTGCCTGGAAATGAAAGTCTAGCTAACCTCAGATGCGATGTTGATCATATGAAAGGAGTGCTACCTCTCAATATAGTACTTGAGAAAATACGGTATTATAAATCAATTTTTATTTTGTTGATCCTTTCAACACCAACCCCTTTCTTACCTAGTCATGTTTGGTTTGATAAAGTAGAAAAGAAATGTAAATCTTTTTGTGCTTCTTTAATCTTGACCATTGTTTCTTTCCCCTTCACATGGCACAGGACATCTTTTGGCATGCCTCTCGAGGAGAAAAGTTTTGGCCCATGCTCCTACTTGGATTTGACAGATAGGAGGGCGAACCGTGTTCGAGTGGAATCGAAACGACATGTCTTCAAGTTGATTTTTCATATTACTGATCTACAATTGGTTTGTTCTTGTACTTACCTAGACTGGATTTGATGGTTTGTTCTTGTAGTTACCGAGACTGGATTTGATGCTAATCAATTAATCTTGACCACCTAAGATTTGTTTTTAGAACCTTTACTCTTTTTATGCTTTTAGTCAACTGAAACCTTCTCCGGTTCCTCTCCTTGAGTCTCCCTTGAACAAAAATCCTTGCCTCATTCTCTGTTACTACTGAGGTTTAATTGTCCTCCCTAAATTCCATCTTTCTTGTTCCCCGTGTTTGTTGCATTTCGCCTTTCACCCTTCCCTTGACCCTACCCAGCCTCACCAAATCTAAAGGTGTACCTATAGCTGTCTACAATTGTGAATGTGTATGCTTGTGTTAATGTCTATAATTTGAGTTGGGATGCCCGTAATTTTTGTCTATGGATTCTTCTGTCTTTGAGACTGTTTCACCCTATGTTTCTTTGTTTGTTTGGACTAGTACTCAGAGGAGAGTTTTTCTTGCTTCTGAGTTTACTTCTCTTTACACATTCATATCTATACCCTAGATCTTCTATCTTAGCTTGAATACTCTAGGTTGAGAGGAAGAAAGTGAAGGTACAAAAAGGCGAAATGCCACCTTTTTATTTCTAATTTACAACAGTAAATTTTTTTATTTACATGCAAGTGATGGCCTGGAGTTATGTGGTACTTTATTCTGGGGGAGGGGGGATGTGTTTGTTCATGCTCACTCTCAAGTGTAAGGAGTCCTAATGTAGTTTTTATATTTTTGGGTTCAACGTTTATGCAGACAGATTCTGGTGGTCTTGTTGTAATGGGAGATTGTGACACTATCTGAATATTTCTAATTTTCTTTCACAGAGAAATGCTCTCGAAAATCTGAGATTGCTTGCGCAGCAAACAAAGGAAATTGAGCAGGAATTTTTTATGTATTTGAAAGAGCGAAAAATAGTTGAGTTAGTTGCTTTACTGATGGTAGCTCGTGAAAAAGTTATGCCTGGTTTTGAAGGGAGATTGAGAATCCGAAATTTTGTCCTGAAAAAGATTGCATCTCTGAATATGTCGATCGGATTCAGGTCCACGAATGAAGTTTATAATGAGGGCCAATGCAAGAAGTCAGAGATGGAGGCAATACTACTAATACTTGAAATATTCGATAGAATTGGTGATATACTTGCAGCGTATCTTCGGATAGAGCGAAAGGAAGTATAAACTTTAAACTGTTGCTTCTTTTCTTTTTGCTACTTGTCTTACTTCTTCTAGAATTTATGTTATATTTAACTAGACCTTGAAACGGAAGAAAATGAACAAATTTCAATCTTTAAGGTTGATCTACTTTTTTTTTCCAGTTAGGGTTGTCATACTGTTTAACTAATATGTATGTTTTCTGCCCTGTTGTAGGTGTCAAGGGAAGTCGAGGCCAAAGAAGTTGCTTGGCTATTAGGGAAAGCAGGATTTAATGTGAAGCTTGATCTTTTCTATGAGTGGAGGTTGTCATGCCATGTTTATCTGTCACTTAAAATTTCCTTTTGCCTGTGTTTGTGGACTAGTAATTTTCTCAAAGTCGAAGGTGGCATAGGTTCTTTTTAATTAGGTTTTCCTTTGCACTCATTGCCTTGTGAAGAAATAAAGGGAATTTAGATGACTCAGATTTATTTTTTTTTTATCTGATTTACATTTCTCCTGGATTCATTGTCAAAATTGAGTTCAATGTAGTATGTAGTTTGTTCTTGTAACTTATCAAAGTATCAAAGGATACTATTTTTAATAATATAATTACATAAACAAAATATAAGTTGGATGTAACTAGTTTGCTATTTAGCATTTTAGACTTGTTCTCATCACATTAAGTTCCGAAGCTATTAACTTCATACTAGCTTATGTATGCCAACCCTATTGCTATGATATAAATCATTCCAAATGCAAGCACAACCTATTATTTTAGTGCAATCACAACTTTGATACTTCTAAATATTAACTTTCTTGTGATTAATTTTTGCGCTAAATTCCTATTGAGTTACAAGTTTCTTTCAGTTCAATGACTTGATTGCCTCTTGTCTGTGAAATTCGCAGGGATGATGTTTTCTTCGGTCACACTACATCAAATTTAGGTAATTATTTTGTTCTTTTTGATGCGACCATTTCTTCTTTTAGTTTTAAAAGTGAATGGCTTGCAAGTTTTGGCTGACTTCTCTAGTATGCTTCAGGGGGTTATGACTTTGATACGGGGGAAACCAATAACTATGAAATGGATGGACACAATAATAATGAAGCTCCTCGAGACTCTGAAAATAACAATTCACATGATAAGGTATACAATAAGGCATACAATAAGGCAGTTACTGATGGTGAGGTATGTGATGTAAACTTTAATTATTTTAATAGCTGTTTCACATGTTTTTCATTTCCCAAATGCATTTAACTCTGGCGCTAAAGTACCATATTAGTAATAATTACTGTAGATAGCTGGTTTGTTGAATGAAAACAGAACCTGTAATATAATTGTATTAGTTACGTCTGATGTGCTTCTTAACTTGTTTTGTTTGATTGAACATGATAACATCATTGTCAATGTGCCTTGACCTTATTTGTATTTACAATTAGTAATTCCTTTTTCCTTTTTTAAGTTCATTGTTTATTTTGTGTAATTGCATTTTTTTTTTAATTTCAATGCATGTTATTTGTTTATATGTTGTTTATTTTTCTACAAGATTGCATATTACAAATCATGTTTTCCTCTCAAAAATCATATGCTATACATATAGTATTGAATGATGTACACTTGGGGGATATAAGATTACTCCCCTCATATATTGAGGAGTTATCTTAGGCACCAGACGATGTCAAAAGCTGTAGACGCTTGGGATAACAACAACTAAACCTTTTTCCCACTAAGTGGGGAGCTATAGACACTCGGGATATATAAGATTAATCTTGGCTGAGAAGCCTAAGCATCAAAGTGTTGAAAGATGTAGACCTTTGTGATATAAGTTTAGTCTGTGCATAAGTTGATATGGTTAAGTCCTCTAGCTTAGGCACCATACAATATTGAAAGATGTAGACTCTTGGGATATAAGATTAGTCTCTGTATAAGCTTAGCAGTTTAGGCACCTCCAGTTTACCCTTGGAATATAAGGTTAATTGCACATAAGTTTTAGCTCCAGCTTAGGCACCATATGTTGTTGAAAGATGTAGACCCTTCGGATATAAGATTAGTCTCTGCATAAGTTGAGAAGTTTAGGCACCTCCAGCTCAGGCACCATGTACTATCGAAAGATTTAGACCCGTGCGATATAAGATTAGTCTCGGAACAAGCTGGAGAAGCTTAGGCATCTCTATCTTACCCTTAGGAAATAAGATTAATCTGCATAAGCTTTTTTGTTTTTAGGCACAACCGTAAAGATTTTATTAATGGATCAGAGAAACAGAAGAAGTTACACAGGAGCTATGCTTCTATACACCAGCATGCTAAGTATCGAATTTACAAAAGAATTCTATCTGTTCACTGAGTCTCCCATTGATGCCAAATCCCACCAATTAAAGCTTTTCTATATGTCGTAAACCTTGGAACCAATCCAACAAATAATATAATAATTATCCTGCAACCCCACATTTATCCAAAAATCTGATGATTAATGCCCCATTCAATAACCAAATCCCAGTTAGGCATGATACGTACAATATCACTCTGCCCAACCCAGTAATTACTGCTCATACATTTTTAGATGTCGCACTGGTGCATCTATGGTAGTTACTGCTCATACATTTTTAGATGTCGCACTGGTGCATCTATGGGTCTCCTTATAGGAGTAATAAAGATATAACATTTGTAAAGATGTCGGTAGGGATATCGAATGAATTCCCGACTACTACAAGGTTGTATCTGGGCTCATCTTTAGCCCGTACCTTTTTGCTTTAGTAATTGACGAAACTACTAAACAGTTGCAGAAAACCATTCCTGAGTGCACGCTATTTGCGGACAATGTAATTTAATTTGATGAGACAAGAGGGCCAAGTTGGAAGGTTGGAGGGAGGCATTAGAATTATAAGGTTTTACTATAAGTAGGACTGAAACTGGATATGTGGAGTGCTAGTTTGGTAATTGTAAAAGCAGTAATAGGATAAATGTGAAAATTGGAGGAATTGATAAAGATGTTACACATAGGATTCAAACATGTTTGAACAAATAGAAATGTGCGTCACTGGTAAAATTGAAGGAAAAATTGTGTAAGCAAAATTCAGAATGTTGAGATGGATTTGTGAATATGCTAGACTAGATAGAATAAGTAATGAGTGCATTAGAAAGAAAGTAAGGATAGGTTCAATAGATGAGAAAATGAAAGAAACATGTTTAAGATTGCTTGGACATGTATATAAAAGATCTTTAGATGCTCGAGTAAGGCATGTAGAAAATAGAGAATTATTAATTCAAATTAAAAGGAAAAAAAAGGAAGACCAAATAAGAATTGGAAACAAATAATAAGAAGAGATATTTTATATTTAAATATAAATGAAGAATTTAAACGAGTACGGTGAAGGAATGTGATCCATAAAGACAATAAAAAAGATATGATATATTTAAGGGTAAATTACCATAAACCCCTTATTGATTTTGAAAATTTTCAAGTTACTTTCTTATATTTTAAAAACCTAAATTTTACATCTTCGTGGTTTTTTTTTTTAAATATACACAAAAATATAGAATGAAAATACTTATTTTTGTAAATCTATCTAGTCTAATATATAAGCATAATTTTCTATTGTTGATTTGAAGTAAATTGCATATCTCTTTTTCCAAAATCATTGATTTTTTCAATATTTTTTTTAAAAAGCTCAGACAATAGGGAAGTAATTTGCAGGTTTTTAACGTATAGAAAGATAACTTGAAAATTTCTTAAACTACATAAGGTTTTTTTTTTTAATTTATCTTATATTTAAATACAAATGAAAACATGTGCATAGATAGAACATGATTGAGAAGTAAGATCCATATAGCGGATCCCACATAGTGGGATAACGGTTTAGTTATTGTTGTTAAAACTCCCAATCCATTTATATGACATAGTATGGATCATTTTACTACATTCAGGGATACAAATGTTGGTTCAACTTTTTGCTCAAAATGTTGTTTCTTTTGCGTATCGAAAGTTGAATTTAGAAACCAAAAAGGTGAATCAGAAACAAATAATAATATTCTCCTTTTTTCGTTGTAATGTTTGATTGGTTGGATGAGGACTAAAGCAGCCTAAGTAACCAGGGATTTGGTTGCTGCTTAATGTATCCTGCGTAATGCAGCTCCATTAAGTATTTCTTTGTTAGAACATACGTCCATTCTAAGGCTTGTATCACACTGAATATAATTTAAGTGGGAAACCCATTAGTGAAAAATTTGTTGGAAAAATAAAAGTTAACCATTTTCTCTTCTTTAACCATGAATTCCCAAAAGAGTTCATTGCATAGAAATGTGAGATTTATGGAGTTCATGTAGTAGAAATGATTGGTGTTGGATAATTAATCTCTCTGCAAGTTTTATATATCCCTCTTGACCTTCCTAGATTTGCTCATGGTGATTATGCCATTATCCTCAAATTTTTGGAAGGCGATCTTGGTATTTCCATTTGTTCAACTCTAGCATGGAATTGAAGCCATAGACAAGTTCCGTAAATCTAGATTTACATTCATCATAACCAACAAGGGTGCAAAAACCATATTAATGATCTTCAACTATCTCCACCATTTGGCAACTTGGCTTTAGATGATATGTATGGGATGTAAATGTGATATACTCCCATATATTGGGATAGCGTTTGTTACAATTCCTTTGAATATGCCACATGTTTTCTATTTTTTTTTTATTTTTTATTTTTGGTACTCTTGGGATCTCTTGTAGGTAACAATATATAGTTTCTTCTATTGATGCCAGGTTCTGGATAAGGTGAATAAGCCATTGGAGGACCTTATTCTCAATGATGATAAAGATGGATTTGTCTCTTTCATCAGAAGCCAATTGAATGAAGAGAATTCTGGGACTGGTGAAAATATACTACAGTGCGGTGAAATAATTAGGTGGATTTGTACTCATCATGCAAAGAATTGTGCCACTGCATTACTGGAAGGGGAGACTGGACTAACTGTGGATCTTAATGTGCCACTGAAAAGTGGTTTCTATCCCTTGCACCATGCAGCTGAAAACTTATCCCCTTGTCTTACAGATTTATTTTTGTGCCATGAAGCTCGTACTGATGTACATTGCAGCATTAATGGGGGAATGCTCCCACTGAATGTTGCACTTGAGGCAATGCGCGGTCATGAATGTTTCAGTGATTGGCATCCCACAAAATCAATCTTTAAGTTGTTTTGTATACTTTTCATCCCCGAACTGGCACGTCCCTGTTTCAATACTGTTTTTATATCATTAGTGTGTTTACAATATCTGAATGACACAATGAGTTAGCAATGCCTTTCCTAGTCTAATCTTCTCTCTCGGCAGATCGAACCATTGGAGACTATAAAGCTACTTGCTGAGAGGACTGAAGATCTGCAGCTGATATGTTCTTTCATAGTTCGTGAGGGAAGACTTGTTGAGCTGGCTGCTCTGCTGTTTGTTGCCTGGAAAGAGTTGCTTGTTCCAGTTAATGGTGCAGGTGTAGATAGTTCCGTTATCAGGCAATGCATTACGGGAGAATTAATTTCACTAATTGATCAAGAGTATAAATTAATGAATACTGGCCAATGCAAAGAGTTGAGGCAGTGCAGGAAAATGAAAGATGTAATGCTTTCTGCATCATTGATGCTCAAAGTTTTTGAGAGGTTTGGTCGTGATATTGATAGCTATCTTCAACCAATTGAGTATCGTGTATGTTTATTTAGTTCATATGTATATACTTCCATTATTTTTTTTTCTTCTCAATAAGCAAAGCTTACATTTTGTAGGTTTTTTTTTTTTTTTTGTGTTGTTGGATCTAATAGGAATTTCTTTTTCTTGGTAACACAGCGCGGTATAACAAATTACAATGTGGTACCGTATTGGTCATTTTTGTTTAGTGAGAGGGGATTTGCTTTGAAGGCAAAAGATATTGAAGTTGGTGATATGAAATGGTAAGAGAGTTTTGGATACAAATTGCAATTTTTTTTATCAATTTATATAATCCCAAACTATTACTTACGCTAGTGGTTTTTAACTGATGCTGGGAACATGGTGATGCAAGCTTCATCAACAGAATCGGCCCTAAGCATTCAGGTAATTGATCTGCATCTATGAAATAATTCATTTTATTGATCCGACAGAGAATGGAAATGAATATTTAGAGGAAAGAGAGTAGGAAGAGCCTTAATTAGCTAAAAGGATTCCATCTAAATGGTTTACTCTTTTTTCACTTCTGACAGAAGAACTTAATAGCTCTATTGAACGTATACTGCACTCAGATGCAAGCTTGTTAGGCAAAGCTCAGGTGAGATTTTGCTATCCACTGCACAGACTGATTTGTACGGGTTGGCTTTATTTATGTGTATGAACATTCAACTATATATAGGAAATCTAGTCCTAGCTGTGGCATTTTACAACAGGAATTTAGTAGCATGAGAAACAGTTTGCTGGTTAGTGATGCGATTTTCTTCACATGGCTCCATTATAATGGGAAATAAATTCATCGGACACGAGTATTTGACAGTATAAGTGACTTGTCTGTCTATAAGTAGTCGATTCTGAGTCTGGAAAAATAAGGGTTGCGCTAGATTAACTGCTAGTGTGTAGATGGTTTGGACGTGTGTGGAGATATATAATGACTTAATACGTCGCAGAAATATTGCATTTTTATCTCAAATTAAAAGTGTAAGGGGAAAACCGATAAAAAAAAAAGAATAGAACAATTAAAAAAAACATAATAATACTTAACTGTAAATGAAAATTTATGTGTAGATAGGACAGGATCGGAAATTAAATTTATTGTTGTTGTTGTTGAGTATTTGACACTGAAATTGATGTGCTTGATAAAAAAAATGTGTTTCTGCATTCATTTTACTCTTGTATTAACATGAATATCATCGCTTCTCCTTTAGAGTGCATCATCTGTTAAAAGGAGAAAGAAGCGGGTTTTGAATGACCTCCCATCTATTGGCCAAGTTTGTTCCATTCCCTCAAGATCATTCCACACATGTCGATTACCAATGTCCAGATCTGTCCCCGATCTCTATAAACCAGTGGGAACTGATCCAATGAATACAAGGAAGCATCTCATATGTCAATTACCAATGTCCAGATCTGCCCCAAAACTCTACAAACCAGTGGGAATGTTTTCTGCAATGCGGGCGTTTTGTTACCTGGCTATAAAGAGAAGGATTAGATGAGCATAATTTGATTTCATAGCGAAATGCTTGTTTTACGGATCATATTGCAGCACTCCAAGGCTTCAAATCTTAGCGGGCATACATGGATGTTTATTTCATGTCTTGAGTGGAAATTATCAAATAATCTCTTTTGTATGGATGTTTATTTCGTGTCTTGAGTGGAAATTATCAAATAATCTCTTTTCTATGGATGTTTATTTCGTGTCTTGGGTGGAAATTATCAAAATAATCTCTTTTCTACGAAAATAGATGTATATTCTTGTTTTTCTTGTGTTCAGGGGAATGTTTGGAGGGTGTGAAACTGAGAAAGCAAGTAGTATATGTTGCTCCTTGCTCCACCATTACGGAATTACCGTAATCACCCACTTATATTATGGTCATATGCAATAAGTCATGTTAGCATTATGGTCGAATTGACCGACTTATAAGTTATACCCACTACTGATAATATGGTCATATGCAATAAGTTGCGAGGAGCACAACAGATCTTTTTTAACAGTTATGAGATTAGTCATTTTTAAATAGTAAAGAACAGTAGTTATGAGATGTAAATGTAATAAATAGGAGGATCTAGTATTTAAGGCAGTTATGCAAAAGCAATCAAAAGTTTCTCTCTCAACTCTCCCTCTCCTTCTTAATCTTCTTTTCTCAATTTCTGTAATATTCTTGATTTCATCATTGCCAGCCGAAAGCTTTACATAAGTCATGTTAGCATTATGGTCGAATTGACCCACTTAAAAGTCATGTTAGCATTATGGTATTATAGTATTAAAGGTTAGATGAAAATTAAACTGTTAATCCACATCTTTTGTGGATAGGTTGTAATTTGTATATTTTACTTTTAGTCACCTTTTTAATGAGTGATGGTAGGGAGTTTGATGGTTTAAAATAGAAAAGATTTAGAATTTATATATCTCTTAGAGCCATGATAGGGGGAGTGAAAGTTTACAGTGAAATCCCATAGTGACTGACGTAGCATGTGTAAAAAGACAAACTAATACCCTAACCAAATGATGAGTGAACCCTACTGGATAATGGATAAGTTTGTCTTTTTATAACTGCCACGTCAGTCACTATGAGATTTCACTATAATTTTTCACTGTGTATATCATTACTCTATCTCTTATTTCTCTATCAGGTTAATTCTTCTTTCTTGTCAATTATGTTTTTACTAGTGTAATTTTAAAAGTAAAAATTCTCAACTTCACTAAAGTTTTCACTTTTCACCATACTTTTAGGATTTGAAGTTATAATGGTAAAAGGTAATGGAAAACCAAAAATTTACTACGAAATTATAGGTTTTGAATTTACAATGGTAAAAAAAAAAAATTAAAGATATAAATTTGAAATTACAATAGTAAGCAAATAATTGGAGAAAAAGAAAGATTAACCAGAATATTTTATATTTTGAAATTACAATGATTAAAAAAATAATTGGAGAGAATGAATGATTTTGGAATTTCAAAATTGTTTACTATTTTTCGAATTTCTTTTATATTTTATGCTAGTGATTAAAAAAACAACAGGAGAGAATGAAGGATTTCGGAATTTCAAAATTTGTTACTATTTTCCGAAATCTCTTCTACATCATCGGAATTCTCAAATGGGTGTAAAAATATTTTTGATTTTGAAATTACAAAAGAAGGATTTGGGAATTTCAAATTAAAATATATATTTTTGAAAATCTCTTTTCTATTTTATGTCAATTAGGTCTCCACATTATTGAAATTCTCGCATAAAAATTATTCTACTCCCTCTAATTACTTATTGTTATCTGGCCAAATCTTGTTATAACTAGCAACTAATTATTACTTATTGTTATATGACCAAAACTTGTTGTAACTGGCAACTAATTATAGCAATTGGCTACATGCATTTGTTGCAACAATAAGAACCTGAAAAGCAAAATGCGCATGCATGCACGTGTAAATAATAATTAGATACCTAAGCTCCATGCGCATCAGCGCATGCACATGTAAATAATAATTAGATGATTGAAAACTATGAATATATCTATATCTATATGTATGCAATCAGCCATTGCTTTGCTGGTTGCTGTTTTGGTTTCCAGAGATTTCATCATTTTCGTCGTGATTCTCCAAATTACCTTAGAATTCATCCTGCGAGGTATAGAAATACCTTCTGCTTTTCGTTTTTTTCTTAGGGGCAAAAAGGTGTAAATGTAAACAGCAGGAAGCATAATTACCCGAGACTTTTTTCTTGGGAGGAATCGAACCATGCACTTTAGGGGCAAACTACTGCTGGGGTTACCACCAAGCCATTGCCCTGAGGGCTTTTTTTTCTTTTTTTCAAGGAAGAATGTTAACTTATATATAGCAACAAGAGAGATGCAACAAGAATACAAGATCATGAACACAAAAAATGAATTCATTTGTAAATATCACAATACACAATAGAATAAGCCTTACCACTACACTACTACCGGCCAACAAGCAGCTAAGGTGTCAGAAAAATCCCGAGAGAAGTAGCAACTTGTTAATACGACTTTTCAACAATAAATATAACAAAGGTGAAAAATCAAACCGTTTGCCTTCTCTAATTTTTGCTCTAGTTAGAGGTGTACACTATACTTTCCATACAAACATCTTATACATGCTGCTACATTGTTCCGTCTCGAGTAAACGTATAGGGGCAGTGGCGGAGCTAAAATTATGGGTCTACGGTCTACCAAATCTGTAAAGATAGATTTGTATCACTTTTTTTTTTTTTAAAATGGCGGTTATCTTAATTTTGCCCCAATAATTATCTTAAAATAAACCACTTATATAAATAAAATATTTATTCAACTTTTTTTTAAAAAAGGTAATTATTCCATTTTGTCATACTAATTTTAAGCAATTACTACTCAATTGCTTATTACTATTCTTATCTAATGTTTATTTAAGGTATTATTTTTATGATTTGAATATATAATAACATTATATTATTTTAACTATTTTATACAATTTATATATAGTTTTTATTTAAAATAAGCATTGTAATGCTTTGCATATTTAATAATGTAGTCTTTATTTTACTAATTTGTAAAATTCAATGATTTTTATTGATTTAGATAGGTCATAAAATTGAAAAGAACTAAAATAAAGTTTTACCATTTTATTAACTAAATTTAGGTTATCAAAGTAAAGTAACATGAAATAGTATAATAAAATAAAAGTACAATGATGCTTTCTAATAGTTATATAAAATTTTTGAAATTTTATTCCTATTCTTTACATTGGTATTTTATAAATTATAATTGTAACTTTTAGAAATACCTATAAAGTGATTAAAAAATTAGCCATAAATATTTCATACTAAACTAAAATTCACATATTTGTATTTGAAAATTGTCAAAAAAAATATTTAGTAGTTTACAAGCCATACATGTATATTAATTATTAAAAGCATTTTAGAGTTAAATCAAATTAAAAAAGTAAAAAAAATAAAAATATTATATAAAAAAATAAAAATAATATATTATTTGATTATACTATAATCAATTTTTCTCTCATAAACTAAAATTTCTAGCTCCACCAGTGTATAATGGGCAAATGGGCGGGTATTAAATAGGTTACAAAAATGGATAATACCCATCTATGCCTCTTTTGTTAATGAATACAAATGGACCTAAACTTAAATTCGATTCTTGATGGTGTATTAAAACCCTAGAGTTGGCAAATTTCCTGCCCTTAATATAACCCGCCCAATCCCGTAACATTTTGATCATAGGTACTATTAGGTATCTATCTAATCTAACTATTATAAAGCGCGAGTTTGAGACGAAGTTATGCCCTTCTCGTTCCGTATCAACCCCAAGTTGCCATCAGGTCATATATTTTCTGGGTCTGTGCAGTTTGGGGCCCGCTATTTATTGCGGTACCCTTTTCACTTTTTTTTTGTGGTCAAAAGCGGTAATTTATATTGCCTTTTGCAAAAGTACACAATTAACCAACTGGCTGGGAATCACATTTTGTTGCTTCAAGCAACCAGGGGGAAGACAGTTTCCCACCTCTGAGTTTGCATACAGTTGCATGCTACCCTTGCAAGTATTTGACTTGCAGAGTTGAATTTTCTATCTATGAAAGTGAATGTACATTCTTCAACAATACTAGCGAGCAAAAAGATGTCTTCAGCTACAGTAATTGTTTCTACCATTGGATATTTTCTTTGTTGGAGGCACAGTACTATAGCCTGTAAAGATAGATTTGTATCACTTTTTTTTTTTTTAAAATGGCGGTTATCTTAATTTTGCCCCAATAATTATCTTAAAATAAACCACTTATATAAATAAAATATTTATTCAACTTTTTTTTAAAAAATGTAATTATTCCATTTTGTCATACTAATTTTAAGCAATTACTACTCAATTGCTTATTACTATTCTTATCTAATGTTTATTTAAGGTATTATTTTTATGATTTGAATATATAATAACATTATATTATTTTAACTATTTTATACAATTTATATATAGTTTTTATTTAAAATAAGCATTGTAATGCTTTGCATATTTAATAATGTAGTCTTTATTTTACTAATTTGTAAAATTCAATGATTTTTATTGATTTAGATAGGTCATAAAATTGAAAAGAACTAAAATAAAGTTTTACCATTTTATTAACTAAATTTAGGTTATCAAAGTAAAGTAACATGAAATAGTATAATAAAATAAAAGTACAATGATGCTTTCTAATAGTTATATAAAATTTTTGAAATTTTATTCCTATTCTTTACATTGGTATTTTATAAATTATAATTGTAACTTTTAGAAATACCTATAAAGTGATTAAAAAATTAGCCATAAATATTTCATACTAAACTAAAATTCACATATTTGTATTTGAAAATTGTCAAAAAAAATATTTAGTAGTTTACAAGCCATACATGTATATTAATTATTAAAAGCATTTTAGAGTTAAATCAAATTAAAAAAGTAAAAAAAATAAAAATATTATATAAAAAAATAAAAATAATATATTATTTGATTATACTATAATCAATTTTTCTCTCATAAACTAAAATTTCTAGCTCCACCAGTGTATAATGGGCAAATGGGCGGGTATTAAATAGGTTACAAAAATGGATAATACCCATCTATGCCTCTTTTGTTAATGAATACAAATGGACCTAAACTTAAATTCGATTCTTGATGGTGTATTAAAACCCTAGAGTTGGCAAATTTCCTGCCCTTAATATAACCCGCCCAATCCCGTAACATTTTGATCATAGGTACTATTAGGTATCTATCTAATCTAATCTAATCTAACTATTATAAAGCGCGAGTTTGAGACGAAGTTATGCCCTTCTCGTTCCGTATCAACCCCAAGTTGCCATCAGGTCATATATTTTCTGGGTCTGTGCAGTTTGGGGCCCGCTATTTATTGCGGTACCCTTTTCACTTTTTTTTTTTGGTCAAAAGCGGTAATTTATATTGCCTTTTGCAAAAGTACACAATTAACCAACTGGCTGGGAATCACATTTTGTTGCTTCAAGCAACCAGGGGGAAGACAGTTTCCCACCTCTGAGTTTGCATACAGTTGCATGCTACCCTTGCAAGTATTTGACTTGCAGAGTTGAATTTTCTATCTATGAAAGTGAATGTACATTCTTCAACAATACTAGCGAGCAAAAAGATGTCTTCAGCTACAGTAATTGTTTCTACCATTGGATATTTTCTTTGTTGGAGGCACAGTACTATAGCCTGTAAAGATAGATTTGTATCACTTTTTTTTTTTTTAAAATGGCGGTTATCTTAATTTTGCCCCAATAATTATCTTAAAATAAACCACTTATATAAATAAAATATTTATTCAACTTTTTTTTAAAAAATGTAATTATTCCATTTTGTCATACTAATTTTAAGCAATTACTACTCAATTGCTTATTACTATTCTTATCTAATGTTTATTTAAGGTATTATTTTTATGATTTGAATATATAATAACATTATATTATTTTAACTATTTTATACAATTTATATATAGTTTTTATTTAAAATAAGCATTGTAATGCTTTGCATATTTAATAATGTAGTCTTTATTTTACTAATTTGTAAAATTCAATGATTTTTATTGATTTAGATAGGTCATAAAATTGAAA
The DNA here is from genome assembly GCA_016586305.1 of Ophiorrhiza pumila. Classification (NCBI taxonomy): domain Eukaryota; kingdom Viridiplantae; phylum Streptophyta; class Magnoliopsida; order Gentianales; family Rubiaceae; genus Ophiorrhiza; species Ophiorrhiza pumila. The sequence goes on along the minus strand of BLIW01000006.1, from coordinate 51,374,642 downwards.
AGAACTAAAATAAAGTTTTACCATTTTATTAACTAAATTTAGGTTATCAAAGTAAAGTAACATGAAATAGTATAATAAAATAAAAGTACAATGATGCTTTCTAATAGTTATATAAAATTTTTGAAATTTTATTCCTATTCTTTACATTGGTATTTTATAAATTATAATTGTAACTTTTAGAAATACCTATAAAGTGATTAAAAAATTAGCCATAAATATTTCATACTAAACTAAAATTCACATATTTGTATTTGAAAATTGTCAAAAAAAATATTTAGTAGTTTACAAGCCATACATGTATATTAATTATTAAAAGCATTTTAGAGTTAAATCAAATTAAAAAAGTAAAAAAAATAAAAATATTATATAAAAAAATAAAAATAATATATTATTTGATTATACTATAATCAATTTTTCTCTCATAAACTAAAATTTCTAGCTCCACCAGTGTATAATGGGCAAATGGGCGGGTATTAAATAGGTTACAAAAATGGATAATACCCATCTATGCCTCTTTTGTTAATGAATACAAATGGACCTAAACTTAAATTCGATTCTTGATGGTGTATTAAAACCCTAGAGTTGGCAAATTTCCTGCCCTTAATATAACCCGCCCAATCCCGTAACATTTTGATCATAGGTACTATTAGGTATCTATCTAATCTAATCTAATCTAACTATTATAAAGCGCGAGTTTGAGACGAAGTTATGCCCTTCTCGTTCCGTATCAACCCCAAGTTGCCATCAGGTCATATATTTTCTGGGTCTGTGCAGTTTGGGGCCCGCTATTTATTGCGGTACCCTTTTCACTTTTTTTTTTTGGTCAAAAGCGGTAATTTATATTGCCTTTTGCAAAAGTACACAATTAACCAACTGGCTGGGAATCACATTTTGTTGCTTCAAGCAACCAGGGGGAAGACAGTTTCCCACCTCTGAGTTTGCATACAGTTGCATGCTACCCTTGCAAGTATTTGACTTGCAGAGTTGAATTTTCTATCTATGAAAGTGAATGTACATTCTTCAACAATACTAGCGAGCAAAAAGATGTCTTCAGCTACAGTAATTGTTTCTACCATTGGATATTTTCTTTGTTGGAGGCACAGTACTATAGCCTGTAAAGATAGATTTGTATCACTTTTTTTTTTTTTAAAATGGCGGTTATCTTAATTTTGCCCCAATAATTATCTTAAAATAAACCACTTATATAAATAAAATATTTATTCAACTTTTTTTTAAAAAATGTAATTATTCCATTTTGTCATACTAATTTTAAGCAATTACTACTCAATTGCTTATTACTATTCTTATCTAATGTTTATTTAAGGTATTATTTTTATGATTTGAATATATAATAACATTATATTATTTTAACTATTTTATACAATTTATATATAGTTTTTATTTAAAATAAGCATTGTAATGCTTTGCATATTTAATAATGTAGTCTTTATTTTACTAATTTGTAAAATTCAATGATTTTTATTGATTTAGATAGGTCATAAAATTGAAAAGAACTAAAATAAAGTTTTACCATTTTATTAACTAAATTTAGGTTATCAAAGTAAAGTAACATGAAATAGTATAATAAAATAAAAGTACAATGATGCTTTCTAATAGTTATATAAAATTTTTGAAATTTTATTCCTATTCTTTACATTGGTATTTTATAAATTATAATTGTAACTTTTAGAAATACCTATAAAGTGATTAAAAAATTAGCCATAAATATTTCATACTAAACTAAAATTCACATATTTGTATTTGAAAATTGTCAAAAAAAATATTTAGTAGTTTACAAGCCATACATGTATATTAATTATTAAAAGCATTTTAGAGTTAAATCAAATTAAAAAAGTAAAAAAAATAAAAATATTATATAAAAAAATAAAAATAATATATTATTTGATTATACTATAATCAATTTTTCTCTCATAAACTAAAATTTCTAGCTCCACCAGTGTATAATGGGCAAATGGGCGGGTATTAAATAGGTTACAAAAATGGATAATACCCATCTATGCCTCTTTTGTTAATGAATACAAATGGACCTAAACTTAAATTCGATTCTTGATGGTGTATTAAAACCCTAGAGTTGGCAAATTTCCTGCCCTTAATATAACCCGCCCAATCCCGTAACATTTTGATCATAGGTACTATTAGGTATCTATCTAATCTAATCTAATCTAACTATTATAAAGCGCGAGTTTGAGACGAAGTTATGCCCTTCTCGTTCCGTATCAACCCCAAGTTGCCATCAGGTCATATATTTTCTGGGTCTGTGCAGTTTGGGGCCCGCTATTTATTGCGGTACCCTTTTCACTTTTTTTTTTTGGTCAAAAGCGGTAATTTATATTGCCTTTTGCAAAAGTACACAATTAACCAACTGGCTGGGAATCACATTTTGTTGCTTCAAGCAACCAGGGGGAAGACAGTTTCCCACCTCTGAGTTTGCATACAGTTGCATGCTACCCTTGCAAGTATTTGACTTGCAGAGTTGAATTTTCTATCTATGAAAGTGAATGTACATTCTTCAACAATACTAGCGAGCAAAAAGATGTCTTCAGCTACAGTAATTGTTTCTACCATTGGATATTTTCTTTGTTGGAGGCACAGTACTATAGCCTGTAAAGATAGATTTGTATCACTTTTTTTTTTTTTAAAATGGCGGTTATCTTAATTTTGCCCCAACAATTATCTTAAAATAAACCACTTATATAAATAAAATATTTATTCAACTTTTTTTAAAAAAAGGTAATTATTCCATTTTGTCATACTAATTTTAAGCAATTACTACTCAATTGCTTATTACTATTCTTATCTAATGTTTATTTAAGGTATTATTTTTATGATTTGAATATATAATAACATTATATTATTTTAACTATTTTATACAATTTATATATAGTTTTTATTTAAAATAAGCATTGTAATGCTTTGCATATTTAATAATGTAGTCTTTATTTTACTAATTTGTAAAATTCAATGATTTTTATTGATTTAGATAGGTCATAAAATTGAAAAGAACTAAAATAAAGTTTTACCATTTTATTAACTAAATTTAGGTTATCAAAGTAAAGTAACATGAAATAGTATAATAAAATAAAAGTACAATGATGCTTTCTAATAGTTATATAAAATTTTTGAAATTTTATTCCTATTCTTTACATTGGTATTTTATAAATTATAATTGTAACTTTTAGAAATACCTATAAAGTGATTAAAAAATTAGCCATAAATATTTCATACTAAACTAAAATTCACATATTTGTATTTGAAAATTGTCAAAAAAAATATTTAGTAGTTTACAAGCCATACATGTATATTAATTATTAAAAGCATTTTAGAGTTAAATCAAATTAAAAAAGTAAAAAAAATAAAAATATTATATAAAAAAATAAAAATAATATATTATTTGATTATACTATAATCAATTTTTCTCTCATAAACTAAAATTTCTAGATCCACCAGTGTATAATGGGCAAATGGGCGGGTATTAAATAGGTTACAAAAATGGATAATACCCATCTATGCCTCTTTTGTTAATGAATACAAATGGACCTAAACTTAAATTCGATTCTTGATGGTGTATTAAAACCCTAGAGTTGGCAAATTTCCTGCCCTTAATATAACCCGCCCAATCCCGTAACATTTTGATCATAGGTACTATTAGGTATCTATCTAATCTAATCTAATCTAACTATTATAAAGCGCGAGTTTGAGACGAAGTTATGCCCTTCTCGTTCCGTATCAACCCCAAGTTGCCATCAGGTCATATATTTTCTGGGTCTGTGCAGTTTGGGGCCCGCTATTTATTGCGGTACCCTTTTCACTTTTTTTTTGTGGTCAAAAGCGGTAATTTATATTGCCTTTTGCAAAAGTACACAATTAACCAACTGGCTGGGAATCACATTTTGTTGCTTCAAGCAACCAGGGGGAAGACAGTTTCCCACCTCTGAGTTTGCATACAGTTGCATGCTACCCTTGCAAGTATTTGACTTGCAGAGTTGAATTTTCTATCTATGAAAGTGAATGTACATTCTTCAACAATACTAGCGAGCAAAAAGATGTCTTCAGCTACAGTAATTGTTTCTACCATTGGATATTTTCTTTGTTGGAGGCACAGTACTATAGCCTGTAAAGATAGATTTGTATCACTTTTTTTTTTTTAAAATGGCGGTTATCTTAATTTTGCCCCAATAATTATCTTAAAATAAACCACTTATATAAATAAAATATTTATTCAACTTTTTTTTAAAAAAGGTAATTATTCCATTTTGTCATACTAATTTTAAGCAATTACTACTCAATTGCTTATTACTATTCTTATCTAATGTTTATTTAAGGTATTATTTTTATGATTTGAATATATAATAACATTATATTATTTTAACTATTTTATACAATTTATATATAGTTTTTATTTAAAATAAGCATTGTAATGCTTTGCATATTTAATAATGTAGTCTTTATTTTACTAATTTGTAAAATTCAATGATTTTTATTGATTTAGATAGGTCATAAAATTGAAAAGAACTAAAATAAAGTTTTACCATTTTATTAACTAAATTTAGGTTATCAAAGTAAAGTAACATGAAATAGTATAATAAAATAAAAGTACAATGATGCTTTCTAATAGTTATATAAAATTTTTGAAATTTTATTCCTATTCTTTACATTGGTATTTTATAAATTATAATTGTAACTTTTAGAAATACCTATAAAGTGATTAAAAAATTAGCCATAAATATTTCATACTAAACTAAAATTCACATATTTGTATTTGAAAATTGTCAAAAAAAATATTTAGTAGTTTACAAGCCATACATGTATATTAATTATTAAAAGCATTTTAGAGTTAAATCAAATTAAAAAAGTAAAAAAAATAAAAATATTATATAAAAAAATAAAAATAATATATTATTTGATTATACTATAATCAATTTTTCTCTCATAAACTAAAATTTCTCGATCCACCAGTGTATAATGGGCAAATGGGCGGGTATTAAATAGGTTACAAAAATGGATAATACCCATCTATGCCTCTTTTGTTAATGAATACAAATGGACCTAAACTTAAATTCGATTCTTGATGGTGTATTAAAACCCTAGAGTTGGCAAATTTCCTGCCCTTAATATAACCCGCCCAATCCCGTAACATTTTGATCATAGGTACTATTAGGTATCTATCTAATCTAATCTAATCTAACTATTATAAAGCGCGAGTTTGAGACGAAGTTATGCCCTTCTCGTTCCGTATCAACCCCAAGTTGCCATCAGGTCATATATTTTCTGGGTCTGTGCAGTTTGGGGCCCGCTATTTATTGCGGTACCCTTTTCACTTTTTTTTTTGGGTCAAAAGCGGTAATTTATATTGCCTTTTGCAAAAGTACACAATTAACCAACTGGCTGGGAATCACATTTTGTTGCTTCAAGCAACCAGGGGGAAGCCAGTTTCCCACCTCTGAGTTTGCATACAGTTGCATGCTACCCTTGCAAGTATTTGACTTGCAGAGTTGAATTTTCTATCTATGAAAGTGAATGTACATTCTTCAACAATACTAGCGAGCAAAAAGATGTCTTCAGCTACAGTAATTGTTTCTACCATTGGATATTTTCTTTGTTGGAGGCACAGTACTATAGCCTGTAAAGATAGATTTGTATCACTTTTTTTTTTTTTAAAATGGCGGTTATCTTAATTTTGCCCCAACAATTATCTTAAAATAAACCACTTATATAAATAAAATATTTATTCAACTTTTTTTAAAAAAAGGTAATTATTCCATTTTGTCATACTAATTTTAAGCAATTACTACTCAATTGCTTATTACTATTCTTATCTAATGTTTATTTAAGGTATTATTTTTATGATTTGAATATATAATAACATTATATTATTTTAACTATTTTATACAATTTATATATAGTTTTTATTTAAAATAAGCATTGTAATGCTTTGCATATTTAATAATGTAGTCTTTATTTTACTAATTTGTAAAATTCAATGATTTTTATTGATTTAGATAGGTCATAAAATTGAAAAGAACTAAAATAAAGTTTTACCATTTTATTAACTAAATTTAGGTTATCAAAGTAAAGTAACATGAAATAGTATAATAAAATAAAAGTACAATGATGCTTTCTAATAGTTATATAAAATTTTTGAAATTTTATTCCTATTCTTTACATTGGTATTTTATAAATTATAATTGTAACTTTTAGAAATACCTATAAAGTGATTAAAAAATTAGCCATAAATATTTCATACTAAACTAAAATTCACATATTTGTATTTGAAAATTGTCAAAAAAAATATTTAGTAGTTTACAAGCCATACATGTATATTAATTATTAAAAGCATTTTAGAGTTAAATCAAATTAAAAAAGTAAAAAAAAATAAAAATATTATATTAAAAAATAAAAATAATATATTATTTGATTATACTATAATCAATTTTTCTCTCATAAACTAAAATTTCTAGCTCCACCAGTGTATAATGGGCAAATGGGCGGGTATTAAATAGGTTACAAAAATGGATAATACCCATCTATGCCTCTTTTGTTAATGAATACAAATGGACCTAAACTTAAATTCGATTCTTGATGGTGTATTAAAACCCTAGAGTTGGCAAATTTCCTGCCCTTAATATAACCCGCCCAATCCCGTAACATTTTGATCATAGGTACTATTAGGTATCTATCTAATCTAATCTAATCTAACTATTATAAAGCGCGAGTTTGAGACGAAGTTATGCCCTTCTCGTTCCGTATCAACCCCAAGTTGCCATCAGGTCATATATTTTCTGGGTCTGTGCAGTTTGGGGCCCGCTATTTATTGCGGTACCCTTTTCACTTTTTTTTTTTGGTCAAAAGCGGTAATTTATATTGCCTTTTGCAAAAGTACACAATTAACCAACTGGCTGGGAATCACATTTTGTTGCTTCAAGCAACCAGGGGGAAGACAGTTTCCCACCTCTGAGTTTGCATACAGTTGCATGCTACCCTTGCAAGTATTTGACTTGCAGAGTTGAATTTTCTATCTATGAAAGTGAATGTACATTCTTCAACAATACTAGCGAGCAAAAAGATGTCTTCAGCTACAGTAATTGTTTCTACCATTGGATATTTTCTTTGTTGGAGGCACAGTACTATAGCCTGTAAAGATAGATTTGTATCACTTTTTTTTTTTTTAAAAATGGCGGTTATCTTAATTTTGCCCCAACAATTATCTTAAAATAAACCACTTATATAAATAAAATATTTATTCAACTTTTTTTTAAAAAAGGTAATTATTCCATTTTGTCATACTAATTTTAAGCAATTACTACTCAATTGCTTATTACTATTCTTATCTAATGTTTATTTAAGGTATTATTTTTATGATTTGAATATATAATAACATTATATTATTTTAACTATTTTATACAATTTATATATAGTTTTTATTTAAAATAAGCATTGTAATGCTTTGCATATTTAATAATGTAGTCTTTATTTTACTAATTTGTAAAATTCAATGATTTTTATTGATTTAGATAGGTCATAAAATTGAAAAGAACTAAAATAAAGTTTTACCATTTTATTAACTAAATTTAGGTTATCAAAGTAAAGTAACATGAAATAGTATAATAAAATAAAAGTACAATGATGCTTTCTAATAGTTATATAAAATTTTTGAAATTTTATTCCTATTCTTTACATTGGTATTTTATAAATTATAATTGTAACTTTTAGAAATACCTATAAAGTGATTAAAAAATTAGCCATAAATATTTCATACTAAACTAAAATTCACATATTTGTATTTGAAAATTGTGAAAAGAAATATTTAGTAGTTTACAAGCCATACATGTATATTAATTATTAAAAGCATTTTAGAGTTAAATCAAATTAAAAAAGTAAAAAAAATAAAAATATTATATAAAAAAATAAAAATAATATATTATTTGATTATACTATAATCAATTTTTCTCTCATAAACTAAAATTTCTAGCTCCACCAGTGTATAATGGGCAAATGGGCGGGTATTAAATAGGTTACAAAAATGGATAATACCCATCTATGCCTCTTTTGTTAATGAATACAAATGGACCTAAACTTAAATTCGATTCTTGATGGTGTATTAAAACCCTAGAGTTGGCAAATTTCCTGCCCTTAATATAACCCGCCCAATCCCGTAACATTTTGATCATAGGTACTATTAGGTATCTATCTAATCTAATCTAATCTAACTATTATAAAGCGCGAGTTTGAGACGAAGTTATGCCCTTCTCGTTCCGTATCAACCCCAAGTTGCCATCAGGTCATATATTTTCTGGGTCTGTGCAGTTTGGGGCCCGCTATTTATTGCGGTACCCTTTTCACTTTTTTTTTTGGTCAAAAGCGGTAATTTATATTGCCTTTTGCAAAAGTACACAATTAACCAACTGGCTGGGAATCACATTTTGTTGCTTCAAGCAACCAGGGGGAAGACAGTTTCCCACCTCTGAGTTTGCATACAGTTGCATGCTACCCTTGCAAGTATTTGACTTGCAGAGTTGAATTTTCTATCTATGAAAGTGAATGTATATTCTTCAACAATACTAGCGAGCAAAAAGATGTCTTCAGCTACAGTAATTGTTTCTACCATTGGATATTTTCTTTGTTGGAGGCACAGTACTATAGCCTTCACATCCGATTGTATCTGCACATTTTTCCAACCCCTTTTAACAGCCTGTTGAAGAGCACATCTAACGACTGTAAGTTCAGCTACCACTGGAGGGAGTAGTCCTTCCCTAGCATCTGCTTCAGCCATCATAATTTCTCCTGCAGCATTCCTCACTATCATGCTTAGCCCCTGCACCTTGTTGCCGATGTTCTGATCTGAGCTGACATTAATTCTGATCCATCCTACAGGAGGTGGATTCCAACTATTGACCTTATTCTCAAGAGTTTGCTGCTCCTTGTCCCGGCCTGGATGATCCTTAGATTGTTCAGAAAATTCTTGCCACTCTCTCACTGCCCTTCATGCTATCTCCACCTCAGGGATTATTTTTGAGTTGAAAAGTCTGTCATTTCTGGACTTCCAAATTTGCCACATTGTGTTGACAGTGATCTCTAACCTGTCGTCCAGATTCCTTAACCCTCTCAGCTCACACAATTTGGTCCACCAACTTGTGAATGAGTCTTTCCATTGTGCTAGTCCACTCCAGTTTACGATTGCCATCTTCCAGATTTTTTGAGCACTTTCACATTTGAAAAAAAGATGCTCTAGACTTTCTTCACCTTCTCCACAGAGCTTGCAGAAGCTGTGTATTGGAATACCTATATTTTTTAAGTTCAGGAGCACTGGGATGGCATTATGGTAGCATTTCCAAATAAACAACTTCAGTTTTTGCTTCAAGTGAAGTCCCCATAGCCTTTTCCACAATCTTTCAGCTTTTTCAGCACTTGAACTGGTGCTAGCTAGCTTTTGATCACAATTCTGAAATCTTTTGATTTGCTCATAGCCTGATTGTGTATCATATTCGCCTTTGGTATTATGCAGCCATATCAGTCTATCTCCAGCTCCCAATTGGCTAATTGGTATTTGTAGAATATGCTCAGTTTCTTGTGAAGTGAAAAGTTGTCTAATAAGCATGCTATTCCATTCATTCCTTTCAGAGTTCATCAGCTCACTCACATATTCTAGTTTGCAGGATTCTGGTTTACGTGATAGAGGTCTCATGGTTGGAGAATTTGACATCCAGTTGTCATCCCATATTCTGACTGATTTTCCATTCCCAACAAGAAATTTTGATCCCCTGGTCAATACCCCTTTAGCTCCAATCCAACTTTTCTTTAACCATGATGCACTCTTTTTAGGTTCGACTTGGAGAAGTGACGAGTTTGGAAAGTACTTGTCTTTCATCACTTTGCTCATCAATAGATTTGGTTTTGAAATTAATCTCCATAGCTGTTTGGCTAGTAGAGATTCATTGAAGGCTTTGAGGTCCTTGAATCCCAACCCTCCATTTTCTTTCTTAGCAGCCATTTTGCTCCATGAAACCCAGTGAATTCTCCTTTCTTGACCCCCATTACTCCACCAGAACTTCGCCATTATGGATGCAATCTCATGACACAAGCATATTGGAATTTTGAAGACTGACATACAATATACTGGGAGGGCTGATATGACAGACTTTAATAGCACTTCCTTCCCTGCAGTTGATAACAGTTTACTCTTCCAGTTGAGTATTCTTGTTGATGCTCTCTCACTGATTGCTTTAAAAACCTGAATCTTAGATCTCCCTATCACAATAGGGAGTCCCAGGTATTTGCTGTTTTTTTGTTCCTTAACTCCATCCAATTCTTGCCCAATAGCCTCTCTCACTGTTAAAGGAGTGTTTTTGCTGAAAAACATTGATGATTTTTCAAGATTGATCTTCTGTCCTGAGCATTCTTCATATTTTCTCAAGATATCCCTGACTGTCTTTATTTGATCTATCTCAGCTTTACAAAATAACAGTGAATCGTCCGCAAAAAGTAGATGTGTAACCCGAGGTCCTCCTTTACTAATCTTCACTCCTGTCAGAGAATTCTCCTGCACTGCATTTTTAATTAGAGCAGAAAATCCTTCAGGACAAATAAGAAAAAAATAGGGTGAAAGTGGGTCCCCTTGTCTGATTCCTCTTGTTGGTTGTATAAACCCTTTAGGTGTCCCATTGAAATTGATAGAAAAGGAAGCAGAGTCTATGCATTTTAGGATCCAAAGGATAAATTTTTTATGGAAGCCCATTTTTTCCATTACTCCACACAAAAAGTCCCATTCTACCCTATCCTATGCTTTAGACATGTCTAATTTAAGGGTCATATAGCTGTGTTTTCCCTTTCTGAGATTATTTAGGTAGTGAAAAAATTCATGGGCAACAACTATATTATCAAGGATTATTTAGGTAGGTATTGTGTACTATTTTCTAATCATTTTTTGCACCTATCTATATTAGAAATGTGCTATCTAGTTAACGGTGTTAAAAAAATAGAAATTTAATTTTTTTTAAAAATAATCATTTCTCGTGAGCTATAACCGATGTTTTTTTGGTTGAAAATGGCAAATCTCAAAAAGTGGCTATTGTAGATTATTTTCATGTCATTTTTTGAACCCACTGTATTAGTAATGTGCTATACAGTTAACTATGTTAAAAATGAAAGTATAAATTTTTTAAAAAATTATCATTTTTTGTGGGTTATAGCCCACGTTTTTCTGTTGAAAATGATAAGATTCAAAAGCTTGCTATTGTAGATTGTTTTCATGTTATTTTTTGTACTCACTTATATTGGTAATGTGAAATTTAGCGAATGGTATGAAAAAACTAAAAATGTAGATTTTCAAAAAAATAATTATTTTTCATAGATTATAGCTTGCGTTTTTTGGGCGAAAACGGCAAGACTTATTATTTTCATGTCATTTTTTGCACTCAATTATATTGGTATTGTGCAATTTAACGAACGACATGAAAAAAATAAAAATGTAGATTTTTCAAAAAAAATATTATTTTTCATAGGTTTTAGTTTGCGTTTTTTGGGTAAAAACGGCAAGACTAAAAAATTGGCTATTGTTTACTGTTTTCATGTTATTTTTCGCACCCATCTATATTGGTAATGTGCAATTTAGAAAACGGCATGAAAAAATAAAATATAGATTTTTAAAAAAATATATATTACTTTTCATAGGTTATATCTCACGTTTTTTTGGTGAAAACAGCAAAACTCAAAAACTGACTATTGTTGACCATTTTTATATCATTTTTTGAACGCACCTATATTGGTAATGTGCTATCCAGCGAACGGTGTTAAAAAAATAAAATGTAAATTTTTTTCCACGTTTTTTTTTATAAAACGACAAAATTTAAAAATTGACTATTGTGGACTAATTTCATGTCATGTTTCGCACCCACCAATATGGGTAAAGTTAATGGCGGAGTTTGAGTTAAATTACATGAGGGGCCAACCGATCATACATCACAGTTTGAAGGGGCCAGATATCTATAGTTATATATTTGTTATTAATATATATACATGTAGTAATTTTTTTTTGTAGGGGCCGTGACCCAACTAGCCCCAATTAAGTTTTGCCCCTGGTTAAAGTGATATCGTAGGTTATAACCAATGTTTTTTAGTTGAAATTAGCAAGATTTACAAACTGGCTATTATGGTCTGTTTTCATATCAATTTTTGCACCCATATATATTGGTAATGTCCTATATAGTGAATGGTGTTAAAATAATATAAATGTATATTTTTTGAAAAATCATCAGTTTTCGTTGGTTATAACTTACGTTTTTTAGTTAAAAATGACAAGAATAAATAATTGGCTATGGTGGACATTTTTCATGTCATTTTTTGAACTCACCTATATTGGTAAAGTGCTATCTAGTGAACAATGTTAAAAAAATATAAATATAATTTTTTTTTGAAAAATTATCATTTTTCGTAGGGTACACGTTTTTTTAGATAAAACTGGCAAGACTAAAAAATTGGCTATTGTGGGTTGTTTTCATGTCATTTTTGCACCCATCTATATTAGTAATGTGCTATCTAGTGAACGATATTAAAAAATGAAAATGTAATTTTTTTTAAAATCATCATTTTTCGTGGGATATAACCTATATTTTTTTGCTGAAAATTACAAGACTAAAAAATTAGCTATTAGGGACTATTTTTATGTCATTTTTTTGCACCTATCTATATTGGTAATGTGTTATCTTTATGAGACTTATGTATGAATTTCACTTTAACGTATAAAGTATCAAATATTAGTGTATAACGTATAAAAAATTAGCATATGAAGTATAATTCGCGTATCACGTCTCATGTCTCATATATGATACAGGCTCACAAGAGTTTTTGCGATTATTTAATCATCCATAAACCTTAAGAACTAAAACTCGACAAATTAATGCTCAAAGTTTTAACAACAAAATCGAAGAAATTAAAATTTGAGGGATTAAATTAAGAATCCTTCGGTAATAGCTTAAAATGTTTTGTTCAAGCTCTAATTATTTCATGATACATTAATTCATGCTACACATAAATAGCTCCAACTTTATTTTTTGCAAATAACAAGTCTCCACAGGGAAAAACTTGTTTCTGAGCATCATTTATTGGCCATTCGCAGCGTTTTCGAGTTCATCTTCAAACCCTGAAAAAATACGAGCAAAATGTCCAAAATTAGGATCGACGACACCATATATACAAATTTAAAAGAAAACATCCCATGCATGAGGATCCCATGCATTAATGGTATAGTAAAATCATGAAGAGGGATGCTTACTGGTGATATTCAACGTTAACTTTTCCAGCATTTGGATCAGCAATAATGGCAAATGCTTCTTGAGAGAGATCAATGGTTGATGAACATCCAGGAGGACAATAATCGACTATTTTAACCACAACACTAACCCTGCAAGGTCTTGGCACACCTTGGTTTGTTGGTCCAGTGCATGTCACTCTGTAGTTTCTATTACAAGCTGCCCTATTGTTCCAAAATGCGTCGCTAGCGGCAGCGATCATCACACCTTTGTTTTCGAAACCAAAGCATGAAGAGGCTGCAGATTTAACAATACAAGAAATTAATTTAACGTATGAAATCCATAAAGTCATCATTTGATTAAGGTTATAAAAGTATGACTCTTGTGCTGTGTATATAAGAAGTACTTAAGAAATACTTACGAACATAAGGAGGTGTATAGTAAGTGGCAGTCCCTGTAGCAGCATAAGCAACGGAAATAAAGCTTGCCATCACCAAGCCAATCATCATAAGAACTCGCATCATCATGGCTCTTTGAAAAGTTTCAAAAATGTAATTATAATGAATTTTCACTCCAAGTTTTGAGCTTGATGATGATCAAACACAAAGGATGACTCTCCCTTTTTATAGTTGAAATTTTTGAAGGAAAGTGGGGCTAAAATCTGACCTACGTGATGATTCTTTTAATTTCTTGCGTTCATATTCAAAGAGGATGATGGGCACCTAGTTAGTCCAAAGAATTCACTCATCGTTGGAGATTAAACTTCAAATGTATATTTTTACATTAATATGGATGACTGTATATTTTGTCTAGTGTCATTCCGTGGTGATACATTTTAGATTGAACAATTCATTTTTGAATATGGAAGACTGTATGGATGGTGAAAAATTTGTGATTTATTTCACAATTGCAAAATGAGGTGTTTGTTTTGTTCAACTTTTTCATCAAAATTTTTAAAACACAAAACAATACTACAATAATTATTTTTGCTACAGTAATTTCTATAAATAAAATATTGAATTTGAATTTTAAATTTTAATAATAAACAATTCTTTCTAACACACTTCATACCAAAATAAACTAATAAAATACTAATTCAAATTTAAATTTCAAACTTATATTAATAAAAAAATCTTCAATACAAATCCCAACAAAATAAAATCATTCATTCCAAACAAATTCTTGGCAGTTCCGATTTACCCTCATCAGACGTTTCGCTAGGGGCCGACCCGCAATGGCAGATATTCGCAAACAAATTCTTGCTGCTGCCTTTCAGGGTGAGTGCCATGTAGGCTTGCTAGATCAAAAACATGTATTTTTCAAGTTTGATGTAGAGGCAGATTTTCATAGAATGTGGCTAAAGAAAATCTGGACGTTTAATAGCTTCGAAGCAAAAATCTCAAAATGGTCTCCAAATTTTAGCCCGCACATTGAATCATCTATTGCTCTGGTCTGGGTGAAGTTTCCATTCCTCCCAATTCACTTATTCAACAAGGAGAACTTATTCTCCCTAGGCTTGGTAGTGGGAAATCCAATGAAACTCGATCTAGCCTCGGCAGCTGCTCAGAAAATTCTAAGACCTAGTGAAGCAAGGGTATGTGTGGAAGTTGATATCTTGAAGCGATTCCTAACCGTGTATAGATAGGCTGCAAAGACAAAGGATGGTGGCAACCTATACTAGTTGAAGACCTGCCAGAATTTTGTTCCCAATGTAACAGAATGGGACATTTAATGGCTGCATGTAAATAGAATGGAGAGAAAAGAACAAGTGCTCCGAAAATTTGGATGCCTATTGTCCCAACTCCAAAGACAATGAACTGACCGGGGAACACAACTGAAGGTGCAGAGGAGGAGGAGAACAAGGACGATACAGCTATGCCAACTCCACTGGAAAACGTTGGGAAAATGGATGAAACTGCCCAAGTGGCGAAGGTACAAGAGGTGGCAAGCAAAGTAGTTGGAGTAGAGAAAGGAAGCCAGGCGGCTATAAATGAGGAAGGTCAGGCCATGACAACAATGGAGGAAAACAACTTGGCCCAATTCTTGTTGAACATAGACGGCATAGACGGGAAAGAAGGCAACTTAGGTGACTCCCCACGAATAGCCCTGATGATCCAAGAAGCTGAGAATTCAGAGGCAGAACCAACAATGATACTGGAGCTGGTCCTGGAGCTCCCGAATGCTGAGCCCACCCAACATGTGCTAAGCTCTCATACTGCAGTAGAGGTAGGTACTCACACAAATGAGAGGGCCCTACATCTAGCCTGCATAGAGGCAGATTAGCTTCTCCAACAGCATGATGCTGACAAAACCAAAGTGGTTATTAACTGGGAGGAAGGAGAGTCCTCTTCAATGCCCAAAATCAGCTCACTGTCTGATCTTACAATTCTGCAAAATATCCCGACTGAATCTGAGTCAGAGGAAGACGGTGAGGACCAATGGACCGAAAACAGCTACGAGGAAGAGCCCAAAGACGAGTTCTGCAAGTTCCTCGCAAAAATGGAGAAAGTCACAAAACCGCCAAGACAGTCGAAGAATGTGCAGGCCCTAGTCAGCTCCAAAGCCTACCCCCAGCCTGGTCGAAAACTCAGGGAAAGAAATCCCTTTATATGCTATTCAGAAGGGAAGTGCTGGCACCCTGGGTAAGCTATGCTTGCATTGGCCCCTGATCACCGGAGTTCGATCAGTTTGGCCGTATCTTCTGTTGTCATTGGATAGTTGATTATGCTGGTTGCTCGCATGTTTATATGCTCTGTGGATCTTATGGAGATGCCCCTCATTTGGAGAATGACTGTCTCAATTTGGTAGTCCTTATGGTGCTTGTTTTAAGGATCCTAAATATCGAATTAAAAAAATTGCTTCAAGGATGTGGTTTGTTCGAGGGTGGATGTTATGTGCCACATGTTTATGTTATGAAATGCATTTTGTTAATTTATGTGGATTTTGACTATTTCTTGTGGCTCCTCTTGGATGGAGGATAATGGTATTCGCTGATCCTGAATTCTTGGAGAGAGCTCGCTTGGTAGTATACCTTTGATTTGGATACTGCTAGGTTTACCTAATTGTTTAATTTCTGCCTTTTGGGTGATGGTGCGAAAATTCTGTTTGTCGCATTAGAAAGGGAGGGATGCTTTTGCTAGGAATTGGAACAACACAGAAGGTTCCTGATAGACACACAAAATGTTAAATGCCCTTACCACTTGTACATTTTTGGGCTGCTCTTGATAGTTTACAGTAGGCTGGGGCTGTTTTTGATAGTATTCAGATTTGCTAATCGGTGAAGAGGTGAACAGTTTTAGCCTTTTGCCTATCCGCTCAGTTGATTTACACGAACGAGATAAAGAGCATTGCTACTTCCCATTTTAGTCGTGATCCTCTAAATCTTGGCATTTAATTTTTGAAGTTGCATGTAATAGAGTAGTACTCCAAATTTACATTTACATGTTTTTTGCCCTTTTGTTGTAACGGTGTGACGGGTACATCCGGCACCGCTTTTGTTCAGGATGATATATAATTTTCGTTTTCCAAAAAAAAAAAATCATTCATTCCAAATACTCTAAAAATATTCTTTTCTCATAACAAATTCAAAGAAAAAAATCATGATATAATTCAAAAATAACTCATCCAAACGGAGCCTAATTATTTTACCTTATTTATAAAATTAAAACTGACATCCTCTGTGTTACTTGGCAGGGTCAAAGAAAGATAAGGGATAATAAGGCCGAAATGGACACTAAATACTTTTTGAAAAATTTCCTCCAAATTAACAAGTGCCATTTGAGAAATCATTTTTAGATTCATTATTCACATTCCACATTTATCCAATTCAAAATGAGAGAGAAACTAATTAATAATCAGTATGGGGACATATTCAGCATAATGGAATAAGGATGTGTTAAATTCAATGGTCAACAAGAAGCAATTATTAATTATAGACCATTCACTATAGCAGAATTTTCTTCCCTACCAAGACAAATGTTACGACTAATACTACAGGATTTACAGTCGAGAAGGAACCTAGTATTAATTTCTCTTTTTTATTTTATCTAACACATTAAAACGCGATTGTTTCACTAAATATTTAGTTATAATTTTAGTGAAATTTTATTGTTTAAAATCATTTGACACAATAAGATGAAGTAATATTAAATAGAGAATTCAATCTGCAATATATAAGCTTTAAGTGACTAATCATTAATTATTCACAATTTTCCTCCAAGTCCATGCATATGGGTTAAATTGTGAAAAATATGTTGCTGGCTGGACAAAGGCATGCATGTTAAGGAATGTAAAAATCTAAACATGAATTATTGTGTATTGAAGGGGACGAATATTGATTTTCGAAAGGGAGAACGACCCTAGAAGTACCTCACATATCAATCAATAATTTGTTTGGTCCCTCGCATTTAAAACGGGGCAAAATAGTCTCTCAGATTTCAAAATTATACTTTTTCAGTCCTTTTGACGGAATCTATTAAAAAATCTGTTAAATGTTGTCATGTGCACATCAGGGGACTTTTTTTCATGGGCAAAAAATTAAGTACAACCCTCAAACCCCATCCTCTATCTTTTACTCTTCCTTTTCCTCCCCAACTAATCTCCACCAGTATCTCCTTCGGCAACCCATCTTCCACTTGAAAGCTTCATCAAGTGCCAAACTTCCAGAGACATACAAGTATCTAGAGCAGTCAATAAATGAGGCAATGTGGGACAAAAAATGTGTTCCCGCACCATGCGGTACCAGTGGATTCATCGAAAATATGTTGGATGAACCACCTCCATCAGGATCCATGAGAAACAACAAACACAACTCCTTCGCTATATTCAATTCCCCTCTTATTATGCCTTCAATCTTAGACCAACTTTCTCGCCAAATATGATATGATAGTTGAAGAGAGCCACAATGCTACTAAATGACAATCCCTGCTAAAGTTTCAATTTCACCATTAACATAAGTCCCAATTGGCCTAAAGATAAAAATAAGGTTACAAAATGAGATCATGATGAAAAATTTTGGTTGGAAACTGCTATTTGATAGTATTATTCAGATAAATCAGAACTGTAACAAAAAGGCCCTTGTGTTATGCAAGTTAGCTTTAAAAATAATACTAGTACTACATTTCCGAAATCACAAATAAGATTGAACACCTCAAAATAAAGCAACAGAATCAAAAAGATTGAACTTTCAATGAATTTCTTCCCTAAACCCAAAAGTTCTTTAAAAAAACAGAACAAAACAAAACAAAACAAAAAGTTCTCCACATTGCGAAATGATTTCTTGAATCAGAAAGAATAATAAAAAATTGGAACTTTTCCCAATATAATAATAAGAAGCAAGCATGAATATGCAGAGTTTATCGCAACAATGGAGTGGAAATTTAGGCACAAAACCAAAATCAAATGGCAGTTGAGATAATCCCGATTCAATTACCTAGTGCATGCAAAAGATTCTAACACATTCAAGAAGGAAATTCAACCCAAAAAATCAGAACAAACCTGAAAAAAAACCCACAAAAAGGGAACTTGGCTGTTTCAAAGGGTAGATCAATCAAGTCAGCAACAACCCATTACAAAAGTTCAAAGCACAACGAAGAAGAAGGAAAAGAATATGCTTTTATGAATTTGAAAAGGAAAAGGCTCTAGCAAAAAAAAAAAAAGGACATAAAAAACAATCAAGGAAACAAAAGGGTCAATAGAATTCATTTGCAATTTGCATGTGGCTATTTGGGTTTTGACAATTCTGATTTGATTTGCAATTCTTTTTTTTTTTTCTAAAAAAAGAATAAGAATATTCAATGAGAATTCTTCAAGAAAGTGACCCTTTCATTAGCAAGGTGGTCCAATTACAAAAGACACTGGTCCGATTTTGAATGCTTGAGAGCTCTTTCAATTTTCTTTTTATCTGAAGCGTATGTTGAAGTCTGTTTCAAAGTTTGCTGTGCTTTGCTAATATGGTTTGCTAGTGGTTCAAATTTGAATAATATTTGGTCATACAAATCATGGTTCGAGTTCTAGCAATAGGAGAAGTAATGCCCAATTAAAGCATGTAATATCTGGTGCACCAAAGTCGATAAGAGGGGTTGGCAACTATAGAGGTAATGGGGAATTCAGTCTTCCTTTGATATTTGGTAAGATTCCTTGGTTGAAGCATTTGTTTAGAGAAGCCGACCAGCTTTTTTCATTTTCCCCGCTAGCGTTAGCTGCTGCTCTGGTACCTACCTTTAACAATGCGTAAGCAACTCCTTCTTGCCTGCCTCAGCATTTTGGTGCAGTTTTTTTATTCTTTGTGAGATAATAATAATAATTGGAAAGGATTTATATTTTGATTGTTCTTTGATGGTCCAGTTTCTATGACTGCTGATTTTTTATCTGAAGTTCTGTTGAAGTTTGTGGAAGATTGGTTGCCGAAGGAGATACTGTGGAAATTAGTTGGGCAGGGAGAAGGAAGAGGAAAAGATAGAGGATGGGGTTTGAGGGTTGTACTTCCTTTTTTGCCCATGAAAAAAAGTCACGTGATGTGCACATGACAACATTTAACAGTGTTTTTAACAGATTCTGTCAAAAGTACTGAAAAAGTACACTTTTGAAATGTGAGGTACTATTTTGCCCTGTTTTAAATGTGAGGGACCAAACAAATTATTGGATGATATGTGAGGGACTTTTAGGGTCGTTCTCCCTTTTCGAAATGGACCACAAACTACAAAAGTCTCATTTGGTTAACGTAGAAGAAAGAAACAATTTGTTTTTCCTTTGGAATATATATGAATGAAAATGAAATAGACAATTTGAACTTCTTTTACAATTTTAGCAGCCATACGCCAGTCAGGTCCTTGAGGTGAATAAATATGTTTACACAATCTTCCACTAGTCTTGTGCTCTTAAACTTATTATTGTTAATTTTCTTTTTGGGTTAATTATAAAAAAAAAAAAAAAATCCTTGTGATTTGGAAAATTTTTAATCAAAAAGTTACAAACTAATTACCCTTTTGTAGTTTGGTATTAAAAAGAAACTAAAAATCAATAATTTTAGTAAAAATTCACTTCAAATCCATAACAAAAAGTATAACTTAGCAAAACTTAATTACAAACTAAAGCAGATAAATCGACACAAAATAATTATTTCAACTAATAGATTTGTGTGTAATTTTGACAAAAAAAAACCTAATCAGAAAAAAATATTTGTAGATTTCTAAATCATATGTGGGGGTTAATTTAAACATCTCTTGAACAATGCGGGCACGTAACTCATCATTCTTTACTTGATCTACCCCTGAAAAAAATTTACATGCGTGAATATTTATCAATTGTTTAAAATCCGTTTAATACTATTGGACTATCTGTTCGAATTCGCCCATTTAACACCCGCACTTTATACTACATTAGAAATAACATGAGTTATTTTTAAAACTCAAATTCCTATATAAGAATTGAATGACTAGCTTATCCTTTTCTATTCGGATCTGTTATTAAAGTTAAGGATGTGGATTTTTTGAATTCCAATTTTTCTTTGCTGATTGTTTTTTTTTGTTTTCATGTAGTGCACAAGCAAGTTGTGGAAAGATTTGAAGCAGCAATTAATTATATGATTGGATTAGAAATACTCATTAAGATTCTAGATCATTTCAACACTTAAAATTGAAGAATTTCAAAGTCACTCATATAAGTTAATTAAATTGTTATTTTAAATTCTAAAAGAATAATTAGCAATCGATTATATAATTTTTAGTCTTGTTGGATATCTAAAACAACAAATAAAATGAAAAAATAAAATAAATATGAAAAAAGAATGATGTGAATTTGAAATACATTCCTAGATTAATTAATTCATTCTTCCTCAAACAATTTAGAAGAAAACAAGCTTACACAAGAAATGATTATCTTGATCAATATATATGATCTTATCCCAATCTAAAAATTAATTCTAAAAATAGCTAAGTAAAACACCATATAGAAATTAATTTCAATCATTCCAGACAATACATATCTTCAACATGTATGAATTCCATTCTTTGTTGGGCTTCAAATTCTGCAGTTAGCAAGAGATAAAAAAAAATTAAAATTAAAATTAAGAAATTAAATAGCTAAAAATGGCATATAAACAAGATTTTTTTTTTTTTGGGGATGTGAAGTAAGAGGCTAATTAATTACTGGTGATATTCAATAGTGCCAGCATTAAGATTTGCAATGATGGCAAATGCATCCCGACTGAGATCAAATGTGGCTTGACAAACTGGACAGAAATCATTTATTTGAACATCAACAGTAGAACCAGTGCAGGGATTTGGGGTGCTCGGGTTTGCACCACCCCTGCAACTTATTCTATATTTTCTTCCACAGGCATTAGCATTCCATATTGCTGGACCAGCGGCAGCAGGGAGGGCTGTGGAGTTAACAAATTCGAAACACGCTGGTGGTACTGCTGCAAAAAACAAATTATTTTGTTATATTCGAATATTATTTTCTAGTGATGTACATCTTTCATGTTTATGATCCTAAAACTGGAGCCAAATTTGTACCATGCTTGTTGCAAAATGCAAATATATAAACTCCTCCATCCCATTCACAGTTTTACATTTGCTTTGAAATATAAATTATATATAGAGATTTATTTGTATTTTTAGAGACAATTAATTTCATAATTAAGAAAAGTTAAAAGAAATTTGTACAGAAAAAAAATATTGTGGAAACTTGAGATGTTGAAACAAGTTAGAAAAGTTAAATAAGGTTAAAATTCCAAACTGGGATTCATTCGAATTTGACAACCCTTAGGTTAAAGGGAACAAAAGGCATGAAGTATATATTCTAGATATGCATATATACTTACGGCCATTTTGTGTATAGTAAGTTGTAGAGCCATTATCAGCATGTGCAGCAGAAACAAGAGTCATCAACGACACTATTAACACCAGAATTTGCTTAAATGTTGCCATATTTAATTTTGAGCGTTCTTACTCTTGTAAAAAAGCTGGGATTGTAGTTGGAGAATGAAACTATAATTTAAGTATGCACATTAATTTCCTCAGGCCTTTTATAGGAGAAGTTTCATCTGTATCATGTACTGTTAAACAACATTGGACTGTTACAAAAAAAAGGTTATTTAATTACTGGAAAGATGTATTTAAAAAATCTAGTCACTACTGATGATACAATGACAATGACAATAATTAATCGTTTATCCTATTAAATGAGATCGATTATATAGATTACATTTTTATACCGTACTCCATTTGCTTATTTATAGTGTTTAACCTTTTATATACATATTTTGTAATATGATTCATATCATAGGATTTTGACAATATTTTTGCGCCGATTACTGACAAGTTGCAATCTTTCTCTTTTATTGAATTTTAAAATTGACTATTTATAAACAAACAAACAGTTTAGTCATTGGTACTGATGATATGAAATAAAAATACTAATTGAAGGTTGAACAAGTCTCAGTCATTGTTAGGCAAATGTTAATTTCGGGCCTATTGATTTTGACTAATACTAGCTTGTGCTTTTTATTTATTTATTTATTTTTTTAATTGGGGACTGGCAACCCCACTTATTAATGTTGCAAAGTTTAAAAAAAAAAAGAGTACTAATACTTTACAGAATTTTAAGCAAAAAAGACTTTTGAAACTTGAGTCTAGTCAAATATGAAATTAGCAACAAAATTAAAATTATTCAAAGCTATAGGTAATAGTCCTTTTGATCTTGAATGCAATTGGACCCTTACCAAATTTGTGTTTAAGTGTGAAGCTGCACTAGCACAACGTGAGTACAAACACTAGATTTTACACTATTTTTAATATGATTCATATATAAAACGTGACCAAATTATATACTATCTTTAATTTGCATTATTTCTAATGATTCATAATAGGATAAAATTTTATTATAGTTGATCGTCTAACGCAACTTTTTAGCTTCTTTTTTCTGCATTTGACACCGGCTATTTATAAGTAGATACTAACAAGAAAATAAAATGAGTGCAAGACCAAACTGAATTGAATCATCAATGGAACGAAGAAATAATTTGAGAAATTAGAGCAATATCTGTAGCCATTTTGTGACCAACTTTTTGGAAAAAAAAAAAAAAAAAGATTACACGAGAAATACAATATTGTTGATACTACAAGCAAAAATATCATCTCCATAACATATGCGATGAAACTCAATCATCCCAACAAAAGAAGAAGATGATGAAAAACAGCTTGCACACAATAAGGCCGCACCCTAAATGGGGTTATCCGAATTCCATTTTTACAAGTCCGTCTTCAAATTCTGCAGTTAGCAACACAAAAGAAGAAATTAATTAAGAAGAATAACGAACAATGGCAAAATAAGAAAAATATATATTATATTGAAATTAAAGTTAGTGCATTGCTGATGAATTACTGGTAATATTCAATCAAGATATTCCCAGCATTAAGATCAGCAATGATGGCAAATGCATCTTCGCTGAGATCAATGGTAGCCCGACAAGCCGGACAGAAATCCACTATTTGAACATCAACACTAGCACCAGTACAAGGATGTGGATCGCCAAGGTTTGTAGCACCAGTGCAACTCACTCTATATCTTCTTCCACAGGCATTACCATCCCATATTGCTGCACTAGCCGCAGCAACGTGGAATCTGGGTGTGCCAAATCCATCACATTTTGAGGCTGCAAAATTAACAAAATTCTCAGTCATGAATTCATTTACTAGTGGTGTCTTTCATGTATAGGATCATAAAACTACTAGTGCTAAATTATGTTAGCCATTTTGGGATAAATTTGATTTTTATTGCTTTGAATGAAAAATTAATAGAGATTTATGATTTGGGTTTTGGAGACATTATTAATTTCTTGATCAAAATCAAAAAATTTGCATAAGAAACTTGAGATTCTGAAAAGAATTAAGACAGCTAATTAAATAAGATTATGCTAAAAAAAACTCAAATGCGACAACGTTATACATCAATACTTACGGTTATATTCATTATAGTAAGTTGCAGAGCCACTAATTGCATTTGCAGCTGAGAAAAGGCATGTTAAGGACACAATTAGCCCAAGAAATTTCTTCAATGCTGCCATTTTTTTTTTTCAAAATTTTTTTACTTTATTCAAAACTAGAATTATAGTTGAGAATGAGATCAATGATGGAGTAGACACAATATTTTCATCCTTTTATAGGAAAAGTTTCTTCTATATATGTACTAAACAACAATTTTCTTTTGCAAAAGAACAAGAAAAAAATTGTTACACAACAATTGGTTATGGCGTAAATGTTAAACGAGAACTTGAAAAATGTATTCCAAAATTTGAGTCACGACGGATGACATATAGACAAGAAGAAATATTTGAAAATCCATCAGAAAATATTTATGGCCCTATTTGATTGTGACCATTATTTCTAATTTAGTTCACTTTGAAAATTATGTAAAAGTAAGTACAACACTGAATTTTTTTTTCCGAAAACTAATTTGTACTGAAAATCAGTTACAAAAATATATTAATTGTGCAACAGATTTTGGTTGGTTTGGCTACAACTTGTATATATCATGCTAATATTTTTTTTTCATTAATATATGTTCTGTTTTTTTCTAATTGTTAATTCAAAAGCAACAAATCTCATACTAAAGAAAATTAATTAAAATTTACTAGAACTAATACATTAACAATAATATTTTAAGATTTGATAAAAAAAACAATTGTCCTAATTAAAACAGAAAAATGAGAACCAAAAAATCCAGTGGCACGTTACAAGAACGATGCTCTTTATATTTCTGTAAATGATTGTTTTAGCAATTCGGGTAGCTAGGAAATACAAAAAACACTTCTACTAAATTGGATCATATTGTGGAGGAAAAAAGAAGTTCGCAAAAGAGGAATGATCGACTTTAAATTAAGTACACCGTATATGCCCTCACTCATTCATTGATAGAGATGCATACGGCAAATCATTATTAACTGACTGTATATACCATTAATTGTGCAACAGGGATATGATCAACTTGCATTAACATCTACCATTTTGTTTTATTTTCGAAAACAACACAAAAACTCTCGTGAAACTGATTCATATATGAGACGTATTTTATATATGAAACGAGTAATTAATAGTTGTTAAAATTATGATTTTATTTTCTTACGACTTTTATTGTGCATTAAAATCGTAATCAACTTCTATTTTATATATAAATTCGTTTCATATGAAACCAATCGTTTCAACAATATACATAAAATGGTCAATGTATTTAGACATGACTACGGTTCACGAACCGCCGATTACTGTTCGCGAACCGCCGGTTCACGGTTCCACAAAGGGTAGAACTTGAACCGGCCCTTGGCCTCACAGTTATGGTTACGATTCGTGAACCGCCAGTTCACGGTTCCGTCACGGTTCCAGTTGCTGTCCAAGTTCCAGTTCCAGTTCCGATTTTGGTACGGTTTTCTCACTGTTCGACTTTTTAAAAAAAATAAAAATATGAAGTATGATATACTTTACAACTTTACAAGATGAAAAAAAAAAGAAGTTTGATATAATTTATAATGTAAAAAATAAGAGAAGTTTAATATAATTCACAAATTTACAAATTTACAATGTGAAAAATAACAAGTTTGATATAAATGAAAAATACCTCATTTTATTATTGAAATAGAAAATTTTGGCCTAAATATCGAATTTCAAGTTGGCCATTTACATATATGAATCATGATAAAACATTTACTAAAAAGAAAAATTTTCATTCATAAAAGTAATTTGAATACAAGTTAATTGACCTAAATTTTAATCATCTAACTCTTCAATGTCATCATCGGGATTGGGATGGACGAAATCCGTGAAATAGGAAACTCTGGTTGAAGATCCGGTTGTACTAGCATTGCTCGTTTCGGAAATGTACCGTCGTAATCTAAATCAATGTTATCCGTCTTGTCCATTTCTTGTGCTCTCAAAAATGCCTTGTACCAATCATCCACTAATGCTCGGATTTCTAATGATCTTGGTAATAATCGGGACTGGTGTTCGTCTAAAATGCTCCCTCCCGCACCAAAAGCTTGCTCCACCACTACGGTTGATGTCGGAATTGCGAGAATATGTTTTGCGATAATAGAAATGATTGGATAATCCTTCTCCTTCCCCTTCCACCATTCTAACACGGACCACTCGTGAAAATCCTTATCTTCACCACAAACCTCAAAAGTAGTTGTTAAATATCTATCAAGTTCCGTATCAGTACCGGATCTTGATTTTTTGTGTGAAGAATATATAGATTTACCAAGTTTACGTGGTGCTATAGAAAACATTGATCTATTACTAGTATTTTGATGTGATGCACTGCTAGTAGAACCATCAATATTAGATCCGGTATTAATAGGAACTTGACTACCATATTTAGAATGAAATTCATCAAATAAATCACGAAGAAGAAAATTTACTTCTCCTATAATCTCCTTAGTATCTTGAGTTTTATAACCTTCATTGTCAGAAAAAAATGAATCTACACAACTATTATATGCAGTAATATATTCTTCTAAAATATTAATTTTTTGACGTGGATAGAAAACAGAAGCAATTAAATATGTAGGTGGAATTTTTCGATAATAATTAAGCCATTTTACTAACATATCATATATAGGAATTGATAAAATATGGTCATCTTTGAATTGTTGTAAAATATCAACAACATCACATGTAATGTGAATAAATAAATGAGAAATAGGATAATAAACACCAGATAAAATTTCAATAGCATCTTTAAATATTTTTAAAAGTTGTAATAATTTACAACAACTTTCCCACATATTAGGATGCAAAGAAATATTTTCTACATGATTTTGCATAAAACAAAAGTACATAACAAAGTACTATATTGTGTAGATGAATTCAATAATTTATAAGTTGAATTCCACCTATTAGGAACATCTTTACTAAATCTTTTAGGTTTGCGTCCATTTTTCGTACAAAACTTTACCCATAGTTTCATTAAATTTGGACGGAATCATAAAAGACTAATTGCCTCTTTAATAGGCGTAATATACGTATTTAATATTTTTAAACCATCTTGTACCGCTAAATTTAATATGTGGCATGCACACCTAACATGAAAAAAATTTTCACCTATTATTAGTTGACAAAAACTTGTTAATTGACTAATCGAAGCCGTATTAGCCGAAGCATTATCAAAACCAATTGAAATTTTTTTTAGATAAACCATATTCATCTAAAATAATATTCAACAAATTAGATATATTATTTGCGGTATGTTTTGCTTCAAAATGACGAAAAACAATAATTCTTTTTTGTATTTTTCAATCACTATCAACCCAATGACAAGTTACTCCCATATAAGAATACATTTGCCATAAATCACTCCACATATCGGAACATATAGAAACACTACTATTTAATTTTGAAAAAGTTTCAATTAAAATTTGTTTTCACCTTTATAAATTTTCTTTAATTCTCTTGTTATTGTTGTTCTAGGCATGCTTTTAGCTTGTGGATTTAATGTATTTTGACAATAATGAGTAAATCCTACTTTTTCACCAAAACCAAATGATAAATGTTCTATGGCTATCATTTTAGCTAATTCTTTTCTATTTTTTTAATCCGAATATTTAAAAAGAGGAGGAGTAGAGGGAACAAACCCGGATAATTACGATTGGTTGGTGAAAATGCCGATTTCGTGTTGATGTTTTTCCTTCAAATGTCGCGACAAATTTCCATAGCCCGATCATTTCTTGAAAGCATATAATTTATTTCCGGAACAATGATTGCATTTCGCCTTGATTGGTTGTTGGTTGGAATCTAATATCTTAATGTAATGCTTCTTGAACATATTCAATTTTAGCCTTTCTTCAATATTGGGGCTTTCGGTTTCTCCACCACCGCTAAAAATTTGTTCACTTTGGTTTGCACCAAATTGTGAGCTACCAACAATATCTCTATTAAAACTATCCATTTTATAGTAAATTAAAATTAAGTAATTGAATAAATATAAATAATTAGATAAATAGAATTATAAGTCTATAATAAAAGTATTTAAATAAATTCAAATAATAACAACTATTAATGAGGATTCAATATTTAATAAAATAAATAATTTTAAAAAATAATTAGCTAAAGATTTGAATAAAATAAAAGAATTTAAAGTAAAGAATTGGATTTTGAATATAATGAATTAGTGAGTAAAAATAATTTAATGATATAAAAAAAGTAGATAATATAAATGATAATTGAGTATTGAGAGAATTAATAGAATTGAGAGAACTGAGAAAGAATTGAGATTGAGAGAAGAGAATGGTGTGAAAATTAATTTAGAAAATTTAGGTATTTATAGAAGAAAATCAAAAACAAAAAAAAAATGTTTCAAACCGTTGGCTTTCCAACGGCCTAAATCGGAGTTGGATTGCCAACGGCCATCTCTTTTTTTTTTTTTTTTGGGTGAACTGGCGGTTAACCGGCTAGCCGTTGGATGAAGCAACGTCTAGTTAATCCTACCTGTTGAATTTTTATTTATTTATTTAAAAAAAATTGACGATTTTGAACTGCCAATTCATAGTTCACAAATGTGTGAACCGGAACCGGCCTGCCTGGGTCGGTTCCGATTCTCGATTCAAGCCCGGCATGGGCCGGTTCCGGTTCCGATTCCAGGCCCAGCCCGCCGAGCCGGTTACGGGTCGGTCCCGGTTATCTACATGTATTCATGGATAATGAAGGATATAACGCCTCTTTTTGGGCTGTAGAGGGTTGATATTGTCTTCGATCCCATTGACAAGGTAGATGTAATCTTTTTTATTGAAGTTTTTCAATTTTCTGGATTGATTATTTTGTCTACAATCCACTCGTAAGTTTCAACTCTGAAATGGAACTTGGCATTATTGTGCTTAGTATTAAGATATGTAATCTTTGTTTTTGGCATGTAAGTTAATGCTTCATAATATTATGTTGGTGTCTTCTTTCTAATTATTGTATTGTTGCGATAACCTCTATTCCCAAACTCAAAATCTATTAAGCTTAGGAAATCATCTTAAAATTCTTGAAAATCACGCAAGGCTACAATAAAAAAATAAAATCAATGAAAAAGGCAATCAGCAAAACAATAAATTAATTTAACGTGATGCTGTAAGACAACGTACATTTTTTTTTTTAAGACAACGTACATTTACGAGCAAAAAAGTACAAAATTTAAATATCAATTTGGAGAATGTAACTCTCCATAAATTAACTTACAAGAAATTTAACGAAATTCTAAGTGTCGCCAAAGATTTAGTGCTCTCATAATAGATGTTTAATTATTCTTACAAATCTTAGTAAGAGACAAACAATAAAAGGCTCTAAAAACTCATGAATTAATTACTCTCTTGATTTGTGTGTCTCTTATACACACAAAAGAACTACTACATTGTATAATTCAAGTGAAGAGTTTTAATCCTAAATTAAAAAGGAGTAGTGGTGGAAAACATAAACAGAAAAAAAAATTAAAAAATTTCCACATAAATCTAAATAGAATTACGAAACATATATTTTCCTAATTCAATTAAGGCTAGACAATAAGAGAATCTCTAAATTGGAAATTACGCAAAATTCCTAAATCCCAATTGAAAATAATACCCAAAAAAAAATTGTATTTCCAATAACAAACACGGAACCCAAAAAAATTATTAAAAAAAATTTGCAGGACACACCCTACATGGTTCAACCACTTCGACTCAATAAAAGTTATGTAATACAAATCTCTTGTTGTAGAATATTTTGTTGGCAAAGGAATTTATAAATGAAGATTTCAAGTTGTAATGTGGATTTTATTATTAGTCTTAAGGAGAATTGCCTACTCTAACTGATGGTAAAGTTAGAAAATGTAAAATTGAAATTGTAAGGGATTACTCCTATTTTATCATTATTATTATTACGCAAAAACTCTTGTGATACCGTCTCATATGATATGTGAATTATACTTTATACGCTAATACACTAATTTTTTATACGTTATACGTTAATATTTGATACTTTATACACTAATACGGTAAGCTTTTATATTTAATATGCTAATTTTTATATTAGTTCAAGGGTTCTTATTTAACCGATGTGGGATATTATCATTTAACACCCCCTCTCAAACATGACTAGGACGAACAGATCTAAACTAAACCGATGCTAGCCCAACAATGGGCCTAGCCCAAATACTGACAATTCTAAACTAAACCGAATGCTAGCCCAATAATGGGCTTAGCCCAAATACTGAAAGAAAATATGTGAGATAAACCCTAGTCATGTTTGAAAAGCCCACAAATTCAAACCTGATGCTCTGATACCATGTTAAAGAATACATGTGCATCCAACTCAAAACCAATTGGCAATAAGTGGAGTGGCCCATATACCTTATATATTAGTTCAAGGGTTCTTATTTAATCGATGTGGGATATTATCATTTAATAATAATAATAATAATTATTATTATTATTATTATTATTTTATCTTTAACTATTGTGAAAGATCAAGGTTAGATGCGCGGTGTCTCAGTGGGTTAGAAACACTAGGTGTGACATCGATAATAAAACAGTAATGGATAATAATAAAATGCAGAAAGTAAAGAGACAGGAGGTTGGTAACGCAGTTCGGCAATCTGCCTACATTGCGGGGCCACGCCCAGAAAAACAATCCACTAAGTTCACAAGTTACAAGACACTCGGTCTGACACAAAGTAAGACTCCCTCTTATCTTTTACGCCGCCTCTTCCTAACTCCACAGTGAACGGATTGTGCAAGCTCCCCTCGACTTGTGTTGATTCCTCCCGGAATCCGTGGTTGATACAAGGTCCCCTTGCCCACGTTTAAACTCTCCCGAGCTCTTCAACAACCTCCTCCCGAGGCTGGATTATAATAAAGAAAACAAGGATTTCATCTTGAATAATATGACATTAAGATGCTTAAGCCAACACACTTTGATCAAAGATTTTCAACCAAGAAGTATGTTCACAGTCTAATGAAGACCAAAATAAACATCAAGGCTCTACATGATTAAACAATTCGCACGCCTTGCACACACAAAACCGTGTAGTGTGGAAAGATCATATAGGCACACCAAATCTTCCCATGTTTATCTCCAAATCTTCTCATGTTTATCTCCAAGATTATTTCCAAATAATTCAAATGGAAAGATGGAAAAAGCATGTGCCTTCAATGCTTATCTTTTCCAAAGATAGATCTTTAATGATAGCTTCCAAGAATACCAAGATAAGCCCAAGAATACCAAGATAGCATTAATCTCCAAATCAATCATCCTTGTATAGATTGATTTGATTTGATTTATGCTTCCAAAAAGATCTTTCCTTATCTTTCCAAAAAATCAATGCCAATTAAAATAAATGCCACTCCACGTGTGCATTAACAATCTCCCCCTTTGGCATTTTTTGGCAAAATCAAAACTCCTCAAGTATGCTGAACAGAAGTTCGATGAAGCTCCCCCTGAATAAGAACTTCCAAAAAAAATCATTGCACAAAACATTGCGCATGACCCATCAAAAGACATCAAGATTCGATCTCCCCCTGCATCGGATCTTACCAACAAAACATTACTGCACAAGACACTGTGCATGACACATCAAGAGACACCAAGATCCAAGCATACAAATGTTTTAGGGATTATAAAACAAATACCCAAAAATCCAAATTACTCCCCCTTTTAGCCACAAAAAGACAAAAGGGCACAAAAACAACAATAAAACATAACATATTGTCTTATGCAATCATCAAAGAACAGAATATCAGAGTAATTAACCAGACTCCTCCTCATCCTAAGGCACAAGGCCAACTAATCTGCTAGTAGATGAACACCAGCAGCAGCTTCTGGAACATTATAATCTTTACCAGCATCAAACCCACCAGATTGGGCGCTGGAAGGGGCTTGACTGTCAGTGACACCAGGCGTGACACCAGCAGTAACACCAGAAGTGCAGAAGGAACAGGAGTTTCCTTTGCAACAACTTCCTCCACAGAATCAAAGTCAACTGCAGTAACATTTGGAGTAACATCAAGCGAAACATCTGAAAATCCAAGGACATCATCAGCTAATGAAGAGACCTCCTTCCATCATAAAGTCCATTGCACAAAAACCAAGATCAAGTCTTGCGGATCTCGCCTAAGAAACAAAGACAACCCGCTTTGATACCAATTGAAAGATCAAGGTTAGATGCGCGGTGTCTCAGTGGGTTAGAAACACTAGATGTGACACCGATAATAAAACAGTAATGGACAATAATAAAAATGCGGAAAGTAAAGAGACAGGAGGTTGGTAACGCAGTTCGGCAATCTGCCCACATCTGCGGGGCCACGCCTAGAAAAACAATCCACTAAGTTCACAAGTTACAAGACACTCGGTCTAACACAAAGTAAGACTCCCTCTTATTTTTGACGCCGCCTCTTCCTAACTCCACAGTGAACGGATTGTGCGAGCTCCCCTCGACTTGTATTGATTCCTCCCGAAATCCGTGGTTGATACAAGATCCCCTTGCCCACGTTTGAACTCTCTCGAGCTCTTCAACAACCTCCTCCCGAGGCTGGATTATAATAAAGAAAACAAGGATTGCATCTTCAATAATATGACATTAAGATGCTTAAGCCAACACACTTTGATCAAAGATTTTCAACAAAGAAGTGTGTTCACAATCTAATGAAGACCGAAATAAACATCAAGGCTCTATATGATTAAACAATTCACACGCCTTGCACACACAAAACTGTGTGGTGTGGAAAGATCATATAGGCACACCAAATCTTTCCATGTTTATCTCCAAATCTTCCCATGTTTATCTCCAAGATTATTTCCAAATAATTCAAATAGAAAGATGGAAAAAACATGTGCCTTCAATGCTTATCTTTTTCAAAGATAGATCTTTAATGATAGTTTCCAAGAATACCAAGATAGCATTAATCTCCAAATCAATCTTCCTTGTATAGATTGATTTGATTTGATTTATGCTTCCAAAAAGATCTTTCCTTATCTTTCCAAAAAATCAACGCCAATTAAAATAAATGCCACTCCACGTGTGCATTAACATATTGTATATCTAAATTCTAAAGATATGGTTTATGTTCCCTCTAATTGTTCGTTTGCATTATTAAAATGGCATCTTTAACGTTTAAGATCCTAAAAGTAGTACCAAAAATTTATGTTTGTATACTGAATAATAAGTCGCAGAAGTTCTAGACCTACACCATTCGTTTTTTTTTGTCAATTATAATTAACTCCTTCCTGCGCCAAAATAGCGAAAGGTTGGAGATGGTCTTATGCCGATTTCTTTCGCAGAAAAAAAATCTCTTCATATTGGTTTTTAAAATCGATAAAATTCTCCTATGGTTCCTTCAATTCGTAAAATATATAGAATGCACAAATTATTTGTTCTTCAACAGCAGTAAATACACGATTCTGTCGTGATTCTCTCAATTTTTGTTCTTTAAATCGAATTTTCACCAACAAAATCTAATTCAACAGAGAATTTATTAAATTTATAGATTATATATGGATAACAACAATTGGAAGGCGGCTCAAGGCCAGAAGGCTCCTCTTCAGGGTCAAGTTGGCGGTGGTGAAGTATCTTCTGTCCCAAACCCCGCTCCTCTGGCAGCTATGCAGGCTGGTGATTGGAGGACTCAGCTTGAACCCGATTCTCGTCAGAGGATTGTAAACAAGATAATGGAGACTTTGTCGAGGCATCTCCCTTGCTCTGGACAAGAGGGGTTGAAAGAACTTAAGAAAATTGCTGTGAGGTTTGAAGAAAATATATATATTGCAGCAACATCTCAATCCGATTATCTAAGGAAGATATCTCTGCGGATGCTGACTATAGAGACGAAGCCCCAAAATTCCACAGCTAATTCTCTGCAATCAAATGCTACCAATACTAGCAAAACCTCCCCTGATCAAGATAGTTTGATCAAGAGAGGGCCTCACGCTGAGGCTCATCAAGTTCAGGCTCAACTAGGAGCCCGGTTGTCACTCTTGGAGAGACACGTGCATCATCTTGATACCCAAGTTAATCACTTGGGTACAGTAATGACTCAAGTGGCGTTGCATATGGGTGTACCATCCGCAAACTTTCCTTCTTTAACTCATTTTGCTGATCATGTCCCGGAGGAAAAATGACGGCACTGAAGCTGAATTGGAGAAGAATTAAAGAATGCTCAAGTGATTGTATGAGTGGAAGAATTTCAACAACTTTTATGAATTGTAAAAAATTTGGAGCAAATGAGCAAATTTGAGATGGATGAATTGGGATTGAAAATGATTTAAGGAGAGCAAAGAAAAGATAAAATGAAGGCGTGCCAACGAGTTTTTTTTTTAATTATTTTATTATTATTTTAGCTTTGTTTTAAATTCTTACTTTGTAATCAAATTCCACTGTTTAGTAGGATTTTAGGAGTCTATTTTTAAGAACAATTAGTATTCTGGTTAAGTAGAATTAGTTAATTACGATTTTAATGTACAATAATGTATTCCAAAACTTCTTCAGTAACGGACGGGTGATATAGACAATAATAACATTCTAACTGTTAAAAGAAAATATTCCACATCGGTAGTCATGTCTGAGAGCTCTTGAACTAATATATAAGATATATGGGCCACTCCACTCCTTGCCAATTAGTTTTGAGTTGGATGCACATATATTCTTTAACATGGTATCAGGTATCAGGGCCCAGGTTTGATTTTGTGGGCCTTTCAAACATGACTAGGGTTTGTATTGAATTTGGGCTAGGCCTAGAGTTGGATTAGCATTTGGTATTGAATTTGTGGGCCTTTCAAACATGACTAGAGTTTGTATTGAATTTGGGCTAGGCCCAGAGTTGGATTAGCATTTGGTTTAGTTTAGTATCGTCAGTATTTGGGCTAGGCCCAGGGTTGGGCTAGCATTCGATTTAGTTTAGACCTGTTCGTTCGTCCTAGTCATGTCTGAGAGGGGTGTTAAAAGATAATATCTCACATCAGTTAAGTAAGAGCTCTTGAACTAATATGTAAGATATATGGGTCACTCCACTCCTTGCCAATTGGTTTTGAGTTGGATGCACATATATTCTTTAACATGGTATCAAAGCCCATGTTTGAATTTGTGGGCCTTTCAAACATGACTAGGATTTGTATTGAATTTGGGCTAGGCCCAGAGTTGGGTTAGCATTTGGTTTAGTTTAGTATTGTCAGTATTTGGGCTAGGCCCAGGGTTGGGCTAGCATTCGATTTAGTTTAGATCTGTTCGTCCTAATCATATTTGAGTTGGATGCACATATATTCTTTAACATGGTATCATAGCCTAGATTTGAATTTGTGGGCCTTTCAAACATGACTAGGGTTTGTATTGAATTTGGGTTAGGCCCAGAG
The DNA here is from genome assembly GCA_016586305.1 of Ophiorrhiza pumila. NCBI lineage: Eukaryota > Viridiplantae > Streptophyta > Magnoliopsida > Gentianales > Rubiaceae > Ophiorrhiza > Ophiorrhiza pumila. The sequence continues at coordinate 51,339,028 of BLIW01000006.1, read as the reverse complement.
TTGGGTTAGCATTTGGTTTAGTTTAGTATTGTCAGTATTTGGGCTAGACCCAGGGTTGGGCTAGCATTCGGTTTAGTTTAGATCTGTTCGTCCTAGTCATATTTGAGAAGGGGTGTTAAAGGATAATATCCCACATCGATTAAATAAAAACACTTGAGCTAATAGATAAGGTATATGGGCCACTCACTCCTAACCAATTGGTTTTGAGTTGGATGCACATATATTCTTTAACACTAACTAGATGCTTGAACAAGTATTTGAGAATCCATCGCAAAATACATACATGGGTTCTGATTGATTGTGATCATTATTTCTAATTTTGCTCAATTCAAATTATGCAAAAGTTATTTGGCCTATTAATTGTCATACAAAAACAATCTCGAATTAATGTCAGTAATAAAAATACATCTTGATTTGATTTTGCAACTCAACATTTTTATTAAACAATTTTATGTATAGAATATTATCCATACAGTTGATCCTTATTCATGTGGAATAATTATTATTATTGAGTAAACACAATGTCTGTCGTGCTTTCTAATATTTCTTCACTAATGTTTTGCATTTTTCTGTCAAGTTTCTATTTTTTAATATTTCAATTCAAAAATAATAAATCTCATCACATAGCAAAATTTATTGATTAACGATTTTTTTTAGCTTAAAATGATGGTGTTAATGGGTTAATTATCTTTGCATGGTAACAATTTTTATTAAAATTTTGCTCTTCTGGATTAGATTGCCAAGATGATAATTAATCTATTAATTGTTGGAAAATTAGTTTGTAATATGGTTAAAGTATCAAATCTGTCATATTGTTTAACGTCGTGGCATTCATTATTAATATCACGATATTGGTGGTTTGCAAATTTAAGTGTTGTAAACAATGAGTCATGTTGCGACATGGATGAACCATCGCTACGTTCATGATTAACGTCACGACGTTGAGGACGGCTTAACTGACGTTCATTAATATCGATATGTTCATGTTAAAACGGCTAGTTTTTCAATTCTCTTCTAAATGTTGCATCTTTTCATATTTGGTTGCACCCTTTAATAAATGATCATGACTTTTGATACTAAAGTGTTTGAATGATGTTTGATGAACCTTAAACTCTATAAACAGGTATTTTGGTCAAGATCAAATGCACAACAAGTTATATACAAATTACAACACAATTTTGTGTAACAAAATCATTAAAACTCATTCTATAAGCATTCTTCTTTCTTGTAGAAATAATCAAGAACTTGTTATTTGGTTATTCCTAAACTCTATTAATTGTATCTTAAAAAAGATTGCCTACATAATTTTAGTTAGCAAAATAGTGAGGACAATAATCTTTTTAAAAATAGTGTTATTACACTCCCAAGTTACATATTTATTGTTATTATTTTTTAGTAGTGCTCCTATTCCACCCAAAAATTTCTCCAACATCAATAAGATACATTGCATACAGCAAATTTTCAATCATCAATTACAAATTTGAATCTTTTTGTAAGTCTTGGTAATATAAATTAAATAATGATTTTGTCTTAGTGATGTGATATAGCTCTATTTTTTTTAAAGTATTTAGGTTGAAAGTTAAACATGTCGATGTCTCTCAATACTCCAATTTTCAAAGTATATCGTAGTTACCTTGAAAAAAAAACATAGACACCACTGCGAAGAGGTTGTCTTTATATAAAATATCATAGAGTGTAAATCAACTGTGGATCTCTTGCAGATATGTTAGGGTTCCACCCACAATTTTATATAAACTTGCAGTTGTCGCCCATGTAAAAGGAAGAAAATGGAATTCTAAATCAACTTTTATTTGGTTTACTACAAATTAATTAACCACGTGAGTTGATCCTATTCATAGATGGTTATCAAAACTGATAGTTTACATATATAACATTTATTATGTTTTCAAAACATACAAATTGTATATTGAATTTTATTTGATAATATCGATCCATTTCGAGTTTAATATCTGTAATAGTACTTGTAATACCTTTTTTGGTTCATTAACGTATTTTTTTTAATAAAATTAATTCAAAGTACATACAAAAATATATAAGCATATTGATATTTTAGAAATTTTGATTTTAGCCACTAGTACTATTACGTACAATTCTAAATTAAATTAAAATATTTTACCAATTTTAGCTTTAGCAAAACGATCTAATTAACAGGTTTAGAGAGTGTAATGCGAATAAGGCCCCACTCGACGAGTTAATTAATGGAGATTGTTCAAGACAATTGTCCTTCACAATTAAACAATGTATTATACATTAAGAGCCTAAATTAAGGTTCATGGTTTATGATAGAAGTAATCCCCATACGGGAAAACAAAATCGAAAGAACCTCAATCATAATCGAGCCCATTTAATTAATATTGTATCATGTATGCTTGTACCATGTCAATTCATAATTTTGTTAAATTCCATTGTTTCATTGTCTTGTTAGCTTCTTTTTCTTTGTTTTTTTTTAGTAAAGTATAAGAGTAATTTTGTAAATCACAAAAACTCCTTTGAAATCAGTTTATACCGTTCATATATAATATATGGTTCATATATAAAATGGACAAATTAATCGTCATTGAAATTGTAATTCTAATTCCCTGCTACTTTTGTCACGCTTCAAAATTACGATTAACTTGCCGTTTTCTGTATGAATTAATTTGGTTCACGGGGATATCAGCTGTTTGTAAATTAATTCTCTTATTTCTCCAATGGCACCAGAAAGAAATTTTACAGTTTTCCACTGTAGAAACTCCTATTGCTTCTTGATAAATAATACAGTCTTGCTACAGTTAGTAGGTCAAAATTAAGTTTATTTTGTAGCATACATATATGTTCCCACACAGAGGAAATTAATTAAGCTACTTATTTCAAAACATCATTTATTTTGGCCCTTTTGGAGACTTTTGCAATTCATCATCAAACCCTGAAAAGTGCAAGAAAATCATGATAATTTGGAGTATAATTAATCAAGAATTAATGTTTACTTCAAAATTTTTAAAATGAAAATTACTATAAACTGAATGGGACTTGCGTACTGTTGATAATCAACGTTAACTTTTCCAGCATTTGGATCAGCAATAATGGCAAATGCTTCTTGAGAGAGATCAATGGTTGATGAACATCCAGGAGGACAATAATCGACTATTTTAACCACAACACTGCCCCTGTAAGGTCTTGGCACTCCTTCGTTTGTTGGTCCAGTGCATGTCACTCTATAGTTTCTATCACAAGCTGCCCTATTGTTCCAAAACGCGTCGCTAGCGGCAGCGATCATCACGCCTTTGTTTTGGAAACCAAAGCATGAAGAGGCTGTAGATTTAAGAATACAAGAAATTAATTTAACGTATGAGATAAAGTGATGATCATTTGATTAAGGTTATAAAGTATGGCTCTTGTGCTGTGTAAGAAGTACTTAAGAAATACTTACGAACATAAGGAGGTGTATAGAAAGTGGCAGTCCCCGTAGCTGCATAAGCAACTGATACAAAGCTTGCCATCACCATTATGATGATTGGCTTGCAAGCCAATCATCATAAGAACTCTCATCATCATCATGAGGCTAGCTGAAATTGTATAAAAGAATTTTTTATTGATGAAATTTTGAAATTCAAATTTAAATTAATATTTTTATGAGTTTGTTTTCCTTGAAAACTATGTTCAATATTTGAATTGTTTATTGTTAAAAAAATTAAATTTAAATTTAAATTTAATATTTTATTTATAATATATATATAAATACTGTAGAAAAATAATTAATATAACATTATGTTTTGTTTTAAAAATTTTGGTAAAAAAATGGATAAAATAAATAAGTTAATTTTAATTTGTGAAAAAAAAAACAATAATTAAAACACTTGTAAACAAATAGACCCTATTATTGTAGAGGGTAACAATCTTGCAACAATCTATTTATTCAACATATAAAGCTTATAATGAAAGAGACATTATGGGTATTAGGGTGGCAGAAGACATTTTATGTTCAAGATTAGTTTGTCTTATTCAATCTAATATTTTAAAATGCATCATTGCACTAAAACCAAACGCTAAAAGTATAAATAGAAATATTCAATTGGATGTCAAAGGTATTGTGGATGGACTCAAGAAAGGCTTTCCTCCAACTAATGAAGTGATCACAATATCTGCTAGCATCAAGCAATTGAAAAGTTATTTTCAGTCCTGTACTTTTTCTAGGGGTAGCAGCAAGAATAATCCTGATTGTGGTTTACTTTCTAGATCAACTTGCTCTCGAGGTGTATCAATGGAGTGGTATGACCATTTTCCATCTTGGCTTATCAACTGTGATAGAGTCAATATGTAGCCAGCTGGTAATACTGTATATCATTTTGTGATAATAAATTGATATCGCTTTTGATATAAAAAAACAAGTATAAATAGAATTCACCTATATTTGGGTTAAGACATAATAATTATAAATTTAATTTTAGTAATATTTATACTTTAATCACTAATTTTAGGAAACGCCATTATTTTGAATATTAGAAAAGATAAAACAAAATAATGTCGGTCAGAGGATCCCATCTTTTAAAGTGATATATGATAAGATTGGGTTTTGCCACTCCATAGCGCAAGTGTTTTTAAATACAAATTCCTATTAGCCCTATTTTATTTTTATGGACAATTTAGACTCATTTTCTACAAGAGATTTTGGTTTTCTACATTTATATAACCTTTGTATGCCTTTATTTTCATATAATATTCAAACTATGGCTTCAATATAGCCCTCAAATTTTATGAATTTATGTTTTATTGAAGATAGTTATCTTCCTTTTATATGTCATACGTTAGGTGGTATTAGATACAAAGGTTTTTACTTATTTGTGATGGTCAATCTAGACGGTAAAGATGTAATCATTTCTAACGTGATCAGAGAGGTTTCAAACTTAGCAACTGCACTTCAAGCCTTAACTTTTTGTGTAAATTAGTTAGAAATAGGATTGTAGATTGATCAAATCAATATAGGTGGCAAAGATGCTATTAGAAAAGTTGCTCAATGAATTTTTCATTCATGGTCATATTTAGTCATCCAATACTCTGGTTCATAAAGCATCGTTGGATTTATAATTGTTTTATAAAATTTTCCATTCAATTTCAGTTGTACTTTACTATTACAAAATATAGAGGACATACTTCTTTGATAATTTGTTCCAATATGATTTGATCTTATGTGTAATATCTACATCAATTCTCCAATTTTTTTCAATAGTAAATTCTAAATATTTAAAACTTTTAAGTGTATTTAAGGCATGCTTGCCGATTTACACCTTTATCCTATTTTGCTATTTCTAGGATTATTAAAGTGCCGTTCCATATATTCAGTTTTAACCTTATTAAGGTAAAAAAGGTAAAAAATAAAAACCTTTCGATTATAATGTCTCCCTCCAAAGTTTCTAACTTCGTATTTACTTCCTCTCTCATTTCATCCACTAAAACTATATGCATCAAGAGTACCTTTTTGTAAATATTTAGTAATCTCATCAATTATTAAAGTAAAAATATATGAGTTTAAAGTTGGTCCTTGGTGCAAATTTATAATTTGTTACTGATTGTTGGCCTGGTACAACAAATATAATCGTAATGACAGTGGTAAGAAAATGAATATCCGAGGCTTGTGTTAACCACAATTTCTTAAAACAGATTCGCTCCCTCCCGAATGAGTGCTGGAGCTTATACGAGTGTCTGTTTCCCAAGATACAACGGATTCGTGAAGACTGTTTGCACCTAACAGCTTCACCAGCGAACTTGAACTAGAAGGTTTAATGAACACCGAAAATAGAGAGAGATTTATAAGAGCAAGGAGTTGTTTTAAAGTTAGGTTCTTGTCTCTGAAGAAGCTATATTTATAGATGAGAAAAGAAACCTTTGGATTGACAATAAACTCTTTATATTTCCAAGAAACTTTTCAGATTTCAAGAAAACTCTTCAGATTTCAATAATAAATTAAATTCATAAACTCTTCAGTTTTCAATAACGAATTAAATTCATAAACTCTTCAGTTTATTGAATTAAATTCGGTTCATTGAATCTATTCCATTTTGAAGAAATGTCAATCCAACAAAACGCGGGATTGATCAGGCTAGCAAGTTTTGTTCATTTCCCCAACCACTTGAGAAACCAATTTCTCATTCACAATATTAGCTTATATCCAACAATCCCCCACATGAATGAAAAATTGTTTTGACTCGGCATTGGTGTTCATCAATAGATTCCTGCATAGGAAAAGTAGGTGTTACCCTTTGAACTTCTCCCTTGTAAAGTATGTTTGCTTTACTAGCTGTTCAGTAGACGGGATGTCTTTGAACTGTCCTGCTTTTTAGCGTAAAGAGTTCACATAAATTACACAGAAATCATTTTCATGAGTTCAGTTCTCATGATTTTGTTCATTTTGGCCATGAACACGTCCTGGTTCTGCAGGAGTTTCTAAAGAATTGAGTCTGAACAATTCTACTTAGAAGCGGCCCCACGTCTCTCCCACATAAGTGATTTCTTAAGTCCATAGTAATACAAATTACTTCCTTAAGTATCATTAAAGCAATAAATTGCTAACCTTATCCATTACGTCACTGTTTCATGACAGGAATGAGTTGAGGTTACCCCCACAGTGACAAACTAAGTCTTACAAGTAGGTTGTCCCATTGAACCTAGATCTTGGGATCTCCAGTCAATTAGGTTGGGTTTTCCTTTATAAGACTTATATATTCCACAGACTTTACTCCCATTCCTTTTGTCAATTTCTCAACTGCATCTTTATTTAACCCTTTGGTTAGCGGATCCGCAATATTATCTCTTGATCGGAGACTCTTCTCGGAGATTTTAAGATTTTTTTTCCTGAAATTTCTTTGTTTCCTCATAATTTCTCACAAGGAATTCATTTCGGGAATTTAGCATAGTTGTTTTATAGATTTTCGCAGAGATCTTTTCTCCGGAATTGTCATAACAACAGCGAGAGACTTTATTGAAATGAGAATCCACTTATTACATCATAAGAAAAGAATACTATACTAATAATACTTCCTTAAATTCCGAAAATTCCAAGTTCTTGGGATAGATTTCCCATCCATTCTTGACAACGTGCAATAGCCTCTGGCAGAAACATCAACCACTTTGTAGGGACCTTCCCATTGGGGGTCTAATTTTCTAGTTTTTTCGACCCGACTTGCTTCTACTTTTTGTAAGACAAGGTCACCAGCTCGGAAAGACTGACTCTTCTCTCTGCGGTTATAATACCGAGCTACTTCTTGCTTATACTTAGCATCTTTTAACTGTGAACATATCCTTCTTTCTTCCAATGCATCCAAATTCTCCCGGAGTCCTTCTTCATTAGTACCCAAACAGAAGAATAGAATTCTAGGACTCGGAACTCCTATCTCACCTGGGATGACTGTTTCGGTTCCATATGTTAGACTGTAAGGAGTTTCATCTGTGACTGTTTTTGGAGTGGTTCGATACGACCACAACACCATTGGCAGATGTTCAACCCATTTTCCACTAGCTTGCCCTAATCGCGTTTTCAAACCTTGTAACAGTATGCATTTAGTTACTTCTGCTTGCCCATTTGTCTGAGGATGAGCCACCGATGTGAAATTTTGTCTAATGCCGAAAGAAGAACACCAAGACTTGAATGGTTCCTCAGCAAATTGCCTTTCATTATCTGAAATTACGACTCCTGGAATTCCGTATCTGCAGACAATATTGATTATGATCATTGTTGGATGGCTTATGCAAAACCAAAATCTCACCTATCTATAGCTCTCATCTTTACTTCATACTTCATGATAAACCCTTACTAGATCTATCCAAAAAAATAGAACCTACCCACAAATCCAATCTATATCTCTGCCTTTTTTTCTAACCACAAACCCTTATGGTGGGGTTTATATAGCAGTGTACCCGTGTGTTTATGTTTGTGTTTGTGTTTGCTTCTGCTAGGCTGCTAGCACAGTAAACCCTTCTTAGGGTTTGCGAGAGAATACTTCCGCCGACAGAATAGCTTGCTCGTGTGAGCCACAACTTTGTTGCTTCTTTTTGCTGGGCTTTTCTTAGATTGCTGTAGCCTCTGTAGTCTGTAGGCTGCAGAGAATTTTTCATTTACAGATATGGATTGGGGTATTGTGTTTCTGTGATGGTTGACGTTATTGATAAAATTAGATGATGGGCATGGGCATGGGCATGGGCTTGTTCCAAAACAAAAACTCCATTCAACTTTTTGTGTGTGCGAAAGTCGATCTCTCTTTTATCTTCTCTTTCTAAAAGCCCCAATGAAATGTAATTGGTCTCTCTTCAAGAAAATGATTCAAGGAGTAAGGAAAAAAATCATTACTAAACTTAACTAGCACTATTGAGGGGGTAGGGATGTAATCGAGTCGAGTTCGAGTACACGTCTAATCGAGCTCGAGTAGCTCATTAGGGGTGCTACTCGAAGTCGAGCTATTATGTGTTTCAACTAACAAAAAACTATTGCCTGCCCATTACATAAATTAAATATAATTAATTACAATTTCAACGCATAATAAGAATAGTAAAAAAATTAGAATTACGATTTCAAATGTCATTAATTGCTTGTTTAATATATAAAACACTCTCATACATAAACTAGTTTCACAAGATCGAGTTTTTATTGTATTTTGTAGTGGGTTTTAATTTCTTTGATAAGCATTAATATTTATAATCATCAACAGAAGTAGTTGTAATACGGTATCAATTCAGAAATTTGTTCAATATAATCAAGCTCTGATCTACTATGACTTCAATTTAAAATTTTTGTACTATTGACCTAAAGTCAAAATTTATCAACATGATAAGAACGTATAACAAATCAATAATATGTATGTATGACTGTTCGAATTAATATTCGTAAACCCTTTAAGCTCTGGTTTGCTCTGGTTTGCTCTGGCTCAGTGTTACATTTGCTGTAAGCTTGGAGAAGCTTGCATATTGAGGATCACAAGGAAAATAGAAATAAAACAAGGGAAAAAGGTTTAACAAGGAGATCAAGTTTATATTAGACACAGTTGTGCTGGAAGGATATCATATTTTTTCCATAATTATTTTTCTAAAGCCAATAACTTTATAGAATTTTAATGTAATGTCTTATAACTTATATAAGTTTTCATTTCACTATGTAGAATCGACTATATAAATAATATTTTATCATCACATCTTATAGAATTTTTATTAGGGCTAATTACCAAGGACCCCCTCGTGGTTTACCGAAAATCCCTATAACCCCATGTTTTATAAAAAGGTATCGAGTACCCCCATGTGTTTTGGGGTGAAATAGAAAGTGGACGGAAAGTTGGTCTGTTAACCACGATTGAGTAGCACGCGCCTTCTTCTGCATGTGTGATTTACCAAAACTCAATTTAGTATAGTAAAATCCCCAAATTACCCTTGACTTTTTATCATCATATCATCTCATCTTCTCATCACTTTATCTTATCTCAATAATTTTTCTTTCGCATCTCACTTTCTTCCTCAAGTTTTTTCAGCCTGATCTCCAGATAATGTTCCTCCAGGGACAATAATTGATAACAAAGTTTGTCACCCAAGGAACTATGAATTCTACTTGTGTGCTCATGCTGGCATGATTGGAACCACTAGACATGCCCACTACCATGTTTTGTACGATGAGGTGGGTTTCTTGCCAGATGATCTCCAGGAGCTTGTGCATTCCTTGTCTTACGTGTACTAGAGAAGCACTACTGCCATTTCTGTGGTTGCTCCAATATGCTATGCTCACTTGGTTGCCACCCAACTTGGGCAATGGCTGAAGTTTGAAGATACATCAGAGGCTACTTCGAGTCATGATGGGGGGTGTCTCATGCGGGTTCTGTTCCTATTCCGCAGTTGCCTCGATTGAAGGAAGGCGTTTGCAATTCAATGTTCTTCTGCTGAAGAAGCCTCAACAAAATTATCTCTTCTCTTCTTTTTCCTTCCCTTTTTTTTTCGGCACCACAACAACCACCCACCACCACCCCATCAATCCAGAAATGCCACCACCCTCCACCACCACCACAACAACAACAACCACCCACCCAATAAAATCTAGAAGTCCAACACCACTACCACACTCTACCACCGCCACCGCTACCACCACCACCACCATCCTATACCACCACCACTAAATTAGAATCTTTTTTTTTTCATTTTTGTGTCAAACCAACAACTAATTTCCAAAGGATTTCAATCCACTTTTCCCTACTGGGTTCTTGAGGTATGAATCTCAAAACTTTCTTCACAAAATTTTCTTAAATTTATAGCCAATACACCATTATGTTCATTGAATATCAATGAAATAAAAACTCAAACGGAATCTTAATTCCAAAAGATTTATATCAAAGTAGTAATTCAAATTGACATATACTTAAAAAAAGTGTGAAAATTGAAAAAAAAAGTAATTATCCAGAGAAAACTCTCTGCAATCAAACTTTTTTTTCACAAATTTAAGACCTCACATCATCTGTAATTTTGAGAAAAAAATCAAGGGAATTTTTGGAAATTTTCAGCATTGTTCCTCTTATTGAGCAATACTGAAAGAATCAACAAAATTGTACTCTAATGACAATCAATCGACCAAAACGCCAAGAACTATACATGTTAATGGCCAACCCCAAGAGAAATTCGCACAAGGTCCATGGTAGAAAGAATAAGTATTTTTGATACTTTGGCTTCAAAACCCATAGGGAACCACCAGAGTTCTTCTTTTTCCTTTGGAGAATCATATGGAACTACCGTAGATGCTGTCGCCTGGAGTTGTGGTGGTGGTGGTGGTGGAGAAATGAGGTGCCGGAATGGAAAAATAATGAGAACACAAGATAAAGAGATTTTTTTAACTTTATATATTTTACCTCAAAAGTTTGATGATTTAAACTTTAACCCAATATATGTATTTTTTAAAGGTTTACTGTATAAATTTGAAAACAAAAGAGAGGGCATTGTTGGAATTATTAACTGTTCCGTTAGCAGACCCACTTTCCGTCCACTTTCTATTTCACTCCAAAACACATGGGGGTACTCGATACCTTTTTATAAAATATGGGGGTTATAGGGATTTTCGGCAAACCACGAGGGGGTCCTTGGTAATTAGCCCTTTTTATTATGATCCATCATGATGAGAGTGCCACAAAGTTTCAGACTCTATTGTCAAGTTAATGTAGTCCTTTTCCTTTTCTCCAAATTTGAAATCGTCTACTTTCTTATAGGTAGCCAACTAGGTGTAGGCAAGTTAGTCATCAGCACTAACCTGCTTGGCTGGAGGTAAGTCATGAGATCAAATTCTGTAGTATGCTTGAAAAATTCCAGAAGTGGTATCATGTATCCTTGTGAGGTGGGTTCTCTCCCAATTGGGTCAACCTAGGTTAGAGTATATCTTCTTGTGTGTGAGGTGAGTTCTCTCCTAATTGGGTCAGACTAAGTTATGGCAAAAAAAAAAAAAAACGTACTTATAGGCGGAAAGAAATAAGAAAAGTTATATATATATATTATAAATCATAATATTCCACCGCATAATTAGTTGATTATTATTTTCAGTTATCTATCAATTTTACTTGAGTACTAAACCCAAATTCTTGTTCTGATATTCATGATCAACTATGTTCATCCAAAAAACAAAAACTATTAAGTGACAAAGAAATGATTGTTTCTTGTTTCTTCTTAACCAATGAATTCACCACTCATCCCGAATCCAGAAAAGTGAATTACAAATAAAACTCTGACAATAGCAGCCAAAGTAGTACAAAATTTACAAGAAGATACAAAATAATCCTAATTAACAAATTAATTAAAGAGGAAGAATATTGTCCTCCATTCATATATAATACTAGTACAACTTCATCCAAATAAATCACCAACTTTATTAATGATTATAGAAAAGATATTTGATCTAGCACCATAACTTCTAATATATTGAAACCTCTACAGAAAATCCCTCAAAAAAGCTGCCATTCAACACTGATTTCCATGTTGAATTTGGAAATTAGTTTTTCGCTTCAAACACTGATTCCCCGTCCTTATGGCCATGTTTGCTCGATGCATTTCAAACTCTGAAATTAGCGACACAAAGAAGAAGTAGAAGAAAGCATTAAACTATAACATGAGATGAACAAGAAAAATGTTATGTACTAATCAGATATATTTGCGTGCATATATAAAGAAAAGAATTAATTAAGCAAAATGATTGTGATTGTCTTACTGGTCATATTCAATCACGATTTTCCCAGCATCTATATTAGCAATGGCTTCGAATGCATCTTGGCTGAGATCAAAAGCGCCTCTACAATTCCGGCAAAGATCAACAACTTGAACTTGAACAGTATTACCAGTACAAGGATGTGGCGTGCCTAGGTTTGTACCATCAGTGCAAATAATGCTAAACGTTGTCCCACAGGCTGCACCATCCTGAAATATATCATCTCTAGCAGATGCCACCATCGTGGTTGGAGTTTGAAATCCCAAACATGATGAGGCTGCAAAAGCAATTTCCAATCCAAATAATCTTACTGTCATAGCCCCGAATTAATATTGTTTATGATCATGATCATCGATATGCATGCATGCCAGACGGGATCTGTGTCTATATAATATGTGCAATGTAAAAACATTACCAATGCATGCATTGACAACACTTAAGATTACAATTGTGGTTAGTTGCACCACGTAGAGACGCATCTTCAAAAAGTTATTATATAAAATATCCCTTTTTGCAACGATATACTATCTTTGGAGGGGTATGTATATACGAGAAAATATTTAACCATAATCTTGGAAAAATATTCAAGAATAAGAGAAAATTGAGAGCTATTTCTTCCAAGTTTTGTTTTTATTTTTTATTTATAAGACTCGCACACCCTCACATGGTTTCCAAAGTTTAAAACTCTAAACTTGGAGGTTAGGATCCTACCTCTCTAACCACTAATCTAGCTCTAGTGGCTATTTCTTGCAAGTTAATATGACTATATGAGTTTAGAAAAATTATAATTCATGATGATCTTATTGAATTTTGACTATGCTTTTGTGTATTCTGAAATTTGTTTGTGCTCAAATTTCCTATCTCATTTCAATAAAATTACATTTGCTTACTAAAAAACACTTACGATTTTGTATTGTGTAGAAAGTTGCGAAGCCATCAGTTGCATGAATAGGAAAGACAGAGCTCACCAACATGCCTATCAACACAAGAATTTTCTTCAATGCTGCCATTTTTTCTCTCTCTCTCTTCCAAACACCCTAATTAAGTTTAATTCGTAATTTTCTTGTTGTGAAAGAAAATAGATAGGACTTGCCCTTTAATAGGAGATGGTGTCATGCATGCATCAAATTAATGATCATGATAAAAAAAAAAGTAATATTTAAGTATAATTTTAAGATCTCATCCAGCTAGAAGTGGTCATTGGGAACTAATACTACAAAATAATTGGAATCATTGGTTAATGCAAGAATCTATGGTGGCATATCCTACTAACCATATCAAAGCTGCTTATGCTCTGTCTGATTCTGTTAATCACTAGCAAATATAATTGTGAAAAACAAATTAACATCGATTGTGTTAGTTTCTCAAACAAAAATAGTAATATTAGATTAGTTTAATTACTCAAATAACTTCGAAATTGCCGTTTTTAAAGGTTACCTTTGTGTTTTTGCATCCGTCCATAGTTATTAGAGCTAGGCGACTAGAATCATTGAGACTACTAAGCATGCATACAAACAACAAATATATATATTCAAAACTATTGGAACAAAAATGGGGCATTTAGTACATTCGAGTTGCATGCAAATGAACCATTCAAACATTCTTGAAACATCCCACATTAAAACAAAATTTGGATTGAGCAATGACCTAACATTTTGTACACACAATAGAAATCTGAGGTTCCGTCCAATTTAATATACTTCTTTTTTTTTTTTTGAAATCACCATCGATGTTGTGAAGAATCTTATGCGAAAAAACATAATTTAGAAAAAAGCTTGAAGGGATTGCAGTTGCAGGCGAGATATAAAAATGATATGATAAGTTATTTCGCTTTGCAGAAGATGCTGCAGATGCTGATTTAGTTAAGAATTTTCTAGCAAGATGCCACTTTAATGTCTTTACATATACTATATATGTCCATATATATATATATATATATATATATATATATGTATGTTCTCTTTTCTGAGCTATGTTTCCAGATTCTTGTTGGTTTCAGTACGTACATCAGGGAAGTTAAGAAAAGATTTATGTGTTTGATCCACTGATCACAATCTAAAAAATTAAGATTGCATCTTGTACAATTTTCTAGAATTAATATATTTAGTCATAAACACATCGATAGTTTCAGATGTGGGTTTTTTTTTTTTTTTTTTGGCCCTTTTAAGGCATTGGTTGTTCATACTAAACAAAAATAAAAAAGAAACTATGAGTCCAGGTTGATCAAAGCTTCAATTTAAAAAAAAAAAAAAAAAAAAAAACCTTTATACACATGCACATTTAAATTTACAAAATACGTACGTGCAGTGGATTATATAAGTTGTTACATTGATTATATATATACATGTAACTTAATTAATTGTATAATGGATTTCTTTTTTTATTGTTGAAGACACAATTGAGATAAATTCAGATCTCTAATTTAAATTAATCCAAAAAATTAAAACCACCACACAAAAAGTGAAATCCTGCAAATGAAGAGGCTAAATTAGCGATAAAAATATTAAGTAATATAATGTTTAACCTAGATAGTAGTATAGGTGTTGGAGAGAATAAATTCTTTTCAAAATTATATAAAAGTGTAAATTATGTCAATTGTCCCTTAACTTATGGGTGGATTTCGAATTTGTTCCCTTATAACTTGAAAACGTTAAATTTTAATCTCTAATATTACATTTTGAGTTTAAATCGTCATTGGTTTATTTTTTGTCCATGCGTAGATAGACGGTGTGTCACGTGCGTGGCACATGACATAAATGATAAAGGTAAGGAACAATAGTCATGAAATAAATAAAAGAAATAATCAATTAAATAAATAATAAACAAAATTAGTTCATTTTGTTTTTCAATTTGTCATGTGCCACATATATGAGATAAATAGTAAGTCTACACATTGACAGAAAATAGACCGGAACGATTTAAAACTCAATGCACGATAAGGAATTAAAATAGAACATTTTGAAGTTGTTGGACAAATTTAAAATGAATCCTTAAGTTAGGGACAATTGGAGTAATTTATCCTATATAAAATAATAAAGTTATGTTGTCACAATTAATAATAAATATGTTAACATTATGTCATATTTTATAATAATGACTTGAGAGAGAGAATTTTTCTGAGAGTAGATTCTATATTAAAAATTATCTTATCCTCTTCTGTTCAATGTTCAAAACGAGGTCCATTCACTTAAACTATGGACTAAAAGTATAAATATCACTAAAATTAAATTTACAACTATTAGACCCTAACAAAGATATGAATGAACCTTACGAATTAGTTTTAATTTTGGATACGATGAGACAAGATAATCTTGGAAAATATCCTATTTTCCACATTTTTATAAAAAGAAAATCAAAATAGAGGGATGTAACATATATATATTCAAAGGAGAACGACCGTAGAAGTTTCCCACATTTTACCAAATAATTTGTTTAGTCCTTCACATTTAAAACAAGACAAAATGGTCCCTCACATTGCAAAAGTGTAAAATTTTAATCCTTTGTGACGAATCTGTTAGAAAATCTGTTAAGTGAAATCACGAGAGCATCATGTGACTTATTTTTCAAGGGTAAAAAAGGCAACACACTCATTAAACCCTATCTTCTCATTCCTCCTCTCACCTTCTCTTCCACACATCCATCTTCTCCAACCTACTCCATGACCACCACCTCTCTTTCTTCCTCTGTGTTCTCTTTTTTTAGCCCTGAAAAATAAGTCACGTGATGAACTCTTGACTTCATAACGGATTTTAACAAATCCGTTACAAAAGACTAAAATTTTACACTTTTGCAATGTGAATGACCATATTGTCTTGTTTTAAATACGAGGGATTAACAAATTATTTGGTGACATTCAGGGATTTTTAGGGTGGGTCCCCCTATTTACAAACAATACGGACGTAACGTAAAATTTCGCCAAAGAGGGAGTTTTCTATATTTTATGGTAAAAACGAAGGGTAAAAACGAAATTTGGGAAATATTGCAATCGATATAAGGAGCATTTTTTCAAGGGTTCTTGTTTATGGGAAAGTTTGTATTAAGGGCGCGCTCCAAAGCGTTATTATTAAATGGGGCATAACTTTAACCTATTTATTATTAAGGGTATGAAAATACTTTAATTCGTTTATATAATTATTAAAAGACTTTATTATCCATAAATAAATTCAAACAACAAATAACAATTATCCAATTAATTCAATTCTAATCATTTTCAATCACTCATCCAAACAACGTCAATCAATCAATTCAATTTTAATCATTTTCAATCACTTCTTCTTTTAAACTCATCCAGTCTTAAACTATCTAGTTTTATTTGTCATTGATTGATTCAATTTTAATCTTAGTTTTTTTTCTTTAAATCTTGAATACATTGTCCACTAGTTTAAACACAATATATATTAACTAATAATTTAATCATATAAGTCATAAACTTATAAAAATAATCATGTTTGTATAAGAAAATAAAAGAATTTTGATATTTGAATAAAATAGATAGAAATAATTAATTCCACATTCACTTTGAAGAAAAAATAAATAAGAACATTATACACTTACTTCTAATACTTTTACCTTTATGAAAAAAATTAAAAAAAAAACTTGAACTAGAGGATTTGAGCTGCCAATCATTGGTAATATTATGATTTGAGATAAAATTTATATTTTTTTTTTCCTAAATTAGTGATATTTTATTTTTTTCTTGTTGCTATTTTTTTTTTGTTTTAAATTGAATATAGAATTATGAAAATTATATAATTTCAATTTGAGACATAATTTACCTTTCATTTATTATTTTTCTCAATTTCACTTTTAATTATTTTTCTTTTTTCTTGTTCAAATTTTACTCTTTTTTTTTTTTGCTTGTTTTAGATTGAATGAATAATTGTGTCACTAATATGATTTCAATTTGAAATGTAATTCATTTTTATTCTATTTTTTTGAATTTCAGTTTGAATTCTTTTTTTATTACAATTTTATTCCTTTACCATTTTAGATTTGAGGTAGAGTTCTAACATTAATGTGATTTATAATTTATTTATCTTTTTTTTTTGTTTTTTTTAAATATTCTAATTCTCTTCATTGTTTTATTGTCATAGTTTTTGTTTATTTATAATTGTGGAGATAGAGTTATAACATTAATATGATTAATAATATGTTTACTTTTCTTTTTTTTTCTAAATTTTTTTTCTTCTTTTTATTTTTTTTATTGTCATAGTTTTATTTATTTAATAGTTGTGCAATTGAAATAGAATGCTATTCATTTTTTATCTTTTTATTTAAGATAATTTACTTATACAGAAATTCTAGAGAGAAAAAATGTTACAAATTATAAAAGAATAATAAAATCTTTTACTAATTATATAAATTAATTAAATTATTTTCATACTGGTTTGGAGCCCTTAATTCAAATTTTCCCTTTGTTTATTGTGTTAAAAACGTAATAGGAGACAGTCATCTTCTATCCTCAGCTGAATCGAACTGCCACCGATCATGCAGCCTTCGTCATCAACCTTGGAGGAGGCACCTCTTCTCTCTAAATGCAGATCCTGTGGACAGGTTTCGATTCTACCAATATTTGTTACTTCTGTTTGGTTTTCTTTTTGTTGATTGATGATTTAAGTATTTTTGTTGGATTTCCCTAAATCCCATTGATTATAATCCATGGCAATCGGAAAACAATTATTCTTATAATTTTGTATAGAATGATCTCTGAAAACTTGTTTGTGCATCTTCAAAGGGCTTTCTATAACAATTATTCTTATAATTTTGTATGGAATGATCTCTGAAAACTTATTTGTGCATCTTGAAAGGGCTTTCTATGTTTCTATAGTAGGGCTTGATAAATTTAGCAACATTGTTCCTAATCGTATCTATTTGTGCATCTTGTATAGAATGATCTCTATTTTGCATCTTGTCGGAAAACAAAATCCTATCTTTACTAGTTTCTTTGCTGTTTCTGGCCTTTTTTTCTTTTTTGTTTGGGTGGTGGTGTTTGGAGGATGAAGAGTTTGAATATCGGACTTAAAGTTCTTTATCTTTTCTCATTTGCAATTTTTTGTTATGTGATTTGCATGTGCAGAAGCGAAAGCTAGCGGCATATGGGATAAATCAATTGCCGGACGAGATGCTGATTCATATTTTGTCATCTTTGAATCTCAAAGAGGCAGTAAGGACCAGTGTCCTCTCCAGTAGGTGGAGATATTTATGGTGTTTGTCTGGCAATGTCGATCTTGATCTTGATTGTTGGATTGCCAAACACAATAAACGGATAAAAGCTCATCGTTTCGAAAAATTGGTGAATAGAATTATTAAATCACATAAAGCTCCATCTTTACATAAATTTATTGTTCGCTGTAGTAAAATGCTCGAGGGTGGAACTATTGGTGTCTGTGATTGGATTCGTTTCGCAATGCAAAAGAATGCAAGGGTTTTTAGATTGGACTTGCAATCTCAAGATTTCCCAGATCTCCAGATCTTGAAAAGTTTTTATGGATTTTCCAGGCAAGTGAAGCATGATCAGGGTAGTGGTTTTTGTTCATTATTGACATCCTTCACATTGGTTAGTGTTAACATCACAGATGAGATGATAGAATATCTTTTATCCAATTGTCCAAGTCTTGAACATCTTTGCATAATGTATGATAAACATTTAACGAATCTACAAATAAATTCTCCATCTCTAAAGTCCTTGATTATAAAATACTGCTCAAGTTTGGGATGGATGACGCTTGATGCTGCCAATCTTGTATCTCTTAATTTCCAGGCTCTGCCATCAACTAGAACAATATTTGCATTTTGGGAAGTTGGGTGCCCTATCAGAACTTGAGATGGAGGGGACATATTGTTTTTCATTTACTTACTTTGTTCAAGTGCATTCAAATTATAGCCGTCACTTGGAGAAGCTGGTCTGGCGGAATAATTATATGGTTAGAATGAGTTGTATTTTTAAATGATTGATAGTAAATTTGTTGGTAAACATGCACTTATTTGTTGCAATCTTTCTGGTTAGGTTCCTACTTCGACCAATGTTTTTGATGTGTTTCCATCCCGACTTCCTCTTCCTCAATTAGAATGTCTCAAACACCTGGAATTGGTAACCTCAACATATGCTAGCCTCGTCTACTTCTTATTGTTGACAAATGCATGCCCTCTCTTGGCTACATTCGTTGTGCAGGGAGTTAAGGTGAGCAGCTACTTTATATTCAGTTTCTGTAAATTTCATAAACATTGCAGACAGAATCAAAATGGTTGGTTTTAGTATGGTTTTGTTGTTCTTTAATTTGCAGTCTTTCATGGTTAATGATCATCTCTTTTATGGTCTGACAATATTGGTATTCATTGTATTTGACAGCATGACCGCTCTTGTCCCATGATAAAAACGGTACTGACTCCTAGTTTGCCTCATGAGAATTACAACAAACTCTTAATTTTCCATCCATGTATATCGACCCTAATTCTTTGTTGTATTTCTCAGCCTACTTTGCAGAATTATAGAAGCGAAAATGCCCAGGAGTTTCTTAAGCGTCATCGACATGAACATCTTAAAGTGGTGAAATTGATCGATATTGGTTTATTTAGGAGTGAGTTTCGATTTGCATTTGGGTTAATTCAGATAGCTAAGTCAATTGAGAAGTTAATTATTGTCCCAGGCCCTTTGGTTAGGGCTACTGAGAGGATGGCAGCAGTAAGAGAACGAGCCAAGCAGCTTGAAGATTATCCCTAATCAGCAGGGTGTGCCATACTCCAATGTTCATATTAGCAGAAAAGTACGATTTTCATATTCATCAATGACAATTGCCATATTTCTGGGGATTGTTTCATTTCCCAGTAAGAACACCTAAACTTCAATAAGATCAAGGAAATTAAAATGAATCCCATTGGGTTCCAGATGGTTTCACCTTTTGGCTGTCACATCTATTAGAGTGGAAAAAGTAGACGAGTCCAGTGAAAATCCCCTCCTAGCCATTTCATCAAGAAACATCTCTGCTTCATCATATTCACCTGTCCTAAGTAGTACTTTGGCAATAACATTGAAAGTGATTTGGTTAGCCAAACAACCATTCTCTTCCATTTTCAGAAAAAGCTCTTTAGCTTCCTCCAGCAAACCAGCAGCAGAAAGGCCAGCTATCTTCGTGGTATACGTTACAACATTTGGACATAATCCTTTAACAGAGAGACTATTGAAAAGTCCTCGAGCATCATCAAGTCTCCCAGTGTTGCATAATCCGTCAAGGACAATAGTGTACATAGCTACATGAAGATTTGCAGCTTTGATCGTTTGCAGTAATTCCAGTGCTTCGTCAACATGTCCACTCTTGCATAGGCCATCCAACAACACGCAGTATGTATGGAAATTAGGGCTTAGGCCGGCAGCTTGCATATCGTTGAAAACTTCTCTTGCAATAACACATTCATCCATCCTAAACAACCCCTTCAAGACAGTGGTATAAGTACCTGTATCAGGTGTTAATACTTTGCGCGGTAACTCATGAGAGAGATTCATGGCCTCATCCATTTTCTTTTTCCCAAAGTACCCATTGATCAAAATACTATAGCTGACAAGATTGGGAACAGGGCCTTTAGCAACCATTGTGTCAAAAATTTTCCTTGCTTCATGTATTTGGCCCTGCAAGCAGTACCCATCCATCATTGCATTATACGTTAGTATATAAGGGGTCTCACCTCTCTGAACCATGAGCTGGAACACATCTTCAGCATCTCTCATCAATCCTTCCTTGCAAAAGGAATCTATCATGATAGTGTAAGTAACTGTATCTGGAATAATACCATAACCAATCATCTCATTCCACAAGTTTTTGGCCTCTTTCCATTTGTCTAAATTACAAAGGCCATGAATCAAACAACTGTAAGTGACAACATTAGGGGGAATGCGCTTTTGAATCATCTCACGTAAAAGGGAAAGAGCTTTATCCAATACTTTATCCTTGCACAAACTGTCAATAATAGTGCTGTAAATAACAGTGTTGGGTTTCCAATTTTTAATTTCCATGAGTCTCAGGACTTCAATGGCTGCATTAATGTTCCCCACTTTACATAGCCCATTTATTACAAAGTTTTTCATTAAGAATCTTGAGAAACAATTCCTGCGCCTGAGAAATCCTACCCGCTAGAAAGAGCCCTTTAAGTATGGTACCAAATGTGGTTACATCAGGCATAAAACCAAGCTTGAAGAAGGTCCCCAAAACAGAAAACCCAAAATCGACTCGACCAACAAGGCAGTAACAGTTAATGACTATATTCATGGTATAGTCGTTAGTTGGGGTGCCCTTTACGAGCATATCTCTGTAAATAGAAATGGCAAGGGAATAATGTTTCATCTTAACAAGGCGGCCAAGCAATTGGGTGAAGTCAAGAACAGTAGGCAGAGGCCTCAAACGGAGCATCTGAGTGTACAAATCCACAGCATCACCAGGATTCTTGATTTCAAAAATATAATTCCTCAAACTACTAGCATTGCTACTCAAACTAACACTAGTACTCGTGAACGTGGCAAAAATGTGTGTAGTATGTGTAAAATATGTGTAGTGTGTGAAAATATGTGTAGTGTGTGAAAATGTGTGTAGTGTGTGAAAAAATGTGTAGTATGTGAAAATGTGTGTACTATGTGTAAAATATGTGTAATGTGTGAAAATATATGTATTATATATAAAATATGTATAGTGTGTGAAAATGTGTGTAGTATGTGTAAAATATGTGTAGTGTGTGAAAATGTGTATATTATATGTAAAATATGTGTAGTATGTGAAAATGTGTATAGTATGTGTAAAATATGTGTAGTGTTGATTGTTGACCCGAATTTGAATAGAAATGGGATTGGAATTCTTTGATCCAAGTAAAGAATTGAATCCAATGAATTTAACCATTTTGAATTGGAATACAATTCTAATTTTTGTGATTTAATAAGGAACCAAACACAAGAATTTGAATTGAACCCTCCAATTCAAATTCAAAGGGTCCAATTCAATGCTACCAAACACAGCCTAATATGAATCAAAGGTCAAATACATTTGTATGTTGTTGGTGCGCCATCATAGACACATTCTGAAAATTTTGTACCATCCGTACGGTTTTCTATACAGCCTTAATTATACATGATTTTTTTTTTTTTTTTGACTAACTTAGCTAGAATTCGATCGAATTGCTCGGGTTGATATAAAAAAAAAAACCACAACAGTCTTTTTCAATTATGTGGGATTGACTATATTAATTATATTTTATCATTATATTTTTATTTAAATGATACCAAAAGAAATTAAAACAAGAAAAAAATAATCTCTAGGGAGATAGAGAGAGTGAAATGAATGAATTAATTGGAGAGACACTACAAATATATTGATGATAAGATGACAGAAGCTGGCCTGCGGTGAGCTAAGGCAACATGCATGCTTAAAATGATACGTCCTAAGTTGACCAAAATAATTTGATTCATTTATGGTTGGTTCGCAACCTCAAACATAGCGCAAAATGTAGCACCGATGATATATATGATCCTTGTCGCATATGCAAAAGTCTTACTACTGATTTTGTTTTATACTTGAGATATATAGCTCTTTGTCGTGTTGTTGGGACACTGATTCAGCACCCATATTCTATAACGCACTCAAAAAGTCGAGTTTTGACCGTTAAAATTTGAGATATATTATAGACAAATTATTTGTTTATAAGTAATCGATTTCGTATATTTAAAAAATGAAGATTTCTATAAGTAATTAATGTAAAAGTTTTGTTACACCATACGATCGTGGATCACATTAGAATCATGTAAATGTTAAAGAAAAAATAAATTTAAATGGGGTATAATGAAGAAATACTATGATGCATATAAACCACTCCATTTAGGAGGAAAAAAAAGGCCATGTTGATTTTGTTCAAATTTAAGACCTCTGGTGTGTGTGTGTGTATAACACAAGAATCTAGGTAGGTAGTAGCTGTCTACAATAGAATTGATACCAAACAAAAAGTGTAAAGAATGAAATCTCTATTTTTAGAAAAGCCCTTGAGCTAATCTGCCCAAACAGAATTTGATGCTTGCAAGAAATTATAAGAAGTGTTTTCTTCACATTCATTCCGGGTATATATACATGGCTTTTTCAACTTTTTGCTCGAATTAAAGATGGGGATAAATCACAGTACTTTAGAAAGTTTGTTGTGATTGTTTATTTAATTAATTTGTATAAATGGTTAATTAATTCTACAAAAAAAAAAAAAATAAAGAAAGCAAAAATGGTGGGAAGAAACATAACATGCATGGAGGAGGTGACATGCTGAAATGGTTCCATCTTTGCGTGAGAAAAAGCAAAAGGATAATACAATTTATTTGGCATGCTAGAAATTAAGTAGAAACATAAACATCACCATTATTATTATATAGTATTATCTACTCACAGAAATCGACCTTTGTGGAATTAATTATCACCGACTAGTGTTATTTATAGTTGACTCGAAATCTGGCAACTATGACATGCAACATTTGCATATCTCAATTTCATAAACAAGTACTACTACTGTACTACAATACTTTTTTTTTTCACTCTTAATTTGAATGTTTAAAATTAGCCCATTTAATTAATTTGACAGAAAAAATTCAGTGATATATAGAACTTTGGATCTTCTCTTTCATTTTTTGTTTCAATTCTTATTTCACTTTATAATTATCTACCATGTATATTTAACTAAAATTTTATCAATTTATAAGTATTAAATATGTGGCGTTAAAACATAGAATGATACAGAAGATATTCTGGGAATATATATGCTAAAATAATTAAGTGCATAAAGAATTTAACTAACACAACTTTTTTTTTCATCTTTTAATATTAGAGTAATTGATGGATGAATTTTATCATCTAAATGGAAATTTGACTTTTTTCTTTTTCCTCTAAAATTATAAGATTCTATATATGAAATCAAATAATATTAGCAAAATTAATAAGAAAGCCAAACCCTCTTCCCCGGGAAGAGCGATCTCTTCCTCCAAGTAATTTAATATGTCAGCGTATTAAACTAGGAAATTAAAGAAAGTAGACTATATATATATATATATATATTTCATGCATGATATTATATCCTTAGTGGTTAATTAATTTCTTTTCGATTATTAAAGATGGATGGATTCCTCTGGTTTTTCAAATTTGTATTTCTTTAATTTTCTTCTTTTCCTTTTAAAAATGACAAACAAAAGGGACAAAAAAAAAACTATTTTATTAATTAGATAAAGACATTAATGTCTTGAAATTGGTTTTAACTTCCCAAAAGGAAAACAAGAACAATGTAATTTTGAAGTAATTAAATAATTAAAGAACCCGATTCTTTTCCAAGACAAATGGAACCTAAACTCAACCAGCAAATCAGTATCAAATCTTACCATTCGAATGGATTGCTGATTATTTACGTACGTGCTTACTCTTTTTAGAGGAATATTCACATTAGTAGAAATTTGGCAATTTGTAATTTTCACAACATTGGCTATGTTTAATTAGCTTTTCATTTGTGTTTTTTGTAGTCCGCAAATCCCATAAACGTGGAGAATGCCTGTCTCAATTTTATATATTATAAAAAAGTTTAAATTACGTCCCAAATTATATATGAATATATGGTCCAAAATACGTAGGTAATTCTTGAAATTTAGGTTGTTGACATCAATTTTCGATTAATTAATATTTGTTCATTTGAGGAGCAAATGAATTAACAAGTGAAATCATACAAATAGAAAACAAAATACCAAATCACAAATTATTAAAAGTTGTTAAAAAGTGAGAGACTGAATTGAAATTGCCTCATCACATGCATGCAATAAAAATCAAATCACCATTAACTTCCAATTAAGATGATGACAAAAGAAAAGTAAGCATAATATATAAAACACCATCTCCATTAAAAAACAAAGTTCATATTACAAGGACTTAAGCTCAAATTAATCCCTCTAACCCTCACAATTCTTAAGCCATTTCATTGCAACATACTATTCAATAGCTCAAGATTTAATGAAGCACAAAACCCAATCTAGCTAGACTTATAATCATGGCTAAAAAAAACACTAATAAGAACAAGTTCAAAATTAAGGTCAATATATAATTCAGTTTCAACCTTAAAAGAACCTAGTCATAAACATAAACATAAACATAAACATAAACATTAAACATTAAACATTAAACATAGTCATTGAAACTTCAAAACCCTGAATTTGATTATTTGTGAATCTAAGCAGAGCCCATGCAATGGCGATAAACCACAACAGTACTGCTGCCTACACCTGCCATTACTTGATCACCTTCTTCATCAGCCACTTCCTTCCAACATTGCGAGATTGATGATGATGATGACTTGGGGGTCCCTATTTTGATCTCTTCTTTTCCCTTAGCAAAGCACCGGTAGAACACACAACCGGCGCCACCTGGAAGTTCTTGCTTCACTCCAACATCACACGTGTAGCCCTCCATGTCATGACCACCCCATGCATCCATTCCCAAGCCATCCAAATGACTGCCCGCACTGCTTCCAATGCTGGTGATGGCAACACTAAACTCGAGTGGCTTAAAGCAGTTAAGAACCCTTTTCACCAACAGCTCCAATCCATCCAAATTTGCTGAACCAAAGTCCAAACCCATAGCTTCATAACTTGCGTAGCTGAACCCGTCTTCTGGAGTCACGTGAATGGTAGAATAAGCTGAGCCCTCAATACCATTCATTGAATATCCGCACGGTTCAAATTCATAGTCGCATATCCGGTGACCAGGAATTATGTCGGAAATTCCAGACATTTTTGTCATCATCTCGTTAGATCCATCCGATGCTTTGTAAAACACTGCGGCTTTTTCCCTGTCCAAGCCCGTCATGCACATTTCCAGAGTGAAAACAGGTTTTTGATCATTACAATTTGATAGACCTGCCGGCGCCATTTGTGCAATGTAAAAGTGCCAATTGCGATCTAGGAAGCTCGGATTGGTGAGTACATAAGCATTTCCATTCTTGAAGAAAGTGTTGAGAAAGGCCACCTCCTCGGAGAAGCTGCGATGAGGAGAAGGCTGGGCATTTTGAAAGATAAAAGTTCCACGCGAGTACTTCACCAAGCTCACACAAAGAGAGAGCGATTCAGCAAGTTCCAGAATTCGTGGGATGGACAAAAGTAATTTTGTAGTTCCACATGTTTTGAGAATGATTTTAAAAGGGAAGACGAACAAACTCGATTCGGAAAGCACGTATGAGTCAAACTCAGCATTGGAGAGCTGAGAAACAATAGTGCAACAAGCGGGTTCGAGAATGGAATCGAGTTGAGAACGAGTCAAGGCTCGTAGGCCTAACCCATCTGGATCTTTGAATATTGGTGGTTCAGAAAATGCGATTTCCAGGCGTTTTTCGTAACCTTCAAAACCAATGGCTGAGACGACAGCCATAGCCATAACAACTTCGACAAAATAAGACTGCCAAATTGGGAGATTTAACTAAAAATCGAGGCAACTGGGAACGTCGTTTCTTTTGATTTCTAAACGAAAATAGCTCGAGAGGATAGTTAAAAAATTTAAAAATAACAAGAAAGTTTTTAATTTTTTACTCTACTGAAGCGTCCATTTATCTTCTCTTCTCTTGTAAGAATATATCAGGATGGCCGTCTGACGCACTGCAAGAAATCAAAACAAACATGAACGAGAAGAACCAGACCAAAATCAAACAATTGTTCACACAAAAAAATACTAACGTTGGAGTATGCAGCAGATCGAAATTTCTCTATGCCACCGTTGGGACGAACATCTTCAATGGTGTAATCAAGTGGGGCTTCGTAATTGTTACTGCGAGACTTACTCTTGCTGCCACCTTTGGTCTCCATTACCACATTAAACCTCCCTGCATAGTCAACATATATGTAACAAACATCTCAGGATTTTCAAGAATTATTCAGTGCCCAAAAGGGCCGGGACAGAAAAACTTATGGCCGCCCGCAGATGAATGAATGTATACACAAAGCTAATTAGTAGACATGAAAATGAAAGATGGGATTGATCGTGCATCCATATCCAAATAAATAGAGTAGAAAAGCCATAGATTAGGGAACTTACGTTATAGTTTTGAAGAATCAAACAATAGAAAGTGAATAGAATTGAAACGCCTTGAATTTGTTTCCTGTGTTTTTACTTTAACGTATATATGCAGAAGTGAAAACCAAAGCTAAAAGAGGGAAGAGGACAAGATTGAGAGAGACAAAAGGGAACAAAAGACAAAGCAAACCGAACCAAAGAGAGGAGAAGAGCAGGAGGTCTAGGAATTAGCAAAGCTATATTCTTGTGAGTGATGGAGAGGATCAAACGGGAAAATGGGATTTATAGATGGAACAGATCACTCGAATGTGGGTGGGTGTGGCCAACATTGAAAAAAGAATGGCTTACGAACAGGGTTGTCTTTTTTTTTTTTTAAATTATATTTTGGATAGTGCTGCGTAAGTTTCGGATCGTGGCATGACAAAATCACAAGTGTAGGTGAGAGTTGAGGAGGTGCCTCTCTTTGTTAATTTCTTAATTAAATCATTTCTTTTTGTTGGAGAATGTGAAATTCACGAATTTACTTCTATAATTTCTTTAATTTTATTTTAATTAATGGACGATTAATGATATTGAGAGGGAAAAAAAATAAAGTGAAGACACAAAATCAATGTTGTGGACCAATTATTGATAAACATGTATCAGTTAATGGGATCAATTACTAATACATGTTTACACCAATTGGGTTTTTTTTCAAAAATAAATTGTTCAGTTTATTTGGAGTCATTGTTAGTTAATGGCACCCTATCAAAAGTATATAGCTATTCATAGTTACTATAGAAATTCACAGACAAAATATTAGTTAAAAATTATTTACGTATTTTAAAAGATGGAAACCCTAATCTATCTACTCGTATTAGTATAGCACTCTTGCCTTACTTGGTAGTTTTGCTTCAGCATTAAGAATTTAGACAATTGAATTTGTCTACCAATAATATTTGCTAAACTGTTTCCCTCAATCTCAAATAATGATGACATTTGAGAATAGGCATGAGTTCATTATGTGTTTTCTCTAATTTTTTTCGCTCTCCATATAATTACTTTTATTGACAAAAAAAAAACCTACACCGAGTAGGGAATGTCATCTCCAAATTTTATACTAAATAACTAAGTCAGAAAAAACACATGGAATTCAAATATGAATTATAAACTTTTTAAAAAGAGGATAGATCTAATCTATCTAATTTAAACGCATTTCTAACTCTCAATGGCAAGTTTGCCTATAAAAAACAACTTAGGCTGTGTTTGGTTGTTTAGAATTAGAATTGAATTGGAATTTAAATACTATAGAATTGAAAATCTAAAATGTTTGAATTCCTTTGTTTGTCAAATCAACAAAATTCATTTAGAATTGAATTATAACTCCAAATTCTTTGTTTGGAAGTTTAGAAAAAATGTATAAAATTAGATTTCATCGTAATCAGAATTGTTAAAATAATTTATTTTTAATATATTTTTTATAAGAATATTTACTTTTCAATATTATTTTCTAATTTCTACAATAAATTTAAACAAAAAAATTTAGTTTTATTTTTTCACACACTACACATATTTTTTACATAGTACACATTTTTTCACCCACTACAAACTTTTTCACACACTATACATATTTTACACACGCTACACATATTTTCACATACTACATATATTTTACACATAGTACACACATTTTCACATACTACACATATTTTACACATAGTACACATATTTTCACACACTACATATATTTTAAACATAGTATATACATTTTCACACACTACACATATTTTCACACACTACACACATTTTCACATAGTACACATATTTTCACACACTACACATATTTTACACACACTACCTATTTTACACACACTAAATATATGTAGTATGTGTAAAATATGTGTAGTGTGTGAAAATGTGTGTAGTGTGTGAAAATATATGTAGTGTGAAAAAATATGTGTAGTGTGTGAAAATATGTGTACTATGTGTAAAATATGTGTAGTGTGTGAAAATATGTGTACTATATGTAAAATATGTGTAGTGTGTGAAAATGTGTGTAATATGTGTAGTGTGTGAAAAAATGTGTAGTGTGTGAAAATGTGTATACTATGTGTAATGTGTGAAAATATATATATTATATGTAAAATATGTGTAGTGTGTGAAAATATGTGTAGTATGTGTAAAATATGTGTAGTGTGTGAAAATGTGTGTAGTATGTGTAAAATATGTGTAGTGTGTGTAAATGTGTGTAGTGTGTGAAAATGTATGTATAGTATGTGTAAAATGTATGTAGTATGTGTAAAATATAAGTAGTGTGTGAAAATATGTGTAGATTGTGAAAATATGTGTAGTATGTGTAAAATATGTGTAGTGTGTGAAAATGTGTGTATTATATGTAAACTATGTGTAATGTGTGAAAATGTGTATAGTATGTGTAAAATATGTGTAGTGTTGATTGTTGATCCGAATTTGAATAGAAATGGGATTAGAATTCTTTGATCCAAGTAAAGAATTGAATCTAATGAATTGGACCATTTTGAATTGGAATACAATTCCAATTTTTGTGATTTAATAAGGAACCAAACACAAGAATTTGAATTGAACCCTCCAATTCAAATTCAAAGGGTCCAATTCAATGCTACCAAACACAGCCTTAGAACAATTAAGTTTGAGTTTTGATGTCTAAGTTAGATGTTTTCCTGAGTTACTTTGTTTAAAATAGTGTGAAAATTATATGTATAGTAATTAGGTAGGTAAATATTCTTTCAGTATATTGACTTTTCTAAAATAGTGTGAAAATTGGATTCGGTGTAATGTTCTTAGTTTTTCCGGCATGTGTTTTTCTATATTTTGGCTTTTCTGCTCTTACTTTAAAAAGCTTTATTTATACTCTTTAATTTATTTTCTGTATTAAATAGTTATTCAAAGTAGATTTAAAATTAAAAAAAAATGAACCAAAGACGATTTAAAACTTAATTTATAATATGAGAGACGAATGTAGAACTATAAATAATTATGATAGAAGTGCAATGAACTTGCAAGTTTCAAATAAAGGAACTAAATAGTGAAGTAATTTATAAAATTTAAAAAAATAAATAGTGTTTATAAAAAGCTTTTTCTATTTTCGTCTAGGTGTCCCCTTGTAGCGTAGTCCCATGGCCGATTGAAGTAGCAATAAATTAAATTTGTGTGCCTAGGCATGCGCAGAAGAACGATTTTATAATCTTTTTGGAAGGTGAGACTTTGAGAGTGGCGAATGGAAATGGGAATGCGTTGGTTGGTACTTGGTAAGGAAGAATATTTTAAAATCTTCTCAATAGAATTCGTTCACCAAAAAATTATGTTTTTAACAAATTTACTTGTAGAAAACTTAAAGATGACTTTAATTAAAAAGAGATATATACCAATTAATATATATTAACATTATTTTGAAATCCATGTAAAGTGGGGTATGAGTTAACATGCAACTTATTTTAATAAATAGCAAATAATTTTTCCCTTTGCACAATTAGTATTTATTAGTTATTCAAGGTTTCTTCAATCGTTTTAGTTCATTTTATCCAAAGATAATCAGTAGAAGAATTTGTGTTTTGGACCTGAGTTATGAGTTTGTATACAATTGTTTTGTTTATATATTTATCTGGGAAAAAGAATTTTCTTACCTGGTATATATTTTTGAATGAATGAGTTTGCCTCCTTAAATTTACCAAAAAAAAAAAAAAAAAAACTTTCTTATAGAATGTTGCAGCAACAAAAACATATAAGCTTTTATTCTATTAAATTAATAAATCAACTATATGGATCAGATATCACCATCGTATTCGATCTAAATTTATTTTCTTATTTATATTTAATATAACATATTAGTGTTTAAACTCATTTTATTTTAATTTATTTTTGCAAATGCAACATTAACTCACCTTTTGTTTATTCATCTAATTAAAGGCAACATAATATGTACTAATGTAGTCACACCAACTCAATTGACTTTTATTCTTCATTAAAATGTTCACAATTAATTGTGGGTTTTTTTTTTAAATTATTGTTGATTTAGCCTTTCTTATTCGATCGAGCATTCAAGATATTATATATGGATATAAACTATGTTCTAATTAATAAGAGTTTTTGATAAGTTCATCAAAGAATGTGTATTGATAAAGCAATTTTGACCTCTTTGGGAATGTATGTGGGTTAGTAAATGCCCTTTTTTTGTGGCAAACGAAGGAAAAATGACATTGGAGAAGAAAATATGCCACAGTAAATGTTTATGAAAAAGAAATTAAGAAAGAATTAATTAATTTTCTAAAGAATATATATACTTAATTCTTAGTTTGATGTTGCATAATCTTATCCATAATCATATATATCCCAGTCAGAAATGAGTCAAATGTGATTGTATAGAAAAAGCCAACTCTAGTTGGACCAAAAGAACACTTCAGATCGCATCA
Source organism: Ophiorrhiza pumila (assembly GCA_016586305.1). Classification (NCBI taxonomy): domain Eukaryota; kingdom Viridiplantae; phylum Streptophyta; class Magnoliopsida; order Gentianales; family Rubiaceae; genus Ophiorrhiza; species Ophiorrhiza pumila. Next base: position 51,307,343 of record BLIW01000006.1, on the reverse strand, counting down.
TTTTTCAGTGATATAATTGGACTAATCTATGCACAAATGACAAAACAGAAGGTTTTTTTTTAGTCCATAAAAAATTAAATTTGATGGGAAAAGCTAATAATTGGCATACTTTAATCAATGATTAATTTTATTTTATTAAACTAGCTGCTAAAATTATTGCTTGTCTATGACTAGATTCTATGATAAATTTGGTATTGTGTTCATCCTAGTCAATGGCTGAGAAATAAATTTGGTATTGTGTTTAATTAGTTTAATTATTAAACTAGATAGATTCCTAATGTTCAGCAAGTGAGGTTGCCAGCTAGGATCTGTACAATTAATTAATCAATCAATTATTTCTTGAAGCTCTTAATAGCCACTTTACTAATACTGCATCCTTCTTGAGAATCTCAAGTTTCACTAGTTAGATAATTAACAAGAAAGGAAACTTTTATTAACCGTATGGGATTGACTATGAGCATTATATTTTAGTATCGTGTGTTGGATTTGTACACTTATACGATTCCTTATATAATTTGTATTATAAAATCACAAAAACTTATGTGAAATCGAATTCATAAATAAGACGTTTATATATGAAACGGGCAATTAATCGTAGTTGAAATCACAGTTTTAATTTTTTGCTACTTTTATTTCGCGTTGAAATCACGATTAACTCGTTGTTACATATATCAACCAGCTTCACAAGAGATAAACTGTTATAAAATTAACAAAATTTTATATTGATTGTCAACTTAATGGAACCCTTCTCATTTTTTAGAATTTGAAATCGATTACTTATAATTAAAAAGTCTACTTATAAATAGGCGCAATTATTAAGGAAATTTGCTAAATTAATTGAAAATGTTCAAGAATATGTAAATTATCTTCTCATTTTATATATAATATATTGATTGCATATCGATATTAACTTATATAAACCATTTTAGATGCTAGAAAGTTTAAAGTTTCGATAACATTGTTGCTAGTGAAATTGTTACCATAGACCCTTTCATCTACTTATGAATTATGATGAACTTAATTTTTTTGCTCGTGCCAAAATAAAGTTATCACAGTCAAGCGGAAGACATGTGCAATATATGGTTCGTTTATTTGTCAATCAATTGAAATGGTTTTTACAAGTACCACCAACAACTAATCATTTATCTCATTATATAAAATGAGTACATAAATTATATTTCATCTTCATCATCGTATTTTATCCATACATATACACATGTAAAAACAAATCAAAATCATTTTGAACCAAATCTAATTGTAACCAATAAGAAAGATGTTATATATATATATATGAAGCTAGAAGCCCAATATACCTTTGAATTTTTTTCATAACAAAGAAATGAACCTAATGTGAGATTAATGTAGGCATATTTTATCTCTCTTTCGGTGATTTGGTGAGTCTACTTTTAAGTTTTAACCAAATTGAAAAATTTAAAGGCTTTGCCTAATCTCGACAGATTCCAATAGCCGGCAAAAATGTATAGTTGTCGGTGCCGCATGCCGCATGCCGCAGGCCGCAAATAACGTTGATACGGTCCTATTATATTGTATTATGCATGCATTAAACATTACGAATCAACCTTTTTCATGCGTTTCAATATTAATGGTGGCTGTTTTTGTATTTTATTTTATTTTTGGTTGTTGTCCCAAAGAGGCACATACGTGAAGAATATTAGTCCACATTCATTTGTTGTTGTCCTTAATAATGTAGAGATGTGAATTTGTGCTAATATGTTAATGATTTGATTCTTTATTCTCTTTACATAACCTATAAAATAATGTACAACTGAGTCACTGACTACTCTTCCACAAATTTAAATAGAATTTTATTAATTGATCGGAGTAGATTTTGTTGGATGCTCAAGGAAAAGTTCAATCCCAAAAGCAATACTAAAAAGAAAAACTTTAAAGTAGAAAAAGATAATTGTTATTTAAACTTACAATCCACCAACCCTTTTTTTTTTCTTGGAGGTGCCTTAATGCAAAATAATGTTTTTCCTCACTTAGGGCCCCTTTCATTAAATTCAATGATTGCTGAATGATCCTCTTCTCGCTTTTTCTAAAAAATCATAATTTTTTTTAAAAAAATTATTTATGCATGTTTTTTTTAACTTTTTTTTTTAATTTTTTATTCAATGAGAAATATGTAAACAGTTAGATTATGTTGTAAAAATAAAAGTAAAAAATCTATATATAAAAAAAACTGAATTTTCATGGGCTATATTTTTTGGATTTTTGAGAGGAAATTCTGATTTTCTAAACAATTATACACAAATATTTTAAACGTATGCTTTTTGTTCACAAATCAATGAAATAATATAAATAAATAAATTATCGTAAAAAACGATTGAATAAAAAGTAAAATTTTCAAAAAAATAAAAAATAAAAAATATAGAAAAATCATAGTTTTCACGAATTAATATTGGATTTTTTTTTTAATCCAAATTTATGTGAGCAACTTGTCCATATCTTCTTTGGATGATCTCTTCTCTTAGTCCATGAATTCTGGGCCATTCAAGTTCAGCCAATTTATCTTTCAACAACAATTAGTTATTACTAAAATGTTGTGGACTACAATGTAAACCATTTCATTGAGGCCTTTTCATCTTGGAAAAGGATTATGCCATTCTTTTTCTATTGGATTGTCTCAAATGTTTCCCCATCAATCATTACGGTTTGCATAAATTTCATCAACTCTAAGGGTTTGAAGGTTTAAGATAGCCCTTGGTTTCGAACATGTAGCCCATTATAAAGAATGGGCTAATGTGCCCAACACTTTTTAAGGCCAAGGATTTAGACTTTATTAAGCAAAACCTGTGTATCTCAGGAAATGTAATTATTCATTGGAACTTTGGAGTGCTACAATGAAGCAATTAAAACTGAAATCTCAATCAATTGAATCAGTAAAAGTTTTCACAAGTTAATCCCTCTATTTAATTAATCAACTCGTGTTGGTACTTTATAGGTTGAGTTCGGTGTGATGATTATTTCTTAAAACCTAACTCGATCATTGAAATTTCGAATATGCAAGTGATGTCGGAGAATATGCAAATGATGTTGAAGATAGGTTTCTGTAATGAATCGTATTGTAATTATTTTGTACCTTTTTTACATTATTCTTTTCCAAGAACACTTACTCTGTTTACTTATAAGCAACATGTATATTTATAAGTAGTCAATTCTAAATTCGAGAAAAGGAAGAACGTTGAGACAGATTTGTAGCCAACATAAAAATTTGATAAACCCTATAATGATATGAATTACATTAGCAATCGTGTAAGGGTTAGCACGCTCATACTAAAGGGTTAGTAGTGGTTGTTGTATTCATGCTCATAAGTAAAAGGAATTATTAGAGAGTACTTTGATACCAAATAAGCACTTTTGGTTAAAACTTACACACTAACAGTATATACATATGATAGTTAAACTGAGAAAGCAATAATCAGCAATGAATGATTGAGTAATAAGTTTTTGAGGGCCAATCAAGATAAGCCAATGAATCAAAGATGATCAAGAAATGACACAAGGATTGTATAATCTATAATTGTTTTACACAATTAAATGGAACAAAGAAAATGAAAACAAAAACATCCCAAAAAAGTAAAAGAACATAGATAATGGAGGGGGGAGGCAAGCCCATCCAAATGGCCAAAAAAGAAAAGGAGATTATTGAAAAAGGATTGGAACCTTTTGCTTTTGGTCACATTTCAACTGGCTTTATGGCCTTTGTTTTGATGACTTTTGTCCACAATTTGAGCACTTGTAACTTGTAAGAACAAACACAGAATGTGGAAGAATCAATTCCACCGCATGGAAGAATAACCGCACTCCAACAACGATTTGGATTTGGCAATTCCCCATACATAACACTTTTTTGTTCAATATTAGTAGTATGTTTTATTTTTTATTTTTCTTTACATATATAAATAAATTATAGTAATCCTCACGAATCTCTATGAAAAGCTTGTGGGATTTCAGAAAAATATATAAAGGCCTCACTCGTGTCTTTTCTCTTTTATTACCGCTGCTCTTTCTTCTTTTTGTTTCGGGATGCCATTATTTAGGGAAAGTTGCAAAAATCATAAATCACATCTAAATTGATGTAATTTTATTATTCCTATAAAAAAGGTATACCAAATTTATTACTTTCTCTGAACTTTTGTAAGTGTCATATTTGCACACTTATTAAGCAATAGGTAAAATGACTAAAACCCCTCTAATTAATAATGATAAATATTAAAACATGTAATTAATGCATGTTATAAAAATGCTTGTAAATAATGCTCATAAATATTTACAGAAGGATACAATTGTATTCTTATCTTAAAACGATATTTAATTTGTAAAATCAACAAAAATATAAAACGTCACTTAAATCTGATCAGAGGGAGCATTCGATTCACTTTTGTTTGATTGTTTGACAAAAAGTATATATGCATAATATATGTATATCTTTCATTAAAAGAATAGACGGAATTAAATAAAATGATCAATTTAGTGATAATTTTTATTGTGAGTTATGAAATTGAATCATTTTAGATGCGTTTGATGAAAAAGTTTTTTATTAAAAAGTGAATAACGTTTTTTGCAATTTTTTATATATATAGGACATAAAAAATTATTATAAAGCAAGAAGAAATAAAAAAACCACTCTCTTCTTCTCTATATCATCATCGTCCATGCAACTTAAATCATCATATATAATGAAAGAAGAAAAAGAAAAATGAGTGGAGTGGCCAAATTTAGCTTCCTTGTTCGAATCTAATTCTAACATGGCAAGAGCTTGAAGGACGAAAAAACAAAGATTTCATTGATTATATATCATCACTAGAATGATGAAGCACAGACTATAATAATTAATATAAATGCCGATGATTGATGAAGCAACTTTTTCAGTACGTAAAATTTGCAGTTTACTCATGCTTATAACTGACGTAAAATGCTGATCATTGGTCAAGAATTAGTCCTGCTGCTAAACATACTTTTGAAGACTCAATAGGCAGTAACGAACATTTGTTTACTCTCTTGGCATAAATCTTCAATAATAATCTCAAGAACCAAACATTTGGAGAGTGTTATTTTGAAAAAAAAATGGTTTAAATATTTCTAACTAAATATAGTTATACCTTTGAAATTGAAATGTCAATCAATTCAAAAGCAAAAAAGCTTCAGTTCATGCTCCTTGCATATCTTGTACTAAGAAATAACCATTTCAAGAAGACAAGCCACTCAACAAAAAAGGCAAAAACTATTCAGCTGTCATTTTTTTCCTGGTTGTAAACCATATTTAAGAAATTTGTATGCAAATAAGTAAGTTATTGGCATATAAATAGTCGATCATAATATTAAGAAAAGTAGGAAAGTTGCGTTAAATTGGCAGCCGAAGTAAAATTTTGTACATCATATTAAAAATTGTATAAAGATAGAATATAATGACAAAATATGATTTATGTAGGTGATCGCAAATTGTAGGTATATGCTTAAAATTTTCACTAAAACTCTATTTTCGTGGGTTATAACACACGTATTTTGGTAAAAAATGACAAAATAAAAAAACGTGTTGATTTTGGCTTTTTCTTACTTTTTTTTCACCCATCTCAACTTTAAACATGCATTATAGTGAATATTATCAAAAAAAGTGAAAATTAAAATTTTCACCAAAACTTCTATTTTTCATGAGTTATTATAACACACGTGTTTTAGCAAAAATGTTAAAATCCCAAACATGTTGGTTTTGATTTTTTTGTACCGTTTTTTACACCCACCACGAATGTGAGCATGCATTCTAGTGAATATTGTAAAAAAAAAGTGAAAATTAAAATTTTTACGAAATCTCTATTTTTCATGTGTTAAACACACGCAATTGAGCAAAAAATGGCAAAATCCCAACATGCATTGGTTTTGATTTTTTTGTATGTTTTTAGCACCCACCGTGAATTTGAACGTGCATTCTAGTGAATATTGTCAAAGAAAGTGAAAATTAAAATTTCACAAAGTCTCAATTTTTAATGGGTTATAAGCACACATATTTTAGCAAAAAATGACAAAATTTCAAAACGTGTTAATTTTGACTTTTTTTGTACCGTTTTTGCATCCACACAAATGTGAGCAGGCATTCTAGTGAATATAGTCAAAAAAAGTGAAAATTAAAATTTTTACCAACCTCCATTTTTCATGAGTTATAAACATACGTATTTTAGCAAAAAATAGCAAAATCTCAAAACGCGTTGGTTTTGATTTTTTTTATCGATTTTTGCATCCACCACGGATAAGAACTTACATTCTAGTGAATATTATAAAAAAAAAATGAAAATGAAAATTTTCATCAAATCTCTATTTTTTATAGGTTATAACACACGTGTTTTAGCCAAAAAATGGCAAAATCCTAAAATGTGTTAGTTTTGACATTTTTGTACCTTTTTTTGCATCCACCACAAAATGTGAACATGCATTCTAGTGAATATTGTTAAAAAAGTGAAAATTAATTTTTTTACCAAATCTCCATTTTTCATGGGTTATAGCACAAGTATTTTAACAAAAAATGGCAAAATCCCAAATGCATTAGTTTTGACTTTTTTTGTACCATTTTTTACACTCACCACGAATGTGAACATGACTCTATTGAATATTGTAAAAAAAGGTGAATTAAAATTTTCACAAACCTCTATTTTTCATGGGTTATATAACACATTTATTTTAGCAAAAAAATGTCAAAATGCCAGAACTCGTTTGTTTTGACTTTTTTGTACCACTTTTTGCACCCGCCACGAATGTGAATATGCATTATAATGAATATTTTCAAAAAAAAAGTGAAAATTAAAATTTTCATCAAATCTCCATTTTTCATGAGTTATAACACACGTATTTTAACAAAAATCCAAAAATGCGTTGGTTTTGACTTTTTTTTGTATTGTTTTTTGCACACACCATGAATGTGAACATGCATTCTAGTGAATATTGTCAAAAAAAGTGAAAATTAAAATTTTCATCAAACCTCCATTTTTCATTGGTTATAAGTTATAACACACATATTTTAGTAAGAAATGGCAAAATCCCAAAATGTGTTGGTTTTGACTTTTTTTGTACCCTTTTTTGCACCCACCACGAATGTGTATGCATTCTAGTGAATATTATAAAAAAAATTGAAAATTAAAATTTGCACATAACATTAATTTTTCATGAGTTATACACACGTAATTTGGTAAAAAATGGCAAAGTCAAAGTATTGATTTTGGCTTTACTCCTACTATTTTTTACACACCTCAATTATGAACATGCATTCTAATGAACATTGTAAAAAAAAAGTGAAATTTTAATTTTTCACCAAATTTTAATTTTCTATAAGTTATACCACACAAATTTAACCAAAAATAATAAAAGTCAAAACTAAAATGCGTTAATTTTGACTTTTTTGTTGTGATGTCTTTCACAACCACCTCTATTGTGAAATGGAAGTTGGTGTTGTAAACCATATCTAAGAGTATATTTTACCCCTCCATTCTTCAACCATTTTTTTGTGAAGTTGTGTTAGAATAAAGCCAAAATGCTAAAGAGTAAACACTGGAGAAATCTTCAGAAATGGGAGAAAAAAGAAAAGCAAACATTATTTGTCACAATCATGAATTCGGCAAACTAAACCAGTCCAGTGGGATTCAACTTGGTTGACCAAATAGATATTACAGAATCATCAGTCACCACCATTGACAATGGAAATCTGGACACATGCCAAAATTCTCACTATCCACAATCCCATCGAAGGAAAAACAACAACAAAACAAGGGAGAAATGAGAAGCCGGATGCTAATGATACATTGGAGACCAACAAAAAGGGGTTCATAATGATAAATCAAGAACCAATAGTAAGTACAAACCACAAAAGAAGAGCATTAAAAACAACAAACAATAATCATGGTGGTATATGGAACAAAGCATTAAAGTAATGTCTAATCTCTCATCTTACTTAAGACTGTCCAAAGGAACAAAAAAAAAATTGGACTGCTCCCTCTAAAGACTAAAGAGCGTGTATTGCCACTCACATCAAACACCCAAAAGCAAATTTCTTTTACGTTTCTTGCAATGCTTCACCTGTTCTGATGTTGGGGCCATTACTAGCAATTGTTTCCAACTTAATACTTCGAGAGAGAGACAGATACATAAAGGGTCAAGTCCAAAGGAGGCCTCCTGACTTGTTAGTGCTAGTTTTTGCTGCCAGTAGTAGCTGTGGAAAATTGAAATAGAGCTAGGCTTAATGTGTGTGTGTGTGAATATTTCTTCATTGCAGTGCATCTGCATCCTATCCTTTGCTGTCACTCTCAAATTCTGAGCTTCAAAGCTCTCCTCCTCTTCACTGTGACTGACATGCCGGATCATATCATCGCCACCTGATCACTTCCTTTCTCTCTCACGTAGACACACACTGACAGACCACTAACAACTTTGTTAAAGAAAAAAAAAAAAAGAAAAGAAAAACAATTTGTAGTAAAGAGGGAACAAAAAATAGGACATATACTTTGCAAAACTCTCCCCCACCCCATTTATGAACATTAGAAACGGAACAAAATGGCACACTAAAACACATTGCCAAACCATGCTACACACGTTCTATATAGTATGTACATTATACACACACACACACTTGACAGTACTCTCTCTCCTGTGTTTCGTTGTGGGATGTTTTTTGTCCGCAGAAAAAGATGGTAACTGAAAAAGTGTGACTTTACGAAAAGCCCAAAAAGCCTATAGAAACCGAAAGCAAGAAAAACCATTTACTAGTAGTACTAATTTACATTTGTAGCATTTGTGAAATGGAAAGAAGTGTAAAAATCTATGCTTTATGTGTAAAAATGTCGTCTTGATCAGCTTCTTTTGTGCAATGGCTATATCTATCATCCTCGGTGTTCTTGCCTTCTTCCTGTTTTCTTCTACGCTTTGTTTCTCATATGAAGCTCGAAATCCTGAAGGTAAACCTTTATCATGTCAAGACTCTGTTTTAACATCAGAAAATGGGAAAAAAATGATATTTTTTCATGAAGACTGCTTCCCTTTACTGATTTTGTTGTTGTTTTCTTTACCGGGGTTTGTAGTTGAGGCTTTGATTAGTATAAAGAATGCTTTAAGCGACCCTCATGGAGTTCTTAGCAACTGGGATGAAGACTCTGTAGACCCTTGTAGTTGGTCTATGATTACCTGTTCCTCTGATAATCTTGTTACTGGCATGTGAGTTCTTTGCTGCTGGGCTATCTTAACATTTCATTATTTTGAGTTGTAAAGTATGAATTTTTACAACATTTTGTTTTCTGGTTTGAGCAGAGGAGCTCCAAGTCAAGGTTTATCTGGGACTTTACCTGGGGTGATTGCTAATCTTACAAACCTCAAACAAGTGTAAGGAGACATTGTATTAGGCTCTTCCTGATTTAATTCAGAAAGTGCTAGTTTATACGCCTATTTTAGAAAATACTATGTAATTATAGTTCAATTTTCCTCATGTAGGTTGTTGCAGAACAATAACATCTCAGGTCATATTCCCCAAGAACTGGGCAATCTTTCAAACCTTGAAACTTTGGATCTTTCCAGTAACAAGTTCTCTGGTCCTGTGCCTGAGTCTTTGGGTTCCTTGAGCAATCTTCAATATCTGTAAGCTCTGGGATTCTTTCCAAGTTCCCATTTTATTGATGTACTTTTACAATTTACGCCTTAACTTTTGTTATTTAAATTTGGCTATATTAAGTAGCACACTTTAGTTATTTGACTGTGTTGTTTTGTCCTGTTTTGTGGGTTTGTCGTGTAATGTTTGAAATGATTAGGCGGTTGAACAACAATACTTTGTCTGGTGCCATTCCTCTGTCTTTAGCCAAAGTCTCTCAACTTGCTTTCTTGTGAGTATTTATCTTTTCTCTTCTGTGCCTGCTCTCTGAATTTTGTTTTTCTTGCTTGTCTCAGCGTCTGGAAAGATGGATTAAGAAATATCTAATTATGTTTTTCCAAAAATCTTTTCTTTTCAATCAAGTTGGAATGTTCTTTTCAAACACTGAATAGTGATTATGCTCTCATGGAGTGGCATATTAATCTTTCAGGGACTTGTCTTACAACAATCTCAGTGGTCCTGTTCCCAAGTTTCCGACTAGAGCATTCAAGTATGTCTTCTCTGCTTAGGCTGTCTTATGTTAAAGTAGACATGTACTGCTTACTATCTCTTTTCACTGATGCACGAAATGTGTGTTTGAACTGTGTCTATCAACAACACGCGTGTGACATACCCAGTGAATATGGACTCCATGGACTTCTTTTTTTTCTCTTTTTTTTTTTGCGTTTCATATTTTTAATTTTTGTTTGATGATTTTTGTAGCATTCTTGGTAATCCCTTGATTTGTGGAAGCCACTCAGGAGAGAGTTGTTCTGGATATGTTAACCCTGGTTCTCTTTCATTCTCCATTGATTCATCCCCCGGTAACAATGAGACATCGCACTCTATGTTGTTTTAGTTTGGTACTAAAGAATTTGTGTTTATATAGAACAATATAAAGCTAATATTCTGCCTACATTTGTTTAGGAAAATCCAATTGCAAAAGATTAGCTGTTGCTTTGGGGGTCAGTCTCAGCTTCGTGTCTATTTTCCTCTTAACAATTGTGCTTTTAATATGGATCAGAAGCAAAAAGAAAAAGCTGTCAATTCTCAACATTAATGGTGAGTAGTGAATTGAGTATTAAATTGTGGTATTTTTGTGGTTAATGAAGTATCAAGATGGATGATTATGCATTTGCTACGAACGTCATGAGCTTAGATTTTGTTGCAGACATGCAAGAAGAGGATCTGATTAGACTAGGCAATCTCAGAAGCTTTACATTCAAAGAGCTTCAACTTGCAACAGATCATTTTAGCCCCAAGAACATACTTGGTGCTGGGGGATTTGGAAATGTGTACAGAGGGAAGCTTGGGGGAGGAACACTGGTAGCAGTAAAGCGTTTGAAGGATGTTGCTGGAACTGCAGGGGAGTCGCAGTTTCGGACAGAGTTGGAGCTTATTAGCTTAGCTGTTCACAGGAATTTGCTTAGGCTAACTGGTTATTGTGCTATCCCCAACGAGAGACTGTTGGTATATCCTTACATGTCTAATGGCAGTGTGGCATCAAGACTAAGAGGTTCGTACATAAAATGTACCTGCTGCAAATTCATTGTTATTAGGTCATGTCAACTCTGTGATTTCTACTGTTTTGTATTTAGTTCAGTGCATGACCTACAAATCCTTGTAGTTTTCAACTTGTTTTGGACCACTGAATCTCAGGGCCCCAGGTATGTCAGTGGTGATGATCTTTCATCAGGCAGTGTAGGCTAGAATCCGGGACCATGTTTAACTGCTCTTGATATTTTTTTTTTCAGTTTCAATAAGATTTGCTGCTTTCCAGCAGTCGTGATTTTGGCTGTTAATTTTTAGTTTCCTAGTATCTAAAGATACTTGTTGCATTTGTTTGATGATATGAGCACAAAAACTTTGCTTTCCTTAGGTTGCATGCTCATTCATTCGCATTTGGAATGATTTAAAATCCTTGAATGCTGCCTCTCAACTTTAAGGGATGATGTCTTTGAACCTTTGACACCATGGATGAAAGTTGGAAAATTATAGGGAGGGCAAACTGCCAAATTTCTGGTTTGAATTTAAGGTTTAAATTGCTGTACTTCAAATAACATTGTCAGGAAAAGGGTACTTCTAAAGGGAAGAAGAGATGCAGAAAAAGCATACTATGGCTTAATACTTCAGAAATTCCTTATTCTTGCAATGCAAAAATATTATTGAGAATCCTTAAAGTTCTCTTTGGAGCCTGACCTGTGTTAGTATCAACTCTTATGATGCATCTGCTCAAATGGTAGTTTCATTGTCCCAACGAAAAAGAATTACGTTTTCTGTTTATAACAGTGATTATCGTGTTTATGAAATAATTCTCAGAAAATTTTCTTCGGAGATAGTAGATAATTTTCAGTCTGAGTTGTTCTGGAATGATTTCCTTTTATTTGGATTCTACTGAATGCATGTCACTTGTAGCTAGTACAATTGTGCATTGTGTTGATGTTGTGTCAAAATCCTCAGCTAATTTAACTCTAATAATAATTTTCTTGATAATGGCAGGAAAACCTGCTCTAGACTGGAGCACTAGAAAGAGAATTGCAATTGGAGCTGCAAGGGGTCTTCTCTATCTACATGAGCAGTGTGATCCAAAAATAATTCACAGAGATGTAAAGGCTGCTAATGTTCTCCTAGATGATTACTGCGAGGCTGTTGTTGGTGACTTTGGCCTAGCTAAGCTCCTCGACCACGCCGATTCTCATGTGACAACGGCTGTTCGTGGTACTGTTGGGCATATTGCACCAGAATATCTCTCGACTGGTCAGTCATCTGAGAAAACTGATGTTTTTGGATTTGGTATTCTCTTAATAGAGCTTATAACTGGGATGAAAGCTCTTGACATCGGGAAAACTGTGAACCAAAAAGGAGCCATGCTGGAATGGGTATGTTTCTTTCATGATCATAGTTTTTAAGTATGTGCCTGCAATTGCATTATATATTCCTTGCCTAAACCAAGCACAAGTCTGGCATTCCAGCATTTGTTGAAGTTAATTTGAGATGTAAAATTTAGTTGTATTGTTTTCCTTTTATGGTCAAGCTTAAATTTGGTGAACTGAAATTTTGAAGAATGTTTCTCTAAGTATATGATCAAGTAAATTCACTTAGAGACAATTGATCTTGATTTCTTTTGTCTTCAATTTTGTATCTTTAAGAACAGTTCTGCTCATTTTGATATTTGCCTCTTAAAATCATTACTAATTTCTTACATATATGTTCTTGAAAATGGATTTTCAAAATAAATGTTAAATTTTAAATTTCAGTTTTGGACAACTTGCTCAATCCTTGGAAGAGGCAGAATACCCTTGTTCAAGTACTATTACTGTATTACATCTGTGAAAATTTTGTTGCTAAATTGATCATGAAGCTGCAGGCATATTATTAATTTCTTCTAAGTTTATACTATTTGTGAGATAAATATCTTGCTTTGCAAAAGAACCTGATTGAATTTTGCTGTTTTTGTTAGTGCAGTGTTCATCTTCATGCTCAATATGAAAATGGTTGTGTTAATTCTATTCAAATTGGTAAATTCCATTGCAGGTTAAGAAAGTACAGCATGAGAAGAAAATCGAAGTTTTGGTTGATAGAGAGTTAGGTAGCAACTATGACCGGATCGACGTTGGGGAGATGCTCCAAGTAGCTCTCCTTTGCACTCAATACATGCCTGCTCACCGGCCAAAAATGTCCGACGTACTTCGAATGCTTGAAGGGGAAGGCCTAGCTGAAAAATGGGCAGCCACTCACAGTTACATAAATCCCTGCACAAACATCCCTCCCATTCAAAGTAGCCAAACTAAACTGCGCGGTGCCACGGATCCTGGACATGATGATAATGTCTATGATCATTCAGCCATGTTTGAAATGGTAACAATGGATGAAGCCTATGATGCCATGGAGCTTTCTGGTCCAAGATAATAGAAAAGATTGGGATATTTTAATGGTAATTCTTTAGCAAAAAGAGAGATTAGCTCTGCATTGTGTAGTTCATGATTAATTTGTATATATTCATATCCATATCCATAGTTTTGCTAACTTAATTCATGCATTCATAGATTTTTTTATATTGTTCCACTTCCTATATAAGTTGGACCTTCACAAATTCTTGGCTGCATGTTGCTGAATGCTGATCAACTACTATATACATATGATTTGAAACTTTGAATGACCATATTTAGAAATTTGATTACATCAAGATAGACAAGAAATGCCCTCTTTCCAGTTTATGTTGGGATTTGGGAATTTACCCATATCAATCAAATATCAAGAACAACAACATTACATGCTTTGCTTTCCAAAGTAAAGAAAAAGTTTTTTTTAGACAAAGAAGGGTTCTGAGTTTTTGACTAAAAAAGTAAGCAAAATGCTGTGAAGTGTGAAGCACTATGCCATGTTTTTGAACAAGTTTTAAGCATTCACTGTCATCTCTTGGGGCCATTGGGGACGGACACTGCGTGCAAGCACTATGGGACGGGAGTCTTTTTGAGTCCTTTTCGCATTTTGCTTTTGCTTTGCAGTCATGCGCTTCTTGTAGTTTCCTTTTCTTGTCTTTCCATATACGAATTTTACAATGAAATGTGTTGTGTGTCATGCCCCATTGCCCCACAATGAAATACTTGGATAAAAGTTTGTCATAATTCAATGCTAATTCGGAACTTTCTAGTGTAAAAATACTATCAACGTATGGTTTTTCATTTAATATTTGTGATTCTTTTCTTTGTTTAGTACATCAAGGAATAATATGGGAGGATTGCAAATGCCATCCTTCATATTTTTAATTTTTTTTTACCATTTATATTTAAAATGATAATTCCACCTACTCATATATGCAACCTAGCAAGTGTAGCTAGTCTATTGATTACAAAGTTAGTATGTCCACGTCCAAGTTTAATATTCGAAACATTAGAATGTATGTGAGGTGTGTGTTTTATGATATGCGTCACATTTAGAAATTATGTAAATACTAAAAATCTTCCTCTTACATATACGGCGAAGTGTGATTTATATAGCGATTTCACTTAATGGGCGAAGTGTGATTTATATAGCGATTTCACTTAATGGGATAAATATTCAGTTGTTGTTCTATATTTAAAATGATGTAATTTTGTAACTTACATTAAAAATTTGGAGGAAATCTATCTTTCACTTAATTTCATAACAAAAAAAACATACACGTAAACACCCGAGGGCATAAGGGGCATGAAGACTTGACATCATCCTCATTTTCCTCTGATTTATCACCGATAGTCTATTCAGGGTTTCAAATTTAACTATGGCAACTAAACACGAGTATTATGCTCGTTGAAGGACTTAAATTAACACCTTACGAAACGAATTTATGCAGTTATGCACCACCTGTATTTGTGTACCCGAAGACACCCCTCGTATAATCTGTATATGTTTATATTTTTCATTAAAAAAAAAGTAGATCAATAAAGATACAATGACCAATATTTAATGCGTATTTGTTTTTCTGCGTGAGTGATGAAATTATATCAATGAAAACTGTGGTTTTGGTATTTCTCCCTAATAATATTTGAGATATTCCAACTGCTCTTTTGTCTGAACTCCCAAATGAATGAAACATTTTCTCAGTACAACATTCTGAAAGTGCTCTATCATATGATATGCTCCACTTTCCATCTATGCCATAATTATCGAGTGGAACTTCTTGGCAGGATATCGGTCTAATCCAAAAAATCTTCTCAATTCGCGAATGCATCCAAAAACCATGTCCTAGTATATAGTTCGTTTTCATAAGGCACTTTTATATTTATAAAAAAAAAATCCTCTCTATTTTCATTCTAAAAGGAAAAATATATTTTGATTGAAAAGTGAGTATTTGAATTAATGATTTTTTTAAAAAAATTCTAAGTTGGCAAATTTTGTAGGGTTAAATATACACTCGAAATTTTCTGTTGTATTCGGTGTTTCAGTTTATATAAATATATGTCATGTATATTTTACTAAAATCTTATCAAATGATTAGTGAACCATAAAGGATAATTGTAGGGATTGAAACTCCGGATGTAGCAAGAGATTGATTGGGGTTAAATCCATGATATCTCATTCAAATTTTGCGCTTTAAAGTATGTGATTTACTATTTTAAACTACTAATTTATCTCACAATAAATGTTTGATCGGGTTAATCCCATTCCATTTAATAAAAAACTAAAAGAAACACACAATTTTTTTAAAAAAAAAAGTCGAAAAATTGTTGATTTGAAACATCCTATTCTCAAATGAAAAGTTAATTTGTGAAAGGATTAGTTTATTTATAATTTATTTTATGGATTTTTATGAATAAGAAAACCACATAAAAGATACCATAGGCCCAACTGCTGAATCACAACAATAACTAATTGGGCCTAACAAAAAACAAAACAAAACAAATAGGCCCAATTAAAGCCGAAACTGTAAAATTACCCGCTTACCACACCACTGTAAAACGAGCCTATAAATTCATCAATGTTCAAAATTTCATCTTCAAGCTTTGTCTCCCTTAATCCCTTTCTGTAAAGTTTTCTTTCTTTTTTTTTTTTTTTAAATATTTTTTTCTGTAATTCTTTTTGTTGTAATTTATTTTTTTTCTCAATTCAATTCAAAATTGTATTGATTTGTAAAATAGAATGGCTAATCAGCCATCCCCAAATCCAATTCTCTGTGCTGCATTCAATCAAGACAACAGGTAAGTCATAGTATCCTTCATGACTTAATTGTTCATCAAATATTTTAATCCCTTTAATTTTTGAGAAAAAAATTGATTTTTTTTATCTACAGTTGTTTTGCAATTGGAACGAGGGATGGGTTCAGAATTTTTGATTGCAATACTGGCAGACTTCTGTATGAAAGAGGTAAATTCTTGTGTGGTCAACTTTCTTTGAGTTAATTTTTTATTCAATATTGTTATGTGTAATTTAATTTTTTCCCAAATGGGTTTTCTTTGATAGTGAGAAAATTGGTTACAATTTTTAAAGAATTGTTTCATTTTTTGCTTAAAAGATTTGTTATTCTAGGTTCAAGATTTTAATTTTCATGATGATTTGTGTGTAGTTGTGTGTATTAATGGTACAGATTTATGTGACCAGCAAAGTGAGCTCTGGTGGATGAAAAAGCGAGTGGCTTTCAACTCTATGGCTGGTTTAAGTAAACATTGATATTGGTAGTTGCTTAAGAGAACATAGCTACCACTACTATGTGGTTATGCAATTAAATCTTATTTAATTGGTAGCATGTTTCTTTTCCAACTTCATTTGCTTCCCGGTTTGATTTTACGAGAAATGTCCCGAATTTCAGATTGTTTTACTTTTACTGACTGGTTTGGATTGATTGGTTTATGAGATTTTGGTCATTAAGTCATATTACTGTAAGATTGAGCTTTTTGTTGATGTCCATTCAGAAAGCTCTATAGAAGAGTTTGAGCGCATAACTGTTAATGGTTGTGTAATGTCTATAACCTTATATCATGGAGGAATTAAATTGCTAACAGTAAGCTTTTGTGTCAAGCCTTTGTTGTGATGATTGGAGATCTCTCAAACACTCGTGTGCACACACTTAATTTCGCTTTTGTAATATATCCATGTTTTGACACCTATGATTCATATGACCAGAAAGTGGTTTTGACTTCATGTATCTTGATAACTCTTGTTTTTTTTTTTTTTGCTTAGCTATTGGAGCATTCATTGTTGTGGAAATGTTATTCAGCTCTAGTCTTCTTGCCATTGTTGGGGCTGGTGAACAGGTTCTTGCAGTTTATTAGGGTTTTTTTTAATTCTCTCTGGAATATTGTATGCTCTTGCATCTCTTCTGTTGTACTTTGAGTGGCTGGTTAATTTCTTTTGTTGTATCTGACTTTAACAGCCATCTTTATCCCCTCGGAGATTATGTCTATTTAATACTGTGACGGGAACTGCTCTCCGAGAACTAAATTTTTTGACTTCAATTCTTGCTGTTCGCATGAATAGGAAAAGGTAAACTTGTGTCATTGGCATATCTATTAATTAAGTGTCTGATGTTACTGTTAATTTGGTTGTAAGATCGATAAATTATTGAAGTGTTGTTAGGTGTGAAGACCCTAAAGGATTCTGATGACAAACTGAATGACATACTGCATGCTTAAAGCTGTTTACCTTATAGGGAACTGCAATCAGTTTTTTATTTCTATTGTTCTCATCACAGAAAAGTGAAATACGATTAATGAGCTCTGGTTGTTCCCATAGAGTGTGTGTCAAGTAGATGTAGGTATTGAACTAGTCTGTAATTTGCCTTGCTTTTTTCTTTTTAAGAAGAAAAAATAAACTTAGGGAATTTTTTTGCTGGCATGGCTTTGTTGGTGTATGCTGACCCAACTCAGTGGGATAAAGGCTTATTTGTAGTAGTAGTAGTAGTAGTAGTTGTTGTTGTTTAGTTGGATTGGTATTGGTACCTGATATTCTTAATACTCAGTTCATCAGTCATTGGGCAGTTATACATGGTCAATATATTTACACTTTTCTTATTCTTAGACCCGGAACAAAAAATCCTAGCAATACAACCCACTGAATTTTTCCTCGCTTCTGTATGCTAAACTAATTTCTTCCTGGGAAGTGTAAAAAGATATAAAGGGATGGTAGGGTAATAATTTTAGAAGAAATAAACCAGAAATTATAGGTCATTAATTAGAAGTCATTAAAATATTTTCTTAGGAAATTATATAAAGAATATTAATAGGCCACGAATTATTAAAGGATTCCCCCACCTGCGTAAATCTTGCTTGTTTATGTTGAATATATCTTTTATGCATTCTGGCACTCTAAGTATCTTGCTAGTAATATTTCTTCTGTCAAGCTATTATGCAGATTGGTTGTTATTTTGCTTGAGAAGACCTACATATATGACATAAACAATCTCAAAATATTGGACACAATAGATACAGTGCCAAATGTAAAAGGTCAGATCTTAATATCTCTTTTTTGTTTATAAAGCAATGTCATCTTCTCTCTCATGTCATTCTCAAATAGACATTCGGAGTTATTGACATCCAAGTGTCATTTCAAATATACTGTTTGCAATGAGCATATTTGTGGTTTATTTCCTGATGCATTTAGTTGTACATCGATGTTTTGTTTCTTTTTCTTCACAATTTTTTAGGATTCTCGCTGTTTGTCAGCAAAGGATAATGAAAGGATTTTGGATTTTTTATTTTTGCATGAGGTTCTTTAGTTTATGCTTCTAATTGAGTTATAAATGTTTAATAGTTGATAAAAGTGACTAGATTGTACTAAAGTATGTGATGCGCTTAATTCATGTTAACTCTTTACCAAAATTTACTCTGATGGCAGGTTTAATGTGCAATACTACAACCTTGTTCTTTTTGCACTCACCCTAACTGCAATACAAATTTTCTTCGTTATATGCCTCCTTTGGCGGATATAAATCTGGAAGATTCAGTCAAATCCTTTGTGCATATTTAGCAGATTTTTAATTTTCTGATCTCGTTTCAGGACTTTGTGCATTTTCTCCATGTCTGGATGGCTCCTTTTTGGCTCTTCCAGCTAGTACAACAAAGGGATCTGTTTTAATATACAATGTAATGGAACTGCAGTCCCACTGTGAGGTTATGCCCCTCTTCCTTTTTGTTCCCTCATTTGTTGGATTTATTAATTGAATATGTTTAGGTGGTCTGGGCTTGGGAGTAATGCATCATGTTCTAAACTTTTCTATTTCTGAAAGAGCTTCTGCCTGTTCACAACTGACAAAATGATGTTGACTTGTACTGCTATATGTTTCATAGAATGGGAAAGGGGATCAATCTAATTTACAGTCTTTCATTTGTTTGAGATTTTCTTTTTATTGATGGATCCATTATTTATTTCTTGTCCACCTCTTTATTAGCTTGAGTATAAGAAATTGATGGAGGTGATAGTAAAATATTTGTGTTTTACTTTACTTCTGTGATCCTCATCATATTTTACTTTCAACATGACTAGTACTTGCAGTTGGTGGTCATAAATATGTCCTAAAATTTCAAAGGATTAGTAAACTTTTTTATTGGTGTGAACATGTGCTGAGAAAATACATTGTTTCTGTTTAGTTAATTGCTTTGACATTGTTTGCCAAGTGCAGATAGATGCTCACCGTTCACCACTGGCTGCCATGGTTCTTTCTTTCAATGGAATGTACATAGCAACAGCATCAGAACAAGGGACCATAATCAGAGTACATCTTGTTTCTGATGCAACTAAGGTGATTCATCTTCAGCATTTAACTGGATATTAAACCATTCTATCTCTCTTTTTGTAGTTGCATTTTCTCTGCAAAATTTCCTGTTATAGGACCATTTGGGAGAGGAATAGTAAGGAGAGAGAGATTTTCTGGAGAGAACATACTACATGCCAAATTCCATCAAGCAAGCTAACCTAAAACAAACTTTAGTTTATATTATTGCGTCCTAAAATCAACAATTAATTTAATGTTAACTCTTTACCCAGTCATTTTTCGCTTCATTATCATCCTTAAGGTAGAGAGATGTTCTGAAGACGAGAAATTTTATTTTAGTTCAAAGCCGAATTAACTAAGTACTGTGGCATTGTGCCTAGTTCAGTTATTTGATTCCTGAAAACGTTTACTGAACTATATTCTCTTTTGAACCTACTTGGTCCATGAAATATAAGGACCCAAAGGACTGTCCTTAATTTCCTAATTCCTTTCAAATACATTTACCTCCTCGATGTGCAAATACTGCGTCTGCATTCCTATGTAGTTGTTAGTTGTCATATCCTGTTCTTGTATATTACCTAATCATCTCACTCTTAGCAGTCATACAGTTTCAGAAGGGGAAGTTATCCATCGAATATCTTTTCCTTGTCATTTTGTCCATCCACGGAGCTTCCAGATGTTCTTCTTGCTTCGAGCTCTTCTGGTTCTGTTCATGTTTTTTCTCTCAGATTTGCTCTTACTCACAGGTAAGATCATATAGTTTGTCATTCATCATAGTTGTTTAACACATCATAGCAAGTGAGATAGTTGGAAAAGGTTTAGAAATTTTCTATATTTGTGTTTAATTCTTTGATTTGTTTTGACTTTCTCCAAGTCTAAATTTTTTGAAATGTGGATTGCCCAATGGATTATCACCAAAATTGACAAAAATATACTTTGTTGACCTGAATAAATTATTTGAACTGTTCTTTCTCACAACCACTTGCCTTCTTACTGTATCTGCATTTTTCAATTATCTGGCCTCTAAGATTCCTTATAATTTCAAAATTTGCAGTTCAAGTGTCTTCAAATATTATGTTAGCCTTGTGTTATATTCTGTTTTACATGCAACTGGTGTGTTGAATCTTGAAATCACCTGATCTACTTGTGTTTTTCCTTCTTGGTCTTTGTTTTTGAAACATTAACAGAAGCAGGAGATCTAATAGTTTTCTTGGGTCCATAGTACCTGATTCTGTAACAGATGTACTCGATTCAGCTCATCACCATGTACTTCATCATGCTGTTCCAGCTGGAGTTAAAAGGTGCAGTAGATCAGATATCCTAGATTAAAAATCATAGTTATCGAATTTCTGAAATTAAGTCAACTGGATGACAATAAGTTTTATGGTTAGACAAGGATGGAGTTGAGTATAATTTTGAGAACAATTATCTGAGAATTAAGTTATATCCTAGTATGTTTGATTTGTTAAAAGAATTTAATAACAGTTAAGGGAATATTGTTTAATTTCTGCACGTCAACATTCTATGCATTTCCTGTGCTTAGGGAATACAATAGATTATCTTTTTTCACCTTGTATTGGCTTTAGAGGGGTCAAGGTTTTGTTCATGAAGGACCAATCTGGAGTTGGACTGTTATTCACCAGTTCACCATTATAAATGTGTAGAATTTCTTCAAATGTATTCGGGTTAAGTTTTTATATCGAAGTACTTGTTTTGGAAATGAGGCTAGGAAGTTTGAAGTTTTAGGGGGAACTGGCATAGATAACTCTTTCTTACAATTTTAAAAAGTTTGTCAGCAACAGATATTATAGAGCAATCCATCAATTTGGTAAAGCCTATCTTTTGACATTAATCAACTTATTTCACTTTTCAGAAACATAATTTTTTCAATATTCTCTGACTCAATTTTCATTTCCCAAATGTTATTCTCTTACAGTAATGCAGTGATCCGCAAGATGGACAAGGTTCATGACATATCAATAGCTGCGCATGGAGTCTTAAGGTATGCATGTTCAACTGATGCCATTACCCCATTTTCTCTCTTTCAGTGTTTTATTTAATTTCAGTTTGATCTGGAATTCTTCCTTGAAAGTCCTGGTCCTGAGTGTCATATAACCGTCCTATAACCAAGTTTTCAAAAGTAAATGCAGAAATAGGACTTGCAGCTGTGTTGTTGAAAATAGTGTCTAAGCTGCGGCACTTTACTCTTCTGCAGCCAGATGTAAACCACAAGGCAACGAGCAATGTGGCCATAAACTACGGAAACTGTCAAGTCTAATTTTTTTTTTTTATAGTGCATTAGAAGTTATTGAACTGCTTGTTATTACTTCAGAAATAATGAGGAGCACTGCTGCTTATAATTTATTCAACTCCTATAGAGGCATTGCATTTTCATCTTGTTGTCTGCTGTATTACTAATCTGAAATGTGAAGCTGTTCCCCTTGTAGTTTCTGTTTATAATATCTTCCTATGTATTCCATTGTGTAGAGCTACAATATCAATAATCAGCTATGGCGGATATTTCCTGGAGTACGGTTCTACCATCAACCATCAAAATGACTCTTCGTGGACGCTGGAAAGAGAGTTTAATCTGTTAACAGTTCAAGGAGATACGGGCAGGAGTTCGAATTTTGGTGATGTGCATTTAACTCATGTATAGGCATTCTTGGAATGAATTCTTACAGCATGAAATTGTGTCTTGTGCTTAGCTACTCTGCTTACATGTTAGCTGAAGTTATGTAAGATTATGGTTGTTGCATTTTGGAATGGGTAGGAAGAGCTTAATTCCAATTTACATGACATGGAGTTGTATGTAAATATGTTGTAGCATATTCTCTCGGTCACTAAAATTTGATCTCCATGTAAAATTATATTTCAACCGATTTTATTGCAAGTTTGCGTGTGAATAGTTGAATTTGGGATGTTATATTATATCCCTAACTTTATACATGTAGAATGATAATAAATTTCAATGGATGTTGTCATTGTTTGCAAAAATATGTATGTTATAAGCAATGAAAAATTGAAATTTGGTGAAAAATCTTAATTTTACTTTTTTTGACACCGCTCATTAGAATGCTTATTCACAATTGAGGTGTGTGTAAAAAACAGTAGGAGTAAAGCTGTAAAGCCAATATTAAAGCGTTATTTTTATTTTGCCATTTTTTTTTTACTAAAATAGAAGTTTTGTGAAAATTTTAATTTTCATTTTTTTGATAATATTCACTAGAACAAATTGTTCACAATCGAGGTGGGTGCAAAAAATGGAACAAAAAGAGTCGAAAGTAACCTGTTTTAAGATTTTGTTATTTTTGGTTAAAATAAGTGTGTTAACACTGAAAAATAGAGGTTTTGTAAAAATATCTAAATTTCACTTCTTTTGATACCGTTCACAAGGACGCATAATCACAATTGAGGTGAGTAAAAAAACAGTAGGGAAAAAGTCAAAATCAACACGTTTTTTTACTTTGACATTTTTTTTTACCAAAATACGTGTTATAACCCGTGAAAAGAATAGAGGTTTGGTGAAAATTTTAAATTTCACATTTTTTGGCAACATTCACTAGAATGCATGTTCACAATCTAGGTGGGTGTAAAAACCATCACAAAATCAACACCTTTTTAGATTTTGCCATTTTTAACTGAAATACGTGTGTTATAATCACATGAAAATTTTGTGAAAAATCTAAATTTCACTTTCTTTTTACACCGTTCGTTAGAATGAATGTTTAGAATTGAGATGTGTATAAAAATAGTAGGAAAAAGTAAAAATCAACACGTTTTTTTATTTTGCCATTTTTACCAAAATATGTATGTTACCCATGAAAAATAAAAGTTTTATGAAAATTTTAATTTTCACTTTTTTTTTTTACAATATTCACTATAATGCATGTTTACAATCGGGTGGGTGCAAAATAATGGTACAAAAACAAGTCAAAATCAACGCGTTTTTTAATTTTACTATTTTTGGCTAAAATATGTGTGTTATAACACATAAAAAATAGAAATTTGGTAAAAAAAAAATCTAAATTTCACTTTTTTTATACCGTTAACAATGATGCATGTTCACAATTGAGGTAGGTAAAAAAGAGTTGAAAAAAAGCCAAAATAAACACGTTTTTCACTTCGCCATTTTTTACCAAAATACTTGTGTTATAAAATGAAAAATGGAGGTTTAATAAAATTTTTTAGTTTTTAGTTGCCATTAAAATCTTTTACAACTTAGTTTTATAATTTTTATATCTAGACATGACTACAGGTTATGAACTACCATATAAACTTTGGTTGGTGGCACCGAAATCAGTTTTTAGATGGTCGATGATCACAATTCATGAACTACTTGTTACACTTCGGGAACTTTAGTTGGTGGAACCGAACCCCGTTTTTAGGTACACAGTTATAGTTACGGTTTTAAAACTATAGATTTCGAATTTAATTACGGTTTTGATTCCGTCGAGATTCTAATTGTCAATTGGTGGAATCAGAACCGGTTTTTGGGTGGTCGATTTTAACATATAGTTATAGTTTTAAAACTATCGGTTTTTTGGGTGGTCGACTTTTTCACGTTTCAAATTTTTTTAAATAAAATTTGAAAAAAAATAAGAACAATGTACACAGATTTAATATAATAATTGACAAAGTAATTCACTCATTAAAAATATAGAAAATTTTGGCATAAATATGAATTATTACGTACATACAAAATATAATAAAATGAAAAAAAAAATTGTTAGTAGAAATTTACAGAATATTAATTAAATGTATCTAAGTTATAGTAAATTAAAGTAAGGTAAAATAAAATAATTGAAAATTTTCCATGCACAAACTTTCTTTCAGTTATTGAAGACGATTGTGTTAGATTAGTGTGTATAATTTGATATATTCTCTAGTGACCTTTTCCTTTCAGTTTAAGTCGTCTTCAATCCTGTCAATCTGTCTTTGTGTTTCCAATTTTGTCGATTAATCCAACAAAAAGTAGTTGCCCCATACACACTCCCATTCCTTATCTGCTTTTGCTTGGACAATTGGAATAAAATTTACTAAACTAGGTTCAACTTCGCAAAATGATATTTTTCCATTTGTGAACTTTATTTCAGATATCAGGATGCTGTTTTGCTTCACAATCGTCAAGTTATGGTTACACAACAGACTTTACAAATTCCCAAAACAACCACAGGCTGAAAGTTACATTCCAGAATCCAGGATAATTAGCATAAAAGAAAATCCATTACATGTGAAAGATGCTAAGTTTGGAACGTAAAGCATTTAGATAATAGCACTCTACTTTCCAGCTCAAAGTAGCTTATCGAGTCTTGGACTTGACGAATTTTCCTCTTGAAGCCTTTTTCTCCATCTTTTCCCTTTTTCTGCGAGTCTTTTCATCCTCTTCAGGTCCCTGGATCATTTATCAATATGAGGAACAATGCATTTTCTTAGTAGAAGCATTTTAGGGAGCGATATAGATTTACAGGAGAAGTACCTCTGCACCACTAGGTAAAAAGCCTTTCACAATCCCAAAGAGCTTATATGCTACAAACGCTGGTATCTACAAGCAAAACAAGAAAATGGAATCATAAAAAGGTTGTAGTACTGGTATTCTTACTCTCTAAGCTTGTACACTGATGTGGCAGCAAAAGGAATGCTCTAACAGTATAAAATACAACTGAAAACGGAAGCAATCACAAATCACCAATGACATTTCAGCAGAACAAGATCTAATTATGTAAAACTTCTAAGGACCATTGACAATTTGAGACAAATGGATACAATATTTGGAGAACGTCAAAGAGACAAAAAAGGTTTGACAAATGCCAGCATATTATAAAGCAAGCTGCAATCTGTTTACTAGAAAAAATAAGTTGATTAGTGGCTATAGAATTGGCACTAAAACTCTCCATTTTCTTAGAAATTTATTCACATGATGAGCAAGTAACACATAGCCAAAGGTGTTCCAACTGATTCCCTCTCAACTTTCATACTTGTCCAGAAAAGGGTACCCACAAGGCCATCATCATGCCAATAAGGCTTCTAACCACATAATATGCGAGCTAGAAAAGCCATGAAGTACATTCCATCAGCCAACTTAACAGAAATACAAATAGTAAAGGATAAAATTATAAATACACCATTTAGCTCCTCATGGTATTCTACATTTTTTTAGCTAAAAAGAAAAAAGAAAACACTTGTGGCTATGGTAATTCTGTTTGTTTACTGGTGTTTAGTTCAAAAACCTACAGCAGCCAAGTTCTGAAAAATCCACGAAAAACAGTACAGAGGAAATTAAACTGATTCAATAAACATGGTGCTCAAGGAAAATAAACAAACCAGTGTTAGCGGCTTAATCAAAGTTTTCAAATTTCTCTACAACTCAATGTTTAGGTGTTTAAATCCAGAAAAAAAAAAAGATAATGCATGATTATTAACTGTATTCATGCACTAGTACATCACTGGAAGCTAGCTTAAGGGCATGGATCTTACCACCAAATATATGTACCAAAACTTCTCAGAGAAGATGGAAGCTAGTTGGACAAAGCATGTAATGTAGATGACATCATGCAAATACCTGCAAAATATAACAACAGAAATAAAAGTGAAATACACGCTAACCATAGCTATCCTCAGGAAAGTAAAAGCGGATTCAAATATAAACAAAGCAATAATTGTGAACATACAATGGCTATGTATAAATTGAAAGATTGCACCATAAGGTAAAAGTTCAACTAATAGAGGGATGGTACACAGATAAAGCCATAGTGAGTGAGTTATTTCTTTCGGAAGTCTTCATGCACTCCTAGATAAAATGTTTCAGTTCATAAGCTTCTTATTGCATTTCTAATTTGTTTGGACATATTTTTAAATTTGAAAAATGAAACAATTAACATGAAGATTGGGGGATCTTTTTTGCCTCTATCCCTATGCTTCATGGTTCCAACTAATTCCAAGAAACTTAATCCAAAAAGTTAAACAATAGGTTTCTTGGACACCATAGAGAAGCTTCAGTATCTTTGCTTCTGCCCAACTACTTGTTTACATGCAAAAATTTGGCCCCTTAGCAATGCATTGCTTGGAGGCTCTACTGAAACCTCCACATTTCATTTTGTTTTGTTATTCCTTTCATCTCATACTAAACCCCAATGCTAAGCACATAAATGCCTCTTTAAATCCAAACAATCCCTTCACCCTTTTAACAACTTTAACAACTATAAATGACTTCCACAATAAAATACTAATGTCAAAAATAGAGTACTAATTCAGAACAAAGTTCCTAAATTCAAAACTCTTTTCCATCTCCCATTTTTCTCATTTTATTATGTCAATTAGACAAATAAAATACACATAATTTAAGCAATCATTTGATTAACGCTAAAATTATAGGGAAAAAAAAGTAAAAATCATACCCACAAATTCCACCAGTGCTCATGTCAAATCCGCCGTCAAAAAGCTCCCCATCCTCACCATACGCAGGCCTGGCCATGGCGGATAGTTGCTGGTAAGGTATGATGTAAGCAAAAGCCGTCAGCAACAAACCTCCGGCGTGCTTCCACTTGAAACTCGTGTACATAAACCCTGCCCTCACCACTAAATATATAGCCTAAACAATAACAATATTTAAAAAAAAAAAATCAAAAATTTATTGAGCATAAAAATGAAAGAATTGTTCATATTATAATCAAATTAAATCGAAAGATGGATAATTCTAACGTTGCTTATAATGATGGCGTAGCGAAGATTCTTCATGTGACGAGCATTTTCTTCTTTGCGTTTCTTGGCGCCTTGATTTGCCATCGGAGTTAGGGTTTGAAGTCCAATACGATGTCGTCTTGCCCGATGGTCAGTGAAGTCAAGTCGCCGGCGAGCGAGATAATCTCAATGCGTGTTATGTATGCTTTGACTATAATAGTCAACTGGGTTTTTAGTTAGAACCATAAAATTGCAGAAATAAACCTCAAATTTGTAAGGTATCTCTTATTAGTCTCTGAATTTATGTTAAATACTGAAAATTGTAGTTTTAACTATATTTTACCAAAAGATGAAAAGACAATAACTCATAAAATATTTTAAACATTCAAATGTGACAGTGTGTGTTGTAATTCTTTTAAGGAAGATTTTTATTAGTACTTTGCACCGATAAGGATATTCTGTTACTATATTTAAATAAAAAGTTTAAATTTTGCCTTAAAAAAATTATTTTTTTTATATTTTAGACTATTTTACCCTTAAATTCAATACTGAAAATCTTATCCTATTTTATCATCATTTTATTTTCTTTTGCTTTATATATACTTTAACAAATTAAATTTCTTATTATTATTTTAAATAATAGAATCATATATATTATCTTACTAAAAAAATTAGATTTTGGATACGGTTTACTATTTTTTATAATTTTTAATGTACTTGGTTAATAAAAACCTCATATGAATTATTTAATTTTTTGGAATGTAATAAAATAATACATACTTTGTCCAATTTTTTTAATTCTTTAATAAAAAATTAAAGAAATATTTTATTTTACCACTCTAATATCTATGGATTTTTAATTTAGAGTGAATGAATTTTTTCTTAAATTTATTAAGTATAAAAGATATCTCTATTAGGAAAATATATATTTATAATAAATATACACCTTACAACTAATAAGAAAATAAATATTTTATTTATTTATTTTGACATTATTTAATTTTATTATGTTGATTAGATTACTTTAATATATATAATAATATAATTAAAAAAATTAAGATATTAAATCAATGCTTTAAATTGTCAATAATATAAATAAGATAAACAATCATATTATAAAGATACAACAAACTAAAATGAGTAAAAAAATCATAAATTACAAGAAACTTGACATATTTATTTATATAAAAGAAGATGAAATAAAAGAAAAAGAAAAAAGATGAAAAAAATAAACAAGTTTCTTATTTTGTTAAAAAAATTGATCAAATATTTTATACTTGAAACTAATAATATTTAAGTATTAATACAAAATTATGGAGTAGATAAATTGAAATTAATGTTTAAATATAAGAGGGACACATATAATTTACTTCATTTCTTATTGATGGATAAAATTATCATTTAAAATTAATAATTAATGATGTTATCTATTAGCATTTTTAATTGATAGTCAACTGTGCAAAGTGTTAATAAAAATCTTTTATGGGGGCAAAGTGATTAAAGGCCATCTTTCATGAGGGTAAATTGAAGATAACCCTTCTTTTAACTTCCCTTTTTCAGGTTCCATGCCCTTATTATATTCCATGACACTTATTATATCCCTTAACCAAATTAGCTTTCTTTCTTATTATCCTTTAAATTTCTTAGACTCTTTCATCTCTGAAACTCATACTGAAAAGGGTTAATCTCATAGAAAATAATGCAAGAACTTTAAGGATGATTGGAGAGAAGTAGAGAAAGAGGAAGAGAAGTTAGGAAGGTAACTTTTAAAGGTTTGTCTCACCACCTCTTTATTATTAGATTTTCAAATTATGAGTTGTTAAATTTTCTAAGGCTGTGTTTAGTTGTTTAGTAATAGAATTGAATTAGAATTTAAATGTTATAGAAACGTAATTCAATAAATTGAAAGTCTAAAATGTTTGAATTCCTTTGTTTGGCAAAACAACAAAATTCATATAGAATTGAATTATAACTCCAAATTCTTTGTTTGAAAGTTTAAAAAATGTATAAAATTAGATTTCACTGATAATTAGAATTGACAAAATAATTTATTTTTAATATATATTTTTATAATAATATTAACTTTTTAATATTATTTTCTATTTTATATAATTTAATTTTAAAAGAAATAAATTATTTTTATTTTTATATATCTCCAAACTTGGCTCTGCAGCAGTTTAAAACAAATTAAACATGTCTTAAATATGTCTTAAGAATTAATCCCATTTTCTACTCTATCCTAACAATTGATCCCATTTTATAATCTATCATAATATAAGATTCTATAGATTGATTCAATTGGGACCTGACAAACTAAACATGCCTTAAGAATTGATTTCAATATCTACCTCTGAACTATTAAATCCTTCTTGGTTGTCAATTTGGACAAATCAAGTTAGTTCATTAATTATGCTTTTATCCAAAGTATCATTTTTCCTTCCCATGCACTAAGAAATGTATAAAATACTATCATCAAGATGCATAGATCTTTTTGTCAATTTTGATTTTTTTTTTAATTCAAGCTTTTCAAAGATTTTTTATTTTTCTTATTGCAGCTTGTTAATTTTTTTTTATCCTCACCGACTAAAAAATAGTAAAGGACAAACAAATTATAATTATCCCACACGCAGTGGTACACACTACACACCCAAGTAATTAACCAATAATTAAGAAGGAAAACCAACAAAAAAAACAAAAAAAAAAAGCAAATAAACATTATTATTATTATTGATAAATAGCTAAATCTCATTTATAACACATAATCAGTCGATAGTGAAAGCAAAACTACACTGGAATTGCATTGATGACTGAACTAGCCACCTCAGTGCGTGCCCTAACACAATTGAGCTGGTGAACTAATTCATCTGATTGATCGTGAAGATCCTGGACGCAGTTGTAATAATCTTTCCCACCTTCTTCAATGAGGTTTAGTGCATCTGATTTATGTAGATATGTCCAAAATTTGAGTGCGCTGGAAAAGCAGGCAGCTGCAGAGTCAAGTTTTGACACACAAAACTTTGCTTGTTGATGGATTTTGCCCGTAGAGTTGTTCGAAATTTCTAGCATGGATTGTCGAGCAACTAATGTTGAACGATGAGCACAACTTATTGATTTGCCACCTAAAGCCTTCATGTCTTCCCCAGCATTCTGAGCCTTTTTTGTTAAGCATTCCATGCAAAACAAAAAATTGTAGTGTGTTTTGTTGCATAAACGTTCGATCAATGAAGCATTATCGACTTGAGCCTGCACTAGGAAGCTTCCCAAAAATAGCCAAGCAAAAAATAAACTCCACCAAAATAAACCATTTGATGAAATTACTGCATATTCAAAATAAAAGAATTCAAACAATTGTGATTCTCTTTTCAATTGAATGTAAGGAATTCTAGCTAATAAATCTACGTACGATTAATTCGTTTATCAATATATGCAAATCTTAAATCAATTTAATTTTTCTAAGTATTTATTTATTTTCTTGCATGTATAATATAATAGTTTTGTTGCTATAGTACTAGTTAAACAGTCTCAAGTTGATGACTATTGAATTTCTACAAACAATCAAAATCAAGAAATATCAGCAGAAGATTTGGAAGAGATTTATCGATCTGACCTGAACAAAGAGTTTCAGAGAAGAAAATGCGGATGGAACGAAAGCAGCATGTATTAGTTTAAATAAATAAAGGGAGTTTTATTATTCAAGGAAAGTCATTAAATAAATGTCCTTGTGTTTTGACAAATGGCAGGCCTAATTAAAGTACTATCAAGATGACAAGATTCATAAGATTGTATTTTATTTCATTAACTATCTATATAACTTAATTGGAGCTGACATTCAGCTGGCCTCCACTGTGTACGAGGATTTTGCCAACTCAAAAAATAAAAGAAAAAAAAAAAAATCAGAACTGACAACCAATACTAGAAATTAACTCCCCACTAGTTTTTTAGGTCTTCATGTTATCTTTTGTACTTAATTATTAGTGCCAAAAAATGGCCTTATGAATCGAATTATCCTAAATCCATCCCGGAATGCGGACAATCCATATTTGGAAAACTTCCACACGTATTTAGTTTGGAAGTATCTCATGGAATGAATTAAAAAGTAACATTCCTATGGATTGCGTGCTGTTATTTTGCTAAGCGAAGTGAGCTTGATTATTCTTCTTCCATATCTAATGTTTTTTTTTTCATTTTCAGGCACTGTATCAAACCAAGTTGTGATATGAGCCTGCTGGTACCAAAAGAAATTGAATGGTAGAAATTTGCATTTTTTAAGTTTTGGTGTCACAATAATATTTGGAGGTTTGTATGGTTTGTATCTGGTCAAAGGCAATGTTTTAAAAAATGGACGGACTACAAACCGACCTAGTTAAGAAAAGGGCTCAATTCAATGGTTGAAGGAAGATTATTGTAAACTTTCATTAGTGCTTTTATCCAAAATATCTTCTTTCATTCCCAATGAGAAATGTATAAATTAAGTACTATCATCAAGATGCATAGATCCTTTTGTCAATTTTGATTTTTTTTTTCATTGAAGCTTGTAAATATATTTTTTTATTTTTCGTATTTTCCTCACCGAATAAAAAATCGTAAAGGACTAACAAATTATAACTATTCCACACGTACTGGTACACACTCTAGTAACCAATTAAGAAGGAAAACCAATCCCCCCCAAAAAAAGAAGAAGAAGCCAATAAACATTACTCCCTGTTCTCTAATAATTGTCGTTTTATCTCTCACTTTTTGTTATAAAAAAAGTGTCATTTTACAACTTTCAATGCAAAAAGTTTAAAAACTTCCAATTTTACCCTTTGTCCCATTTATCTATGTAATGTTATTTAAAGGAAGAAAGAAAGTTATGATTATAAATATGGGTAAATAAGAGAATTTATCACTTTTCTTAATTAGTGTGCACATCTCTAAAACGATACTTATTAGAGAACAGATAGAGTATTATCATTGATAGATAGCCTAATCATTTATCACACATAATAAATCGTTAGTCAAAGCAAAACTATACTGGAATTGCATTGATGACTGAAGTAGCCACCTCACTGCGTGCCCTAACACATGTGATTGGCGAATTAATTCATTTGAATCATCGGAAAGATCTTGGACGCAGTTGTGATAATCTATCCCACCCCACCTCCTTCAATGAGCTTTAGTCTCTCTGATTTATGTAGATATGTCCAAAATTTGAGTGCGCCAGAAAAGCAGTCTGCTGCAGAGTTAAGTTTTGACACACAAAACTTTGCTTGTTGCTGGATTTTGCCCGTAGAGTTTTTCGAAATTTCTAGCATGGATTGTCGAGCAATTAACGTTGAACGATGAGCACAACTTATTGTTTTGCCACCTAAAGCCTTCATATCTTCCTCGTTCTAATCAGCCTTTCTTGTTAAGTGATGTAACACGATTCAAACATTTCCTAATATAGAGGAATAAGTCAAACTTGGTGATATAACAATATTCAGATAACTATTTAAATCTGGGCAGAATCAGTCAAAGATATGGGATTACAACAAACTACCAAATATCAAGGAACAGATATGAATGAGCAACGGTAACATTATTCTTGATTTTATATATTCACTTGTTTTTTACTAAATATGGGGAGGATGATTACTCATTCAATTACTGACTTTAGCATCGGAGTGGACTCCCGGGGATTCACCTCAGGTCTTTACTCTAACGCTATTCTTTTTTACAGATAAGTCAGATATTATTGCTTGGAGCTCGGTATTTCCTGGTCGGTATATTTACAATATCCCGACGTGCAAATTTGGGCTTCATCAATTGGCGCCGTCTGTGGGAACCAAATAAAAGGTTCACACAACAAGATTGTATTTCGATGGCAAACACCAGGTCAATGAGAGAAGCTGCACAATCTAGCAGGCGGGAGGAGGAGAGACAGTCGTCACATTCTCACCAAAAAGATCCTAAGAAGTCGCAGCGAGGGGATAACCGCATTACCCCTGAGATGATGAAAATATTTGCTGAACATTATCCTGAAATGGAAGCTATGGTTGAGGAAGCTCGGAAGAAGAAGGAGGATCAGCAGAAAAATCGGGGAAAAGCACCCCTGGTGATCCATAATGAGTCTGGCGGGGAGAACGCAAACCGAGATGCGGGTAACAATACCGGAAAAAAAAGGCCCAGGAGAGATAGCCCCTTATCAAAGGAGATCACAGATTTCCCTTTACCTTCTCGCTTCAAGCTACCACAGTTGCAGGCTTATACGGGAGATACAGATCCCAATGACAACATTCACAAGTTCGAGTCCACGATGGATTTCTTAAAGGCACCGGAGGAAACAAAGTGCCAGGCTTTTCTTACTACTCTGGAGGTAAAGGCCCGTCTCTGGTATGAAGGCTTAAGGCCGAGAAGCGTGGATTCTTTCTCTCAATTGTGTGATCACTTTTTCAACCGATTTCTACAACGAAAGAAGTTCAACAAGTCCACGGCAGAGTTATTGAATATCCGTCAGGGGGACAGTGAGTCCCTTCGGAGTTACATGAGCAGGTTCAATGATGAAAGCTTACAAGTGAAGAATTGCTCGGAGGACGTTCTAGTAGGAGCATTTCTTAATGGCTTATGGCCCAGACGTTTTTATACCAAAATGGCTACTGATCCACCATGTGATATGGAACAGCTGATGGACCGAGCAGAGAAATATGCCAAATGCGAAGAAGCATATCAGAGGAAAAAGGATAATGAAAAGCAAGGAAGGAGAATCCGGGACTAACGGTCCGATGAAAGTACGGGAACAACATCCTGTAAAAAGTGTCGACTTTGAGTTTGAGGATGAGGAAATTCTGAGAATATCAATTGATTATTCAAGACCTGAAAGAATGATTCAGGTCGGTACAAATATCTCTGATCGAATTATCTCAATTGATTGCTCAAGACCGGAAAGGACAATTCAGGTCGGTAAAAATATCTCTGATCAAATTATCATAATTGATTGTTCAAGATCGGAAAGGACAATTCAGGTCGGTAAAAATATCTCTGATCGAATTATCTCAATTGATTGCTCTAGACCGGAAAGGAGAATTCAGGTCGGTAAAAATATCTCTGATCGAATTCGACAAGGCTTGCTGGAACTCCTCAAGGAGTACAGGGATATATTTTTCTTGGGACCCAAAAGAGATGGGCGGAGTTTCTCCCAAACTGATAACCCATTTGCTGAATATTCGCGTGGATATTAAGCCAGTGCAGCAGAAGAAAATGAGTTTTGCTCCCGAGCAAAATTAGTTCATTCAACAGGAGGTGAGAAAGTTGTTAGAAATCGGTATTCTTGGAGAAGTAAAATACCCGACCTGATAGCAAATCCGGTGATAATTAAGAAAGTTTATGTTGGATTAGATTGGTTATTCTGAGTACGTGGAATTTTCAGAATTTATAGTAGTATGGTTAGCTCGGAGTTTTTCTTCCTTTCTTTGAGTTTATGATCAGCAGTGTAACAAAAACAAATTAGTTTGAATAAAAATTATTCGTTTGGTGATAATTCCGGGGAAAAGATCTCTGTCAAAAATTTCATCACGTGAAATACTTTGAGAAAGCATAATTTTGGAGGATAAAATCTCTAAAAAAGCTAACGCAATAAAACCTCGGGAATAAACTCTGGGGAAAAATAACAAATTCTGGATAATTCCGGAGAAAAGATCTCTGTGAGAAATTTCGGATAACTCCTTAGCACTGGAGGTCGGCTAACTCCTTAGCTCGGTCATAAAACTCATAGCACTAGAGGTCGGATTATTTCAGCTCGGTCAGAAAACTCTTTAGCATTGGAGGTCGGATTATTTCAATTCGGTCATAAAACTCTTTAGCACTAGAGGTCGGATTATTTGAGCTCGATCATAAAACTCTTTAGCATTGAAGGTCGGATTATTTCAGCTCGGTCATAAAACTCTTTAGCACTGGAGGTCGGATTATTTCAGCTCGGTCATAAAACTCCTTAGCTCAGAGGTCGGCAAACTCCTTAGCTCGGTCAGAAAATTCCCGAGGTGAATATTTGAGTTGCAACATTTGGCGTCCAGACGATTATCCAAGTGGGCTGTTGAGCTCGGAGAATATGATATTACTTTCAAACCCCGAACAGCGATTAAAGGCCAAGCGTTAGCTGATTTTATTGTTGAAATGCCTCGAAAGGAAGATGAAAGCTCGGATGTGAAACCAAATAAGGTCAAGCACAATTGTCAAAGATGGATGGGAAATCTATCCCAAGAACTTGGAGTTTTCAGAATTTAAGGAAGTATTACTATTGGAGTATTCTTTTCTTGAGATGTAATAAGTTGATAAAGCTTCTTACTGTTGCTATGGCAATTCCGGAGAAAAGATCTCTGTGAAAATCTATAAAACAACTACGACAAAATTCCCGAGGTGAATTCCTTGTAAAGAATTATAAGGAAATAAAGAAACTTCAGGAAAGGAAATTTTATTACAATCTCCGAGAGGAAACATTTACAAAATTCCCGAGGTGAATTCCTTGTAAAGAATTATAAGGAAATAAAGAAACTTCAGGAAAGGAAATTTTATTACAATCTCCGAGAAGAAACGTTTACAAAATTCCCGAGGTGAATTCCTTGTAAAGAATTATAAGGAAATAAAGAAACTTCAGGAAAAGAAATTTTATTAAAATCTCTGAGAAGAATCTCCGAGAAGAAACTCTGGGGAAAAATAACAAATTCTGGGAAATGAAATCTCCCGGAAGAAGTTATATTAAATCTTAGAAAAGCGTCGTTGCTAGTTTGCTAGGGAAATCCCTCCTTGGTAGTTTATGCTCGGTAATATCGGTTTGCTTGAAAATTTCCTCCTCGGTATTTGTTGCTCGGTAGTTTTATCCTTCACATACCTGATGAAGGATGTAATCTTGGAGGAAATTCTGGAAATGGTGAAGAAAAACGAGGCAATCGATCCATTTGTAAGGCAAGAGATAGGGGATTTATCGTTATCAGATATATGAGTCGTTCAAAATTAAACTTCAGCTTGAAGAAGATAATACAGATATGTGGATTATGGTGAATTTAAATTGAAGTGGAGAAGTCTTAAATAGTTCTGCAGCTGTCTTGTATAACGTATCCGTTAGAAGATAACAGTCGTTTTGAATAAAAACGCGTGCAAAGATTTATGGACAGAAGTTATTTGTTCCTGGTATCAAAGCATCCTTCCCGCTATCAAAGTGTATCTTTTCTGATATCAAAACATAATTTTTTCATGATGAGAATCAAGGAGATCAGCTCGGAAATATTTGGGTGTTGTTGTCAGGTCGGAATAAAAATATTTATACCGACCTGAGGAGGTATTGATGTAACACGATTCAAACATTTCCTAATATAGAGGAATAAGTCAAACTTTGTGATATAACAATATTCAGATAACTATTTAAATCTGGGCAGAATCAGTCAAAGATATTGGATTACAACAAACTACCTAATATCAAGGAACAGATATGAATGAGCAACGGTAACATTATTCTTGATTTTATATATTCACTTGTTTTTTACTAAATATGGGGAGGATGATTACTCATTCAATTACTGACTTTAGCATCGGAGTGGACTCCCGGGGATTCACCTCGGGTCTTTACTCTAACGCTATTCTTTTTTACAGATAAGTCAGATATTATTGCTTGGAGCTCGATATTTCCTGGTCGGTATATTTACAATATCCCGACGTGCAAATTTGGGCTTCATCATTAAGCAACCTATGAAAACAAAAAATTGTCGCTTGTTTGGTTGCATAAACGTTCGATCAATGAAGCATTATCAACTTGATCCATTAGGAAGCTTCCCAACAAAAGCCAAACGAAAAAGTAAACTCCACCAAAAGAAGCCATTTGAAATAATTACTGCATCCAAAATAAAATTCAAACAATTTGTGTGGAATTCTAATAATCTACTTACGTACGATAAATTTGTTTATCAAGGTCATCCGAAAACGATAATTTTCAGTGCAACTCTTAAATCAATTTTTTATTTTCTTGCATGTCATACAATAATTTTGT
The DNA here is from genome assembly GCA_016586305.1 of Ophiorrhiza pumila. Classification (NCBI taxonomy): domain Eukaryota; kingdom Viridiplantae; phylum Streptophyta; class Magnoliopsida; order Gentianales; family Rubiaceae; genus Ophiorrhiza; species Ophiorrhiza pumila. Next base: position 51,269,855 of record BLIW01000006.1, on the reverse strand, counting down.
GGCTATATAGAGTCAAACAGTCTCAAGTTCATGTCTATTGAATTTCTACAAACGGTCAAAATCTGGAGACATTTGCAGAAAAATTTGGAAGAGATATTTATCTGACCTGAACGAAGAATTTCAGAGAATATAGTGCGAATGGAAGGAAAGCGGCATGTCTTACTTAGTTTAAACTAGTAGAATTTAACCGTAGCCTGCACGGTTGGATATGTTGCGGACCAGCATACAACAAAAGGAAAAAAATAAAACTAACCAAATAACAAACTTGATTAACAAATACAATAATAGAAATTTATAAACTCATCTTAATTATCTGCCCAAAAATATCACCTTTTATGTAAAGATCAAACCTTAATTAACAAATACAATAATAGAAATTAATAAACCCACCTATTATCAAAAACACAATGCACAGAATGGTAATCATGTAGATTTTATCCACTGGACGCATAACAATATTCATTGTGTTAAGCATGATAAAAATATGATGAAGATTTATTGCGTTAGGCAAGATAGAAATTGGAGGAGCAAGAGCTTTTGCAAGAATTTTTTCGTTTCCCATAATATAAATATTCATTTGTAGATTACGTTATGTACCTTGAATTTTGACAAACTCTTAATTATACGTTTCATAAAGACTGTTCATGGAAAATCATTAATTAACATGATAAGAATTAGAGTCATAAAGGCTCTTCATGTGAAATCATGTTAATATGATAAGAATTAGAGTCATAAAGCATCTCCATAGGAAATTATTAATTAACATGATAAGAATTAGAGTCTCAGACCTGAGAAATACTCATAGATTATTCAACTTGGAATTGGAAAGGTGTTGAAATTAACACAATTAAGGAATTTAGGAAATTAAATTAACCAAAAAGGAAAAAAGGGTAATCATGACTCATTTTAATGAGCATTAACTCCAGATGACATGTAATGGAAAAAAAAAAGACGATGGTGTATGACTTGGACATGCCTCACTCATGTTTATTCTAACTTTCTAAGAAGTATTATAAATCAAGTGACTTTTATTATTCAAGGAAAGTCATTAAATAAAGGCCCTTATGTTTTGACAAATGCCAGACTTAATTTACTTTTTAATTCAATGAATGGATATTTCCAAAATAAATACGTAGAACTTTTCCACTATGGATTGTCAGCATTCCATGATGGATTTAGGATATTTGATGCTCAAGGCTATTTTTTGGCCATATAATAATTAAATACAAAAATAAAAGTTAATTATATTTAATTACTATCCCTAAAATTTGGAGAAAATATCATATGAATTATATAGTTTCATAAAATTACAGTTACCCTACTAAAGTATCCAACGAACCTTGTGCCCTTAAAACTTTTCCTATAATCAATAATCATTATAATTTTTTTATATGTATATATTTTAATTTTATATAGTAAACTAATAAAGATAAAATTAGTGAAGATAATTTTTAAGTACCTGTTAATTTTATTTAATCTATTGAAATGTTTAAAAAAATAGAAGCTTAATTTTTTTTAAAAAAAAATCACTATTTTTTGTGAGTTATAACATACGTGTTTTGACAAAAAATAGAAATACTAAAATATTGGTCGATAGGAGACTCTTTTCACTCCTATTTTTCACCAACACTAATTGAGAACGTGCAATCTAATGAAATGTGTAAAAAAATGGAAAATTAAATTAAAAAAAAATCACCATATATTTTCAGTGTGTTCTAACACACTTGTTTTGACCAAAAATATAAGTGTTAAAATATTGGTTAATAGGTGGCTCTTGTCGCTCCTATTTTTCACCAATACTAATTGAAAACGTGCAATCTATTGAAATGTATAAAAACATGGAAACTTAATTTTTTTTAAAAAGCACCATTTTCAATGTGTTATAACACACGTGTTTTGACAAAAAAAAAAGAAAAGAAATACTAAAAGTTTGGTCGATAGGTGGCTCTTTTCACTCCTATTTTGAACCCATCCCAATAGAGAACGTCCAATATATTGAAATGTTTGAAAAAAAAATGAAAACCTAATTTTTTTTTAAAAAAATCACCATTTCGGTGAAATATAACACAAGTGTTTTAACCAAAAAAAGAAATACTATAATATTGGTCGATAGAGGGCCCTATTTGCTCCTATTTTTCACCCGTATTAATTGAGAACAAGCAATATACTGAAATGTACAAAAAAAATAGAAACTTGATTTTTTTTTATAAAAATCACTATTTTTTTGTGAGTAATAACACACACATGTTTTGACAGAAAATAGAAATACTAATATATTGCTCGATAGTAAGCTCTTTTTGCTCCTATTTTTCGCCAATACTAATTGAGAATGTGCAATCTATTGAAAAGTGTGAAAAAATGGAAGCTTAAATTTAAAAAAAATTACCATTTCGGTGTGTAATAACACACGTGTTTTGACAAAAAATAGAAATACTAAAATATTGGTTGATAGGAGGCTCTTTTCGCTCCTAGTTTGAACCCATCCCAATAGAGAATGTCCAATATATTGAAATTTGTGAAAAAAAATGAAAATTTATTTTATTTTAAAAAATCACCATTTTCGATGAGTTATAACGTGTTTCGACCAAAAATAGAAATACATATTGATCGATAAGGGGCTCTTTTCGCTCCTATTTTGAACCCATCCCAATGAAAAACGTCCAATCCTTTGAAATGTGTGAAAAAAATGGAAACTTATTTTTTTTAAAATCACCATTTTTAGTGAATTATAACACACATGATTTGACAAAAAAAATACTAAAGTATTGGTCGTTAGGGGCTCTTTTCACTCCTATGTTTCACCCATCATAATTGAGAATGTGCAATATACTAAAATATGTGAAAAAAATGAAAACTTAATTTTTTTTTAGAAAAATCACAATTTGAGGTGAATTATAACACATATGTTTTGATAAAAAATAAAAATACTAAAATATTGGTTGGTGGGGGGCTCTTTTCTCTCCTATTTTTCAACAATACTAATTGAGAACCTCCAATCTATTGAAATGTGTGAAAAATGGAAAATTAAATTTTTTTTTAAAAAGCACCATTTTCGATGTATTATAACACACGTGTTTTGACAAAAAATAAAAATACTAAAATATCGATCGATGGGAGGCTCTTTTCGCTTCTACTTTTACCAATACTAATTGAGAACGTGAAATCTTTTGAAATGTGTGGAAAAAATGGAAACTTAAATTTTTTAAAAAATCAACATTTTCGGTGTGTTATAACACACGTGCTTTGACAAAAAATAGAATTACTAAAATATTGATCTATAGTTGGCTCTTTTCGCTCCTATTTTGAACCCATCTAAATAGAGAAAGTCCAATATATTGAAATGTGTGAAAAAAATTAAAAATTATTTTTAAAAAAAAATCAACATTTTCAGTGAATAATATATGGGTTTTGACCAAAAATAGAAATACTAAATACTGGTTGGTAAGAGGCTCTTTTCGCACCTATTTTTATCCCATCCCAATAGAGAATGTCCAATATGTTTAAATGTGTGAAAAAAATGAAAAATTAATTTTTTATAAAAAAAATGACAATTTTCGGTGAATTGTAACACGTGTTTTGACAAAAAAAAGAAATACAAAAATATTGGTTGATAGGGTGCTCTTTTCAATCCTATTTTTCACCCATCTTTATCAAGAACGTGCAATCTATTGAAATGTTTGAAAAAATGGAAACTTAATTTTAAAAAAAAATAACTATATTTTTGTGAGTTATAACACATGTATTTTGACAAAAAATAAAAATACTAAAATATCGGTAGATGGGAGGCTCTTTTCGCTTCTATTTTTTACCAATACTAATTGAGAACGTGAAATCTTTTAAAATGTGTGGAAAAAATGGAAACTTAAATTTTTTTAAAAATCAACATTTTCTGTGTTATAATACACGTGTTTTGACCAAAAATAGAATTACTAAAATATTGATCTATAGTTGGCTCTTTCGCTCCAATTTTGAACCCATCCAAATAGAGAAAGTCCAATATATTGAAATGTGTGAAAAAAATGAAAACTTTTTTTTAAAAAAAAAATCACCATTTTCGGTGAATTATATACGGGTTTTGACCAAAAATAGAAATACTAAAATATTGGTTGGTAGGGGGCTCTTTTCGCACCTATTTTTATCCCATCGCAATAGAGAATGTCCAATATATTGAAATGTGTGAAAAATGAAAACTTAATTTTTTATTAAAAAAATCACCATTTTCGGTGAATTGTAACAAGTGTTTTCACAAAAAAAAAGAAATACTAAAATATAGGTCGATAGGGGGCTCTTTTTGCTCCTATTTTTTACCCATCCTAATTGAGAATGTGCAATCTATTGAAATGTTTGAAAAAATGGAAACTTAATTTTTTTTAAAAAAATCACCATTTTTTTGTGAGTATAAACACACTGTTTGGACAAAAAATAGAAATACTAAAATATTTGTCGAAAGGAGGCTCTTTTCGCTTCTATTTTTTACCAATACTAATTGAGAACGTGAAATCTTTTGAAATGTGTGGAAAAATGGAAACTTAAATTTTTTAAAAAAACAACATTTTTGGTGTGTTATAACACACGTGTTTTGATCAAAAATTGAATTACTAAAATATTGACCTATAGTTGGCTCTTTTCGCTCCAATTTTGAACCCATCCAATAGAGAAAGTCCAATATATTGAAATGTGTGAAAAAAATGAAAACATATTTTTTTTTAAAAATCACCATTTTCGGTGAATTATATACTGGTTTTGACCAAAAATAGAAATACTAAAATATTGGTTGGTAGGGGGCTTTTTTCGCACCTATTTTTATCCCATCCCAATAGAGAATGTCCAATATATTGAAATGTGTGAAAAAAATGAAATCTTAATTTTTTATTAAAAAAATCACCATTTTCGGTGAATTGTAACACTTGTTTTGACCAAAAAAAAAACGAAATACAAAAATATTGGTCGATAGGGTGCTCTTTTCAATCCTATTTTTCACACATCCTAATCGAGAACGTGTAATCTATTGAAATGTTTGAAAAAATGGAAACTTAATTTTAAAAAAATCACTTTTTTGTGAGTTATAACACACGTGTTTTGACAAAAAATAAAAATACTAAAATATCGGTCGATAGGAGGCTCTTTTCGCTTCTATTTTTTACTAATACTAATTAAGAATGTGAAATGTTTTGAAATGTGTGGAAAAAATGGAAACTTAATTTTTTTTAAAAATCAACATTTTTGGTGTGTTATAACACACGTGTTTTGACCAAAAATAGAATTACTAAAATATTGATCTATTGTTGGCTCTTTTCGCTCGTATTTTGAACCCATCCAAATAGAGAAAGTCCAATATATTGAAATGTGTGAAAAAAATGAAATCTTTTTTTTTAAAAAAAAAAAATCACCATTTTCGGTGAATTATATATGGGTTTTGACCAAAAATAAAAATACTAAAATATTGGTTGGTAGGGGGCTCTTTTCGCCCTATTTTTATCCCATCTCAATAGAGAATGTCCAATATATTGAAATGTGTGAAAAAAAATGAAAACTTAATTTTTTATAAAAAAAATCATATACGGGTTTTGACCAAAAATAGAAATACTAAAATATTGGTCGATAGGTGAATCTTTTCGCTCCTAATTTGAACTCATCCCAATAGAGAACATCCAATATATTGAAATGTGTGAAAAAAATAATAACTTAAATTTCTTTAAAAAAATCACCATTTTTCGGTCAGTTATAATATATGTGTTTTGATAAAAAATAGAAATACTAAAATATTGGTCGATAGGTGAATCTTTTCGCTCCTAATTTGAACTCATCCCAATAGAGAACATCCAATATATTGAAATGTGTGAAAAAAATAATAACTTAAATTTCTTTAAAAAAATCACCATTTTTCGGTCAGTTATAATATATGTGTTTTGATAAATGGTGATTTTTTTAAAGAAATTTAAGTTATTATTTTTTTCACACATTTCAATATATTGGATGTTCTCTATTGGGATGAGTTCAAATTAGGAGCGAAAAGATTCACCTATCGACCAATATTTTAGTATTTCTATTTTTTATCAAAACACATATATTATAACTGACCGAAAAATGGTGATTTAGGGTTTAGGGTTTAGAAATACTAAACCCTAAAAAATATGTGTTTTGATAAAAAATAGAAATACTAAAATATTGGTTGATAGGGGGCTCTTTTCGCTCATATTTTTCACCCATCCTATTTGAAAACGTGAAATCTATTGAAATATGTGAAAAAAATATAAACTTAAATTTTTTTAAAAAAATCACCATTGTTTGGTGTGTTATAACACAAGTGTTTTGACCAAAAATAGAAATACTAAAATATTGGTTGATAGGGGGCTCTTTTCACTCCTAATTTTCACCCATCCTAATTAAAAACGTGCAATCTATTGAAATGTGTGAAAAAATGGAAACCTAATTTTTTTTTAAAAAAAATCACCATTTTTTTCAAGTTATAACACACGTATTTTGACATAAAAATAGAAAATACTAAAATATTGGTTGATATGAGGCTCTTTTCACTCTTATTTTTCACCAATACTAATTGAGAGCGTGCATTCTATTGAAATGCTTGAAAAAAACTGGAAACTTCAATTTAAAAAAAAAAATCACCATTTTAGGTGTGTAAACACACGTGTTTTGACCAAAAATAGAAATACTAAAATATTTGTCGTTAGGAGGCTCTTTTCGCTCCTATTTTGAACCCAGATAGAGAACATCCAATATATTAGAATGTGTGAAAAAAAAAACTGAAAACTAATTTTTTAAAAAAAATCACCATTTTCGGTGAATCATAAAACACGTGTTTTAACAAAAAAAAAAATAGAAATACTAAAATATTGGTTGATAGGGGGCTCTTTTCGCTCCTATTTTTCACCCATTCTAATTGAGAATGTGTAATCTATTGAAATGTGTGAAAAAATGAAAACTTTAATTTTTTTTTTAAAAAATCACCATTTTTGGTGTGTTATAACACACGTGTTTTGACCATAAATAGAAATACAAAAATATTCGTTGATAGGTGACTCTTTTTGCTCCTGTTTTGAACCCATCCCAATAGAGACCTAATCTATTGAAATATGTGAAAAAAATGGAAACTTAATTTTTTAAAGAAAATCACCATTTTCGGTGAATTTTTAATACACGTGTTTTGACCAAAAATAAAAATACTAAAATGTTGGTAGATATGGGGCTCTATTCGCTCCAATTTTGAACCCATTCAATTGGAGAACGTCCAATCTATTGAAATGTGTGAAAAAATAGAAAATTATTTTTTTAAAAAAAATCACCATTTTTGGTGAATTATATCACACATGTTTTTACAAAAAAAAAATAAAAATACTAAAATATTGGTCTATAGGCGCTCCTTTCACTATTATTTTGGATCCATCTCAATAGTAAACGTGTAATCTATTGAAATGTGCAAAAAATGAAAACTTTATTTTTTTTAAAAACACAATTTTTGGTGAATTATAACACATTTGTTTTGACCAAAAAATACTAAAATATTGATCGATAGGGGCAATTTTTGCTCCTAATTTGAAACCATAACAATAGAGAACGTGCAATCTATTTAAATGCGTGAAAAAATGGAAACCTTAATTTTCTTTTAAAAAATCAACATTTTTTGGTGAATTATAACACACGTGTTTTGACAAAAATAGAAATACTACAACATCGGTCGATAGGGGGCCCTTTTCGCTCCTATTTTTCACTCATCCTTATTGAGAACGTGCAATCTATTGAAATGTATGAAAAAATAGAAATTTAATTTTTTTTAAAAAATCACCATTTTTTTGTAAGTTATAAAAATACTAAAATATTGGTTTATAGGAGTCTCTTTTCGCTCCTATTTTCACCTTTACCAATAGAGAACGTGCAATCTATTGAAATGTGTGAAAAAATAAAAACTTCAATTAAAAAAAAATCACCATATTCGGTGTGTTATAACACACTTATTTTGACCAAAAAAAAGAAATACTCAAATATAGGTCGATAGGGGGGGGGGGGGGGGTTTGCTCCTATTTTGAGAATGTGCAATCTATTGAAATGTGTGAAAAAATAGAAACTTAATTTTTTTTAAAAAAAATCACCATTTTTTGTGAGTTATAACACAGTGTTTTGACAAAAAAAAAATAGAAATACTAAAATATTGGTCGATAAGAGGACCTTTTCGCTCCTATTTTTCACCAATTCTTATTAAGAACGTGCAATCTATTGAAATGTGTGAAAAAATAAAAACTTAAATTTTAAAAAAAAAAATCACCATTTTTTATGTGTTATAACACATGTGTTTTGACCAAAAATAAAAATACTAAAATATTGGTCGATAAATGGCTCTTTCCGCTCCTATTTTGAACCCATCCCAATAGAGAACACCCAATATATTGAAATGTGTGAAAAAATGAAAACTTAATTTTTTTTTTAAAAAATCACCATTGTTGGTGAATTATAACACACGTGTTTTGACAAAAAAAAATACTAAAGTATTGGTCTATAGGGGCTCTTTTCGCTCTTATTTTGCACCCATCCCAATAGTGAATGTAATCTATTGAAATGTGCAAAAAAAAATGAAAACTTAATTTTTTAAAAAATATTATTTTCGGTGAATTATAATACGATTGTTGTGTCCTAAAAAAACTAAAATATTGATCGATATGGGCAATATTCGCTCCTAACTTGAACCTGTAACAACAGAGAATGTGCAATCTATATATTAAAATGTGTGAAAAAAATGAAAAATTATTTTTTTTAAATCACCATTTTTTGTGAATTATAACATACGTGTTTTGATAAAAAAAATAGAAATACTAAAATATTGGTCGATAGGAGGCTCTTTTCGCTCTTATTTTTTACCTTTACAAATAGAGAACATGATATCTATTGAAATGTGTGAAAAAATAAAAACTTAAATTTAAAAAAAAAAAATCACCATTTTCGATGTGTTATAACACACGCGTTTTGACTAAAAATAAAAATACTAAAATATTGGTCGATAGGTGGCTCTTTTTGCTTCTATTTTGAACCCATCCCAATAGAGAACATCCAATCTATTGAAATGTATAAAAAAACTTAATTTTTTTTAAAAAATCACCATTTTTGGTGAATTATAACACACGCATTTTGACAAAAAATAAAAATACTAAAATATAGGTCGATAGGGGACTCTTTTTGCTCCTATTTTTTACCCATCCTAATTGATAACGTACAATCTATTGAAATGTGTGGAAAAAAAAATAGAAACTTAAAATTAAAAAAAAAATCATTTTTTGTGAGTTATAACATACTATTTGGACAAAAAATAGAATTACTAAAATAGTCAATAAGAGGCTCTTTTCGCTCCTATTTTTCACCAATACTAATTGAGAACCTGCAATCTATTGAAATGTTTGAAAATGGAAACTTAATTTTTTTTAAAAAAAAAAATTATCATTTTCGGTGTGTTATAACACATGTTTTTTTGACCAAAAATAAAAAAAAAAAATATTGGTAGATACATCTCTCATGGGGTGGCTCACTTCTGAATTTATATCATGCTACTCGATTAGGACTCATGTAAGCCACGGGATTAAATCCCACAACTTACCCCAACACTGGAGTTCTGATGGCCAATTTGGATAAGCCAAATTGGTTGAGGTGAAGCTAGTCATTGATCCGATTTTTGGCCAACAATTAAAGATACGAACCAAAAAAAAAAAGAAAAGAAAAAAATAACAAAGAAGAACGTAACCCTTTTGCTCGAAGTACTGCAATATACATAAAAATGAGACAAATATTACGGAAACTCTCCCCATTTTCCTGTCTCAGTTTTCTCCATCTCTTACCCTATTCATGTAAATATATTTGATCGTGTGCCATTCATTCTTGGCCGATCAAAGACACAGCCACCATTTTCAATGGTAATTAAACAGTTTCACATTTGTTTTACAATTTATATTTTGTTTTTCTAATTGTTCTTACATATATGATGATATATAGTCGTGAATGGTTAACTTAATTTGTCACTCCTGGACCATTGATTTATTATTTTAAGGATATGATATTCCTTTCATACGATGAAATTGTTATTCTTGCAAATGTTTTGCATATATGTTGCATGGATATAAGCTGAATCTAAAGATTATATGTACATGTACACAATGCATGCAATGATTCATAGTAATATCTTTGTTCTAAATATCAATCATTATGTCATAATGATCGATCACGCACGATTCAGACTTGAGAAGAGATCTGCAAGCTTGCGAAATCACTCGTCGATTATTTCAAAGTATGCCCTTTTTTCCTTGGTTTGATCTGATATCAATAAATCAGCATTCCTTTAATGCACTCTGGGGATATTATTTCGTGCATGCAATGTTAATTCGAAGAAATGATGGCATATTCGGTTTATAATTTGGGTTCTCCAATCAGGGTTTTCATAATAATTGTTTATTTATATCATTATTATTCCTCTTTTATGGTAAAGATGGCTGCCTGTACCATTTCAGCCTGCCCTTGCTTTGTTTTTAGTGTGATGAAGTCTACATGCATGGTAGATATATGATGTAGTAATGTTCTATAAATTCTTCCAACATTATCACAATTATTCTGGCCTTTTGTCTTGTGTATTATAGGGAGAGTATTCAATCAATTAATGTTCATGTTTAGATAGATTACTAGCAAAAGGCTATTCTTGTTCCTGAAATGTGTTTTGTTGTTAGAATTGATAAGGATTTCAAATTTAGATCTGAGACTCTAGAATTGGGAGTAAGGAGCAGATGAAGTAAAGGAAGTTGTGAATCTTAGAGGAGAATCTGGAAAATAAATTGTGAGAAATCTTGAACAATTGGGAAATCTAACATTTGATTTGTGTGTAGAAAGAAATTCCAATTAGAAAGATGCCGTTTTATTAGATTTACAATGAAAATTTTCCTTCATGACGTTTATGAGGGAAGAAAAAATTTAAGAACACCTAGTTCTCACAGAAAAGCTGCAAGCGAAATTTAGTTCATCTAAAGAACTGTAGTGATGGTAAGATAAATTTATAATCTGTATATATGCTAGTGAAGTATTTCCTGCAAATTTCGTTGAGATTTGAACAATAATAAGGTTCTTCCTGATTATTACAGAATGGCTATGGAATGATTACTCAATGCTTACTTGATGAGATCTGATTCTCGATCGATAGAACTTGTCAACATCCCAGAGTTGAAAGATTGCTAAGGTAAAAGTTGAAGTACTTCATGTTTTCTTGCATGGATCTTTATTTTAGCCCCATCGTTGTTTAGGAAAATATGGCGTCTGGAAATATCACTCAACAAAATTTTAGAAAAGCTCTTGGAGCTTTGAAAGACTCTACAAAGGTTGGAATGGCTATTGTTAATAGTGACTACAAGGTAATCAATGACAATAAGGTCAGAATTTTATGCCCTTATCACTGTTGAAGAAGTTTGAGATAATTAATGTTATACTATGATTCATTCCAGGAGCTGGATGTTGCTATTGTTAAAGCCACAAACCATGATGAAGTAATTCCAAAGGAGAAACATGTACGAAGTGAGTTAACTTTGTCCATGCGAATCAAATTAAGAAATACACACACTGACACACAGCACAGGTCTTTTGGATTTGTTCCTGTAGTTAAGTCTGTTTAGTACTATACAAACAAATTAAACTGATTAGTTCATAGATAAACTTTTATCAGCCTTCCTTTTTCCTTTTTCCTTTTTCTGAATTTTGGTTTTTAAGATATAATTTCTGAAATTCAGAAACCTTAAAATCTATTGAGGAAATGGAATGTTCTTTAACAGTTTGCTTAAACATACATTCTTATTCCACTATTCATCAGGAATCTTCAACTCACTATCAGGGTCAAGCCATCGAGCAGATGTTGCTTATTGCATACATGCACTTGACAGACGCCTTTCTAAAACACGTACTTGGGCGGTAAACTTGTTGCTTCAACTTTCTTTTATCTCTGTTGCATATTACAGAAGTTCTCTGCATTAACTTTGGGTATGTCATGTTACAGAATTGTAGGATTGCTTGAAGTAGATAAAAAACTTCAAATAAATACTAATGAATGTCAGAATTGCTACACATTTTCTTCAGCTTCCTGCCCAAAAATGAATAGTGGATTTCATAATATGTTTTCTGATCTTCACTCAGGTTGCCTTAAAAACTTTGGTTGTAATACATCGTGGATTAAGAGAAATTGATGCAACATTTCAACAAGAACTCATTAATTATAACTGCAACAAAGGCTATCTCCTCAACTTATCACATTTCAAGGATGATTCAAGCGCCAAAGGTATGCATTTGTTCTTTTTTTTCTCTTTTGTTGTAACCAGAATTACATTGCCAGGAACTGAGAAATTGGAGTTTTTATGTGTGAAGCATGGGAAAATTCATCTTGGGTTCGCTGTTATTCCTTATATCTTGAAGAATCCCTGGAATGCTTCCGAGCAATGAAATATGATTTCCAGAAGGATTGCTCGGTATGCAGTTTCTATAGAGCTAGATTAACTCTTTTATCTTTCTTGGTTACATTGAACTATGGAAAATTTTTCCTTCCATGCATGAAAATATAACTGATAAATCATTTTCTGTCGGCCATGAGAAACATAAATGACTCCAGTTTATAAATAGATACATCTGTGGTTACAAATTCTTATTCAGCAATTTATAGGAATAAAACATTGCTGAAACAGTATAAGACAATCATTCATGTTTGATACAAATCAATTTTTTTAGTCATGGTTTTGTTTTTTTTCCTTTGCATTAGTCAAAATATACATTAGATGCACTAGGTTGCTTGGTTCATACTCTTGGACTATTAATCCTAGAATGTTGGTTAGTATTTTTCTTGTCAATTTTATACTTCTTTTCATCGGTTGAACAGAAAACTAAAGTTCTTGACACCCCAAATTTGCTTGAGCAATTACCCAGATTGCAAGAACTTCTTTTTCGTCTTCTTGATTGCAAGGTTATGCCTTATTTACATTTCGTCATTTGAAATGATTAATTTTTTTTCTGCATTACTATCTACTACTATTATTTGATTTGACCAAAGTACTAAAATTTCCTGTCTCATGAGAAATGTTGATTGCCACTGCACAGCCAGTTGGAGCAGCTCAACACAACTTCTTGATTCATTATGCCCTTTCAATAGTAAGTAATTGGTAAAATTTCACCCTTAAGATACTCAAAATTTGTATCTTGATTTGGTTGAGATTACCATCATCTTGTAATAGTCATAGTACTCCAGGTTGCAGCTGAAAGTGTTAGGCTATATGTTGCAATTACAGATGGAATAGTTAATTTGGTTGACAAGGTATGAAATTTCTAATGTTAGCCTATTTAGTCCCAATGTATGCATAGGATTGAAGTAGGTTTTTTTGGTGCAATTCTTTGGCAGTTTTTTGAGATGCAGCGCCATGATGCTGTCAGAGCACTTGAAATTTATAAGAAGGCAGGGAACCAGGTATTCATTTGGCGGTTGTTCTTGTTGCCATCCCGAATGATTTACTCCAAAATTTCATATTTTCTTGAAACAATATCATGCATAAACAAGATGTTTAAACTATGCAGGCAGAGAAGCTATCCGAGTTCTTTGAGATCTGCAGGAACCTAGAATTTGGACGAGGGCAAAAATATGTTAAAATTGAACAAGTACATCACCTTGGACTTCATTTGGTGTTACCTGTTCAACTCAAACTTAGTAGCAGTTTCCGTAATTAGTTTAACATTGTTGATTTTCTGCATTGAATTGTAGCTCCCTGCATCATTCTTGACAGCCATGGAAGAGTATATTAAGGATGCCCCACAAACTCTAGCGCTTCCATGGAGGGCGGTAAGCCTCAGTTCATTTAACTCCATACAATTTGTCAAATAAATATTACAATGGCAAGTTCTGAATTTGTGAGGCATTAGCTTTTCCTCATGACAAGGTTCAATGTCATGCCCAGCCCAAAATGTTCATCATTTAATAAGTTAGCATTACATTCTATGTTCTCATCAAGTTAGACAAATGATCAACTGGTTGTGATGTTTCGTATATGCATTAATTCGGCAAGTTTAGGGGCAACAGTAAACTCGTTACTCTTCACATTCACTATCCTTCTTCTTGTGTCGTCAGAATGATAACGAAGAACTGAGAAATCCCAAAGCAATTACTGCAGGACATACTAGCTTACATATAAATCATGAGCCAGATGATGATATGCAACACTGTTCAGACCCTTCTGTTGCTTTTCTTGTGGCCCCAAAGGATGACAATTGTGAGACTACAGCAACAACCCCAGTACCAGATTTAATGGTATGGCCTTCTTGTAAACTTCTATGGAAAAATATAGGGGAGGATCTTTTCTTCTTTGCTCAAAGTGTGCCTTATCTTTCAGAGTTTGGATGATTTACCTCAAGAAGTACCCACTATGGATGATCCAAATGCCCTTGCTTTAGCAATTATAACGCCTGGTGGTATTCTTTTCCCCTGGAATGATGTAAATTTTTAGTAAAGAACATAGTTGCACTGTTTTCTTATGAGTTGTGGTAATGCTTTAACAGAAGATCAGTCGAATACATTTGTATCGGCTACTAGTTGGGAGCTTGAACTTGTATCAGCTACAAGCTCTCAGCATGCTGCAGCACCTGCAAGTACAATGGTTAGTCCTCTCTACAAAATAGTTCAAATGCTATAATTAGGCATCATTATTGCTTTACTTTCAAATTTCAGTTGCCCCTTCAGCAATAACTAGTTTATATCTCTAGTGATAACACAATGTTTAGCTTCTTGGAAAGATTATCGTAGTTCAACTTTTAGCAAAACAAGTTGACATTGAGATTTTCACCGACGATATTTTGAAGTCCTACCATAAAGATTTGGTTCATTTCATCTGATGCTATGTACAAATTCAGGGAGGTGGACTAGACAGAATGACACTGGATAATTTGTACGATGTTGCAATGGCGAGAACAAATCCAAATGAAGCCTATCAAGTGGCAGGAACCTCATCAAATCCTTTTGAAGCTTCTACTTATTCAGAGGATCCATTTTATGTTTCTAGCAATACAGAAACTCATACTGATGTTCAAGAATTAGATATGACCCAAAATGAAGACCCTTTCATGCAACAACAGCAGCAAGAACCTTTCATGCAACAACAGCAGCAAGATCCTTTCATGCAACAACAGCAGCAATACTCCACAATTCCATTTGGGAATCCTTTCCTTGACCAAGGAAACTCTTATCCATCCCAGAATCAGTCTCTTCATGCTGGCTTAATCTAAATTCGTCATGGAACCAATATTGATACCAAAGGGATGTGCATTCCCTCACAACCGCATGCATCACAGGCTGGCTTATGGAGCTGCTGGATACATGTACTTGGCACGTTTATGATATTTCAACTTAGATACAACTCTTGTGATCATGACAATTATGCAGCCAAGGGGTTATTTTGGCTAGTTTCTTTATTAATACGATAGCAATTAAGCGGCGAAGAGGTTATTTAGGCTAGTTTTTGAATTAATAAGATTTTTTTTCTTTGGCTATAGTGGTACATTTGAATAGTTTTAGTCATCTATGATAATTTCTCTCTACTTTGATTTGTTTCTAAATCACAAATTTTCCTATTATAAATTCGATTGAGTTATCAAAATTAAGATTAACAGTCTTTTAGCAAAGGAATTGAAAACCTTTTCTTCTTTTTTTCACTAGTTCCTGAAAAATGCACATCTTCAAGGCCAAAGAAGCGCAAAATGCAATACATCTCTTTTGACAATTTTCAAACAAATTCAACATTGCATTTACATAATTGTAGCTTCACTATACCTCATATCCGTGACACCAAAACAGCATTTTAACATTTTGTTACACGGATAAAAAGGACTGCACATTCATATTTTCATTGAAATTGTTTAGTATACAGAAAATCCAGCTAGGGGTGTACGAAAAGAGAAGAAATCTAAACCTAGATTTATGCTACAACAAAGACAAAAACTGTCCAGCCTGTTCCTCAAAATGGAGGACAATCCAGACAAACTAACTCAATGTCTCATCGTCTTATCCGGTGAAAATCTTCCTGAAATCCTTCCGATCTTTTGCTGCCTCAGTTAAAGCAAGAAATTTCTTGAATCCACTTGTTGCTGCACCTCTCCCGAGTGCAGCTGCTCTGACAAAGACATCTTCCCTGACGGCCACATTTGCATCTGAGATTGAATTCAATATTGCAGTTGAAGGAGAGGGGGCAGCTGGGACAACAGAAGAGCTAGCAATAGCTGGTTGACTAATTCCTGAACCACGTTTACTAAAATCATCCAATATAGTTTGCTGATCAGTTCTTCTCAAACCCTGTACAAAGATTAATCAAACAAAGAGCATCATCAGGACTGTTAGTGGATCAACATGCACCTAACACTAGGTAATATCTCTAGAAACAATGTTGTCCAAGTTGAAGCAAAATTAACTTCAGATTCTTCCAAAAAGTTATGACGCGGTGGTCAACTTGAGCTAGTAATTAATGGGGGAAAAAGGCTTCTGTTGCTCAACAGAAAGACGAATTACAGTGTCATACCCAACAAATGCATGGAAAGGAAAAGAAGCATGCTGTAAAATTTTACACCATGCTATATCGAGAACCACAAAGATTCATATGCCAGCTACACAATGCGGAAGATACAAGCCCCTCCATAAATTCTAAATAAACACCTTCTTTAGCCATAAATGTAGTCCACTTTATACAATGACTTGACTCATCACAAGCTAGTTGAAATTCAAAACTTAGATGTTACTTGAACAACTTGAGCAATTTTCATTCTTTGGATAGAAAACTATATTATGTCACAATCTTGTTCAGAAAATGAAAAGCATCAGCATTTTCAGCATGATCCCACTGGATTCTCACAATATGTACCACAGGATAGAAAAAGTATGATAATGAACGTGAAGTTGAATGAAATACAACCTTGAGTTCTAGAATCCTTTGAAACTCAGCAGGTGTTCCCTCAGGCAGCAGTGCACAATATGTATCTGCAACAGAATCAATTGGGGACAAAATGACCTGTATAATGAAACAAGTTGTCAGGAGAGGACCATTCAAGTTATCTCAAAGTAAACAACTCTAGGGCTCGCTTTAGTCACAGACCTTCAAGAGTGCTTCTGCTTTGCTCATCTCACGACTAACAAATTTTGAGTAGCTGGAAGCTCCTGAAGTCTACCAAGAGAAACAAATATAGTTTGATAAAAGAGGTATATTAGTTTCATGGAAACACAAACAATATAAACCATAAGGACAACTTTCCCCAGTTAAACTGGCTTTCAGAAAAATGATTTATAGCTGATGCAAATGTTATCACTGGTGACTAACCCTAAGCCAGCAGGCAGCGATTCAATTTTAATCTTTATTTAATAAAAAAGTTCTCCACCACAATAACCAATAAAAACAAAACTTATCAATCCAAACATCTAATTCTCAACAACTAAGCCTTTTTCCCACTAAGTGGGGTCGGCTATATGGATCACCCTTCGCCACCGAGCTCAGTCTAAGCTCATTTCCTCATTTATATTTAAATATAATTAAAAAATATTCCTTCTCCAAAACGCAAACCGAGAATTACTTTTTCCCAATTCTTAAAACAAAACGTCTATCCCAACGGACCCAAATTTCTCATTTTGCAAAGAATGTATTGCAGAAAAATAAAATGTACGAAATAATCAACAAACATGAACCAGCCTACAATACATTGTTTTTTTTTGAGTTGCATGGATGAAGAGTTGAGAGGGCGAATGCAGTTAAGGTGGCTTGAGATGGGATTTTCAATCAAGAAACAAGTAAACCCAACAGCATATTATTTACTTATCATGGCAGTACACCTATGTCTGAATATATGGTTCACATTTTGTCACTTACAAAATTTAGGTTGACAGAGCAGATTGGCATAATAATGATCTAGCATGGGAAGCAAAGAGGCTAGAAAGATAGGCCATAAAAGCAAATTACAATTAAACTCTAAGTTGCAATCAGTCAGAGTACCTGTCTTCCAAGAGAAGGAATGTCCAGAAGAATGGTTTTTACAGCCTGAGTATCTAACAACATCTGTATATGCAAAAACCTTGGTAAAATTCACAAAATGCTCCCGGCATGAAGCTTATGATCCAAAATTTACATGCTTGATATAAGAATAATAATTGTTATTTGAAAAATTACTGCGAGATCTAGCTAGATAGTGCTGATGGTATAATATGTCCAACCAATGCCGAACACATTATGCACAAAACAAAAATGAAGATGATTTGTACTTGTTGAGCTCCTGTTTCTGATATCTGCTTGCATTTGAATATGTTGAGATAAAAACGAGGAGCAAGAGATGATGCAAGCTGCATATAAGGAAAAAAAAAAGATTATGAGCAAAACTGAATTTAAAATGCAAATACAGAATTTCTACCAAGCCTATGGAAGTTCTCTACAATTTTTCCTGACATTGTTTCAAGGGGTTAGCAGAGAACAGAATGGAAGTATACAAGAAGCAATCCTACAAGTGATAACACTGAAAAACAAATCATTGCAACCGAGAGAAAAAAGGTTTCACACCTACCTTGTCAAGAAAGAACTGGAAGTAAATCGAAGAAAGAAGGCTTCCAAGAACAGGGATGCTACTACTAAATATCATATTTATCCCATTGACATATCTGTCAGAGAGTTCAGAAGGTATCAAAAAATTGTCAAAGTTACTGCTTAAAATAAAATAATAAGGTAACAAACCCATCTTACTCTGATTGATCACCAACACTTTCAAGTGTGCCCCATGGAACTCGTGTCATTGCAGCCATTTCTGTATCAAATTTAGTTTCTATACCATTTACCAGTGTTATTAATGCTTTCGTTATCACTGCTGAAAATTCATCCTGTATTAATGAACCATTTATCAGAATTGTAGAGCAACATTAGCTTTTTAGGAAATCTATGTACCCAATGAATGAAATATCTAGTACCTGTACATCAGACATATCCACCTTATCTATGAATTGAGGATCAATTATTTTGGACACGTTTTCAGCCAATTCACCAGACTGCCAGAACAAAAAATCTCAGGTTAGTACGGCTGAAAATATATAACAACAACAACTAAGATTTTATCCCGCTAAGTAGAGTCGGCTATATGGATTACACTTTGCCACCGTGTTCGGTCTAAACTCATTTTCTCATTTATATTTAAGTGTAACATATCTTTTCTTTTGGTTTCTTTCCAATTCTTTTTTTGGTTTTCCTCTTGTCCTTTTAATGTGAGTCATGGCTGAAAAATACCATTCTTAAAATAGAAAAGAAAAGGCAGTACTTAAGCAAGGCCAGAATAATTTGTCCTTTTCAGTCTCTGCCTACTCTTTTTTTTTTAAAGTAAAAATTATTAGTTGGGCAAAGCTTGACACTACCGTGAGAGTTTCACAGAATCAACGCAGAACAACATTTTCAACGATCCTATCTATTATTCTTTATCCAGTTGTTGTTATTGTTTGTAAATGGAATAGTCTAATTATTTAAGGGGAAAAATGATGAAACAAACTGAATCCCTAAGTTGCTAACTGGAAAATAGGTACTGCAGGTCAAAATGGTAAGGTCAAATGAAAAATTAACAGATTAATGAGGCAGAATAAGAATGAGGAAAACTTGAAGCACTGTGCCAATCAATAAAAGCAGCATACAACTGGCTTCACCACTGGAAGAACCTTTCTCATGTCCAATATCCAAATCTCAGAAAAGTATTACTATCTCATTTAATAGCTGCCATTGGACTTGAACAAGATGCTTACTTATTTAATAGCTCTGAAGTGTTTTGACCAACACCTTTGAAGTTAGACTCTTTCACAGTTTTGGTTTCCTCTATTAGCACTTAAAAACAAAAACTTTACGTGATTATGGACAAACAATGCAATCTGAAAAACCAACTCACCGTTTTATGACAATATTCAGCAGTATTCACAATATAACAGATCACCCTTTCATCCCTATCAGATGTCTGCAAGTAATAGGTTGTCAAATTAAAAAAAAAAAAAATCAATATCAGGCAGGAAGAATCAATATCTTACATGCCTAAGAAAAAATTAAGAAAGGATGCAAATACCCTTATCTGTCCATCCATTCCTGTTGCAGCAGCAACAATTCCTGTTCCTCCCTTGGGCAGCCTAGCATAAAGCTTTGTGGCATACGCTTTAAGAGTTCTTTGGAATACCTACTCTCAAGTGGATGAGTAGAATGTTCATTCGTAAATTACAAGGAAAGGCACAGACTAGCAAAGAAAAGAGTACACTGATATCATAAAATAATATACAGTTGGGCCATTCCAACACGTTATTTGATTTGCAAACCTAAAGTTTCAATTCCAAATTTTGCTAGGAGGGGACATCTCACATATTTAAGTCATCATCCACAATGCACAGTAAGATGACATGTAAAGTAGAGGTCATACATCTTGCATTACAAGTGGACTAAGCAGAAACTATACGAAGGGAAAAGTCTTTTATGAGAAAAAGGACAGTCAATCAGGTTCATCTTCTTCACTTAACAACAATTCCGAACTAAAAATTATAATAGCAAGAAGGAATAATCAAATTCCACTCCATCCCATAATGAGGAAACCATTTTGGTAGTTCAACTCTACGTCTACCTTATTTTTCCAATGTTTCTACCTACAAGGCCGTCGAAAGCTAAAGCATTTTTACCGTCTCAATATATTTGTTAGTTTTCCCTGGAGCTGACTGACTGTGGGCACTTTACCTTGTAAATTGATGGAAATCATATTTCAAATTTCATCCATAAAGAAAAAAATATATACTCCAGAATTACACCACAAATTGGGCCATGGTTGTCCACACACCTTGCTGATTCGTTAAAGAAAATCATATAGGTCCCACTCCATTTGCTTATCTATTCAGTCATCTCCACAGAGTTTCAAAAATAAGAACTTCGAACGAAAGTTGCATTGACTTTCAGATTTGAAAGAGGAAACTATGACACTGATAATGAGATTGGGATAGAGAAAGTAGCAAAACACAAATATGCACCTTGAACAAGTTGAATAGTGTCTGGTATTTTGTCAAAGCACTGCATCGCTTTAAGCTTCTTCTGATGATTAAAAAGACCTTGGACAAAAAAAAATTCAAAAGAAAAAAACAAAAATTAGAAGCAATAATCAAAATATTCTTCATTGAAGTACCAGTAAAGTAGCAATGAAGAAGCACTTAGAAAACTTCTTGAGAGTATTAGTTCATCAGAGTGTCTCATTGCAATAGGAAAAATTGAAGCAATCATAAATGAAGCAAGATGGGCCAGTAATATGACAATATGAAGTGCCTTTTCACGTAATAATGATAACTATCCATGAAAGTTCAATATCCTTTAGCCAAAACAAACATCAGATATTTCAAGGAAAATTGTCGGCTAACAACTCACACGTTATAATTAAGGTGCATCATCATGGTTAAAAACCTCAGAGGTGAAAAGGCTTCAAATAGATGAAAACAGAACAGCAATAGGAGCTGCAGCACATAGGTGAAGTTTAGAAATCTCACTGCATGCACTAATTGATTAGCCTGACACCCTTTTACAAACTGATGTTAAGCTCAGAAATCTCAAACAGAACATCTAAAGTTTCAAGCGATGAAAATATTCTTATAGCTAAATCACTTAACATCAATCACTTAAATCCCGAGTCATCATCTCACCCAAATGAAGAACTGAAGGTTGCTAAGAAAAACCATATAATGGTGCTTAATTCAAAGACCCGCTTTTCCCAGTCTAACTACTCATAAAACTCAGTTTAGGCAATCACCGAGACCTTGCGCCATATGTACCAAGATTGTTAAGGACGTGGTTCA
This sequence comes from Ophiorrhiza pumila, assembly GCA_016586305.1. Taxonomy (NCBI): domain Eukaryota; kingdom Viridiplantae; phylum Streptophyta; class Magnoliopsida; order Gentianales; family Rubiaceae; genus Ophiorrhiza; species Ophiorrhiza pumila. The sequence continues at coordinate 51,247,987 of BLIW01000006.1, read as the reverse complement.
AGCCCGGTAAGGCTTTTTATATTTATATTCCATGTTTTATACCAAACGGATATAGCATATCTATAGAAGGTTTTCAAATAGTCTCCAAGGAAATTTAGAAGTGACCGTGAAGTGAAGCCAGTCTTTCTAGCTTCGTTTGGCTGCTTCCAGAGAGCATAGACATAACTCAACACAGGACTAGGTTTTCCTTAAGTAAGAACAAGCAAGCATGCAACCGAGCACATTATGGACAAAGATAGGAGGCCAAAATAAGGTCCATGGATACACAAGGAAGAAACAACAACAACAAAACTAAGCCTTTTCCACTAAGTGGAGTCGGCTATATGGATAACATTTCTCCACTATGCTCAGTCTGAACTCATTTCCTCATTTATATTTAAAAAGGTGCGATAGCATGAAGAAAACAGCAAGGGTAAAAGATTTTCTTGATCCTATCAAAAGAATCGGGATGTTTAAGTCCTATCCCAACCCTATTATAGGCAGGAAAATATAAACAAGGACATCACTCCAACCTATCTCAAACTAATTTAAACTGTAGCATGTTCTTCAAATTTACACAAAAATTATGTGAACAGTAAGGAAAGATATGTATCAAGTGATCTGAAAATTTGTTCATATCTAACTGTCCTGGTGTTTTACCTGCATGCTACTAGATAAAATATTTGTTTGGCTTCCTTCCTCGATGTCCCATGTTTCTTCCTGTGATTTAGCAAATGCACATTTATAAACAAAAAGGAAGCCAAGGAGAGGTGCAACACAATGGTAAAGGACTACTAAAACCAATGCTACCTGTACAAGCTTCTCTAGATTTTCCATAAGGGTCTTCTCTTCTAGTTCCACATAGACCATCAAGTACGGTTCAAAGCAAGATGAAATGATCCCACGAAAGTTAAACTGCCACGTTAATTATGACAAGACCTTATCATGAATAACACTCGAACCAACAATATGAATCATGACAATAATAGTAGGCATGACACTATCTAGCAAGGCTAAAAGCAAGATAAATTATCCCACAAAAGTTAAACTGCCATGTTAATTATGAAGAGAACTTTTCCGTTCTGAACAATATTAAAATAGATTATGTGAATCAAGACAACACTAACAGGCATGACAAGCTTGTAGAGGTTGAGCTCCTCATTATCATCGCTTGGCAAACATATAGCAATCTGTTAAATTATAAGTCAATCTCTTTATGCATAACTAATTTTTCCAAATAAAACTATGTTTAAGAAACTTCCCACTGGTAACAATTTTAACATGGGAAAAAGCCTTTCACAAATATTTGTTTATTCTTCACCTAGTCAAAAGCTTCTTCCAGAAATGCACATAAGATGAAAATTGTCCTTGGTTAAAGGAAGAGAGAATATGAAGATTAGTGCTGGTGTCTAACATGGTAGACTTTGCAAATAATCAGATTGTTTTTGGAAGAGAATTGTAAAACACTTTTTCAGAAAAATATCTCTAAGTATCAAAAATAGAATCTATGCCCTACCCCAGCTCCAGGAGCAGATAAGTCTGTTTGCCCATCCGGCACATCTTGCCCCTAATGATGCAGCAAAAAAAGTCAAAATAGTAGTCAATAAAAACTTCTTCCTAATTCAGATGGGATTTCTTTATCAGATCAAGCATTTACTAGTTTATACCTCATCTCCACTTGCCTGATGTCTAGCAAGCTTCTTCTCATATTTCTTTCGAATATCTGAAACAATATTTGCTGCATCTGTTTCCTCCATGTCAGTCCCAGCTTCTCTGTTCTGGGCACCACCGCCAAATTTCTCTGCCAATTCTTCCTCAAATTCCAGAGTTCGCTGTAGTGCCTGACAGACAAGCACCAAGACGTAAATACCAAAGGACTCGGATAATACAAATATGTCTGTCAGTGAAGAATATCAAGATGCACCAAGGGCCTGCAAAAGGATAAACTGTACTAAATAACCATTTCCCATAGAACAAATGGGCCACCCAAAATATGCAAAGATGTCTGCTTGTGACTAAAGACCATGTAAAAAAATACCCTACTGTTTTTCTCCCACTTTTTCCTGTTATGAGCCTCATGTTGAAGGCTGGACTTATGTTGCTTCTATTGAGCATATGGCCAATTCAAAGTCAGAGTTCTTGAATCTTGCCTTCAGAGATGATCAACAGGAGAATGTCATCCGATTATTGTGTTCTCAAGCTCAAGATCCTAAAAAGATATATTGTGTTCTCATACAACTTGTGATGAAGAAGGTGAATAAGGAAGAATTGATCTTTGGACTACATAATTCAACAGCTAAATAGTTGGTGGTATTCACCCTTTGGAGCAGATACAAGGACAGCGGGCTTCTTGTCAATTAAATAGCAGCAAAATCTTCAGAGAAAAACTTAAAACATAGAAACCAGAAGAATTTCTTTCAATAGAAATGCAAATCCCCAAGGTTTGCTTTACCAGCAACAAACAAATATATCCCATTCATGCTGCCAATATATCTATCGCACTATGTTTCAGGTACATGTAACTATTTTGGACCACCAGGACGAACTTTTTTCTTTTCCATTTTCTTGTAGGACTAACACAGAAAGGAGTAAACTGCAGAAAATTCTTCATGTTCTGATGAATTTCAGGTGTTCTCTCACCGAGGCCATCTTCTTGCTAAGTAGAAGTCCAGTTAAATGACAATTGAAATTCCATTAACTAAAAGAAATTCAGATAGCAACCAGTGAAATAAAGAGAGAGAAGTTATTACCAGTAACAAAGTTCCAACATCTGGTTTTTCTTTCAGATTATCAAGGATATCCACAAGTTGCATCCTAAAGAATGTAACACAGAGACGAGATTCCTAATTAAACTAGCTCCGATAGAGTATAAGCAAATTTTGGAAAGCCCTAATTTCAAAGATAGGTAGATAGCCAACCTTGTCAACTTGCAGAACTGGATGCAAAGCAAATAAGCAACATGCCAAGAAGGAGGAAAAATTTTCCATATCTCCTCATTTGTTCTCAATCGGCGCTTGATCCAAGCGTATCTCCTTTCTGCTTTGTCCAACTTTGCTAGCTCTAATAAATGTTTCAAGCCAGAAAAATTTACAAGATCAAAAAAAAAAAATCATATAAAAGACATTGAGGATAACTGTATATATTACTTAAAGAGGTTAAACAGTAACAAATGGTAATTTGGACAAACCAGCTCCTTCAAAAATCTGTTGATATGAAGTAAGCTCCCTGTTGCAGAAATTCTTTACTAACTCTTCCCTTACTGAAGGCTCCAGAGCATCAACAACTAAGCAGGCATCTGATAACTGCTGCAGCAAATTGCTTTCCTCTGTCTCTTTCCCAGTACCTAAGCTGGCAAAAGTAAATTACGCTTTGTGAGCGAGAAAATAGAGGCCATAACACAAAAGGAGATACAGTCAATCTAAAATAACACAAGGAAAATTTGAATGACAAAAATATCTAAGTAAATTTAACATGTGAACACTAACGTAGTAAGGCTAGTCACTTGTTCCTACTGCATAATTTAGACTAGTCACTTGTTTGTACTACACAATTCAGTTAATGATACGATACAAAGCATCGGAAAGATAATTTTCAGATACTAGCCAAAGAAAAAAGTACAAGAACTAATTTCAGGAATTCCAAACTGATAAAGCAAAGGGAAATACAAAGTAAAGTAATCAATTTTGCATTTATGAATCACATTCAGATATCAACTCATGTTTGAGCGGAACTAAAATCATAATCTTCTTGTGCAAGAGAGTAGAAAAACATGCTAGCAGTTCGAGAAACCAACAAGAACCTTTCCAGGCCATCCTTAAAATTTGTCCATCGGCTGTTATCTATTAGTATTATTCAAGAATGCATCTTTTTTTCATGATAGTGTATTCCTGCTGAATACTCTTAACAAGGGAGGAGAAGAAACAAACAGGGCAAAATAATGTCATATTATTGGACAATTTCAATGACCTCACAGGGACTTGAAGAGAGGTAGTGGAAATTCGATTCTTTGAAAATGACAACAATATTTAGGAGAAAACTTTAATCTAATGATCAAAATGAAAAATTCAAGGCCTTCTGCAACTCAAAACGCATTCTCTAGCCTAACATTGATAGATAATGTCATTTTCTCTCACAAATGCACTTACTGATTTACAGTCCATCCCATCAGTCTTTTCTTAATTAAATTAACTGTAATGCTCTTTTTTTAAGCGCATCTTTTCATGTGTTACAATACATTTGTCACAACAGTACACCAATTTTGTCAATGTGGAATTTTAAGGCGACAATTATTGTATTCAAAAAGGAATAGATTTTCTTTCCCAGTTGAACTAAACACTTCATAGAGTAATAGCTACTTTATAGAGCTTAACCGACCGCTGCAAGCCTCTCACATGACAGGTGAGGTATCCTATTCCATTTAAGGTACCCAATATGGACTGCAAAGAAAAATTATCTACTAGAAATCATCTAAGTACCAAGATGGTCACTCGGCTGTTTCTTGATCCTCATTCTTATTTACCATCACATAATTTGAACACCAGCTTTTCCTAGAAAAATTGAGCTTTGACAGCCTCTCTCCATTAGTAATAACTTCTCTTTTACTTTTGCTTAAAAAAATTCATAAGCAGCAAAACATATTTGAAGTATTTTGACCTTTGTATGTCAAGTTATTTATACATTAAGAAATGAAGGATTGAGAGAACCTAATTTAGGCCCTGAAGTTAAAACCTATCAGTTGGGATTTCATAAATTCTCCAAATGCCATCCTTACCATCACACCATTCCTCGTACTATCTCCTGACAATGTCCCTTTGACCAGGCACATAGTTTTAAAATGCTACAAAAAGTACATCTGCTTTTATAGTTTTCCTAAAAACATTCCACTACCACCCTGAATAATTTGAAAAGCACAACTCAAAAGACATCAATGAAGGTATTTCAAAGGATGTTGTCATGACACCTTGCTTTTTAACTGTGGCAAATTTGTCAGAAAAAGCTAAAGCAGAAATGTGCTCGATAAAAGTGGGAGTGACATTTACTGTCTAAATATCAATAAATGCAGCTTTTGAATCTTCCTAACCAACATAAGATCTCGCCGAAAGTTTTTCTAAATCACCAAATAAAGTGATTCGTCACATGGCTAATCATGCATATGGATAAATGATTCTACAGTAATCTTCCAAGCAATAATGTTCTTCGAACCAGTCTTCTGTAATGTCTAATTATGAAAGCCATCAATCTAATGTCTACTGGCACAATTCTAGATTCAGCCATTTTATGGGTGTTGGAATACTTTTCTCCACTTGGCAAGAAATAAGCCCTTTTCACTTGGGATGCTAGTTAAGCAAACAAACTGTATCTTCTGACACAATTGTTTTCAAAATATACCTTTTTGGAAGTCTGCACAACCATTTGCAAGGTTCAGAAAACATCAAATCATTTATTAGTTCACTAAAATATAGGATACAAGAACAGCATAACATAAAGAACAATACTCAAACTTCAATCCTGATGCACCTGGAAAAATCAGAGAAAATGTAAGACTTGAGAATTTGTTTGATGCTCTTGAACTTCTCCTTGAGCTCTGTGATCTTTGGAATATCTCTATATGCTTCAAAATGACTACATAATTGATTTACAGCCTGAATTTCAGAGAAACCACGGTAAGACACAGGAATATCTTTGCAACAAGAAAGAGATGAACACAATGCAAACTCATATCTTCCCGACAGAAGGAGATGGTTAGAGGAGGTGGGTGTTTGGTAGGTGTTGTAACACAGCAAATATTCCCTCTACAATATGCATCATTTAGTTAGTAAAAAGGGTACACTAACAAATATTCATCAATGTCTTAAAACCTCACAAACATGTTGCGATATGCTTTGTCAATCGTATTCAAGTGCAACAGAAATTCATTGGACATCACGGGAAAAAATACAAGAGAGCAGCAATATATCAATATATTGTACTTAAAAGGCCAAAAGAAAGAGTTAATCTGACATTTTTCAGATGGACCACAAAAAGTTCATATGCCAGTATTAATATATTTCAAGAAAGCGTGCCTCTATGCACAGAAATTGAACAACTGTCACCTTGATAAATTTTTAAACGAAATCTAAACAGGCAAAGCTATTCTTCAAACAGCAGGAATCACTAATACAATCAGCAAGAACATTGGTGAAGTAATTTTACGAAGGGCAAACTTGAAACAGTTGCAGGATTAAATACACAGACACTAGTTTAGTTATAGGGAAAGTACATGATATCTCTTCTCTTTTTGCAGACATAAAAGCTTTGAAAACAACCATAAGTACCTCTACTTGGGCAGCTGCCTCCTTATATTGTCTCTTTGAAGCCATTACTTGGAGTTGCTCTACAGCAGAAACTGTCGCGTACAAAATTCAAAACCTTGTGCTTTGAGTATTTGAATTTTCCAAAAAAACAAAATAAGTATGCAACTGAAATTATTAAAATAAAATTCTCTAAAAGATAAGGCTAAGCACAAACAAACATTTTCATTGCCTGGAAGCAAACACACCTCCACATGATACAATATGTAAAACACATAAACAGCCAAGATCTGAAACTTCACTGTTACATGTTCACTTGAAATCCATACCATGGTCTAAAAAATACAGTTTCATCAGTCATGATCTACATATAAAATTTCCCAAACAGTCAGGAAAAGCCTCGTAAAATTTTGAGATCTTGAGAAACTCATCACATTTCAGCCAATAGATTGCACATCCATGGTCAAACCCTCCTTTCCCTAATAGGCAGATTATTCTTCATTAAGGCCATTGAAAGAAGTCATGAAGAAATATTGAAAAAGAATATTTGTGGATCAGCAATTCGTACTATGATTACAGGAGGAGAAGTTTCTCCACATTGAACGTAACTGAAAAAACCCGAACCATATTCATCCAAGAGAAAGTAGAGCAAACTAATTCTATCAACATAGAACAGGCAGACAAGCATGTTTTAACAAAGATAATCATAAAAATGATCACAAAGAAAACGTAGAGGCGCAAACAGCAGGAAAAATAAAAAAATAAAAAAAAACCACTAACCTAGCATTGTAAGCCGATGAAGTGCAGTAATAGTAGTTGTTATATGTTTTTTGGCAAAATCGAGCTTCTTAATATCACGACATATTTCCTGGACCATTGTTTCACTTTGTTCAGCCTTGGTTTTTATTTCTCGAATTTTGTACATGAGTTCCTAGCACAAAAGCGAAGAGATGAATTCTTTAGAAGCTCAACAAAAAGTGAATGAGCCATTAACAAAACCAAAAGTTTACAAGAGTTAAAAAATCAAAATAGTTATATTCTTAAATTATATGAAGACATCAACACTTTCTAATACTACTGTAAGAATAATGTTCAAACAAACCTCTACAGCATGTGTGGCTGTAGCAAGATCCTCCCTGGCTTTGCTTCCTGAGTTACTCTGCAATATAGATATTTAATATCACATGTCAACAAGTAATATTAAGTAGCACAAAGGTAAACGCGGATTAATAATATAAAAGCAAAAGCTGCATGTAATGGTTGCTTAATATGCTTCAACTTAGACATAGAAAGTTAGTTCATTTGCAGTTGTCATCATCAAAACAGTTACAGCATACATCACTGGCACCTCATAACATAATTGGAGCATACAAGAATCCAAATTTTGCTATCAGCCAAATAATAATTGATAAATGAGAGGAAGTCATATGATCACACTCCGGAACAAACACTTCATTCAGACACCATGCTTTGAAATTGATTATCCTGCTTGTTCTTCAATTGTGTGAAGAAAATATTCACTTCTTCGACGGAAAGGTTTAACATTGAAAAGACACTTTTCAGAAAACTTCATAGAACAAATAAATGGCAATTAGCATGTTTTTCTTGTTTTGCTGTTAACTCCTATCCAAGCCATTATTTTGTGAACCATTCCTTGTTTAAAATTCATGTCCACTCCAGTAGACTATTCAACTTGAAATAGAAAGCATATCAAATAAAAGTTTGGAATACATTCACAAGATCAAGAAACACTTGCATTATAACTGAAAGTAAAACAAGATTTCGCTTAAGTGCTTGCGTCACAATTAATTGCCGTTTGCTTCTGGTCACAAATAGGAGTACAAAAGCAATATCATACAACTAACTAAACTATGTCCAAGTACACTTAAAGAGGAGGAAAGAATCACACACTATCTTCAAAGTAAATAACCGGAAAGCTGGTAAAAGTTCAAGTTTTTTCTGTTCTGGGGACAGGTTAACAGAGAGAACTTCATACAAACTATAAATGGAAGCCGCAAAAGTCAGGGGCATGTCACCACCTTTTCCCTACCCAAGGTTCCATACAAACATCCATTACGAACCTTATATGGTGATTGACTAAGTAGCTCTTTTTGGTTACCTCAACAAATTTTAAAACTACAGCATAATTTTGGAGCTTCCCGACATGCACTGAACCTTTAGTAGCCCTCATTCCTCAAAAATTCGCCAAAAGTTTCAAGCTAAAGATAAAGAGTTCACGTTCACATCAAGGAATATTAAGTAATCATAATAAAACTAAGTCTTTATTCATTAATCATAATATATCATTAATTTTCACTTAGTGAGATAAAGGCTTAGTTGTTGTTGTTGTTGCAACATATCATTAATTTAATAAGTAACTCAAGTACAAATGAAGGCAAGGAAAGCATCTAATGTGGGCATTTAACAATGAAATTCCTGGAAATACAAGAGGATTCAAACCCTTAACTTGATGCTTACAAGGTCAAACGACTATCTTTGCTGAAACCTCAGCTAAAAACAGCAAACAATCATTTCTGTATGAGTTGGAGTCGTTGTCTGTCTAAAAGAACTTATTCATACTCACATTTATCCAGTTAAGGATTCTACAAAATTTCCTACACTTACCAAGCTTTACTAAATAAAGGAATTTCTTTAAACTAAGAAAGCAGATATATCTTCATGAACAAGACTCACACTGATAGAGAATCTTCAAAAATTTGGTGTGTACATTATGTGAACTTCCCTTTGACATGGAAGGACAATGTCTCCATATGCTAAAACATGTTTATATGATGAAACAACCATATCTTTCCATGAGCAACATTCAAATTAAAAAAAAAAATAAAAATAAGAAGAAGAAGAAGAAAAATTATAAGAAAAATGTAGATTATATGATGGAACATGCTCCAAGATCTTATTATTCCATTTCACCATACATCTTGTTAAATATGTTTTGCTCCTAAGAATCATAAATTTGGAGCAGAGAACACATTCGAATGTTGAGCCAATTAACAGGGAGGGGGATGGCGACAACAAACCAACCTGTTGTCGTACAGCAGCTAGAATTTCAGCATCAACACGTCGAATTTCACTATGGACTTTCTGTACAAGTGGCTCGACACCAGATAAAGATGCCTCTGCAAAATAACAACAATCCACATACACAAAAATCAGGAAGAACAAAACTAGTTATCAACAAATAACACAGCATCATAGATAACTTCAAAACCAAGGCACAAATTCATAGCAACCCAACTAATTGCCTTAAAAAACCTAAATTCAAAAACTAAATGAGGAATGATTAAAAAGTTCACAAAACCATATTAACAGCCCCTTCAAGACTATTAAATCATTCAATCATAAGGGAAAAGAACCCATAAAATCCTGAGTCCCCTTCCCCCCCAACAACTTTCTCAATGCACATACACAATCTTTCTTATTATTGCACAAATTTTCCCACTCAACACATCTCCAACACATTTAAAAAAATAAACTTTGTCACATCCCCTTAAATTTCCAAGCCCAGGAACTTCTCAAAGTCCAAGAAAGTTAAAAACTTTCCACTATGCCTTAACAAGATACACCAATCTAATATCTTCAAAAACCCAAATTATTTTACTAAATTTCAATTCATTACAATAAGAGAGATCAACTAAATACATTGCCGCCATTAAAATTTAAAAAAAAATTAAATTAAAACCTCCCTCGTGATCTGAATTACGTATTTTACTACTAATTTGGGCCGTGCTAATTTGAATTGTGCTAAATATACTTAATAATAATAACAATAAACCGAAGCATATACTTTAAAATTAAACAATCAAAAAACATTAATATTATTATTCTGATTAAAAATTTACAAACCAAACCTGTGGGGAACATTTGGTTGATGTAATCCAAAGCACTCTGTTTATCCATTACGTCCATGATTTTAAGAAAACCCTAAATTCGAGAGGAAGAAAGATGATCGATATAAATGAACTTTAAACTTTAAAATGCTGAAGAAAACAAAAATTGTAAAATTATTTTTCACTTAAATCTGAGTAAAAATTAGAAATGAAGATTTGCATCGAGTGTGTGTCCCACTGTGTGTAAGACTGAGGGAGTGATCTGCTACTTTGTGTTCTACGACTCCAAACTGGACGCAGTTATCTCCTCCGCTGATTCTTAAACTCCAAGCTACCGAGATATTGTGACAAAACGACCACGTTTCATTTGTGTCTTGTGTAATATTTTATTTTTAATTGAATAATGCCACTAAATTGCAAACGTAATGATTTAACTCAAAATTAACTTATAATTTGTTTAAGAATCAAGAAACATTTTAACAAGCAATAGAAAAATTTTAAGAAGTCAACATAGGGAAGATTTTCTTGAGGAAAAATATATATACAAATTATGTTATTTTCAACTGAGAAATTTTGATGTTTTCTTTGAAAATTTAATGAAAAATTTAAATAGCTTTGAAGTTAGAATATTATTTTCTTACCTTGTCCACTATGAGAGAAAAAAAAAAAATTAAAGGTTACAAAATTTTTAGAAATAGTATCAATTTTATTACTAAAATATTAAAATAATTCAAAATTATCACACTTCTTCTAATAAGATGGATGGTAATTTATTGAAACTATTCTCTATTAATAACTTTTAGGATAAATTACTTTCAACGCCACTAAACTATTTGAATCGTATACTTTTAGTTATTAAACTTTTTTTTATTTTAATTAGTTACTCATTTATAAAAAGTTGTATATTAATAGTCATTCCGTTAAATTAAGCTGTTATCTTTGAAATTTTAAATTACTCATATTATAGTTAAAAATTAGGATAGCAGGTGTTTATTTAACAAAATTGAACCTAAATTTTACACTAAAAATCATGGTTTAATAAAAAATATTTGAATTTAATACAAAAATTTTAAAATAATGATTGAAATTAACATAAAAATCATTACTATATCTCTTTTAATAAGTGAGTGACCAAATTAAAATAAAAAGAATAATAATGACAAAAAATATATTATTCAAATACTAGCCAAGTAATTTACTCTCACTATTATTATAGGAAACAAATAAATTAAATAAATTGGACACAAAATTAACTTGTACACGTTTCCCATTTGCTACAAACATTTTTGTGTACCATCCAACTTTTAATACTCAATAATTCTCTTTGGCAGCAACATTCGATAGCTGGAACAGCGGGAGCAAAGAACAAAGATGCATCTATGGCCATCAGTGAGATTAAGGGACTCTTTCAAGGAGGCATACTTGAAGAAACTCGAATTGAACCTCCACCTTATGAAATTAGACAAGAAAAAACAACAACAGCAGGGTTCCCAGACCAGCCCCCACAATAGTAAGGAAGAAAATGATCATCAAGAAAAGCTTTTGAACAATAATGTTGAAGACCCTTTAAAGGGGAGAGAAAAATTCATTGCAATCTGCAAAGAGTTGTTGTTGATCTTCTCTTGCTGCTACTGTTGCTTCTGCTATGGAGGTAAACCCCATAGTATATGTCTACCTACCCAATTTTTGATGTGCGCAAAATAGTTCATAATTTTATGCGCGAACTGGTGTTCTTGTTGTAAAACTTCAACTGCAGAAAAACTACTTCAGCTACAACTGGGCAGCAACTAAATAACGAAAAATTCTCTAAAAGAAAGCTACGAATTTAAAACTAAAAATATACTGTTCAAAAAGCAATCCCCCTTTGATCTAATGTCTTCCTCTGTTATATAGAAAATAAACAACCCCTTTTCCTAACTTTGCTCAAACAAAAATTCTCCTTGTTTCCAAAAAATCCTAACAGCCAAATTTAGTTACAACAAACCACTTCCAATTCAAATTCAAATTCATCCATCATTGGTAACAATCAATAAATCCTTTTTCCTGCCGCACTTTTATCTCCTTTTGTTAGGCTCCACCAAATCCTCTTGTTGTCATATCCTTCAATGCATCTTCAGCCCGCAAATTTCTACCAAAAATTTCCCAAACCAGCTCTATTTCAGCAGCCCATCCTTGGATTCTACTAATGGTTGCTATTGCTTGTTTCATCATGTGCAATTGTTGTTTGAATATGTTACTAATCATGCTGTGAATGGTTTACTCTTTTTCAGCTTGTATTGATGATGAAGCAGAAAACTGATCACAGCTCATGAGGCAGCATATGACCAAAGTTGCACTTGGGTAGAGAAGATTGTAGGATTAAATGAACAAGAAAATCGCCTTTAGATTAGCTTCTTAATTGTGATCATAGCTTTAAGCCTGGCTATGCCGAACTGCTATTAGTCTGATTCTTATAATAAAGTTCTGCCAGGGAAAACAGTAAATTTTATCTGTATAGTAAAACTGTTCCAAATTCTACCAGTAGTAGATTGTCTGCAATGATTAGGCAGTTTGCTGAATTACCTTTTCTTTTGCATTACCATGCATAGGAGTTTTTCTATCTGCTTTCTTAGTCAAAACATTTGTACTGTGTGTTTCCAAATGATATTAGACATTTCTTACAACAATCAGGCCACACTTTTGAGACAAAACTAGTGCTACAATCAATGTAATGTATATTGACAATATACCTTAATAGCACCTCTTCCTAATCTGCACTTTTGTCCACCACAAACAAACATTCTATGGTAAATTTGGTGTTTGGGAGATCTTGGTTTTTGAAAGAAAGTTGTGCGAGTAACCGAGAAGGCATGTCAATTGTCAAAGCCATTTCAGGGCATTACTAATTGGCTTGAAAGGCCTCTCATGGCAGCAAACCAGATTTGAGTCCATCTTAGACCAATTCTGCTTGACAAATAATCTAACCAACCTGAAACAACAATCAAATAGTCCACCCCAATTCGAGCCACAGAAGGCATGACCAAGAAAGTTATAAAATGAAATACAAAGGAGACATCAGAAGGCTTCAATCTCCAAAGGTGGGCATCACGTTCCAACTTTGCAATAATTGGGAACACTCTTCCATTCCAGCTACCTAAATCTAGCTTAGTAGTTCCCACGTCAATACTAAAAGCTCAGTAGACATGAGAAATTGCTAAATCAGTTCCTATAAATAGTATTCCAAATTCACTTCTTGCTCAACCACAGACGCACAAAAGAATCTTCTTAGCTTCCTGAAATTCATAATGATAAGAATCCGTACAAGCAATCTACTCCAAATCCTAATGGAAATAGGATTACCAAGCCAAATCCTAATAGGAATAGGATTTCCAAGACAAATCCTAATGGGATTAGGATTTCCAAGGTCAATCCTAATAGGATTAGGATTCATCAATCCTCATCTTGTCCAAGTTCCATAAGAGTTCCATAAAGGCAAATCCAAATGAGACTAGGATTCACAATCCTAGTGGGATTAGGATTCACTAATCCATGGACATTATTTATTGAAGACCAAGATGGCGTGCTTGGGCTTTTGCCAAATTGGATCGCGCCTTTTTCTTAAGTAGTTAGAATTAATTAATGTTTTAATAATTAAGTCCAAAACATTTTAATTGGGCTTATTATTAGTATATTTTCGTTTTTAATTACATGGCCCAAGTTATCTTGCATGATAATGGCATGTAATGGGCTTTAATTTGTTAGGAAAGTAATTCCCTAAATTTTAGGAGCTTGTCCTTGTCTTCTAGAAGGGCAAAACGTTTTTAGCTTCCTTTTTCCATAAAGGATTAGTTTGTAAGTTGGTTAGTTTAGAAGTCAAGTTGTAATTTACAACTTCTAGGGTTTTATTTCCTTTTCCAATTTGTAGAGCCGAAACTCATCTCTATATAAAGAGATCATTGTAAACGTTTTTAGATAATGATTGAATTTTGAAGAAACCATTTAACTTTGTTAAATTATTTGCAGCCTTAAACAAGTTGTGAAAAACGTGATTAATCAATTAGGGTTAGTTGATTATTCATAGGACCGGATTCTTTAAGCTAGGACCTTAAAGAGAACGTATTGTTTCTTGATTTCAAGAGCGAGCCAAACTGAGATCTTTTTAACCATTGATTTACATAGGTTAGATTGAAATCACTTTGTGGTAATGTGTTGGGTTTGATTGATTTACAATCAAATACATCCCATTCGATATCCATCTTTTCTTCTTGTGTTGTTTCCGTGTTTGATCTTACTTGTGATCGTGTTGGTTTCTGAATTTTGGTGCACAACGATCCTAAGTGTGTGGAATTCGTGTGGAGCTGGATTCTCACCCTACTCCATTCGTATCAATTGGTATCAAAGCATCTAGGTTGTTCATCACAAAATTCAGGTTTGCGCTTTGTTTTTCCTTCTCGGATTTTGCTCTACTTTTTGAGTCGTTCTTGCTGTCCTTTGTGCGTCAATTTTTTCTGCAGTTTTTGGAGTCTTTTAGTTGCTGTTTTCACGTGTTTCTTGCTGTCCAAAGTCGTCATAGTTAGTGTCTTTAAATTCATCAAAATCGCATAAGCCAAAGTTGATCAAATCTGCCCGAAAATTTCCTTCTTGTTGTTTACGATTTTTGACATCTTTTTGCTACTGTTCTTGCTTCGAATTGCTGCTGTTTTTAAAGTTTAAATTCTGCAGTAAATATATATATTAATTGAGTCTTAAATTCATTAATATTCTGTCCAAAAATCGCATGCAACTTGGTGCTTAAAATCTGCCCAAATCGAGTTGATCTTGTTACTTGATTTTCTTGCGTTTTTGTGTTGTTCTTCTTGTGTTTCTTGTTCGATCCTTGCTGCCATCTTTGTCTCAATATTCTGCACTATTTTCTTGCATTCATAGTGTTGGATTCTTTGTGTTTTATTTGTTGATTTCACGTCCAAACCCTAGGTGTCAAGATTAGGGTTTCTTAAAAACCCTAGTTTCAAATTATCATAACTTTGTGAGTTCTTGCTCAATTCTTGAAATTCTTTTTGTGTTAGTTCCATCAATCTACTCTTGTCATAATAACTTTTGATCAAACTTTTTGAACAAGTGAAAAAGATTGGTTCTTGACCACTTTCTTGAACTTCTTGAAGTTCTTGATTTTTGAAAGTTGTCAAATTTTGAATCTTGAACCATATTTGAAATCCTTGAGTTAAATCTTGAAAATTTTGTTAAAGTGGCACTTTCAAATTCTTTGTCCTTGGTGAGTTATTAAAGTTTGGAGAAATTAAGGTTGAACCACATAAGACAAGGCCACATCCTTAAACCTAAGTACTTGTACTAGGTTCTTGTCTTAAAACCTTAAAGATTTTGTTTGACCTAAGTTGTTTAAGGTTCTTGTCCGAACCTAGGTCATTGTTTGTACAAGGTTTTTGTCCAAAACCTTAAAAGTTTGTTTTGTCCTTTTGTTGTCCGAATAAAAAAAAAAAAAAAAAAAAAAAAGAGGCCGTAATTTAAAAAAAAAAAAAAAAAAAGGCCCAATAAAAGAAAATAATCTCGGACTTTTAATATTTCTGTTATTTAATTTTTAGTATTTTTTTTTTTAATTAATTTTCGTAAATTAAAAAGAACACTTTGTTTTTGAGTTTTGATTTGAAACCACCTTGGATTAAAAGTGCCATAACTTTTGCTATACAACTCGGATTTTGGTGATTCAAATTGTGTTGTTCTCGTCTTTGATTCCTCTTTCTAAATATCATAGTTTCTGAATCAATTAAATTATACCCACACGTGCTCTGAAATACTCTTGTGACGTGAATTATTTGAACTTCTTTGATTTGACTTGTGTGAATCTTGTTGTTGAAAATCTCGGTTGAGACAATCTCTTAAAGTCATTGCAACAGTAAGTTCTCTATAGTTTGAGAGTATTAGACTAGGGTATACACGAGAGAAACATATATCAAAGAGAGGAGAGCTCCTACTATCCACATAGTGAGAACCCGAGAGGAATTCAATTGTTGTTTTCTTTTGTTTCTTACTAACCTTGCAGGATAATGGAGGACGAAACTAATACACCAAGAGGTTCTAAACCTCAAACCGAAGCTGAGCAAAAGTTTGCTAATGATTCTCTTGCACAGATACTACAAAAGATCAATCTCCGCCTTGATTTCTTGGAGTCATCAACTTCTAAGCCACCAAAGAAATCTTCATCCAAGAAGTTTAAATATAATGCTGCTTTTGAGTCCGAAAGTGAATCTAATGAAGAGGAGGAGGAAGAGTTGTCCGAATCATCTTCTAAGGGTAACAAGTCTAAAGTCTCAATTGCTTCACTTAAGTTAACAATTCCCACTTTTCATGGTAAGACAGATCCGGAAGCTTATTTTGATTGGGTTCGTGAGCTTGAGCACTTCTTTGAAGGCCGTGACTATCCCGAAAAGGAAAAATTTCGACTTGCCTTTATGCACTTAAAGGATCATGCAAGTTTGTGGTGGGATAAGTTGTCTCAATCTAGACGTGAAGATGGTGAAAGTCCAATCAAGACATGGAGTCGCATGAAAACACTCATGAGGAAGAAATATGTCCCTTCATACTACAACCGTGAATTGAATAGACAGTTACATACACTTGTACAAGGTAACAAATCGGTTGAGGAGTATTATCATGAGATGGAAGCTTTGATGATCAAGGCTAATGTTCAAGAAGATCCCGACTCTACAATTGAAAGATTTTTAAGAGGTATGCATTCTGATTTGGCTCATCAAGTTGATTTACAAAGTTTTGATAATATTGATGAACTTGTCCATAAAGCCATCAAGATAGAAAGGCACATGAAAGGGAAGGGTAAGTTTTCACAACCAACTCCACCTTGGCAAAGAGATAAGAAGCCGAGTTTTGCCCCTTTCAATCCGCCATCCAAGCCACGCCAATTTCCACAAAGTTCAACGTCAAGTGCCCCTCAAGGTGTCTAAAAAACAACGCCCAAGGTTGCTGTCCAACCTTCTAAAACGGCGTCAACTTCTTCAACTCCAAGATTGAGGGATGTTCGATGTTATAAATGTCAAGGTTATGGTCATATGCAAGCTGAATGTCCAACTCGAAAAGTGATGATAACTCTTGATAGTGGTGAAGTGGTAAGTGATGATGATTGTGCCGACATGCCACCTCTTGAAGAGAAACATGAATCAAGTGAAGAAAGTGAAGACAATGAGCCCTACACGTATGGTGACGGTAAATTTTCTTTAGTCTCTCGCCGTGTTCTAAATGTCCAACCTTTAGTTGATAATGATGATTTGATGCAACGAGAAAACATATTTCACACACGTTGCTTAGTGCAAGACAGAATTTGTAGTGTGATAATTGATAGTGGAAGTTGCACAAATGTGGCGAGCACTTTGTTTGTAAATAAGTTGAATTTGAATTGCATGAAACATCCAAAACCATATAGGCTTCAATGGTTAAATAATTCAGTTGAAACTCGTGTCACTAAACAAGTAAAGTTTTCTTTCACCATTGGTAAATATGTTGATACTGTTTTATGTGATGTTGTTCCAATGGAGGCTAGTCATATTTTACTTGGTAGACCTTGGCAATTTGATTGTGATGTGCTTTATCATGCCAAGAAAAATTTTTACAGCTTCGTGCATAATGGTAAAAAGTATAGTCTTCATGCTTTAACTCCTGCTCAAGTTTTTGAAGATCAAACTCGAATTACACAAGCTTGTAAAGACATAAATGAAGCTAAGAAGAAGAAGGAACTAGAAAAACAACAAAACGAAAAATCTAATTTAGGCCGAGATGTAGTTAGTAAGAAATCTTGTTGTTTTGCTTCTTCTAATGAGATTAAGAGAGCATTGATTAATAGGCAGTTCTTATACTTCATGTTTAGCAAGGAACTTATACTTGTTGTTGACAGTGATAACCTTGTTTCTTTGCCTAGTGCTGTTTACTCTCTCTTACAGGTTTTTGGAATTCCTAAATGCCTAATGGCATTGAAACCCCTTCATTATCAAATGAAAGGAATCCAATCTGCCTTAACTTGTTTTCCACAAGGTAAGCAAGGTAAGTTGAGTGCTTATAATTTCGATCATTACAAAACCCTTGTGAACACTAAACAAAGTGTTAAATCTATTGATTATCCTAACTGGAATACACTTTATTTTGATGATTTGATTCATAACTTTGCTCTTACTGTTTTCAATTCATTCCAAAATCAAAAGTATCCACTTCGACAAGGTAATCTGATTGTTCAACACTTGTTTGGTAAGTTATCTCAATTTCGAATTTCTTTTCAATTCCCGAAGGTACAATATTCTGTTCTTATTCTTTGGAATTGTAAGTTCTTAATCTTTGATAACTTCAACATGCTTGTAAAGAATGTACAACTTAGTTTTTGTGATTCACATTTAATCCGGGATGTCTATATATATACTTGCTTTGCAAATTCTTATGAATCCTTGGATAATATTTGTAATTACATTAATATATGTTTACTTTCTTTTCATTCTTTACATGTTAATATCATTGATTTTCATGTTATTATTAGTGTGTCCAAGGATGAAGTTAATAAATTTCTCTTGAATACTTTCTTGTTGCTCAAAACATTATGTTCATCTTTATTTGAAGTATTCTTTTTAAAGTTGTTTAATATTGCATATCATCATAAGTTTTCTGATTTGCATTTATTAAATGATGTTTATATGCATAATTATTTTAAGTTTTCTTTAACTGACACATTTATTTTCTTATTGCAGGATTTGTTTTACTTGGCTCGAGTTTGTAATGAGTTTTTCTTATTGGTGTTTGATCCAGGAGCTCAATTTCCAGATTCGAGGACGAATCCTTTCGAGGAGGGAGGAATGATAAGAATCCGTACAAGCAATCTACTCCAAATCCTAATGGAAATAGGATTACCAAGCCAAATCCTAATAGGAATAGGATTTCCAAGACAAATCCTAATGGGATTAGGATTTCCAAGGTCAATCCTAATAGGATTAGGATTCATCAATCCTCATCTTGTCCAAGTTCCATAAGAGTTCCATAAAGGCAAATCCAAATGAGACTAGGATTCACAATCCTAGTGGGATTAGGATTCACTAATCCATGGACATTATTTATTGAAGACCAAGATGGCGTGCTTGGGCTTTTGCCAAATTGGATCGCGCCTTTTTCTTAAGTAGTTAGAATTAATTAATGTTTTAATAATTAAGTCCAAAACATTTTAATTGGGCTTATTATTAGTATATTTTCGTTTTTAATTACATGGCCCAAGTTATCTTGCATGATAATGGCATGTAATGGGCTTTAATTTGTTAGGAAAGTAATTCCCTAAATTTTAGGAGCTTGTCCTTGTCTTCTAGAAGGGCAAAACGTTTTTAGCTTCCTTTTTCCATAAAGGATTAGTTTGTAAGTTGGTTAGTTTAGAAGTCAAGTTGTAATTTACAACTTCTAGGGTTTTATTTCCTTTTCCAATTTGTAGAGCCGAAACTCATCTCTATATAAAGAGATCATTGTAAACGTTTTTAGATAATGATTGAATTTTGAAGAAACCATTTAACTTTGTTAAATTATTTGCAGCCTTAAACAAGTTGTGAAAAACGTGATTAATCAATTAGGGTTAGTTGATTATTCATAGGACCGGATTCTTTAAGCTAGGACCTTAAAGAGAACGTATTGTTTCTTGATTTCAAGAGCGAGCCAAACTGAGATCTTTTTAACCATTGATTTACATAGGTTAGATTGAAATCACTTTGTGGTAATGTGTTGGGTTTGATTGATTTACAATCAAATACATCCCATTCGATATCCATCTTTTCTTCTTGTGTTGTTTCCGTGTTTGATCTTACTTGTGATCGTGTTGGTTTCTGAATTTTGGTGCACAACGATCCTAAGTGTGTGGAATTCGTGTGGAGCTGGATTCTCACCCTACTCCATTTGTATCAATAACCCTTCAAGAAGATGGCCAGCACCCAACTGAAGGTCTTCATCTCATTGCTTTTGGTCTCGTTGGCCTATGCATTGACAAGCGCCAATGAACAGGTTCCAGCCAAACCTGTGGCTGTGGAGAAACATGTTGATGTAGGGGTTGAAGGCATGGTCTACTGCCAGAGCTGCGAACGATATGGGACAAGGTCTCTAACGGGAGCTAAGCCCATCTCAAACTCTACAATCAGCGTTATCTGCAAAGATTACAAGAAGAGTCAGCTTTTACAAGGCATTCCAAACTGATGAACACGGCTACTTCTATGCAGGGTTGAAAGGCTTCAAGATGGGTCATTCCTTATTAGATCATCCCCTGCACTCTTGCCGCGTGAAACTGGTCTCATCCCATCTGGAAAATTGCAACATTCTCACCAATGTCAACTATGGACTCAGTGGTGCACCTCTACGATATGAAGACAAGAAATTGGTTGGAAGTCGGTATGAGGCTGTTGTTTATGCTGCAGGACCCTTGGATTTCCGTCCAGCTCACTGCATTCCTAAAACTCAAACTTAACTGTCTCCATTAATCTTGAGAGGCTGAATTATATGTTGTATTTTTCTTATGCCCATTGTTCTACGGTTTACGAGCCTTTTAAGAGATTTGAATGTGTAAGCTATGAAGAAATTGATATGCATAGAACACGAACCAAACAGTGATCGTGCTCATGTTTCATAACCACCAGCATTATCTAAACATCAAAACAAAGCACTGCAATCCTTTAATGAATCGGCAGTAAAAGTCAACATAGCACTCTCCACTTCTTCGCCAAACGAATTATACATTTTCTTCCCGATGACTTCCTTTCCTGGAAACCATGTTCGAATTTTGTCAAGACTGGGCCGTTTTGTTGCATCTAAATTTTGTGCCAGACTGTGAGCTAGCAAGGGTTGCTTGTGTTGTGTGTGTGTTAAATAGAAAGACAACTGCATGAACAGTTTAACATCTAAAGAAGAGTTCTTTTCTAACAAGCCAAAGTTTGCATAAGTTTCATCCACAGAAATCACGCAAAAATCTACTTAACTGGTTTAGCCCTTCATCCCTTCATTCTCTCGTGATAATTATTTGTTCACATAATGGAGGGAAAAAAGTTGGGTGCATTATTGTGGTCATATAACTTCCTTACTTTGTTATACCCATCTGATTGTAAACAATCAGTAGATCATGCCAAGGCCCCGATTTCCTCTTCAGATGCCCCAACAACGAAGTACCATAACCATGAACCACTCATCCTCGTGGCGAGATGAGGAGGAAAGGGATTGAAAAACAAACCACAATAATAATAAAATAGTTAAAGGCACCAATTGCAGCATCGTCCAATATGTAACCTTACACATATGTAGCTTCTCGCACTCAAATGTCATTGAAATATAAATGTACAATCACAATCATATACCTGAGACGACAATGACAAAATCGTGCCTTCCTCCTCTATCGGTTTTATCCATTTCTTAAAGAAATCCAGAGGCTAAAGAATACACGTATTGATGTTTTTACGAGAGACTCAACCTAGCGCTGAAATGAAACAGAATATGAACCAGTGTTCGGATCTTTCACAGCTTTGAAATTGTCAACGCTCATTCCAAATCGACCTAGAATGGAATTTCCCATTTCCTTTAGCTTTCCTGCTCACAAAAAAAAATTTATGTGATTTAGCAGCTTCACTAAATGTCATGACATGATGTCCAAAATATAATAAAGCTGAAAAAAATGTGTTAATTCTTGAAAGCTTTTGCCATGACTAAAATCATAATGAAGCAGACAAATGGAGCTGTTTTTGGCGAAATCATAGGTAGAGCAAGTAGATGAACAGAAGAAGAAAGTAAGATAGGATCCAAAAAAGTT
Organism: Ophiorrhiza pumila; assembly: GCA_016586305.1. NCBI lineage: Eukaryota > Viridiplantae > Streptophyta > Magnoliopsida > Gentianales > Rubiaceae > Ophiorrhiza > Ophiorrhiza pumila. The sequence continues at coordinate 51,226,061 of BLIW01000006.1, read as the reverse complement.
TTAAAATAAAACACAATAAAATGCCACAGCATTGAGGAGTAGAAGGAACACCAATAAACTCGGAAAAAGCATCTCCATAAAATAACTCAGACTGGAAAATACCAAACCTAATAAATGCAGTGGTTCAATGGCAACAATGGAAAGGGTTGGTGAAAATATGAAAGGTTAGTATCTGATTGTATTGAAATCTCAATATGCACCAAAAAGTAGAAGAGGAAGAAGAAATTCAGTATATAACAGCTGACAAGAAACTGGAATTAAAACTTCAAAAAGGCACACTTCTGCCAGAGATATATAAATGGTTAAATACATTAATAACTTAATTCTTGATCTATGTCATCCAAACTGCTGGCACTTAGTCCAAGCAGTAAATAATATGGACGCAGAGCAGACAGTACAAACAGCACATACGCACACAGAGAATGTAAATAAACCCCATCACCAAAAAGAGCTACACTATGGTTCTGATTCACACAGGCCTATTATTGTCTCTATAGTTGTTCATTCTCCACAAGAAAATAAACCATCACTCGCAAATATGACGTTTTTACCCACCACAAGTTTTTTAATGAATTTAACCTGTCAGATTTCAGATTCTGCAAAGGGCATTTTTCATTCTGCTGGTACTGTAAAAAAAAGAGGATTTTACATGAGATGTGCTTTCATTCATGTATCACAATCTTTCCACATTTACTCGAGCCTAAGTTGGCAAATACAAAATAGCATACTCCACAATTCTGAATCTAGAAAAGAGTACCCCAGAAGTCTAGACATTAAACATCACTACACAGACATTTACATCGAACCTGAGCACATGGATGACACATAAGACTCAAAATAAAGCTTTTTGTGTGTCACACAAGCTCTCTTCACTCTCTCCCTTTTTATAAGCACGCTTCATGCTATGTCTATATGGGCATGTTCAAGAATAAATACACAGGTCCAGGCTTTAACATGATGCTGTGGTGCACCACCTTATAGATACCACCTTATAGACAAACAGACAAGGATTTTTCATCTTTCTTTCTCAGTTAATGAGACGAAGAGGAGGGCACAATGACGTATTTCTCCACATTTGAAAGCAAGAAGTTTATCAATTTTGATAGCAAGGATAAAAAGAAGTTCAAACTGAAAAATATTAACCAAGCTCACCAATCATCTCTTCCTTCATCTTTTCTCTTTTTTCATCTGCCAATGGCTTCAAACGGACAACACTTCTTCTAGCCTGCTCATTTGATGGATCAACCTCTAAGACTTTGGTCATATCTGTATAAACCAAAGAAATGTCAATATAAGAAAAAAGAATTTTGAAAAACCAACTGCAATATTGCACAAGATTTATCAAGACAGTGTGTGTGTGTGTGTGAGAGAGAGAGAGAGAGAGAGTAAGAGTGTAGGCTGCACATGTACAAATTCACAACATGCAGAGAGTAATGTCCAGTGAACACAAGATAATAATAGAAGACATCAGCAGCATTTCAATAATAATAAGATACTAAATTCTAGCACCCACATACCAGCTATAGCCTCTTCAAAGTGTTCTAGTTTCTCATGAGCCTCTGCTCTTCTGAGAAGAACTTTTATGTAATTGGGATTTAGTTCCAATGATTTTGTGCACTCCTTGATTGCATCCTCAAATTTTTCCTGCAAAAGACCAATAAGCAATCATATCTTAATCAGAAACTATATCTCTAGTTCTCTCCTCCCACTGTGTAAGAGAGAGAGAGACCATTTCTAACATCACGATCGTGTTTTAACATTGACAGAAATATGATATTGAAGAACATCCAACGGTAGTTTACAGGGATTTAACAGTGTGTTGGATGCTGGCCATAAACAAATAGAATGGCTCTAACTCTGAAATGCATCTTTGCAAGGAACACAATAAATGATATTATTCTGTATTATATCTTCTCAATGCTATAAGAGCTTACCAGTCTGGAAAAACAAGCGGCACGATTTGCATGGCACACCGAGCATAGTTCAGAAGAGGAGGGTGTATTTTGCACGGCTTGTAAAGCAATGTCATACTTCAATAACGCCTCTTCATACAGCCCATCTTTGAACAAATTATTGCCTTCAAGTTTTGCACTGTTTGCTTCTGCTAATGCTTTCTGATCCAAAGAAAAAAGAGCGTATAAAACCAGAAAAGTAAATCTGGGAAACTTAACAAGTAAAAAGTAGGGTAGAAGGGGACAATAGGATACTTGATGCTCATGAGAAACTTCAAATAAGAACAACAAAGTCCAGTAAGTTGACAGGATATATCCAGTATTAAATAACAATAAATCATTACCGCACAGAATCCTCTCTGCAAAAAGTTCAACTTGTCCGCTTTTTAAGAAGAAAGGATGATTTTCGCTTCACAAATCAAAACTTTTGCATTAACTACAGTTGTCTGGTATTAGAAATATTTTGCATGTGTTTTACCACCCAAACACCATCAGAAAATTTTTAAAATTCCTCAGCATTGCCCAAAAAAAAGTACTTGAGCAACAATACACCACATAAACAAATAATGCCAAATTTGTACCATATTCCAAGCTTCTTACAAAAAAGAATAAGTTTTCCAGTTCTTGTAATCTTGCCTGAAAAGACTTTTGGAGGATACAAAACAATAAAACCTACAAAGACATCTCCGTGCAGGAAACAAGAGTCATCGGCCAAACTATATTTTTAGTATACACCAAATAAAGTGAAAAATCACGACAACATATTCTCCACCTGCTCTATTTCCTTCTTCAACTATTGCCATGGTACTTGAAAGTGTCACAATCAAATAAAAAAGGCTACATGAGATTTTCTTAGTTATGCCAGTCCTACATTGACTGGCCAATCCAGTTCAGTTACTGGCTACACATTTTACTTGACTTTAACTTTAAACTGCGTCTACTTCTAATTCTAAATAACCCTTCTAAGCAAGCAAACCTTGGATATTTTTTTCCACTGTTCTAAACTGCTTCTTTGTCCTGACATTCAAGACCGACATTGATGCCCATAATAATCCCATAATAATGCCCATACTGTTTCGAATGAGCTGACAGAAAAATGTAATTTTCAGCAATCTTTAAAATAACTGGACATTCAGATACTCTGCAGCTCCTTTGATTGTGTGAAAACAATATTCTCACTTGGCATGATAAAAAGTCTAACTAATGAAATATTCATAGCTGCATAATAATCACGATGACATAGTCATAAAGGAGCAAGCTTTGAGCAATATCACAAAAAGTAGAATCGGAAAACTTGTAAATTATCAATTACACAGTAATCCACAATTCAACACACAGTAAATTTATTATAAATAAATAAAAATACAAACTTAAAATTAATTAATTCTAACATTCCATGATTTTCGTATAACTACCTCATTTAATTCCATTTCTCGCTCTTTCTCCATCTCCGCAGCATCCGTGGTTCCATTTTCAGTTTTAGTATTGCCGTCTTCAACTTTTTGTTCTTCTACTACGACGTCGTCTTCGTTGAGGTCAGCTTCGCTAGCTGTTTCGAATCCATCCGAGGCGTATCCCGCAGCTTTATTAATATTAAAAACTTCCCCGTCGTGCCGCGATTCATCGGCCGCTGAAGCTGACGATGACGACGTCGATTCGTGTTTTAACAACTTTTTCGTTTGTTGAATCCTTTCCTCCTCCTGCTGCTGCTCCTCCTCCACCTCTCCGGTACTAATTGGTACATCCGGTTCAATCACCACCATTGTTGTCGTTGTAGCAGTACCTTGATGTCTAAGATTTCTCCAGTCTTCTTTTTGTTTCCTTGAAGAACAATTTCAATTTACTTCGGCTGCTCTTTGTTCCAGTCTTCCAGAAGGGTCTGTTCAGCAGGAAACGGTGTCGTCCTGAGTTTTCAGAGGACGATTTTTCAGATTCGGGCTTCGAAGGTTTTGGATTCGGCCCAATATGGATGGGCATTAATCAAAGCTCGTCACATAGCCAAGGTTTTGTTAAAGTCCACTTCAAGTTATAGGCGCATTTGTTTGGCAACAATCTCTTGATGAAATGCAAAAAAAAAAAAAAAATCTCTTGATGAAATGCAATGCAAGTCCAATTTTATAAGTGATAATTCCTTAAACGTATGCTATATGTGATGAAAAATAAAATTTTGGCGCAAATTTTTTTAATTTAGTGGTGCAAAAAATGTCAGTAAAATGGCACCCATCGGCACGTAATCGTGTGTAAGGTTTGTAAAAAATTCTAAATATCATTCTTTTTTTTATACCATTCATTATAATGTACGTTGACAATTAATGCGGGTGCAAAGAATGTCAATAACAGCCCCGTTAGAATGTCTTTGATCCTTACCATTTTCGACCAAAAAAAAAAGTATTATAACTCACGAAAAAAATTAGAGGTTTAGCAAAAAAAAATTAAATATCATTTATTTTGTCACTATTAACTAAAATACATCATGACAATTGAGGTGGCTGCAAAGAATATCAATAAAACGGCTCCTTAAAATAAAATTAATTTAATTTGCCAGTTTTAATTAAACAATTAAATAAGTTAAAAGATTTTGTTGGGACATCATACTAAAAAATCGTAAGATGTCTATTTTTTAAATAATAAAAATCAAATCTATTGTATTATTTAATTATTTAATGGGAATTAATGAAAATAAATTAATTTTTATTTCAAATTAAAAAAATCAGTATGTGATATAATTGAAACTACAAGTAGTCAATGCAAAATAAAACAAAAATTTTCAAGAGCTAGCATTTTATGTATTTTTTATTTTATTTAATCTAAAATGCTACAAATCACGATGCTAAAAATTGACTGAAATGCTTCCAATTGGATTAGTTTGTATAAATAAATAATAATCCAATCCAAAATGAGAATCATTACAAAATCTCTCTCTCAAATTTCTGTCCACAGTTTAAGATATTTACGTCCTAAAAGAGCAGTTGAAACTTGAAAGTGTTTATAAGATGCTATTATTATTAGTAAGCAGCAGTGCCCTCAACCAGCTTGTTCAATTTCTTGTTCCTCAATTTCTCTGCAAATGCTTCAGCTTCATTATCCTGAGATTTATACCTTTGCAAAACAAAAACAACAAGTTTATAGCATAAAGTTTCATCCTGATCATGCAAAACAACACTAATACTGCTACATTTTGCTATAAAAGTATGCACAATGCAACAATTAAAACAAGAATTTCCAATGCATATATACCTTGGAGGCAAAGATATTAAAGGGCTCAAATTTTGTGCAAGTTTGACAGTTTCCTTCTCAGTATTCACAATTTGATTGAAGCAAAGATATCGACCGGTTGTCGATTTATCCTCAAATGCTCTTATATGAACATCAGCAAGAAATTTAACATCAACCAAAGCAAGGACTCCATTCTCATACATCTGTTCAGCTCCTGCTCAAAGACATAATAACAAATCATAGTAAAGATTCTGCTTGAAAATTGCATAAAAAGGGTAGAGATTTTAGCTTCTGTTGCATCACTATATACCTTGAAGATATGCCATTGTAACACCAGGGTTCTGCTGTACAACAGCAGGACCAAGAACTAGTCCTGCATTGATTGAAACCATGTTAAGCATTCGGTCCATAGTCAATGCCCAAGCAGCCTTCTCAGAAAGTGTCTTAGCCAAGGCATGCCACAACTGCAGAGGTACCAAAAAGAAATATACACATCATGGAAAATTTTTGCTTTAATCACTAGTAACAGATTCATACTGGTTGAGTTGTTTGCTAGTTACTCCACAGCCCTTTCTTTTTTTCTCAAAGAATGATTGGTTGGAAAGGAAAAAGACTTGGCTTATAAACTGTAATTGAATCACTGGATGCTGATCACAGGACAGTGACCTTCCAGAAAGTGCAGATGATGATCCTAATGATCACCATTAAAGGTTAATGTACTTGTTCAATATTGTTTTTGCTGCTGACCAATGAAGTTTCCCAATTAATGGGAACAAACAAACAACTAATACGCGATCGAAAGAGTTTCAAACAGAATGCATACCTTCTGTTTTGAGCAAAACTCTTGATCACTCCAAGTCCTTTCGTCTACGTCTTCTTGTGAGCAAATATTTTCTCTCCATATAGCTGCAGTTAAAGAAGAACTAAAAACAATCTTCTCTATACTGGTTGTCTGTGCACATGCCTCAACCACATTTATAGCACCTCTTACCTCATAATCTACATTTTTATCCTACAAGAACAAACAATTCATAATGAGCCAATGTATATGTATAAAGTATGCTGCTGGAAACAAGGATTGTTGAAGATTTGGACGTAAAGACTTAAAAGAGAAAGAAACAAGAAGGAAGATGAAAATTTAACTTACATGATAACCATCTGCATTATCTAAACAGCAAAATGAAGCACAACAGCCCTCTAATGCTTCAAGTATGCTATGGTAATCCAACACATCAACAGTAAAAGTCAACAATCTCTCCTCCGTCTTCTCCAAATCCATGATTTTCTCCCTGATGAATCCCTCTCCTGAAACAGAAATCATTTTCAAAGTTTATCAAGCCCTCAGATATTTTAGTGCATCTCTATATATGAGTAAACTTGCAGCCGCCCAGCCTGAATTGTTTGAGAGAAAGAAAAAGAGAGAGAGAGAGATCAGTTACCATTGTTTTGGATTGCTGCATGAACTGTATAACCTCTACACAAGAGTTTCCTGACTATCCAAAATCCCACATAAGTGGATGCATCAAGAACACAAACTGAGACCTTGTCCTGATGTTTTAATGCCATAATTTGATATGTTTCCTTCATTTTCTCCTTGTATACCTTAACTCTTCTTGCTTTCTTATTCTCCTTCTTGTTATCCTACTTATTTTTGTACTTTTTTAGAACATATTTATAGAGAGTGTTCAACAAATTAAAAAGAATTTAAAGGGTAGATGGGGATGCCAAATTGAAGATAAGTTGGTGAACAATACTAGTGCACGTTCCCATCTAACAATCAATCCTATATGTGCCAATAAACAGCCCCTTTTAACTTTCTTACTTTGATTATAACTATTTATTACCAGAATGGAAGAAAGTTTGGTCATTGTATCTAATACTATAACTTCCAAACATTGTTCATGTTTGTGCAAAGAATGGCGCATCAACTCACACACGCAAAGACTATTTTTTCCATTCAATGCCAGTAAGATAACCAAAAATCAGGAATTAGTTGCAACAGGTACTATAGTTTGCTTTAATAAGTTAGGTGGGAAGACAAAGGAATTTCGGTTCTTTGGCAATTGTACCTCAATGGCTCAATGCTTGGCATGCATTGAGTTTGTTATTTTTTCTAGAATTGTTCAAAGCATGAGCATGTGAGAGTTAAGAGGAGCAAATGGAGATTCATTTCCTCATTGTCTCATTTGTCCATTTTGCAATTTCTTTTGTTCTGTTTCTTTTTACCATTCCAGTTGTGAGGATGGCATTGGAATTTGGACACCCTTCTATGGATCCAATTTCCATTTCAAGACTTCTGATTGAGGTTTGCATTTTTTTACATAAAGAACAATCAATAACTTTAGTGTTGGCATAGTAGCTTTAGTTTTGGGAGTGAAAAGATAATGTGCAAAGCTATGCAGCATTTTCTGTTGATCAAAGCCAATCAAATCTTCAACCTCCAGTATTCAAAGGACAACCCCCCGGTGGCAGCTTCCACCATTCAAAATCACAACCGAACTCATAAGTTCTAAGCCAAAATATTCCTCAGCGGCTCCAAAAGCTCAAAACACACTTGAACATGACACAAATTCTAAACAATCAAGTTCAAAATGGTTTACTAATATTACGACTGAAAACATAATCAAACCTACCACGGTTTACGAACCGCCGGTTCACGGTTCCACGAAGGGTGGAACCTGAACCGGCTCTTGGAGTCATGGTAACGTTTACGGTTCGTGAACCGCCGATTCAAGGTTCGGTCACTGTTCCGGTTTCTTCCCGGTTTCGGTTCCGGTTTCGATTCCGGTTCCGGTTTTGGTACGGTTTTCTCACGGTTCGACTTTTAAAAAAAATGACAATATGAATTGTGATATACTTTACAAAATTTACAAGATGAAACAAAAGAAGTTTGGTATAATTTACAATGTGAAAAATAAGAAAAGTTTGATATAATTCACAAATTTACAAGGTGAAAAAAAAAGAAGTTTAATATAATTTACAATGTGAAAAATAAGAGAAGTTTGATATAATTCACAAATTTACAAGGTGAAAAAAAAGAAGTTTAGTATAATTTACCATGTGAAAAATAAGAGAAGTTTGATATAATTCACAAATTTACAAGGTGAAAAAAAAAGAAGTTTAATATAATTTACAAATGTGAAAAATAAGAGAAGTTTGATATAATTCACAAATTTACAAGATGAAAAAAAAAAGAAGTTTAGTATAATTTACAATGTGAAAAATAAGAGAAGATTGATATAATTCACAAATTTACAAATTTACAAGATGAAAAAAAAGAAGTTTAGTATAATTTACAATGTGAAAAATAAGAGAAGTTTGATATAATTAACAAATTTACAAATTTACAATGTGAAAAGTAACAAGTTTGATATAATACGTACAAGTTTACAAGTTTGATATAAATGAAAAAATACCTCATTTTATTATTGAAATATAAAATTTTGGCCTAAATATCGAATTTGGAGTTGGCCATTTACATATATGAATAAGGAATCATGATACAACATTTACTAAAAATTAAATTTTTATTCATAAAAGTAATTTGAGTACAAGTTAATTGACCTAAATTTTAATCATCTAACTCTTCAATGTCATCATTGGGATCGGGATGGACGAAATCCGTGAAATAGGAAACTCCGGTTGAAGATCCGCTACTAACTTTGCTTGTTTCGGAAATGTCGATGTCGTAATCTAAATCAATGTCATCCGACTTGTCCATTTCTTGTGCTCTCAAAAATGCCTTGTGCCAATCATCCACTAATGCTTGGATTTCTAATGATCTTGGTAATAATCGGGATCGGTGCTCGTCTAAAATGATTCCTCCCGCACTAAAAGCTTGCTCCACCGCTACGGTTGATACCGGAATTACAAGAATATGTTTTGCGATAATAGAAAGGATTGGATAATCCTTCTCCTTTCCCTTCCACCATTCTAGCACGGACCACTCGTGAAAATCCTTATCTTCATCACAAACCTCAAAAGTAGTTGTTAAATATCTATCAAGTTCCGTATCAGTACCGGATCTTGGTTTTTTGTGTGAAGAATATATAGATTTACCAAGTTTACGTGGTGCTATAGAAAACATTGATGGAGTACTAGTATTTTGATGTGATGCACTACTAGTAGAACCATCAATATTAGACCCGGTACTAATAGGAATTTGACTACCATATTTAGAAAGAAATTCATTAAATAAATCACGAAGAAGAAATTTTACTTCTCCTATAATCTCCTTAGTATCTTGAGGTTTATATTCTACATTGTCAGAAAAAAATGAATCTACACAACTATTATATGCAGTAATATATTCTTCTAAAATATTAAGTTTTTGAGTGGATCAAAAACAGAAGCAATTAAATATGTAGGTGGAATTTTTCGGTAATAGTTAAGCCATTTTATTAACATATCATATATAGGAAGTGATAAAACAGAGTCATCTTTAAATTGTTGTAAAATACCAACAACATCACATGCAATGTGAATAAATAGATGAGAAGTAGGATAATAAACACCAGATAAAATTTCAGTAGCATCTTTAAAAACCTTTAAAAGTTGTAATAATTTACAACAAATTTCCCACATATTAGGATGCAAAGAAATATCATCTACATGATTTTGCATAAAAAAAGTACATAACAAAGTACTATATTGTGTAGATGCATTCAATAATTTATAAGTTGAATTCCACCTATTAGGAACATCTTTACTAAATCTTTTTGGTTTGCGTCCATTGTCTATACAAAATTTTACCCATAGGAGTAATATACGTATTTAGTGTTTTTAAACCATCTTGTACTGCTAAATTTAATATGTGGCATGCACACCTAATATGAAAAAATTTTCCACCTATTATTGGTTGACAAAGAGTTTTTAATTGACTAATTGAAGCCGTATTAGCCGAAGCATTATCAAAGCCAATTGAAATTTTTTTTCTAGATAAACCATATTCATCTAAAATAATATTCAACAAATTAGATATATTATTTGCGGTATGTCTTACTTCAAAATGACGAAAAGCAATAATTCTTTTTTGTATTTTCCAATCACTATCAACCCAATGACAAGTTACTCCTATATAAGAATGCATTTGCCATAAATCACTCCAAATATCGGAACATATAGAAACACTACCATTTAATTTTGAAAAAGTTTCAATTGAAATTTGTTTTTCACCTTTATAAATTTTCTTTAATTCTCTTGTTATTGTTATTCTAGGCATTCTTTTAGCTTGTGGATTTAATGCCTCTTGACAATAATGAGTAAATCCTACTTTTTCACTAAAACCAAATGATAAATGTTCTATGGCTATCATTTTAGCTAATTCTTTTCTATTTTTTTCATCCAAATATTTAAAAGGAGGAGTAGTAGAGGGAACAAACCCGAATAATTGCGATTGGTTGGTGGAAAGGCCGATTTCGTGTGGATGTTTTTCCTTCAAATGTCGCGCCAAAGTTCCATAACCCGATCCTTTTTTGAAAGCATATAATTTATTTCCGGGACAATAATTGCATTTCGCCTTAATTGGTTGTTGGTTGGAATCCAATATCTTTGGGTAATGCCTCTTGAACATATCCGATTTTAGCCTTTCTTCAACGTTGGGACTTTCTGTTTCTCCACCACCACTAAAAATTTGCTCACTTTGGTTTACACCAAATTGTGAGCTACCAACAATATCTCTATTAAAACTATCCATTTTATAGTAAATTAAATTTAAGTAATTGAATAAATATAAATAATTAGATAAATAAAATTATAACTTTATAAGTCTATAATAAAAGTGTTTAAATAAATTAAAATAATTCAAATAATAAAAATTATTAATGAGAAATCAATATTTAATAAAATAAATAATTTTCAAAAATAATTAGCTAAAGATTTGAATAAATAAAATAATTTAAAGTAAAGAATTGAATTTTGAATATAATGAATTAATGAGTAAAAATAATTTAATGATAACAAAAAAAGTAGATAATATAAATGATAATTGAGTATTGGGAGAATTGAGAGAATTGAGAGAATTGAGATTGAGAGAAGAGAATGGTGTGAAAATGAATTGGAAAAATCTTAGGTATTTATAGAAAAAAAGTTAAAAAAAAGGCTTAAAGCCTTTTATTCTGAAATGTGTGACACAGTCACACAAGGGCCAACCGTTGGCTTTCCAACGGCCCAATTTATGGCCGTTGGATTGCCAACGGTCATAAAATGTATGATGGCCGTTGGATGCAACGGCCATCCCACTTTTTTTATTTTTTTATTTTTTTTATTTTTTTTTGCTGAAACCGCCGGTTCTAGCTGTTGGATCATCCAACGGCCAGTCAATCTCAGTCGTCAAGTTTTTTTTTTGTGAACCGGCGGTTTGAACCGCTAGTTTACGGTTCATAAATATTGTGAACCGGAACCGGCCCAGGCAAAATTGTGAACCGGAACCGGCTCGCCGGGCCGGTTACGGGCCGGTTCCGGTTTGGCCATGACTAATCAAACCCAATGAAATTTTGTCAGCCAGTCTATAAGTCAACAGTTATTTTATATCGAAGCTCTCTATATTCTGATAATCCCGAACCCTCGCATCACTGCTAATACAACATTCCCACATCTCACATTTTACATCTCTTCAATGGCAAACTCCAACAACCTAACCTTGTCTATTAGATTGACGAAACGATAGAGACTAATTTTGGTGATTGAAAACAACAGAATAATTGATAAATAACATAGGGGAGTGAACGTAATTAACACAAAAAATGTGGATAAAACACATTCCTCCCTTCTACCCGTCAAGATCAAATGCCATTGTTAATTATCTGAAGCCAGACAAGTAATAGAAACAAAGAACAAAATCCAGAAAAACCACAACAACATTTGTTAGAAAAAATTATCAAACTGAATAGGTGTTCTAGCAAACGGTATAAAAAAATGAATAGTCGTGTTTGACACACATTTGTAAAGAAAAAGATTACTTGAAGGCGGCAATCCAACAACCTAACCTCTCATATTCAGGATTCAAAATTTGGCAGATAAAACAGTATTGTCATTACAAGTAACCATTGTAGAGGTACAACGTTTTAAACTATGTAAATATGATTCTTATTTCATAATAAAAGAATTAAAATTTAAGCATGAACTAATCACAAATCTACAGACAGATGTTCGATCGTGGCTTCAAAGAATAGCAATTCAGCCTCGGCAATGATAGAACTGCTTCTACTGATATCCTTCACAAGAGCTCTGTTAGTTTGGCAACCAACTTCATTTGAGGAACTGTTTGCACATCAACAAAAATTACCACCCAATCTTGCTATAAATGTGCAAACAATGTATGACAATTATAACAAAGATATACGATTATGACTATTAAAAAGATTCAATGTTTACTTACATGTTTGATGAGGGTTGAATTTTACTATAAGTATAATACCTCAGAAGTATACTTCTAATACAAGTATTCATCAGCTCATAGGAGTCTAACTCCTTTTTAGCAATTATTTCTATTACTCATGTATGCAAAGAGTTACAATCCTATTACAACTTATATTACAACAAGCCCTTCTTCAAGGTATGTTATTAGAGTTTCACTACAACTCTAATTCAGGTATGTATTCTATAAATACAACCCCTCCTTCACAAATGAAGGGAATTCAATGCTGGTATTCTCAATTACATACTAGAAAACGCTTAAGGCTCATTACTGACTTAGGCATCGGAGTATCTTCCCTGGGATCCATCCCGAGGACTTTTTGCTGGTCTTCAGCGTATCACGGACGTCCAGACGACCTGCCAGTAGTGCTCCGCCGACATGAGACTTTTTGAAACTCATCAATTGGCGCCCACCGTGGGGCCAGAAGACAAAATGCCTACTACTCGATTACAAATGTCTAAGAATCGTGAAGGACTGATGGCTCCAAATTCTCCTGGTCATGAAAGTCGTGCGGACGATCCGCCTTTGTGAGAAGAACCTGAGAATTCATCTAATCAAACTCCTATCCCTGAGAACGGAGGCTCTGATCCCTAGAACCAGGGTGGAACTTCAATTCCTATCGTGGATCTGGACTCACCTGATGTGATTAAGTTTTTGATTGAAAACGGAGAAAGGGTTCAGACGATGATAACAAAACGTGCTCCAGTTGATTTAAATGAACGTGAAGCTCGCGAAGCTCAGCAGCGAGAACAAAGGAATCGAGCTATTCGTGAACGTGATCTCCGTCATAGGCTTCAGGCAGAACAAGAGTTCAGGATGAGAGCTGAAAAACAAAGCAACCGAAGGGCCCAGGATCACATCTCGATTTTATCTCATCGAAGGGATTCACCGAACAGGAATACTAGGACCGTTCATTATCGACAACGCACAAGAGCTGAAGGACGCCATGATAACATGTATGCGCCTGAACGGCCAAGAGAACCGAATTTGCGATTTGGTAATATAGGTCCATCAGATCTGCGTTTTGGTGAACAACCAAAAGAAAATTTGCGTTTCGACAATACAGGTCCCACCGACATGCCATACACATATGACGATAACGATTTAGATGTGAGAACTCCATTTGTAGATGAAGTGGAAAATTACCCCCTTCCACATAAGTTTAAAATGTCGAACTTATTGTATTACAATGGAGAGGGAGATCCAGAAGAGCACGTGCACCGATATGTGCAAACTATAAGAATTTATAATTACTCGGAACAGATCCTGTGTAAATGCTTTGGTATAACTATGACGGGGACTGCTCGATTATGGTATGATAATCTAAGGCCAAAAGCATTTCGGAGGTTCAGTGAAATAAGAGCTGCATTCAAGAATAGATTTGTTCAAAACAGAAGTTTGTGAAAACAAGTGCCGAACTGCTCAACTTGAAACAAGGAGATTCGGAATCATTATCTCAATACATTGAACGATTTGTGAATGAAAGTCTTGAAGTGGGGCACAGGTCGGAAGAAGTGGTTATTGGAGCCTTTACGAATGGGCTACGACCTGGAAGGTTGTATAAGGATTTCGTAATCGATCCTCCTGTTAGCGTTGAAGAAATGATGAAACGAGCTCGAAAATTCGCAAAGGGTGAAGATGCGGATAAAAGAAAAAGAGACAATGATAGAGGATCTGAAAACAAGAAGGATGAAAAATCCAAGACATCTGTTGGTGGAAGCCGAAAACAGAAATTTGACAAGTTCAATAAGGTGTTGCTCAACACACCCACAACCGAACTGAATACAACACGCACAGACGTGCTCACCATCCTGCAAAATCGGGGTACAGTAAGATATCCACAACAGATGAGAGGTCCTGATGACAAAAGAAATAAAAAGTTCTTTTGTAAATTTCACAATCAGCACGGTCACGATAATGAGCATTGTAAAGACCTCAGAAAGTATACTGAAGAGTTGATTCAGAACTGTCATTTGAAAGAATTTGTTCGGGTTGGAAATTCGTCAAATCAACCTGAAAGAAAGAAAGATCCAGATCTTCCCGACGAGAAAAGGAGAAAAGATAACGGTAATGATAAAAGTCCCGACATGAACAAAAATATCACGGGAATTATTCACACCATTATCGGGGGACCTTATGATGGAGATTCAATGACTTCTAAAAAGTCGAAGAATCGAAGCATTCCTGAACAAGAGCCTGTCCATAAACGGTTCAAAGCCACGAACACCATTACTTTATCAGAAGAAGATGCGGTACCGACCAGATTCCCACATGCTGATGCATTATTAATCAAAGCAATCATTGGCAATAAGGAAGTCCATAGAGTATATGTAGACGACGGCAGTTCGACCGATATCCTCTATTATGAAACTTGCCAAAAAATGGGAATCGACAAAAAGCAGCTTAAGGCTTGTCATTCACATCTCATCGGCTTTTCAGGGGAAACTTCATTGCCAATCGAAACAATAAACCTGCCAGTGACGTTGCGAGAATATCCTAAGGAAAGGCTCATCTATGTTGAGTTCACTGTCCTAGACGTCAAATCTGCATACAATGTTATTCTAGGACGACATGCCATAGTACAGCTAAAGGCTATCTGGTCCCCATACCATCTCGTTATGAAATTTCCTACAGAAGCTGGAATCGCAACGATAAGGGGTGATCAGAAGTTGGCAAGAGAATGTCATATGATCGCTTTAAAAGGAAGCAAAAAGAAGCTAGTGGAGAACGTCAACTGTGTTAGAACAGAAAACCGACCTGAACCAATAATGTTAACAGAAAAAGTGGAAGCTATTTCTTTAGATGAATCTGAAGATAAAAAGGTTAATATTAGCTCATCTCTACCGATAGAGATAAAGATATTATTGATAAATCTTTTGTCGGAATATAGAGACGTCTTCGCTTGGAGCCCAGATGACATGAAGGGAGTGTCACCCGACCTGATGGTCCACAAGCTGAATATTGACAAGTCTGCTCAGATAGTCAGACAAAAGAAAAGGAAGTATGCCCCTGATCGTAATCAGGCCATATAAGAAGAAGTTGATAAGCTGTTGAAAGCTAAGATAATCAAGGAAGTTTTCTATCCGACCTGGTTAGCCAACCCGGTCATGGTCCCGAAACCGGATGCTTCATTAAGAATGTGTATAGATTATACCGATCTTAACAAGGCTTGCCCAAAAGATTGTTATCCCCTACCCATAATTGACCAGAAGGTGGATGCGACCTCCTGGTTTGAGGTCTTATGTTTTCTGGATGCTTATAAGGGATATCATCAAATTCCGATGGACGAAGACGACGCGGAAAAAATAGCTTTCATAACAGAGAAAGACGTATATTGTTACACAAAAATGCCTTTTGGGTTAAAGAACGCCGGCGCTACTTATCAACGATTGGTTGATAGAATATTTTCTGATCAGATCGGGCGGAACTTGGAAGTCTATGTTGATGACATGCTTATTAAGAGTAGAAAGTTGGGAACATTCTGGGATGATGTGAAGGAAAATTTAGGAAAATTGCGTGAAACTGGTCTTAAATTGAATCCAAAGAAGTGCACATTCGAATTTGGTCAGGAAAATTCCTCGGCCATATGGTCTCAAACCAAGGAACTGCAGCGAATCCAGAAAAAATCAAGCAATTTTGGATATGAGACCACCGCAAAGTTTGAATGATGTTCAAAGACTCACAGGTCAGTTGACTGCATTGAATCGATTCTTGTCCAGATCAGCAGATCGAAGTTTACTGTTTTTCAAAGCATTAAGAAAAGCAAAAAATTTTGAGTGGGATTAAAGCTGCAGTAAAGCATTCGATGATCTAAAAGAATATTTGACTAAAGTACAAGTGTTATCGACCCCAATACATGGAGAAATATTATATCTGTATTTGGCTGCAAGTGATGCAGCTGTGAGTGCTGTTTTGATCAGAAATGCTAAAGGAACAGAAAAACCAGTGTATTACACAAGTCGCGCTCTGCAGGGGGCCGAGCAGCGATATCCGACAATTGAAAAGTTGGCGCTTGCACTTATTTATGCTTCAAGAAGATTGAAACCATACTTTCAGGCACATGAAATTCATGTTCTAATGGATAAACCACTACGGTAGATATTACAAAAATCGGATTCTTCTGGAAGGCTTATGAAGTGGGCAATTGAGTTAGGAGAATACGACATCATATTCTCACCTCGGACAGCCATAAAGGGTCATGTACTCGAAGACTTCATAGCTGAAGTTTCTGTTACGGAAGAAGATCTCGCAAAGGAGGATGATCTGAAGAATCCTTTAAAAGAAAAAGAAGGTTTTTGGGTGTTATTTGTGGACGAAGCCTCAAGTGAGGATGGTTCAGGAGCTGGATTAATCTTAAAAAATCCCAGAGGACAAGAATTCACTTATGCTTTACGGTTTGAGTTCAAAGCAACCAATAACGAAGATGAGTATGAAGCGCTAATAACTGGAATGAAGTTGGCTTCGCAAATGGGTGTGAAGAAGTTACAAGTTTACAGTGATTCCCAACTCATCGTAAACCAAGTAATTGGGGGATATGAGGCCCGTGATTTGAATATGAAGAAGTATTTGGAGAAAACTGATGACATTAAGAAGCAATTCGAAGAGTTTCTGATCGAACGAGTCCCCCGAGCTCAGAACAAGAGAGCAAATGCACTCAGTAAGTTGGCATCATCCGCGCATGTTCACCTTACGAGGAAGGTTTTGGTCGAGGTTCTGCCTGTTCGGAGTATAGAGGAGCTGCCAGTATTGGTAGTTGAGGACATGGGAGACACTTGGATGACTCCAATCATCAAATTCCTGACAAATGGAGAGTTGCTGCATGACAAAGTCGCAGCTCGGAGAACGGTTCTAAGATCCGCCAGGTATGCCATCAAAGATGGAAATTTATTTAAGTAAGGTTATCATGCCTTGGTTACGTTGTTTAGGAACCGAACAGGCGACGTATGTATTAAAAGAAATTCATCTCGGATCATGTCAAAGTCATGTCGGTGCGCGCATGTTTGCGAAAAAAGCAGTACGCTTGGGATATTACTGGCCTACGATGAGCACAGATTCATACGAACTCGTGCAGAAATGTCTGAAGTGCCAGATTCATGCTGTTGTTCGACATGTTCCCCAATCAGAGATGGTTACTGTCCAGAGTCCATGGCCGTTTGCTCAATGGGGAATTGACATCGCGGGACCTTTTCCTTAGGCCCTTGGACGGCTAAAGTACTTGGTTGTAGCTATCGACTACTTTACTAAATGGGTAGAAGCTGAACCACTTGTACAAATTTTTGGAAGAAGTATGGTTAAGTTCGCCTGGAAACATATAGTGTGTCGGTTCGGCATACCCAACACGCTAATATCAGATAATGGGACGCAGTTGGCAAACGATCCTTTCAAAAGTTGGTGCGAAGAGCTGAACATAAGGCAACGTTTTACCTCGGTAGCACACCCACAAGCAAATAGGCAAACTGAGGTCACAAACAGAATCTTGGTCCAAGGTTTGAAGACAAGGTTGGAAAAAGTTAAAGGAGATTGGGTTGAAGAATTGGCTAATGTTTTATGGGTGTACCGAACTACCCCAAGAACGGCGACCCGGGAAACTCCATTCAGCCTGATTTATGGCTCTGAAGCTATGATCCCTGCTTAGATCGGCCTCCCGAGCCCAAGAACAATCCACTGTGTCTCAGAAGCTAATCCTGAAGAACTGGAATTAAGTTTGGATCTTCTGGAGGAAAAACGAGAAATGGCCCACCTTGCCGAGGCCAAGTACAAAGCTGAAATGGCCCGATATTATGATCGACGAGTCAAAAAAACTCGGCTTCAACTTGGCGATCTGGTCTTGCGAAAAAATGAAGCAAGTCGAGTTGAAGGATTCAAGAAGCTTGATCCAAATTGGGAAGGACCTTACAGGGTGATCCAGGTCGGCCGTGCAGGAAGTTACAAGTTGGAGACTTTGGAGGGGCGAGTTATACCAAGGATGTGGAACATCGCCAACTTAAAAAGATACTATAAGTAGTTAGCTATTTTTTCAGCTCGTTTTAATTAAGCACATTGATGCTTTTAAATAAGTGTAATTCAGCCTAATGGCTACACATAAATAAAACAACTCATTATGAGTACATTCTTATGAATTGAGTTTATTTCCAGTACATCAGTTCAATTCTGATCGCATCATGCGATTCTATATCACTACAGGTTTTCCGCCAAAAAGAAAACATTAGCATAAAATAAAAATCAATCAAAGTTCGATTTCAATCGGCTTATACGATTTTACATTTGGTTTCCGACATCAAGGGAACACTGCAAATCAAAAATTTCGACTCAGCTCGGCTTACACGATTTCATACTATAAATTTTCCGCTAAAAAGGAAAAAATTCAAGTCATTTAGTTCAACACTGATTGAATTATATGATTTTAGATTGAACTGATTTGATTTGAGATGATTTGAAATTATTTCAGATTACTTATCAATTGAATTTAGCTCGTGGTATTGATTCATCCCAAAAAGTAAAATGACCAAGTTTAATTGAGGTCAGTTCGTAGTATTGATATATGAAAAGCAAAATGAATAATGGCCGAGTTTGATTCAGTGCCAACACGAGTTATTAATAAGCACATATTTGTTCAGATTATTATCATTGTTTTGACGTGCTTTGTGTGGTGAAACATGTGCTTAATGGTGTTAATTTGTGCAGATTTGGAAGCTTTAAGAGTTGAACCTTGTTGGAGGAAAAGAGACAAATTTGGAGGTTTTTAAAGCGTAAAGGAATTGGAAACGAATCTGAGGACAGCAGGCGGCAAGAAGATTATAGGAACTTACCAAATTGGATTTTGAAGCAATTAGGAAGTTACTTTCTACAGACTTTCTACAGCCGCATGTGGCTTTTGTGTTTTTGGAAACAAAGAGATTTCTTTGTTTTGTGTTGTTTTAGGAATCTTATTCTCTTCTCCTATATAAGGAGAAGATAGTTTAGGGTTTAAACATCTTTTTCGCACTTTAATTTTGCAGTTTTACGTTTAGAATTTCGCTACAGTAGCTGGGTCTGCAGAATAGCTGCAGCCCAGAATTTCAGAGACTGTCGTATGCGCATACGACAGGCATCTGATTTTATGTTTTCAGTTTTAATTTAATTTTCTTTTCTATTAGTAGTCTAGCTTTGTTTTTAATTATGTTTAGTGAGTAGTTAATTATCTGGCTGTAGGTAATGAAGCACTAATCATGCGTGAATTGTGAGATCTAATTGTTCTTAATAAACTTTCTCTTATTTAATTCCAAGAGTTTTCTGAGCCTAAGGATAATTATCTAATTTAACTAAAGCTTGATCACCTTTAATTGAATTAGGTAGAGCCAATTAATCCCTTATTAAGTCATTGGAATTAGTAAGTAAGATTAATTAGTGGCGAAGCTACTGTCTCGGTAGACGGAAATAATTAGTTAACAAATTGTTGCATGCTGATTCATGATATGGTTTGTTAGAGTTGGGTTCTTCATTTCGTAATGCTTTTATGACATTAAATCTGGTGTTCGACTGATTCCGGCCGGGTTGTGTTATAAATAGGGAATTAATTGAGTCAAGCTGACACTTGTCAATTAACGAATAATTAAGGAAGAATTGGGTTATGTCAGAGCCGATTCTCGGTAATCTATAACTAACTGATTAAATAGAGATTGTTATCTTTGAGTCGATGAACAATTAACAATTGATTAGTGTGGATTTATTTACAGCTGGATCTTTCTTTTAATTAATTTATTTCTGAATTTTGTTCTTCATTAATTTCGTCATTGAATTCTTTTGATTTAATTGTTTTTAATCATTAATTAAATTGTTGTTACTATTTGGCAAATTAACGAATTTAGAAGATAGTGTTGTTCCTCGTGGGATCGACCTTACTCACACTTTACTTGATTTATTGTTTGAGAGTAAGTAATTTAATTTGGTACAAAACGACACACCAAATTTTGGCGTCGTTGCCGGGGAACGGCAATATTTTCTTTTTGATTAATTTGTTTTTTCTTTTGTTCTTTGGTTTATGTCCAGATCTTCTAACCCACATCTGCTGTTTGATTGAGAAAATTGAGAAGACAGCTCGCAGATTAAAGAAGGAGACGAAGGAACATCGCCAAAGAACCCAAATTGGTTCAGCAGTTGACACGTCGTTTGCCCAAACGACATCGAACAGAATTGAAGACCCAGCTGAATCAAACTTTGTGTTTGAAGAAACTTCGATGGCTAATCTTCCACCTGTGATACCACCTCTTGGCGATAATGTGCCACCACCTGGAGGCGAGCAGCAACCTCAAGGACATGTGATTAATCCAAGAGTACAGAACCAAGTTCAAGTTCCACCACCAGATCGACCATTAAGGGAGTCCACAAATCCCATTATAAATTACAGGCCTTCTTGCATTGTCTTGCCTGAAATTGCAACTGATTATGAACTGAAAGCCTCATTTTTGAATTTGTTGCCTAAGTTTAATGGAGATATTGGTGAAGACCCACATAGTTTTTTGCATGATTTTATGAGAGTATGTGAAACTGTGAATAATAGAGGAATCTCACAAGAATATCTTAGATTAGCTAGTTTTTCTTGGACTTTAACTGGAAATGCTAGTGCTTGGTTTAAGACCATTACTCCTAGATCTATTACCACATGGGATATCATGCAAAGAGTTTTCCTTAGAAATTATTTTCAGGCTTCAAAAATAGCATTTGGTCGTAAGGAAATTGTGGGAATTAAACAAGACTTTGATGAATCTTTGACTGCCTATTGGACTAGATTTAAACGTCTGTGTGAGAGTTGTCCTCAACATCAAATCACTGATGAACTCTTAATTCAATACTTTTATGAAGGTTTGCAGCCCGAGGAGAAGAGGACATTAGACGCCGCAAGTGGTGGTGCATTCATGGATAACAGCACAACTCAAGCCACCAACTTGATTGTAAAAACCTGTGAGTCACGCCAACAGTACCAACCTCTGCGTCGCTCCACAAGGCAAGTTGGAGAAATTTCTAATTCTTCTATGGAAAGCCAACTGGCGGCTTTGACAGCGAAATTGTGAAATGGAAGAGGTCCAGTTCAAAAGGAGCAAAATTGTGAAATTTGTCGCAGCCCAACACATTCCACAGATCAATGCCAAAAGACCTAAGAAGAAGTTGAGGCTGCTGAAGTTAATGCTCTGGGAGGATACCAACAAAGGAAATATGATCCTTATGGGAACACTTACAACCAAGGTTGGGCAGACCACCCTAACCTCAGCTACAAAAATTTTCAACAAAATCGTGCTCCTCAACAGAATTTTCAGCCTCCACAGCAAGCTCCACAACAGACCTAGCAGAGACAACCACCACCTGGTTCTCAAAATTTTGGGACTACAGCAAGGTCAGGAATTCCTCTTGAGGAGATGATGGCAGCTCTGACGAATAATGTAACTAGAATGCAAAATTCCCAAGCACAGCACCAAGAGGAATTTAGTAAGTTCCAGCAAGAGACAAGGGCATCCTATAATGGGTTGAGCACCCAAATGACCCAGATGGCAAAAGCCATCCATGAGCTCCAAGGATCTCAAGGGAAGTTACCTTCTCAAGTACAGATCAATCCTCGAGAGAACGTCAGTCAAATCAGCTTGAGGAGTGGAAGACAGCTTAAAGAACCAACTGCTACATCAAAAGCTGATGAACAAAAAAATCAGACCACCCCGTTTGCCCATACGGCTACTGAGGAAATTTCAGACCCCGCCCCGTTTGCCCATACGGCGATTGAGCAGAAAGCTGAGGTAATTCCAAAATTGAAACTTTTAACTCCTAAATTTAAAATTCCTCCTCCCTTTCCCAACAGGTTGAAGAAGAACGCCGAGAAGAAGGATTTGGATGACATTTTGACCATTTTTAGCAAGATTGAAATCAACATACCATTCTTAGATGCTATCCGGAAAATGCCAAAGTGTGCCAAATTCCTTAAGGATTTCATTGCAAGGAAAATACCGTATCCGAGCCAAAAGAAAGTATTAGTGGGTGAGAATGTCTCAGCAGTGATCCACAATAAACTTCCTCCCAAATGTGAAGACCCAGGTATGTGTTCCATTCCATGTGTTATTGGCACCACGAAAATTAAAAGATGCATGTTGGATTTAGGAGCTTCTATTAATGTCATGCCTCTTTCTACATACGTGGATTTACACATTGGCCCATTATCTGAGACAAATGTAGTGATTCAACTTGCTGATAGATCATTAGTCTATCCATTGGGTGTGCTTGAGAATGTGTTGGTAAAAGTTAACGACTTTATCTATCCCGCAGATTTTTATGTTATTGATTCAGGTAGCCATCATGATACAAAGGCCGCGGTTTTATTGCTAGGAAGACCATTCTTAAAAACCGCTAAATCAAAGATTGACATGGATAAAGGCACATTAACTTGTGAATTTAATGGAGAACATTTTACTTTTAATATTTTTGATGCAATGCAACATCCAAGTGATATAGAAAATGTTAATTCAATTGATGTGTTTGAACCCTTAGTCCAAGAACATCTTGAGACTGATCTTGTGCAGGATAAGTTGGAGGCTGATATCAAAAGAAGTGTGACTGCAACCAAGGTCAAAGACCTAGAGAATAATGAAGTGCAAGATGCCATTACGCCCTTACATTCTCTAGAGGAATATCCAGTTATTGAAATTAAATCAGTACCTAACATTTTGAAATCTGCGGATTTAGGTACTGGAAAGACGTCACCTGTCGTCATTCATAAGGAAATCACACAAACCCAAGAGGAAAAATTGATAAAAATTCTTCGCGAACATAAGAACAAGAATGCAGTAGTCCTCAAAGAAATACTCAAGTTGCTTGAATTGGATTTCATTTTCCCATTTTCAAAGAGTAAGAGGTCTAAGCTGCATTTGCGGGGTGGTAAATTGCAGTCCAAGGGAATTGGACATTTTCATGTGCTTGCTGTTTGTCCAAACGGGACCATCGAAGTAAAAGGAATTAAAATGGTGAAGATTTTTAAGCTCTTTGGGAAACCATTTTATGAATCTGAATCGTCTGCAATGGTAGAGGAGTTTAAGTTATTTCCCAACATTCCTTGATTTGAAGGGCACCGTCTAGTCTAAGACGTTAAAAAATGACGCTTGTGGGAGGCAACCCATTTTCTTTTTAGTTTTTGCAAATTTATTTTATTAGTTTTATTTTATTCTTGTTTTCCCCACTCAATACGTTGTCTTCTTGTTCAGATTTTGATAAATTCGTGGCTTACACCTCCGGTTGGATTTAGTTGCAGACATGGTGTAGAGGCCTCATTTTAAGGGAAATGAAAACATTTCTTTATCCATGAATTTCGGGCCCAGTACCAACCCTCTTTTAGTTTTCTAACATAAGCCCACAATAGTTTATTGTTAGACAAAAGTCCATGTGGCCCCTTCAAACCATTATTCCCTTTTTGTTTCCCTCAATCCTAGCCGTGTTTCTCCTCTTGTTCCCCCCATTCCCAACCAGCAGCCGCCACACTCCACGCCACCTCCTTGTCGCCGACCGCTGCTTCACCATGGTACCGCCGAAAATCACTTCCCCTCCATCTCAACCATCTTCCCCGCGGATAGCTTCGTTAACCCGTTCTCCCTCTTAGCGGACTGAAGAATTGTCGTCACCCCCACCTCTGGCGAAACGACAACGGTGAGTGGGTGAAATCAGCGGCGACCTCCATTGCATCAGCGTCCAAATCCAATGATGACGACTCCACTGAGTCCGTCTGGGTCTCTTGTTGTGACAGAAGCTGTTACTGGACTTCGCACAACCCAGGCTGAAATCCGTGCAACTCAGGCTCAAATCCTCCAGATTCTGCATGATCGTTTGCCCATACCACCGAGTGCCCCCAACTGATTCAGGCTGTCCCTTTTCCCTTTTTCTCTGTTTTTGTTTATGATTTCATTTTTTTTTATATTGTGTTGTTTTTGCCTATCTCCCGTGAGGACATGGAAATGTTTAAGTGTGGGGAGGGTTTAATGTGTTTTAGTTGTTATGTTCTTTCTTGTTTTATTTGTTTTGTTGTTCTTAAATTAAAAAAAAAGAAACACAAAATTCAGAAAATTTTGAAAATTCCACAAAAAAACAGTTTACATTTTTAGTGTGTTTTAGGATTTGTTAGTTTTGTTTAACTTATTTTCACTTTATAAGCATTGTTTAGCCAAACTGTTTTTGAGTAGAAAAGTTTAGTTATGGCTTAATTCATAGTAATGGGTTGTGATAGTTGAGTATGATTCCAAGTATGATGACTATTGATTCTGAGCATTTTTACCAACCTTGAAGTGAGGATTTTGAGCCAAGCATTGAATGACCACTTTGTTCATGCTTATATGAATTATTCTTTGAATGAGTGCAAATCGCGCATAGTTAATTTCTTAAACTTGCTTTGTTGTGCATGGATGTCATTTGTTGGAATTGAATTTGAATATGATAAAGGCACTTAGGATTTCGCCCTTTTTGACTTTAATTTTTTTTCTCTAACCCTTACATTTACCCTTAGTCAACCATTTTGAGCCTTGAACCTTTCTTTGCATTTACACAACTAAAAATTTTCACCTAAGACCTTTTTAGCTTTCTTTTGGCCCTAAGGTGTAAGTAGCTGAGTTTCATATGAATTGTTTTCCCCACTTGGATTAAATGTAGAATATTGCATATTTTTGGTCTCTGTGAGAAAGGATTTCAGTATGTCTTCTGAACTGAAATTCAGAAGTCCATTGTTTGCCCAAACGGCACTGGGACAGGAAGGAAGGAAAATGAAAGAAAATCCGCAGAATTTGTCTGTGTTGTTTGCCTAAACTATGGCAAAGGAAATAAAAAAAACAGCACCAATAATAAAAAATTGTGATCGGCTGATGAAAAAAAAAAGAAAGAATGCAGCAAACTTGAAAAAAAAAACATTAGCTGCTGGTGAAAGAAAAAAAAGGGAAGAGTATGTTGTGCTGAATTGGTTTTAAGGAGTTTGAGATTTTGAGACTTGGTGCAAGTCAAGTGTGGGGATGTACTTGAGTATGTTGCTTACACCTTTGTTTGTTTTTTTTAAGCCTTTTAGACTATCTTAAACCTTACCTTGTTAAGCCCAAGCCCCATTACAACCTTTTAAAGACCTTTTGATTCTTGTTTAATTTTAATGTTATGATTGTCTGGTGACAATATTGCAAGTTTGTTGAAGTTTTCTATGTGCGATTTTATTGAGTGGCTGAACCCAATTCTATATATCTTTTGAGTGCTTGGAGTGATCTTGGAGAGTTACTCGGAATTTTGTAGTTTGACTTGGAGGACTTGATGATGCATGAGCTTGTTACTTGAATTAAATCTAACTGTTTGGAAAGGTACTTGGTTTGGCTGGATCGATTTTTATTTAGTGAAGATGGTTATTTGTTTGTTTAGTTTGTTTTCAATTTTTGTTTGAATGCTTAGGGACAAGCATTGGTCAAGTGTGGGGATCTTGATAAGCACATATTTGTTCAGATTATTATCATTGTTTTGACGTGCTTTGTGTGGTGAAACATGTGCTTAATGGTGTTAATTTGTGCAGATTTGGAAGCTTTAAGAGTTGAACCTTGTTGGAGGAAAAGAGACAAATTTGGAGGTTTTTAAAGCGTAAAGGAATTGGAAACGAATCTGAGGACAGCAGGCGGCAAGAAGATTATAGGAACTTACCAAATTGGATTTTGAAGCAATTAGGAAGTTACTTTCTACAGACTTTCTACAGCCGCATGTGGCTTTTGTGTTTTTGGAAACAAAGAGATTTCTTTGTTTTGTGTTGTTTTAGGAATCTTATTCTCTTCTCCTATATAAGGAGAAGATAGTTTAGGGTTTAAACATCTTTTTCGCACTTTAATTTTGCAGTTTTACGTTTAGAATTTCGCTACAGTAGCTGGGTCTGCAGAATAGCTGCAGCCCAGAATTTCAGAGACTGTCGTATGCCCATACGACAGGCATCTGATTTTATGTTTTCAGTTTTAATTTAATTTTCTTTTCTATTAGTAGTCTAGCTTTGTTTTTAATTATGTTTAGTGAGTAGTTAATTATCTGGCTGTAGGTAATGAAACACTAATCATGCGTGAATTGTGAGATCTAATTGTTCTTAATAAACTTTCTCTTATTTAATTCCAAGAGTTTTCTGAGCCTAAGGATAATTATCTAATTTAACTAAAGCTTGATCACCTTTAATTGAATTAGGTAGAGCCAATTAATCCCTTGTTAAGTCACTGGAATTAGTAAGTAAGATTAATTAGTGGCGAAGCTACTGTCTCGGTAGACGGAAATAATTGGTTAACAAATTGTTGCATGCTGATTCATGATATGGTTTGTTAGAGTTGGGTTCTTCACTTCGTAATGCTTTTATGACATTAAATCTGGTGTTCGGCTGATTCCGGCCGGGTTGCGTTATAAATAGGGAATTAATTGAGTCAAGCTGATACTTGTCAATTAACGAATAATTAAGGAAGAATTGGGTTATGTCAGAGCCGATTCTCGGTAATCTATAACTAACTGATTAAATAGAGATTGTTATCTTTGAGTCGATGAACAATTAACAATTGATTAGTGTGAATTTATTTACAGCTGGATCTTTCTTTTAATTAATTTATTTCTGAATTTTGTTCTTCATTAATTTCGTCATTGATTTCTTTTGATTTAATTGTTTTTAATCATTAATTAAATTGTTGTTACTATTTGGCAAATTAACGAATTTAGAAGATAGTGTTGTTCCTCGTGGGATCGACCTTACTCACACTTTACTTGATTTATTGTTTGAGAGTAAGTAATTTAATTTGGTACAAAACGACACACCAGTTATGAATCGTTTCAAATAATTGAACTATTAAAATTGAATTCAAACGATATCCATATGGAAGAAATATGGTAATTAATATAAAGACCAAAAATTGGTCAATTGTTGTTCAGGGCAAATTACATAGACCTACAGCTCTATTACAAAAATTATGAGCTCACAGGCTCAGCTTGTCTTTTCTTCTTCTGTTCTTCTCTCTGGGGTCGGAGGTACATACGGGCGACCCTCAACTCGCACCAGCTTTAGATCTTCAAAAGCTTTGTTTAAAGCTTCCACGGTCTTGACATTGTAACCCTTCTCCTTATTTATGTCAAGATCGGGAACTTTTTCTTTCAAAGCATTCAGAGCCATATGATAACCGTGATTGCGAGTTGGAGTGCATAGCTTGGCTAATAACTTCCTCGCCTCCTCCGACGACAGAAAATTGGAAATCAATTTAGAAGAACCTTCTCCTGTCAAATAGGACACCCGAGCCTCCATATTCAATAGCCAAGCAGTCAACTCGTTATTGGAAGTTCTAACTGCTTTCAGGTCATCTTGGAGAAGTTCGTTTTCTTTCTTCAGATCGGAATTTTCCTTTGCTAACTCAGAAGATTTCTTCTTTTTTGCATCTAAAGAAGAAGAAAGAGTCTTGACTTCTTCAGTAAGGGCGTCTTTATCGGCAGAAAGTTTGTCCAACCCTTGAGAAATCCCCTCACTTCGGTCTATGACCTTAGACATCAAGACAATGACGTGCAAAGAGTAAAATTTAGCAACAATAAACTTGCAAAATAACCGCAACAAATAGTGAAAAAAATACAATACCTGAGCAGCACCAAGGGCAACGCGCTCATGCAAAGAGTAGGTAGCATATCTTCTCATCATCTTCCTGTCCCGACGAGGACAGGAGTTGTATATGAAGTTAGGGGTAGTTTACAGGGTCAATCGTTCGTTGATTCCCATTTCCACATCGAGACGAAAGGTGTTCAGAGGATAGCTACCTTCACCTTCCACCTCTTTGGAAAACGGAACAAAAACTTCTCCGAGAAGTGAAGGCCCCGACTCCTCTTCCTCATTAACCTCAACGAAGTCAGAAAAGCGAGCTTTCTTCTGAGCTTTATCGGCAGAACTTTCAACGTTCCTCTTCCCAAAGACCTGTTCTACTACCTTCAAAGATTTCCCAACTCCGTGTGAAGGCTTCTTCTGAGAAGGTTTCTTCGGATGGAGTTTCTATCCTTTTCCCTTGGCTGACGAGGAGGACGGTTCTAAACTTGCAGCCTCTGACTTCGTCTCTGTAATAGGGGCTGAGCTGGCAGGAACTCCGTCAGTTATGGGAACTTTTTCAGTATTGGATTCATCTTGTACGTTCACAGGTTCAGGGATGTCCTCGAAAAGATCTATGATGTTGCTCACTGAAAAAGAGTATTAAGATCTGGTTAGAACAAAAGCAAAAAATAAAAAAAATATGTAATAATAATAAATAAATAAGAAAAAGAGAGGATATACCCTGCTTTCCATTCACTACGTGTCCAGTGTGGCCGGATGGAAGAATAGCTGGACTTATCCCCGCCGACACCAATACTCGCTCAGGGAAAATGTTAGTGTTTAACACACGTCCCTCTTTTTCAAGCTTCTCAGTCAGGATAGTGGGAAGTTTTTTCATTGAGATGGGGTCGGAGATACAACCAGATTCTTTCCAAAACCATTCACACTCAAGCGATTTCAAATTCAGATAAAAAAATTTATCTTTCCAGTCATGAATAGAACTGGGTTTTCCACTAAGAAGTTGTTGTTTCTTAGGTCGACGGGTGAAATAAAACCATCCTGTGTATTTTCCAGATGATTTTAAACAGAAAAAGTATCTAAAGTACGTGACAGAACAGGTATGGTCGATGTGATAGAAAAATAACTCAAAACCGACCAGGGTACGGATGGCGTTAGGAGTTAGTTGTGTCAGGCTGATCATGTAGTCAGCCAGAATATCCTTAATAAACTGAGATAAAGGAATCTCAGACCAGCCCTAAGTTGCTCTACGAATATACTTACAAACCCCTCAGGAGGACGGCTAGCCACATCAAATTCCCCAGGAAGCCTAATTTCAACTTGGGAGTTGATGTAAAAATCTCTAGAAATATTAGTCAAGGAAGAGGCAGTTATGGTTGAGTTCAAGGTTTCTAGTTTACTTGAAGTTTCTTTGGTCGGATTAGGCGGTAGGGGATTCTCATCTGCTGGTCGGATATTTGAAGGATTATCTTCAGGAAACTTTACTACTAAAGGGATAGCGTGAACAATTAAGTGATCTAAGTTCTCTACACCTGTAGTCCGTACTGAATTATTTAACTCTACAGTTTTTGAAGTTTCTGCCATGTCTCTTTTCTTTGATTCAGCTAATTGAAATTTCTTGGTAGTCTTTAAAACCTTATCAACGGAGGATTGATTTTGAGAATTGTCGGACGAACTAGAATCAGAATAATCACTACTAGAAGAAGATTCGTGTACGGGTGATTCATGATCTAAAATATTTTCAGAATGAATTTCGGAGGATGAATTGGAATGTTCTGAATCGGTCATTACTTACTTGTCAATACGATGAAAGAGATGACCTGAAAAGTCTGAGCTGAAAGCTGAAGAAGCTGGAAATAAACGCTGGAAGAATTCTAAAAGCCGAACTAAATCCTGAAAGCTCTGAAAAGTGAAAGTGCCGAATGAATTTTGAGATGCCCTATTTATAGGCCAAGGGCATTGGAATTCGAAGGGACGTGATAGTTGTCATGGGGGAACGTGTAGCCGAAACGTCGATCAGTAAGTTCATGGTTGAGAACGTGGAAACGTGTCCTTTGGGCACGATATTCATAAAGTAGAACTTGTATTCAGCAGATCGGTTTTATGCCATATTAATAAGGTCGGAATTAATAAATTCAACCCGACCTGAGGGGCTATTGATGAGGGTTGAATTTTACTATAAGTATAATACATCAGAAGTAGACTTCTAATACAAGTACTCCTCAGCTCATAGGAGTCTAACTCCTTTTCAGCAATTATTTCTATTACTCATGTATGCAAAGAGTTACAATCCTATTACAACTCATATTACAACAAGCCTTTCTTCAAGGTATGTTATTAGAGTTTCACTACAACTCTAATTCAGGTATTTATTCTATAAATACAACCCCTCCCTCACAAAGGAAGGGAATTAAATGCTGGTATTCTCAATTACATACTAGAAAACGCTTAAGGCTCATTACTGACTTAGGCATCAGAGTATCTTCCTTGGGATCCATCCTGGGGACTTTTTGCAGGTCTTCAGCGTATCACGGACGTCCAGACGACCTACCAGTAGTGCTCCGCCGACGTGAGACTTTTTGAGACTCATCAATTGGCGCCCACCGTGGGGCCCGAAGACAAAATGCCTACTACTCGATTATAAATGTCTAAGAATCGTGAAGGACTGATGGCTCTAAATTCTCCTGGTCATGAACGTCGTGCGGACGATCCGCCTTTGCGGGAAGAACCTGAGAATTCATCTAATCAAACTCCTATCCCTGAGAACGGAGATTCTGATCCCCAGAACCAGGGTGGAACTTCAATTCCTATCATGGATCTGGACTCACCTGATGTGAATAAGTTTTTGATTGAAAACGGAGAAAGGGTTCAGACGATGATAACAAAACGTACTCCAGTTGATTTAAATGAACGTGAAGCTTGCGAAGCTCAGCAGTGAGAATAAAGGAATTGAGCTATTTGTGAACGTGATCTCCGTCATAGGCTTCAAGCAGAACAAGAGTTCAGGATGAGAGCTGAAAAACAAAGCAACCGAAGGGCCCAGGATCACATCTCGGTTTCATCTCATCGAAGGGATCACCGAACAGGAATACTAGGACCGTTCATTATCGACAACGCACAAGAGCTGAAGAACGCCATGATAACGTGTATGCGCCTGAACGCCGTAAGAGAAACATAAAGAAAAACCTTGAGGAAATAAAAAAAAATTATTTAGATCACAAGTATTCACTGGAAGTAGACCTCTCAACAAAACTTCTACTTGGTTTTAGATGTAGTTGACCTATCAGATGGTAAGCAATAACATGGGGATAGTGTAGTATGAATAGGCTCATCCCAGACAGAAACTGGTAACTTTTGTAAGCCTTATATCCTAGTCCATTCAATATAAGTTAATTAAATTTAAATACTCAGAGATGTGGCCAATCTACCATCACACCCCTTAGATTTAAATAACTATAGCCAAGACCATATCCGTATACAACCAAAAGGCATGTCATGCAAAAACGGGCAAGGAATTAACCAAATAAAATTCAAAAACAAAAAAAATATAGGAGTACCTTCACATGGTGTGGCATGATCTTAATATCGTATGGTACATGAAACCATGCATCAGGTGGATAGAACAAAAAGTTCTCAGGCTTGCTCGTATAAACATCTGCGTATTGATGGATGTGGTAAGCAAAGGCAGATTCTTGACCCGAGTCATTCAGGAAAGTAGCACCGAACGAGCTATTAAACATGCTTTTCATTTTTTGATGCGCCTTCTGCCTCTCCTCGTTTAGCTCTCCAAGAAGTGATTTATACACTTCACTTCTCTGATTGTTGGCTACAATTGAATGCAACTTACCAAGAAGTTCTTGTATTATATGAAATTTGGCCTGTACAAGGAATGTGAGAAGAGATAAGAGCAATTCAGCCAATTTGAAGAGACAAAGCATGAAGTCTTAGGATCCCCTCATTAAAAGTGAAAACTTAAAATGCTCCAGAATGAGGAATTCAGAGGTGATGAAAACTAAGCAAGAACTTGTGACTTTTCTAGTACCTAATCGTCAGCAAAACGACTAAAAATTTCAATTTATAAGAAGAAAAAAACAGCTTTCTTATCTAACATCTCAAGCTTTCAAAAGAGGTTTTGATCATAGCATCTCTGATAGCAACATAGTTGAAGTCTGCGAAACAGAGGTGTAAGAATATGTTCTTGAAACCATGTGTCCAACTATTGTTTGTGGTGGCATTTTGAACATTTTGTGATTATTGTGGAATCTTCCATCCTAGCAAATTTGGCAAGAAGTGTAAGCATTTGCCTATAAATAGAGGCAAATGCTTAAGTTGAAAAGCATCCCAAAATTGAAAGCTTTCTCTTGCTTTCTTATTCTTCCTCTTCCATCATTTCTTTTCTTTCTTTTCTTTTGCATTTTGTTAAAGCCTCTTGTGTTTAGAAAGTGGTCTATAATTAGTGTTCCACTTTTGTAAACTTTCTCCACTTATTAGTGAATTTTGGCATCGCCTCCGGCCTTGGACGTAGGTCACATTGACCGAACCACATAAATCTTTGTGTCCATTTTTTTATTTATTTTTCTCGTTACTATCATCTATTATTTTTGGGCTATCAGATACAACGTGAGATTCGTTTATTTCCTAACAAATTGGTATCAGAGCCATATCTCATTTTTTGATCTTTTAGCCACGATGACAGTAACTAAGACCTCTATTGAAAAGTTTGATCGGAGTGTCAACTTCTGTATATGGCAACTCAGAATGGAAGCCATTCTTATTCAGGATGGGTGTGAGTTAGCACTTGAAGGGGTAGAGAAAAAGCCACCAGAAATGTTGCCACAAAGTTTTCAAGATCTAGATAAAAGGGCTAGATCGGGTATTATATTAAATATCTCTAACGAGGTTTTGCAGGAAGTTGCCGGTGAAAGGACTGCCAAAGGCATGTGGGACATGTTAAAGTCCATGTATATGAAAAAGACGGTGAAGAATCGGCTTTATTTGAAGCAAAAGTTGTACATGTTAAAAATGACTGAAGGTACATCTATTATCTCACCATCTTATAAATTTGATTCTATTATTTTGGATTTGGAGAATGTAGATGTTAAGATGGAAAGATGAGGATCAAGCCATTTTGTTGTTATGCTCTCTTCAACAGTCATTTAAACATTTTCGTGATACCATGATTTATGGGAAAGATTCTGTCTCATATAGTCATGTAAAATCCTCTTTAAAATCTAAAGAGCAGATTGATAGGGATATCACGGAGGAGACTAGTAAAAGTCAGGCAGAGGGATTAGTGATACGGGGGAGACTTGAAAATAGAAATTTTGATAATAGTGGATCCAAAGGCAGGTCTAAATCCAGACATAAAAATAAAGTTTGTAATTATTGCAAGAAAAAGGGGCACATTAAGGCTAACTGCTATAAATTGAAAAATAAAGAAAAATATAAAAATGAGCAGAATAACAGCAACACTGCCGAAGCCAGTGTAGTTGCAGATGAGAATGATGGAACTTTATTTGTAGCAACAACAAAAAAAGTTAGGTCTAAAGATGAGTGGATTCTAGATTCTGGTTGTTCTTACCACATGAGTCCTGAAAAGGAATATTTCTCCACGTATGAAAAATATGATGGTGGGGTTGTTTTGATGGGGAATAACGCTCCATGTAAAGTTGTTGGTAGGGGAACAATCCAAATAAAGATGTATGATGGAATTGTTAGAACACTCACAAATGTTAGACATGTTCCAAATTTGAAGAAAAATCTCATCTCGTTAGGTACCCTTGATTCTCTCAGGTACAGGTATTCGGCTGAAGGTGGAGTTTTAAAAATTTCACGAGGTGCTCTTGTATTGATGAAAGCTTGCAAGTCTGGTAGTTTGTATATCTTGCAGGGATCTACAGTTTTAGGTGCTGCAGCAGTCTCCGTATCATCAGATACTGACATCACCAAATTGTGGCATATGCGATTGGGACACTTGAGTGAGAAGGGCTTAACTTTGTTAAGCAACAGAGGCCCACTTTGTGGACAAAGTACTGGTAAGATGGACTTTTGTGAACATTGTATATTTGGGAAACAGAAAAGAGTCAGTTTCAGTTCACCCGCAGTTCATAAAACAAAAGGTACTTTGGATTATATCCATTCTGATCTTTGGGGGCCTTCTCGTGTTCCTTCTAAGGGTGGTGCTAGATATTTGTTAAGCTTTATTGATGATTTTTCAAGAAAAGTTTGGGTGTATTTCTTGAAAAATAAAAGTGATGTTTTCTTAACATTTAAACAATGGAAGGCTTTGATTGAAAAGCAGACAGGAAAACACATTAAGCGGCTGCAGACAGATAATGGCTTGGAATTTTGTGAAACGGAATTCAATGAATTCTGTAAAAATGAAGGAATTGCTCGACATCGTACCGTTAGAATGACGCCTAAACAGAACGGTGTGTCCGAGCGTATGAACCGGACTCTTTTGGAAAGAGCTCGGTGTATGATCTCAAATGCTGGGTTGACTTTAGACTTTTGGGCAGAAGCCATTGCTACAGCCTGTTATATTGTCAACCGTGTTCCGTGTGCTTCTCTTGATTTCAAGACTCCAGAGGAAGTGTGGTCAGGTACTCTTGTTAATTACTCTAATTTAAGAATATTTGGGTGTTCAGCATATATGCTTGTAAATGAGGGAAAGTTAGAGCCTAGGGCTAGAAAATGTATTTTCCTCGGTTATGCTTCACGGGTGAAAGGATACATATTATTTTGTCCTGATCCCAAATCACCTAAATTTGTAATTAGCAGAGATGTTATTTTTGATGAGTCATTTATGTTAAATCCTAGAAAAGATCTTATAATTCTTGTAATTTAGAAAAAGAAGATAGTACACAGAAACAGGTGGAGTTAGAGATCATAAATTTCAATCCTTCTCAAAGATCTTCTACGGACCAAGGTGGTGAACCAGTTCCAGACCTTGTTGAAGTTGAGCCAGTAGAAGAAGAATATTCCATAGCCAGAGATAGACCAAGACGAGAGATTCGACCACCACAGAGGTATGAAAATTTGGTTGCATATGCTTTATCAATGGCACAGGAAATAGGTGGAGACAGAGAACCTTCCATATATACAGAAGCGATTTCAGGTGCTAATTCAGATAAGTGGGTGGTGGCCATGAATGAAGAAATGGAATCTATACATAAGAATGGTACTTGGGATCTTGTGACGTCGCCGAACGGAAAGAAACTTTTTGGCTGCAAATGGGTCTTCAAAAGAAAAGAAGGTAATTCAGGTGTTAACGATGCAAGGTATAAGGCACGATTAGTTGCAAAGGGCTATAGTCAGGTACAAGATGTTGATTTTAATGATGTTTTTTCACATGTTGTGAAACATAGCTCTATTCGTGTATTACTTGCATTAGTAGCCATGTTTGATTTGGAATTGGAACAGTTTGATGTTAAGACAGCGTTCCTACATGGTGAATTAGATGAACAGATCTATATGAAACAACCTGAAGGTTTCGAATTTGAAGGTAAGGAAGACCATGTTTGTTTGTTGAAGAAATCCTTGTATGGATTGAAGCAATATCCAAGACAGTGGTATAAGAGGTTTGATTCATTTATGTTGGGTCATGATTTCTCCATGAGCATGTATGATAGTTGTGTCTACTTCCGGAAGTTAAAAGATAATTCATTTATTTATCTTTTATTATATGTTGATGGCATGCTCATTGCGGCTAAGAATCTTGCAGAAATTCACCAGTTGAAGGCCTTATTGAATGGTGAATTTGAAATGAAAGACTTGGGAGCAGCTAAGAAGATTCTTGGTATGGAGATAAGACGAGATAGAGGAGTTGGAAAATTATATCTGACCCAACAAGGTTACCTTAAGAAAGTTTTGGAGAGATTTGGCATGTTGGATGCCAAACCAGTCAGTACTTTTCTCGCTAGCCATTTTAGGCTATCTGCTGCTCAATCACCAAAATCAGAGAAAGAGGAAAGTTATATGGCACGTGTTCCTTATTCTAGTGCTGTTGGCAGTATTATGTATGCAATGGTTTGTACTCGTCCAGATATTTCACAAGCAGTTAGTGTTGTTAGCAGGTATATGGCAAATCCAGGCAAAGAACACTGGCAGGCTGTGAAATGGATACTCAGATACTTGAAGGGTACTTCAAACTCTTGTTTGGAGTTCGGTAGAACCAACAACACTTTGGTTGGTTTTGTAGATTCAGACTACGCCGGTGACCTTGATAAGCGCAGGTCTCTTACAGGTTATGTATTTTGTATTGGAGGTTGTGCAATTAGCTGGAAAGCTACTCTACAACATGTAGTGGCTTTATCCACTACTAAAGCAGAATATATGGCAGTTACTGAGGCTATCAAAGAAGCTTTATGGTTGAAAGGTTTATTCGGTGAATTAACTCTACAAGAAGAGACTACTACCATTTACTGTGATAGTCAAAGTGCAATTCATTTGACTAAAGACCAGATGTATCATGAGCGGACGAAGCATATTGATATTAAATATCATTTTATTCGAGATACCATTGCTGAGAAGAAGGTCCTTGTTCAGAAAATCAATACGAAGGACAATCCTGCCGATATGTTTACGAAAGCTCTTCCATTATATACATTCAAGCAGTGCTTGGACTTGATTGGTGCTCGTGGTTTGTGATTCAGGCCATTGAGGCTGTGCTGGAGGTGTGTTTGATTAAATCACTATTTTTGGGTTCAAGACCAAGGTGGAGATTTGTAAGAATATGTTCTTGAAACCATGTGTCCAACTATTGTTTGTGGTGGCATTTTGAACATTTTGTGATTATTGTGGAATCTTCCATCCTAGCAAATTTGGCAAGAAGTGTAAGCATTTGCCTATAAATAGAGGCAAATGCTTAAGTTGAAAAGCATCCCAAAATTGAGCTTTCTCTTTCTTTCTTATTCTTCCTCTTCCATCATTTCTTTTCTTTCTTTTCTTTTGCATTTTGTTAAAGCCTTTTGTGTTTAGAAAGTGGTCTATAATTAGTTTTCCACTTTTGTAAACTTTCTCCATTTATTAGTGAATCTTGGCACCGCCTCCGTCCGTGGACGTAGGTCACATTGACCGAACCACGTAAATTTTTGTGTCCATTTTTTTATTTATTTTTCTCGTTACTATCATCTATTATTTTTGGGCTATCAGATACAACGTGAGATTCGTTTATTTCCTAACAAGAGGCCACTGAAAAACACAGTTTTCTAAATGGAATTTGAAAAGCTTTCAAGATTTGATTACCTGTTCAAATCGGTAGTTATCATCATTCTGTATCTGTATCTCATTCTGAAAACAGAGAAAATAAGATCATCCAAGTACATTCGAAAGGATAAGGAAAGATAATAACAATACGGATGTCACTCTGGTAAACTTCAGAACATTTATCAATTTTTCATCTCTAATGTTTCCTCCACTATTATGTAAAGACGCAAAGTCATCGCAACATGCAGACACAGAAGAATGTCATTCTTCAATAGAAAGATCCAGATGAATGACGATCTTCATCATAATGATGAACTCAAAAGGCAAACCTCGAGTTCTCAA
The DNA here is from genome assembly GCA_016586305.1 of Ophiorrhiza pumila. Classification (NCBI taxonomy): domain Eukaryota; kingdom Viridiplantae; phylum Streptophyta; class Magnoliopsida; order Gentianales; family Rubiaceae; genus Ophiorrhiza; species Ophiorrhiza pumila. Next base: position 51,188,362 of record BLIW01000006.1, on the reverse strand, counting down.
AACATCCAAATGTCTATATCAAAACTTGAATGCCATTGATTGCACTTTAGGACATGCCAAAGCATCAATACCATCTATTAACATCACTCTATCTTTAATTCTAAGTAGGTGAATATGTATAAAAGCTACTAACTACTGTTAACATATAGTGCCATTCAAATAAGTATTTACTGCATCCAGAAGTAACTTATCTCCTCATAGCAATCTCTGAGGTTGCCTCCACAATTAGTGTTGCAAATTAAAGTATGTCAACATGACATGCAGAAACATCTATGAAACTTCTCAATGACAAGTTAAATAATTCGGTTTTTCTAAGAATGATTTAAAGATCACGCTGCATGAAGTAAAATTAATGTATTCAACTGCCTATTACATAGATTTCAGGGCCATAAGCAAGTTCAATTGGTAAAAACCTAAAAGCCTACAGCAGGACCAGGAACAATGGAACAGAGATTTACGCAGGGATTTCAGAAAAAACTAAAGAGAAATCAAGCTCCAGTAGCAAAGTACTGATCAAGGAAGGAAAGAAACCAAATTGGTAATAAAGGATGGCCTACATCCAAATTCACAAATTGTTGCTACACTGCCCAAAAAGAAAATGACACGTTACTAGCAAAAAGAATTTTCAGTAGTTTTTACTTTCCAAGGCATGTGCAAATCCTCTTTCCCATTTGTACATATTCCCCCACAAGTTGGTGCGACCATATATATTCCAACTCATGGCATTACTGTAAACTTGAACACTAAGACAAACATTAACATTCGGGACCTTACCATCCAGTGTTTTAAAACTCGGAGCGGAGTGCGAACCAGTAGCTCAGTTAGGGGTCAATTGGTCAGACAGGTCGAACCGGTGTCAAGAACCGGATGACGTCATAAATATATTTAATATAAATATATTAATTAAATATTAACATATCTCACATTTTATGTCAAAATAAAATGACCAAATTATAAAAAAAATAATATTCAATTAAGTTCTTAATTTTTCATTAATAAAAAATTTATAGATCGTATTGTTTAATAATGCTAATAATTATTTTGTTTATAATTTAATAAAATTTTATTAAAATACGCAAAATATATTAAAGTATTAATTAATTAATATCAAATCGATCATATTAAAAAAGTTAGAAAGTGTAGTTCTCAATACATAATTTATTTTTTTCAAAACTTAAACTTGTGAATTAAAAAAATTAATGACATGTCATACTTTGAATTTAATTTTGTGTGCTATAAAACAATAATTAAATAAAAAACAATAAATATGATATGATAAAATTTAAAATTCATATTTATTTAAATTGTATGAATGTGATTGATTGAAAATATTAATGAAAACATAATTTCCATATTTATTCAAAATCTTGTAATATGGTGAATTAGAATTATTTATGACAATTAAAATTTATTAAAAATCTTAAAATATGGTAAATTGAAAGCATTTATGATAATTGAAAGATATTAAAAATCTTGAATATGGTAAATTAAAGTATTTATGACGATTGAATGTATTCAAATTTTAAAATATGGTAAATTGGAATCATTAATAATAATTAAAAATTTTGAATATGGTAAATTAAAGTATTTATGACAATTGAATTTATTCAAATTTTAATATATTAAAATGTGGTAAATTTAAATCATTAATGAAAATTGAGATGTATTGATAAAAAACCATTTACTAGCTTTAAGTGTAAGTGTAAGTGTAAATGGAAAGAAAGAAAGAAATAAGAAAAGAAAGAAAGAAAGAAAGAAACAAGGAAAGAAGGAAAGAAGGAAAGAAAGAAACAAGGAAGAAAGGAAGGAATCAGGAAAGGAAGGAAAAAAAAAGCAAAAAAAAAGAAGAAAACTGAAAACCGGGTTTTAACTGATTCCCGATTTTCCCGATTGAACCCGGTTTTTGACTGGGTTTGACCGGTTTTTTGACAGGCGGTTTTTGAGCAAAACCCGGACCGGACACTTGGCCGGTTCCCGGTCGAACCGGCCGGTCCGTTATTTGAACAAGGAAAAGTTCTGTCTTGGTCCGAGTGGGGATAGCATTTCTCTTCTGCATGTCCATGGAGTTTTGAAAAATCCTAACATCTCCGAGATAGATAGAGAGGTAGGAATTTCTCGAACGAACCGCACTAGGACCCCTGACACAAATAGATGCGTCGCAAGTTCCATATAGATTACTTCTGAATACAATTTCTTTCAAATTCATTAAGATTTCATGTACCGATTCTTGAATACCCGCTATGATAGAATATTCATGGGGCAAACGGATCATTTATGATGAAGAGGATGAGCTTCAAGAGAATGATTCGGAGTTCTTGCAGAATGGAACCGTGCAGTACCAGACACGAGATAGATCTTCCAAAGAACAAGGCCTTCATTAGCGCCATCCGTCTTTTAGAACAAGTGCGGGCTTGGGGTTAGGACTGGCTGGTAAAGAAGTTGATTGGTACCTTTCCAAAGGAAGAGACAGGAGCTCTGCCTTGGAGAGAGTTCTTAGGCCGGAAAGAGGTTTCTTCCTATACCTATGAATTCCATTGGACCCAGAAATGATACATTGGAAGACCCGAAGGCGTTAAGAGACCTTCCTGGCCCAACCCTAGACACTCTAAGATCCTTTTTCAAACCTACTCCCATTTCGAGTCAAGAGATAGATAAATAGACACATCCCACTGCACTGATCGGGGGCGTTCGTAGTGACTGCTTGAAAGTTCTTAAAAGAAAAAAATCAATGAGACTATTGTTCCGTACCAAGAACGGAAAGGAAAGACTTTCACCGTGGCCACTTGACTTGAACTCTTCCTGCTTGCCGAACGAAAAGAAAGAATGTGTCACTTTCTATACCTGCTTTTTACACATCTCTCCTTATTTGGTACCCTATTTTCACCTCTTTGAGCTTCTATTGAATCGAGAAATAGGTTTGATTGTCCATCTTTTTGATATATCTAAGGCATTCTCCGGATAATTCAAATCGAAGCAATTGGATGTCCAACTCGGGGTTCGAATCCCTCATCGCCCACAACCGGCCCAAAGGGTAGAATGATGGGGATAGCGGACCAAAAGTTATGGAACTTGGGTGTCGGTCTTTTGTCAAAATGGAATGGTGGAATCATTACACATAGTATGCCCCGGCCCCATCAGCCTATTTTTTTTGTTTTACGCTCCGTAAATCTTCCTCAGACAGGCTTGGGCAGAATAGCAGAGGCGTGATTATCTGAAGTGGATTCTCTCTTTTGTAGTAGATGCCGAACCTGCTGTGCCCCATTGACTAAGAAGGGGGCGGGCGCAGCAGCTACATGGACCCCTTCCTTTTTGTTGTTCCCAGCGCTAGCTATATATTGCGCATTATCAACGATTTCGACATAAGGGGGTAAGACGATATCTTGAGCAGTTACATATCTAGGACCCCTGACACAAATAGATGCGTCGCAAGTTCCATATAGATTACTTCTGAATACAATTTCTTTCAAATTCATTAAGATTTCATGTACCGATTCTTGAATACCCGCTATGATAGAATATTCATGTGAGACTTTCTCATATTTTACACGTGTGATACACGTTCCTTCTATTTCCCCAAGTAAAGCTCGTCGCATCGCAATGCCTATTGTGTCGACTTGACCTTTTATAAGTGGAGACAGAATAAAGGCAGGTAGAATAGGCTGCTAGCCTTCTTACTTTCCTGACCCACGGACAGAGAACAGGCTTAGTAAATAAGGCAAGGAGTTGCATGCATACTTATATATTTTGATGCCCTCCGGGACTCCGCTTTCAGGGGAATCTTTATCAACCTAGAAAGCGCACATATAGTCAAGACGACCTTAGCTCTGGACCGGTATACCTTTTTCTTTTTTTTATTATTAAAATAAAAAAAAATAAAAATGAATCAAAGAAACTGAACTTGCCAATAACTAAATCTATATAGCGGGATATCTCTTAGTAATGGCTGCTGGTGTCTCCAGATAGGGCCCCACTAGTCCGGCTAGCTAGTGAGCGGTTCTCTCGGGCGGGAAGCAGGCCGGGCCCTACGGGCGGGATACTGAAAACCATGCCTTTCGAACCGAACGCAACGCCCGTCTTCCAAATCAAAATAAATGGGCTCGTTGGGAAAAAGATGGAGTGCGGCCTGTAGAGCACATGTAAGGCACGGTCGGGTTGCTCACGCAGCGGATCTCTCTATCTATAGATAGAGAGAGGTGTGAAAGTAATAGCCTTATGTTATAGCCGCCCCCCGTCTTTACACTACTACTGTGATGTGAGCGGTTCAAATTGGTTTGATCTTCCCAATCATCCTGGCCGAAACTTGTACGGAGGTGAAAGTTTGTAACTCTTTTCTTATTTGAATCTTAAGGATAGGACCCTACCCTATTCTCGAACCCTCTGCCGAGCTCTACCCTGCCCGCATTTCCTTTTTAGTAGGTACACTTTCTCTTTATGGTATTCCGCCGTTGGCTTGTTTTTGGTCCAAAGATGAAATTCTTAATGATAGTTGGCTGTATTCAACGATTTTC